>JALAZF010000085.1:15357500-15957500 GCA_022829125.1 Lathyrus tuberosus | reverse complement strand
GCAAACGTCCACACTTAGTATTCAAAACAATAGAGCATACACAAATAAATGAGAATAATAACAGATAATACTCATAACTTCGACCACGAGGCCGGAATAAGTCAGCATTACATAGGAAGGGCAGTGCCTGACAAAACGTTACAAAAGGCACGCAGGCCCACAAAATAATACATTCCTCAAAATCAAACTAAACGGCCTCATCAGCAACCCCCGGGGGAACTACCTCGCCATTGACGACCACGTTGAGTAGACCCATTCCGTCGGTCAGCAGCTGGACGTCGGAGTTGAGGTCCTTCAACTACTCTAAAGCAGCATTAAAGCCAAATTCAGCTGCTCCCAAATTATCTTCGCCAAGTAGACGGATCCTCTCGATCAGGTCCCTCCGTGTCTTCAAGGCCCTCTCGTCGTCAGTCTCATCCTGACCAACCGCCGACGATCCCTCAAGCTCGGCTACCTTCGCCTTCAAACGGGCATTCTCCTCGTTGACCTTGGTCACCTCTTCCCTCATTTGGGTCACCTCTTTTTGAAGCAATATCTTGGCCTCTTGGTGGCCTTGCAGCTTCTTCAGCTCATTATATATATATATCTAAATTCTCTAGCTCCAGGTCGTTGATCCTGGCCTTAGCCTTCTTGAGGTCGGAAAGAGGAACCACCTCTGCATCTCCAAGGGCCAGCGCCGCTTCCAATACCCTGATCATGTCGGCCACATCCTGGCAGAGAAGTTTCCTCCGCACCTGGGGATCGGTGGACAAGATAGTTGAGGCATCAAGTTCCGGGACAACGATGGAGTCTTCCCCGTCAAACATCTTCTCCTGAAGATAGCACGGTGGCAGCACAAATTTCCCTTTGAAAAACCCCCCGAGCAACCCGTCGGGGAGGAGCCAATGTCATCCCGCTTCCTCTTATGGGATGTGTCCGGAGTCGGTGGAGTAGAGATCATCCCCGGAGTATGACCAACGCCGGCCAAAAATTTTTCCAGTGTCGCCTGCTGCCTGGCCTCTCCTACTTTGGGCATCAAAGGCACCTTCTTCTGGACTTTGGCCGCTCGAGACCTCATCAAGCGTTCCCTCATATCTGCCATTCACTCTGCACAAGGAAAGATAGGTCAGCACAGTTAAATAAAAAAAAAGAGCAAATAAAGGCACCAGAGCAAGTTGTACTGAGGAGCTGGAAAGCAACATCGTCATTTTCACACTCAAGAAGGGCCTTAGTATTGATATAACGACCTGCCCGAACAGGCTACCCATCGTCCCCTAGCATCTCGTTGCCATCCGTGTCCACCACAAATGCCAGACTGAAACTCTCCACGTAAGCGTGGAGAACCCGGTAGGACTCCTTATCCCCCTCACTGAGCTGCTCGTGCTTAATAAGGAACTGGTCAGTCCTATACCTGAAATGGGCGAACACCCACTCCAAAGGGAACTTGGACACAGGCCTCTCAACTTGTCGGCCATCGATGGTCACAGTTTCAAGTGTGGAGATGGACCTCTTGGCCGCCTCAGAAATGGGCTTCACGACCAAGAACCTATCCTTGAAATGCCGAAGAGACTCCGAATACGGCTAAAAGAGCCTACTCTGTTGCTTGAAGGACACCCAACCTTGCTTCGAGCCCGTGGTGCTTCGTTGTAACTGAAAGATACAGAAGAAGAGGTCCACCGTCACCCTAATGTGTAAGAAACGACAGACCAGCTCGAAAGCACGTATGAAGGCCAGTGCATTCGGATGAAGCTGGGAGAGGCACAACTCCAAGTGGCGAAAGAGGGCCTCCTGGAAGTCGGTGAAGGGCAAACGAAACTTAGCCTCCACGAAGGCAAACTCATACATGGGGAACCGCATCCCCGGGTAGATTGAGCAAATTCTGTCATTCTCTATCGGGAAGATAGCCCTCCATTGGGGAACCGCATCCTCGGCCCAGTCTTCTAGATAGGAGAACTCCTAAATTTCTTCTTCGGTAAACGTCGACTTCGTCGACAGAGGTTCCTGGGCAATCCATTTAAGGTCCCCTCTTGCTACATGGATGTTGGAATATTCAACGGACCACTCCGCCTCCTCGTGCGCGGCACCAGTATCGGGCACAACTTCCTCGCAAGGATCAGCCATTTCACCTGAAAAGTAAAGGAAGAAAAAGTGAATTCGACAACCAAGATCAAATCCACCCTTCCACCACTAATCAAGTGAAAGGACGAGGAAGAAGTCGGGGACAACCTCTAGCCCACATCGACAACGACAGGATACGACGACTCCGCCTCCCCGACGACGGGGACGAGTCTCCGCGACTTATCAAAAAGACTTGAGTTTACTCAACGAAGTAAGCTCGCCGCACAAAAGCCAGAGCTTCATGTCGAACAGGCCTAACACCCGACTACAAACCTAAAACTAATCCTAACCAGAACCTAAGAGGATCTACACCAATAATCATAAATACTCATCCTATGTTCTTCGTGTTCTTCATGTTCATCACGAATCTTCCAGAAATTCATGCGTTCATCGAAGAACACATGAACCTTCAACCGAAAAATTCATAAATGCTTCCAGAAGATAAAGAACACCATGGAAATTGCGAAAAAAGATGAAGAATTTACTTGGGTCTGGAGGTTAAAGATGAAGGACTGGGCGTAGATGATGAAGATCGACTGTGGCGAAAAGGAACTCCGATGAGAAGACAAGTTGCAGAGTAAAGGGGTTAGAGAGACAAATTTGAGCGAAGTGTTTAAATGAATACTCTCCCCCCTCTTTTATAAGCACTTCCTCGCTTGGGAAGCGTAAAGGCCATCATAGCGTAGGCGGATCTAGGCCTGGAAGGGGTTGCATGTCCACGACGTGTCAAAAGGAATCTTCATTTGGCATTCCCAAGGATAGACATTACATGTACCAAGTCTTTTGCTATCCCGCGAGCAAGCCTCGTCGACAACGAATGCAACACACGCCTTCGCCAAAGCTCCTCGACAAAAAATGCCATTTCTGTGGGCACCATCCCTAAAGCCTAGTCGGTATAAAACGACCTTTTTGCAAGCATTCCCCTCGCACGCTAAAGGTTGACGGGCCGGTTAAAACACCAGTGCCGACCACCTCAGTACTAGCAAGGGCAAGGGACATGTCCCCGGATGCTATCGCTCAAAGGTAACTGTCCACATGGCTACCTTAAGTAATCACTCTTCCCCAGAGCAAAGACTTGGGGGGCTCCTGTTCTGGACCGGGCAGATGCTCTGCCCCCAGCTGGGCAAGGCCCAATCCAGTCCAGCTACTGGCCAGGCCCAATAGCTAGAACTAGCCGTTGGGCAGAAATTAGCCGTTGGGCAGAACTAGCCGTTGGGCATGTCCCACTCACTCGTTAGGCGGTTCACGTGACCAACTGGCTCCTTGGAACTCTCAGAAACAGTTGGACCAAGTCAAAAGGCCACACGCCTTGCCCTCCACTTGGCAGTCTCCCATTGGTCGACCAGATATTTCGGCCAAATGGGAGACCTTGGCCCCGCGCTGGGGGTTATCTCTTTAAATACCCTCTCACTTGAGAGTGGCAGGTATTAAAAATCCAACACTTGAAATCTTACTCGCGTACTTGCTTTCTCCCTTTTGTCCAAACACTTACTTTGCCATCAGAGTACCCTGCAGGTACATCCCTCCCCTCCCCTACGAGCATCATCATCTACCCTTCAGGAAGGCCACGACGATCCAGTCTGATCACCTCCGATCAGATACCCACGTTTATATTTTAGCATTTGGTTTGGATATTTAAAAGTGGAATAATTTGGATACTAATTTGGTTAATCATAACCGGTTTTTTTGCACACCCCTAGTTGTCATTTAACTTTGAATGCAAATTCATGACCAATTAAATTATTAAGGTCCAATGGAAAATCAAGTGGATCTTCAATATCAACCTATTTGAAATTAAAATCATGTAAAGATATATCCCATAACTAATTACTTGGAAATTGCAAATATCACAACCACATAAGCAAACCTAAAATATTGTTTGGCGGAGTTGCGAAGCAGATATTTCCAAAAATTCGTTACATTCACGATCCCAAAAAACAAAAACTGATGAACTTCCATTATCAACAACTTCAATCTCAATTTTGTACCTATAACATTACAAAGTATCATTTAAAAGTTGTTTGAAATAACTTATGAAATTGATTACATGTAAAGGTAATACCTATAAATTTTGGTCTCGGTTGAATGGCCATCAACACATATATAAGGGGAACGCCTCCCATAGCTACTTTGAGACACTTGCAGCATGCCTAATAGTACCAACCGTTTGCAGTTGCTTTCAGTTTCTTTGTGGTTGCTACGATTACACACCATGACATCTAGTTCATGTGATATTAATAAATTAATGGAAGAAAATGGTAACATTGTTGCATGTATTTTAAAATTTAAACACAACCATTAAAATACTTACATCATGAAGGTTTATTAGATCTCGTAGACAGAAAGGGGTAACATTTGACATGAACTTATCATATGAAGTGATTTGAGAATCAAATGAGTTTTGGGACCACATATTAGATTGTGTGCACATGAGTTGACTTGAACTTCCAATGTTGTTATCCTTCGGTAGCCTTTCAAACCAAATAATAACATGCACATGTTGTTCAAATTTGGTAGCATGTCAAACCAAAAAATACCATAAAAGAGCACAATGTTTTTCTAAAGTACTTGTACAATGATAAATTTACCTTTTTCAAAATTCAACTATATCCGGTACGTCTTCATTAATGAGCAGATTTGTGATGTTGTGCGTGTTCGATACAAAAAGCGGATACTTCCCTATTACAAAACAAACTTTTCTTATTAAGTATGACATAATGTTAGTTGATTAAATAGTATTAAGGAAATATGAAGAATATTAATACCTTCGGCTTTCACCTTCGCATATTGTAATAATATGATTGTAGGACTAGATTCTTTGTTTATTTGATTAAACACAACTTATACAGTAATATTAGGATAATACTTAAAGCATAAAAATAAAAACTAACAATGGAAATTATCAACTTGTTCAACATTTATCCAAGGTCTTTTAAAATTAGGTTGACCTGTTGTTTCTTGCCAACACTCATTTGTGTATACTTGATCTCTTCCACCACTCCAATAACATATAAAGAAATTTTTTTTATTAGTCAACAACATATTAATATTAACTATAACTAAAACCTCAAAATAATTTAAGCATCATGTTTTGCCTATTAATAAATCATTCCTCCACTTCCCAGAAATAATTTCCGCAAACAGCTTCAAGTTTAACTTTTTACCAGGTATTTGATGTTTGTTTACATCAGAGACACGAGTTCTAGGTGTAAATCTTATAACAAAAGGATGTTCCGAGGTTTTGGACACGAGATCATTTATTTGAGGCAAGAAATTCGTCACGGTATACATGTTGTTAACCAACAAAATCGCATTAAATGTTGCTTTCAAAACTGTTGGTACTATACCATGAACATCTTTGCCCTATAAATCCATTACAACCAAATGTTATGTTTAAGACATTACCAAAATGAAGTTAAATCGAAATAAAAAATCCACACTTACATCAACATCAATAAATATAAGCTCAATGTGCTCTTTATTGTTAGAAATTACAACCCATTTGTGGTGTACTTTTGAAGATGGCTGATTTATACCCGAGTGAATCGCACACTCAACGATAACACAGAGTCGCCACCGAACTTTATTTAGTCCCGAAAGACAGGGAAAATATCGATAAAACCCAAGGGGAAGAGAAATGGGAACGGGGGTCGGTTATGCGAAAGGAAGGTATTAGCACCTAACGCATCCGTCGTACTCGACGGGAACCATTTCGCTTGCTTCTAGGCTTGGATGGGTTATCTATCTAAAGGCTTCTAGCTAAGAGAAAAGGAGAGAGAGGAAGAAAAGAAAAAGAAAGAAAAGAAAGTGCTCGAGGAGGATTGGGGACCTCGTGCCTACGTACCCTCATAGTGCAATGAGGAAAACAGAGCGTCGTAGTTCAGAGGAACCAGGGGACATAAAGGAGAAAGAAGAGGAGAAGGAAGGAATGGTGGAAGTGTGCTCGCCAAGACCATCGCGATCTCATGCCTACGTATCTAACATTCGAACGAATGCAGAATCAGAGTTTCCGTAGTTCGGGGAACTAAGACGGGAAAGGAAAAGGAAAGGAAAGTGGTTTCAAAACCAAGAGCACAAGCAAGAAGGAAATTCCCCTGGGGATTCCAAAGAAATGGTGTCAAAACCAAGAAAGCAGAGCAAAAGGCAAAAGAGAGTATTCCACTGAGGATTAAGAGACTAAAGTGATTGTGCAAGGAACAAAAGAAGGAATGGTGTCAAAACCAAGAGAATAAGAGATAAAGAAAGATTCGCTAGGGATGCAAAAGAGATGGTGTCATAACCATGAAAGGAGTGCAAAGGAAAAGATAGTAATTGCTAAGAGAATAACGTGCAAGAGTGGTGTCGGAACCAAGAAAGAAACTCCGCTAGGAGATAAAAGGAAAAGAGTTCAAAAACAAGTAATGGTGTCAAAACCAAGAGCGCAAGATAAAGGAGTGGTGTCAAAACCAAGAAAGAAGAGTAAGAGCATTGGTGTCAAAACCAAGAGAAAAGAGTACGAGCATTGGTGTCAAAACCAAGAGAGAAGGAAACTCGGTATGTTAACTGATTGGCAGTGGTTAACCGAGGAGAAAGAGATTAAGATTCTGTGGGGAAAAGGGTTTAACAGATAGACTGTAATCAACCAACAGAACGGGTATAGGACCAAGTGAAGGTCGTGACCCAAAGGATGGGCGTAGGACCGAGCGAAGGTCGTGACCCAAAGGGCGGGTGTAGGACCGAGCAAAGGTCGTGACCCAAAGGATGGGTGTAGGACCTAGTAAAGGTCGTGACCCAAAGGACGGGTGTAGGACCGAGCGAAGGTCGTGACCCAAAGGACGGGTGTAGGACCGAGCAAAGGTCGTGACCCAAAGGACGGGTGTAGGACCGAGCAAAGGTCATGACCCACAAGACGGGTGTAGGACCGAGCGAAGGTCGTGACCCAAAGGACGAGTGTAGGATCGAGTGAAGGTTGTGACCCAAAGGACGGGTGTGGGACCAAGCGAAGGTCGTGACCCAAAGGACGGGTGTGGGACCAAGCGAAGGTCGTGACCCAAAGGACGGGGGTCAGACCGAGCGAAGGTCATGACCCAAAGGACGGGTGTAGGACCGAGCGAAGGTCGTGAGCCAAAGGGCGGGTGTAGGACCGAGCAAAGGCCATGACCTAAAGGACGGGTGTAGGACCGAGTGAAGGTCGTGACCCAAAGGACGGGTGTGGGACCAAGCGAAGGTCGTAACCCAAAGGACGAGTGTGGGACCGAGCGAAGGTCTCGACCCAAAGGACGGGTGTAGGATCGAGCGAAGGTCGTGACCCAAAGGACGGGTGTAGGACAAAGCGAAGGTCGTGACCCAAAGGACAGGTGTAGGACCGAGCGAAGGTCGTGACCCAATGGACGGGTGTAGGATCGAGCGAAGGTCGTGACCCAAAGGACAGATGTAGGACCGAGCGAAGGTCGAGACCCAAATGACGGGTGTAGGACCGAGCGAAGGTCGTGAACCAAAGGACGGGTGTAGGATCAAGCGAAGGTCGTGACCCAAAGGACGGGTGTGGGACCAAGTGAAGGTCGTGACCCAAAGGACGGGTGTGGGACCAAGCGAAGGTCGTGACCCAAAGGACGGATGTGGGACCAAGCGAAGGTCGTGACCCAAAGGACGGGTGTAGGACCGAGCAAAGGTCGTGACCCAAAAAGCGGGTGTAGGACCGAGCGAAGGTCGTGACCCAAAGAAATTCGGTACCCTGACTGAACAAACAGTACCTGACCGAAGAAAGGGTATTTGAACCAAAGAGAGGTTACTAACCCAAGGGTGCAAGTATTCGAACCAAGAAAAGGTTGCTAACTGCTGGGGATTCGGCTTTAACAGAAAGAATGTGATTAACCGAAGAATGAGTGATTAACCAAGAGAAGGTGATTAACTCAAAAGAAGCTCAGTATTTTAACAGACGGATTGTGGTTAACTGAAAGAATGGGTGATTAACCAAGAGAAGGTGATTAACTCAAAAGGAGCTCAGTATTTTAACAGACGGATTGTGTTTAACTGAGGGGAAGTACAAATTGGTGTTTTAACTGACAGGCAGTGGTTAACCAGACAAAGGGAGAAGAACCAATAGAAGGTTGCGAACTCCGCGAGGGTTTTAATGTTTGACAGGAAACTGTGTTTAACCGAAGTAAGAGTGCGATTGCAAGGGAATAAGAGCATTGGTATTAACAGTATGACTGTGATCAACCAAAGGAAAAATGATTACGACTCTCGTGGGGAATCAGCAAAAGAAGTGACTAGCCACAAGAAAAGATAAGTGAAACTCTCTTGAAGAGAAGAAGGGAAAGGTATTGAATAAGAGTAAGGGATTGACTCTATGAAGATTGCTAATGATCGTGAACCAAGGGAATGGTGATAGATCAAAAGATTGATTGAAAGAGGTTGGAGTGATTAAGGATCGACTCGGCTGAGGAAGAAAGATACGCTACCGCCGGGAGATAGAGATGACTAAGCCAGGTACATGGTCATTCGTCCCCTACCTGAAGTGGTTAGAATAAGAGTAGGAATTCTCCATTCTCATTCCTTCTCTAACACGCAGGGTGTAGTGCAGAAGTTGAAATGGATGGCATAACAGCTCTAAGTTATACAGTGCTCTAGAGCGTGCGTTGTACGGCGTGTGTCGCGTGTTATGCGTCATGCGGATATCTGACTCGGCAGGGAAAAAAGGAAAGAAAGCTCTAAAGGAAGCCTAAAGAGAAGAGCAAAGGAAGGATCAACCAATCGAAACAAGGTTTCGATTAATTGATCAAGGGGAATTGATATGCTAACAATTTTCCAAAGAGAATGGAAAACCATTAAAGCAAAAGGTGTACAATATTGATTATGCATGATTAAATTTGCTCAATAAAGAACTAACTTACTGTGATCAAGAAATGAAAGTGCAAAACAGTGCCATACAAATATTGGCATGTATCACAAATCATGTGTCAAGTGATCAAAGATTTGTACAAGAATTAGAATATTCAAACAAATATCAAGAACATACCTGATTGCGAGAATTGATAAATCAATCATTGAATTATTGTAAATATGCTTTAAACAGAGGTTAACATCACTTAAAAACACCCATAAATATTAAGTATATCAATCTATGGAAGTTAGAGGAAGAAAGGACATCAAACAAGCTTGAAAAAACTCAAAATGGCCATTCTGTACAGTGGTAACCGGTTACTCACCACAGGGTAACCGGTTACTTGCTTGAAAATTTGTGTTCTAGGTGAAAAATACACTGAGTAACCGGTTACTCACCACATGTTAACCGGTTACCACTGTTACAGTGGTAAAAATAACAGAAAAAAAAGCTTTTCAAAAGTGATTTTCAGCACATAGTCACTTATGTCAAACACCACATGATAGGGCATGAATTTGTGCAATGAAATTACATCATGTAAGGGCAATTAACACAAATTACAAGCAATAATCATGGAGATCAAGGATCAAGCAATGGCATGGTAAATCAAACCGAAAATGATCGAATTACATAGGAAATATGCGGAAACAATCGAAACAGAGAATAAAGTAAGATCCACTAACCTACAAGGCTGAGATGTGCCTTGGTAATTGTTGCAAAGTGTTCTTGGGGCAGAAAATTAAAGAAAATCAGAGGAATCTTCAATTAGTTGACGAAACGCGTCGAAATCGATCAAAATACGACGAAACTCTAAAATGCGAATTCAAGCCGTTGAATGTTGCAGCAAATACTCAAGATTAATCCACAATCTGAGATAACTCTAGAAATCCAAGTATAGTAGCAAGAATGATGAAGGTAATCAAAGAAACCAGAGATTCCATAATTGCACTTTTAATCGTAGCGAAACCGAGTAAACTTCGACGAAAACTCCAAAATGAGAATTATCGCCGAAGAATCTTGAAGTGATCACTTTAATGAATCCAAAAGCTACTGAAGCTCCACAAAATCCGGTAGAATGGGAATGTGATGAAGGTTAAGCTCAAGAAAAAGCACTTTCAAGGTGAAAGTAGCTTTTCTTCTATGATGGATTAAGAGCTTTAGTGTGGTTTTGGGAGAGAATTGTGATGAAGATGAAGAAATGGTAGAAGAATTCAGAGAGAATAGAGAGTGAAGAAAGTGTGAATTTGAGTGAATAATTGTAGAGGAGTTGTAAAATGGTGAAGCTTTGTTTATATAGACTTTTAGTTTGGAGTGTGAGAGCTTTTGACTTTGGTTTGGACTTAGCTTTGGGAGGTTTGGAGTTAGGGTAGGAGTTAGTTAGGCATGACTCACCGAGTCAAGGTAGTTAACTTTGTTAGTTAGAACCAACTCGGTAATAATCCCAATGTGAGCTCCAACATCCAAAGGTTGATATGCTTGGAAAACAAGGAACAAGGTGCACTTAAATTAGAGTGATGCATTGGAATAAATACACTTGGAATGTTTTGAATAGTCTTGAAATGTCTAGAATGTTCTACACACTGCTAGAACACTGTTGAACCAAAGACAAAAGACAGTGCATGGATGCCGTCCCAAAAATGCAGCAAGAATTGCAATTTTGCACAGAGTAACCGGTTACTCACCACAGGGTAACCGGTTACTTCAGTCAATTTTTGCCCAAATTGCTTAGGAAATGATACTGAAGTCCTGGTTTCGATTTTCCTCCTCTTGTTTTGATGAATAAACATGGAAACCTTTATTTTGAGCTTGATTTGGTGATGAGATGATCTTGAGAGGATGTGATTAATCGAGCTTGGAAAACCTGAATACCCCCTGCAACAAAACCATAGAGAAAAAAGTGTGAATGCATATGTCAGCGATGCGAATGCACATGCTCATGCAAAAATAAGGAGGTCAAATTTCGGGTTACGACAGCTGCCCCTATTTAATCCTCTTGGACCCAAATGTTCGAATTGCACAAACTTTTCGATGATTTGAGGTAAAAGGGGATTAAATAAAAGAGTAGCTCAAAAATTTGGCCGACGGCGACAAAAAAAGGGTTGAATGTTTTGAGGGTTGATAACTGCGAAGTTAGGGTGAATATCTGTTGGGATGAATCAGGCCAAAAGAGAGGGAATATGCTTGATGCATATGCTATGTATGTACTATTCTACATGATGCTTGATATCATGCAATGCAAGGATACAAGTTAGATACAATGTTGCAAGTTTGTAGGTGCTGGACGGACCAGAGAGAACTAGAAAGGTTTTGGACGGACCAAAGAATTGAAAAGGTTCTGGAAAGGTTTGTCAGACGAGGACTGGACTTTGAAAAATTTGGCCTGACTGGACGTTGAAAAAAGTGCTCCAGCCGAGATCTGGATTTTGATTGGGACGCGTGTATGAATCTGTATGGCGTAATGCTCCATGTTGATGATTATGCTATGCGTTTGAAAATGCAATGCTATGCGATGATGAGTACTATATGTAGAATGTTAGTGATCAGGTTCTGAAGAGATGTTAAGTATAATCGGGCTTATGTCAATGCTTCATGTTATGCCAGGTGTATAATTTGCATGAGTGAAGCGACGCGATTGATGCATGAGAGCGGTCTATGCAATGGTTTTAAGAATCTGTCAAGTGCTTTTGTTGTGGGAGGCGAAAAGTTGAGGTTGGGGTGTAAGCTATAAAGACGTGATTCCCCGACACCTACTTCAGGATCACCAGTTGTTGATGCACCACTACTCTTGCCTTAAAATAGGGAGAGAACTTGTACATTGGTAGCTTATCTCTGTCCCAGTACGTTGGGTATCTGCATGGATTGCCCCAGTCACAAGTTTGATTTGACCATAGTGTATCAGAACAATATGCCCCTGATTAACCGTCTCTTGGAGAGGTTGATTTCTTGTGCTCTTGAGGTGGCCTTCCTCAATGTGAGCTCTTGGAGTGATTTGCCCTTGGTTGATCGATATTTGGAGGAATGCCCCTGACCAACTGATCTTTGATAGATTTGTCAAATCTCGACGTGATTGGCTCAGATTGACGGAATCTTGTGGCGGCTAGGCCCTTTTGCTCAACAATGTGTTCAGGCGTTTTGCCCCTTGAGAGGATCAAATTTTCCTTCTTGATGTCAAGTGCTTGTTCGCAAGTAAAAAGTGTTGGCTTTGAAAATGATAATGTTAATGTTATGTATATGTCAATTTTGAAATCCAATTATGTTCACTAATATTATGACATACAGTGAATGGATCACCATTTAGAATGCCATGTCAATAGCAGCACAAATGATAAGCAAGTCTTTAAGAGTCAGTTTCGACATAATCTCACTGAAGTATGCTTTCGAAATAAACCCTGCTTCAGTTAGGTCTTTTGAGGGTTGTAACGTGGCCTGGTTCATGGTTTAAGAAATAAAGGATATAAGGATAAAAAATTATTTTACCCCACCCATTCTCATTGATGTTCTCCAGTCCTACGTTCAGCTAGTTTGACACAAACGTTCATCTTTCAAAAAAGGGTTTTGAATGATGGAAGTGACAGTGAAGGAACCGACAAGGGTTTTGGAGCGGCAGCCACTCACCTTTTGTTTTTGTCATATGTGATCACATGAACTCGTTCTTATTGAGGAATTTTCCCTTTTGATTCTTTGTTTTGTTCTTTTTGTTTTCCCTAATTTTTGCGTAGACTGATTATTTTGAATTTGCAGTCTACCGGGATCCCTAATTTTTGTCTAAGTCCTTTGTTTTTGCGTTTTGACTTAGCGGGCTTTTATTCTTTTGCTTTTATTTTCATCATTTTATTTTTGAACAAAATCGTGTGACATGTATTTGTTTGATTTGTAAGGGTGAGTTGTGACTGCCTCATTCCTTTGGTCGGTGAGGGACAACCAATGTGGATTTCTGATTTTTCCGACCTCTTGCGAGGGATATGATGTGGTTGATCCGTAGATAGGGTACTCCTCTTTTGAAATTTAAACGCATGGTCAAAATAACTGAAGACTACCCTGCCCCTAGTTAAGATTGAGGGTTTTGTGTGTGTAGAAAGAAACTCCTACTTTAAGGCCCAAAGGGTTTGACTAGGGATTATCTTCCTTATAACTCCAGTGTTTGGGAATGGAACTAATGCCTTACATCGTCAGCAAGGTTTTATTCAAAAGCATACATACAATGATCTCATGTTCTTTTGATTTCATCATTCTCTTTTTGATTTTGTTGGATCAACTGTGTAATATTGATAAAAGTATGAGTGAACACGAATGAATTTATTCAAAACATGCATATTCATTTCATTATTATTATCATCTGAAAACAAATAAGTTTTACAAGTGAACAATGCTTGGCAAACAAAAAGATTACAAATGGAAAAGATGGAATGACATGATGGTTGCCGATGTTGAGGAAATGCTCTCAGACTTGATCAATTATTCCAAGGGACGCTTTTGCAATATTGGCCTCTACATGGACAAGGGATTTCCGTTCACCCATAGTTTCTCACCTCGAACGGTTAAGTGCTTCCTGTCAATCAACTGTTGGACCTTAGCTTTGAAAGCCTTACAACTCAGTTGAATGCCCAGTCAATCCATCATGATATCCACATTGCACATTGGGATCATAACCAGGTGGGAATGGTTTTGGTGGTGGCTTTAGAGCTTTGGGAACCACCAGCGAGTTCTGAACTAGATATGGGAGAAGTTGAGCGTATGCCACAGGACTCAGATCTAGAGAAGCATTCCTTCGTTCTAGATTGTTCTAGGGCTTGCGCGGATTCTGGCGCTCTCGTCCTAGGGCTTGTTGATTATGAGCCTGAGGAAGCTGTTGATATTGGGCTGCAGTAACATACAAGAATGAATAGTATGGCGTAGGAGCCAGAGGTGCTTGAGAATGAACCTGATGAGTAGCATATTGCGGGAACACTTGAGCAGGGTGCATCAAACCAGGATTTCCCATCAGATTAACAGTCTGACCAAATGGGATCCCATACGATGTGTAGGGTGCCCCAGGATAAGCAACTGGAGGTGCAACAACAGAGGGTGTCCCCAGGATAGGAAAAAGGCATTCCAAAGTTAGCAGATTGAAAACCTTGGTAGGGGTATTGCCCAACAGGCTGAACAACTGGAGGAATCTGCATATGAGTAGGAGGACCTCTATTCTTATTTTCGACGGATGTTTCAGCAATCACAGGTGCAGACTTCTGGCAAGGCTTCTCTGTAAAGCAAAGCAACTCTGATCGAGGAGCTCTTGGACTTTGTCCTTAAAGACAACACAGGTTTCTGTAGAATTCCCCACATATCTGGCATGGTATCCACATGTGGCATTAGGATCATGCTTAGGATGATAAGGAAATTTGGCCGGCTTGATTTCTTTAGGAACAATTGTCCTAACATAAATCAGAGCAGGTAGTAGATGCGTGTAAGTCACGGGAATTGGATCATGACGAGGACGTCTCCCCCCTTGATTGTTGTTCCCTTTTTTGATTTGCTTACGCTTTTGTTTCTGATTTCCCTGAGAGGTCTTCTGATTAGAACAGGGGTGAACCGGCAGATTGCTTGCATTTGCATTTGTGCTCTTATCCACCTTTGGTCCATTCTGGATTTTCTCATCAATCACAACCTGATCTGAGGTGTTCATTGTCATGCTGTCCAGAAGTAGTTCCACAACCACGTCAACCTTGTCTTCCATGCGCATTGTATTCTCATACCCAACTTGTTCCATGATCCTTTGGCTTTCAGCGTCAGAGAATCGTTGTCTTTGGGCTGATGAAGGGAAGAAAGTGATCTTTCTCTGGTTTGAATGCAATGCAAATGTATGTATGCGCATGTTGTTTATGCAGGCGGAATGCAAATGAGATATGCGACACCCAATGATGCGAAAGTTAGATGATGCCAAAAGTTCAGTACACATATGATGATGCAGTAGCACAGGCTCAACAATGCGGTATATACAATGATGCTAAAACTCAAGTTCAAAAGTTAGGCATACATGATGATGTAATAACATTATGCAATAATGTAAATTAAGGATGCAACAGCTTCTGGATAATCTGCCCATGTAGCTCTGTGTAGATGGGAAGATCTGACGTGCGTGAGAGAACAAAGGTATGAAGTGGCTTATTTTCCTGCAAAACCCATATCCCCCTCACAGGTGTGATCTAGACACAACAAGGTGGTCCCTAGAAAGGTCACCCAAACTATAGGACTCAGAATGAAAACCCCCCGCCGTAGTGAATTCTCACAGGACGGAAGTATTCTCAAGCGAATCACGATCTGGGATGTGGCTCTCGTGGTAACCCAACGTGCGAAACACAGGCCTCACGACTATCCACATTCTAGCCTATGTGTATGCTAAGCCCGGTGTTAGGACTTTTCTCTCCAATAATATCTACCTATCCCAACAACAGCAGAATATAGCAGATATCCAAAATATGCAGCATATGAATATTCAAAGCAGTAAAGAAATGCAGTAAATAAACATAAAGCTAAAGCATGAAAATAAAGCAAGTAAAGAGCGAAAGATAAACACCCAAGCAAGCAAGAAAAGCAAAAGAAACTAGGCGAGACCCCAACCTACAAGCGCAAGGACTCCCCAGCAGAGTCGCCAACTGAAGATGGTTGGTTTATACCCGGGTGAATCGCACACTCAAAGATAACACAGAGTCGCCACCGAACTTTATTTAGTCCCGAAAGACAGGGAAAATATCGATAAAACCCAAGGGGAAGAGAAACGGGAACGGGGGTCGGTTATGCGAAAGGAAGGTATTAGCACCTAACGCATCCGTCATACTCGACGGGAACCATTTCACTTGGTTCTGGGCTTGGATGGGTTATCTATCTAAAGGCTTCTAGCTAAGAGAAAAGGAGAGAGAGGGAGAAAAGAAAAAGAAAGAAAAGAAAGTGCTTGCATAGGATTGGGGCCCTCGTGCCTACGTACCCTCATAGTGTAATGAGGAAATCAGAGCATCGTAGTTCAGAGGAACCAGGGGACATAAAGGAGAAAGAAGAGGAGAAGGAAGGAAGGGTGGAAGTGTGCTCGCCAAGATCATCGCGATCTCGTGCCTACGTATCTGACATTCGAACGAATACAGAATTAGAGCTTCCGTAGTTCGGGAAACTAAGACGGGAAAGGAAAAGGAAAGGAAAGTGGTGTCAAAACCAAGAGCACAAGCAAGAAGGAAATTCCCCAGGGGATTCCAAAAAAATGGTGTCAAAACCAAGAAAACAGAGCAAAAGGCAAAAGAGAGTATTCCACTGAGGAGTAAGAGACTAAAGTGACTGTGCAAGGAACAAAAGAAGGAATGGTGTCAAAACCAAGAGAATAAGAGATAGATAAAGATCCGCTGGGGATGCAAAAGAGATGGTGTCATAACCAAGAAAGAAGTGCAAAGGAAAAGATAGTAATTACTGAGAGAATAACGTGCAAGAGTGGTGTCAGAACCAAGAAAGAAACTCCGCTAGGAGATAAAAGGAAAAGAGTTCGAAAACAAGTAATGGTGTCAAAACCAAGAGCGCAAGATAAAGAAGTGATGTCAAAACTAAGAAAGAAGAGTAAGAGCATTGGTGTCAAAACCAAGAGAAAAGAGTAAGAGCATTGGTGTCAAAACCAAGAGAGAAGGAAACTCGGTATGTTAACTGATTGGCAGTGGTTAACCGAGGAGAAAGAGATTAAGATTCTGTGGGGAAAAGGGTTTAACAGATAGACTGTAATCAACCAACAGAATGGGTGTAGGACCAAGCGAAGGTCATGACCCAAAGGACGGGTGTAGCACCGAACGAAGGTCGTGACCCAAAGGACGGGTGTAGGACCAAGCAAAGGTCGTGACCCAAAGAACGGGTGTAGGACCGAGCAAAAGTCGTGACCCAAAGGACAGGTGTAGGACCGAGCGAAGGTCGTGACCCAAAGGACGGGTCTAGGACTAAGCGAAGGTCGTGACCCAAAGGACGGGTGTAGGACTGAGCAAAGGTCGTGACCCAAAGGACGGGTGTAGGACCGAGCGTAGGTCGTGACCCAAAGGACGGGTGTAGGACCGAGCGAAGGTCGTGACCCAAAGGACGGGTGTGGGACCAAGCGAATGTCGTGACCCAAAGGACGGGTGTGGGACCAAGCGAAGGTCGTGACCCAAAGGACGGGTGTACAACCGAGTGAAGGTCGTGACCCAAAGGACGGGTGTAGCACCGAGCGAAGGTCGTGAACCAAAGGACGGGTGTAGAACCGAGCGAAGGTCGTGACCCAAAGGACGGGTGTAGGACCGACCAAAGGTCGTGACTCGAAGGACGGGTGTGGGACCAAGCGAAGGTCGTGACCCAAAGGACGGGTGTGAGACCGAGCGAAGGTCGTGACCCAAAGGACGGGTGTAGGACCGAGCGAAGGTCGTGACCCAAAGGACGGGTGTAGGACCGAGCGAAGGTCGTGACCCAAAGGACGGGTGTAGGACCGAGCGAAGGTCGTGACCCAAAGGACGGGTGTAGGACCGAGTGAAGGTCGTAACCCAAAGGACGGGTGTAGGACCGAGCGAAGGTCGTGACCCAAAGGACGAGTGTGGGACCAAGCGAAGGTCGTGACCCAAAGGACCGGACAGGTGTGGGACCAAGCGAAGGTCGTGACCCAAAGGACGGGGTATAGGACCGAGCAAAGGTCATGACCCAAAGAGAGGGTGTAGGACCGAGCGAAGGTCGTGACCCAAAGAAATTCGGTACCCTGACTGAACAAATAGTACCTGACCGAAGAAAGGTATTTGAACCAAAGAGAGGTTACTAACCCAAGGATGCAAGTATTCGAACCAAGAAAAGGTTGCTAACTGCTGGGGATTCGGCTTTAACAGAAAGATTGTGATTAACCGAAGAATGAGTGATTAACCAAGAGAAGGTGATTAACTCAAAAGGAGCTCAGTATTTTAACAGACGGACAGTGGTTAACTGAAAGAATGGGTGATTAACCAAGAGATGGTGATTAACTCAAAATGAGCTCAGTATTTTAACAAACGGACTGTGTTTAACTGAGGGGAAATGCAAATTGGTATTTTAACTAACAGGCAGTGGTTAACCAGACAAAGGGAGAAGAACCAAGAGAAGGTTACGAACTCCGCGAGGGTTTCGGTGTTTGACAGGAAACTGTGTTTAACCGAAGTAAGAGTGCGATTGCAAGGGAATGAGAGCATTGGTATTAACAGTATGACTGTGATCAACCAAAGGAAAAATGATTACGACTCTCGTGGGGAATCAGTAAAAGCAGTGACTAGCCACAAGAAAAGATAAGTGAAACTCTCTTGAAGAGAATAAGGGAAAGGTATTGAATAAGAGCAAGGGATTGACTCTATGAAGATTGCTAATGATCGTGAACCAAGGGAATGGTGATAGATCAAAAAATTGATTGAAAGAGGTTGGAGTGATTAAGGATCGACTCGGCTGGGGAAGAAAGATACGCTACCGCCTGGAGATAGAGATGACTAAGCCAGGCACAGGGTCATTCGTCCCCTACCTGAAGTGGTCAGAATAAGAGTAGGAATTCTCCATTCTCATTCCTTCTCTAACACACTGGGTGTAGTGCAGAAGTTGAAACGGATGACATAACAACTCTAAGTTGTATAGTGCTCTAGTGCGTGCGTTGTTCGTCGTGTGTCGCATGTTGTGCCTCATGCGGATATCTGACTCGGCAGGGAAAAAGAGAAAGGAAGCTCTAAAGGAAGCCTAAAGAGAAGAGCAAAGGAATGATCAACTAATCGAAACAAGGTTTCGATTAATTGATCAAGGGGAATTGATATGCTAAAAATTTTCCAAATAGAATGGAAAACCATTAAAGCAAAAGGTGTAAATTATTGATTATGCATGATTAAATTTGCTCAATAAAGAACAAACTTACTGTGATTAAGAAATGACAGTGCAAAATAGTGCCATACAAATATTGGCATGTATCATAAATCATGTGTCAAGTGATCCAAGATTTGTACAAGAATTAGAATGTTCAAACAAATATCAAGAACATACCTAATTGCGAGAATTGATAAATCAATCATTGAATTATTGTAAATATGCTTTAAACAGAGGTTAACAGCACTTAAAAACACCCATAAATATTAAGTATATCAATCTATGGAAGTTAGAGGAAGAAAGGACATCAAACAAGCTTGATAAAACTCAAAATGGCCATTATGTACAGTGGTAACCGGTTACTTGCTTGAAAATTAGAGTTTTTTTGTGAAAAATACACTGAATAACCGGTTACTCACCATAGGGTAACCGGTTACTTACTTGAAAATTTGTGTTCCGGGTGAAAAATACACAGAGTAACCAGTTACTCACCACATGTTAACCGGTTACCACTGTTACAGTGGCAAAAATAACAGAAAAACAGCTTTTCAAAAGTGATTTTCAGAACATAATCACTTATGTCAAACACCACATGCTAGGGCATGAATTTGTGCACTGAAATTACATCATGTAAGGGTAATTAACACAAATTACAAGCAATAATCATGGAGATCAAGGATCAAGCAATGGCATGGTAAATCAAACCAAAAATGATCGAATTACATCGGAAATATGCGGAAACAGTCGAAACAGAGAGTAAAGTAAGATCCACTAACCTACAAGGATGAGATGTGCCTTGGCAATTGTTGCAAAGTGTTCTTGAGGCAGAAAATTAAAGAAAACCAGAGGAATCTTCAATTTGTTGACGAAACGCATCGAAATCGATCAAAATACGACGAAACTCTGAAATACGAATTCAAGCCGTTGAATGTTGCAGCAAATACTCAAGATTAATCCACAATCTGAGATAACTCCAGAAATCTAAGTATAATAGCAAGAATGATGAAGGTAATCAAAGAAACCAGAGATTCCACAATTGCACTTTGAATCGTAGCGAAACCGAGCAAACTTGGACGAAAAATCCAAAATGAGAATTATCGCCGAAGAATCTTGAAGTGATCACTTGAATGAATCCAAAAGCTACTGAAGCTCCACAAAATCCAGTAGAATGGAAAGGTGATGAAGGTTAAGCTCAAGAAAAAGCACTTTCAACGTGAAAGTAGCTTTTCTTCTATGGTGAATTAAGAGCTTTAGTGTGGTTTTGGAAGAGAATTGTGATGAAGATGAAGAAATGGTAGAAGAATTCAGAGAGAATGTGAGAGAATAGAGAGTGAAGAAAGTGTGAATTTGAGTGAATGATTGTGGAGGAGTTGCAAAATGGTGAAGCTTTGTTTATATAGACTTTTGGTTTGGAGTGTGAGAGCTTTGGACTTTGGTTTGGACTAAGCTTTGGGAGGTTTGGAGTTAGGGTAGGAGTTAGTTAGGCTTGACTCACCGAGTCAAGGTAGTTAACTCAGTTAGTTAGAACCAACTCGGTAACAATCCCAATGTGAGCTCCAACATCCAAAGGTTGATATGCTTGGAAAACAAAGAACAAGGTGCACTTAAATTAGAGTGATGCATTGGAATAAATACACTTGGAATATCTTGAATAGTCTTGAAATGTCTAGAGATGTCTAAAATGTTCTACACACTGCTAGAACACTGTAGAACCAAAGACAAAAGAGAGTGCATGGATGCTGTCCCAAAAATGCAGTAAGAATTGCAATTTTGCATAGAGTAACCGGTGTAGGACCGAGCAAAGGTCGTGACCCAAAGGACGGGTGTAGGACCGAGCAAAGGTCATGACCCAAAAGACGGGTGTAGGACCGAGCGAAGGTCGTGACCCAAAGGACGAGTGTAGGATCGAGTGAAGGTTGTGACCCAAAGGACGGGTGTGGGACCAAGCGAAGGTCGTGACCCAAAGGACGGGTGTGGGACCAAGCGAAGGTCGTGACCCAAAGGACGGGGGTCAGACCGAGCGAAGGTCATGACCCAAAGGATGGGTGTAGGACCGAGCGAAGGTCGTGAGCCAAAGGGCGGGTGTAGGACCGAGCAAAGGCCATGACCTAAAGGACGGGTGTAGGACCGAGCGAAGGTCGTGACCCAAAGGACGGGTGTGGGACCAAGCGAAGGTCGTAACCCAAAGGACGAGTGTGGGACCGAGCGAAGGTCTCGACCCAAAGGACGGGTGTAGGATCGAGCGAAGGTCGTGACCCAAAGGACGGGTGTAGGACAAAGCGAAGGTCGTGACCCAAAGGACAGGTGTAGGACCGAGCGAAGGTCGTGACCTAATGGACGGGTGTAGGATCGAGCGAAGGTCGTGACCCAAAGGACAGATGTAGGACCGAGCGAAGGTCGAGACCCAAATGACGGGTGTAGGACCGAGCGAAGGTCGTGAACCAAAGGACGGGTGTAGGATCAAGCGAAGGTCGTGACCCAAAGGACGGGTGTGGGACCAAGTGAAGGTCGTGACCCAAAGGACGGGTGTGGGACCAAGCGAAGGTCGTGACCCAAAGGACGGATGTGGGACCAAGCGAAGGTCGTGACCCAAAGGACGGGTGTAGGACCGAGCAAAGGTCGTGACCCAAAAAGCGGGTGTAGGACCGAGCGAAGGTCGTGACCCAAAGAAATTCGGTACCCTGACTGAACAAACAGTACCTGACCGAAGAAAGGGTATTTGAACCAAAGAGAGGTTACTAACCCAAGGGTGCAAGTATTCGAACCAAGAAAAGGTTGCTAACTGCTGGGGATTCGGCTTTAACAGAAAGAATGTGATTAACCGAAGAATGAGTGATTAACCAAGAGAAGGTGATTAACTCAAAAGAAGCTCAGTATTTTAACAGACGGATTGTGGTTAACTGAAAGAATGGGTGATTAACCAAGAGAAGGTGATTAACTCAAAAGGAGCTCAGTATTTTAACAGACGGATTGTGTTTAACTGAGGGGAAGTACAAATTGGTGTTTTAACTGACAGGCAGTGGTTAACCAGACAAAGGGAGAAGAACCAATAGAAGGTTGCGAACTCCGCGAGGGTTTTAATGTTTGACAGGAAACTGTGTTTAACCGAAGTAAGAGTGCGATTGCAAGGGAATAAGAGCATTGGTATTAACAGTATGACTGTGATCAACCAAAGGAAAAATGATTACGACTCTCGTGGGGAATCAGCAAAAGAAGTGACTAGCCACAAGAAAAGATAAGTGAAACTCTCTTGAAGAGAAGAAGGGAAAGGTATTGAATAAGAGTAAGGGATTGACTCTATGAAGATTGCTAATGATCGTGAACCAAGGGAATGGTGATAGATCAAAAGATTGATTGAAAGAGGTTGGAGTGATTAAGGATCGACTCGGCTGAGGAAGAAAGATACGCTACCGCCGGGAGATAGAGATGACTAAGCCAGGTACATGGTCATTCGTCCCCTACCTGAAGTGGTTAGAATAAGAGTAGGAATTCTCCATTCTCATTCCTTCTCTAACACGCAGGGTGTAGTGCAGAAGTTGAAATGGATGGCATAACAGCTCTAAGTTATACAGTGCTCTAGAGCGTGCGTTGTACGGCGTGTGTCGCGTGTTATGCGTCATGCGGATATCTGACTCGGCAGGGAAAAAAGGAAAGAAAGCTCTAAAGGAAGCCTAAAGAGAAGAGCAAAGGAAGGATCAACCAATTGAAACAAGGTTTCGATTAATTGATCAAGGGGAATTGATATGCTAACAATTTTCCAAAGAGAATGGAAAACCATTAAAGCAAAATGTGTACAATATTGATTATGCATGATTAAATTTGCTCAATAAAGAACTAACTTACTGTGATCAAGAAATGAAAGTGCAAAACAGTGCCATACAAATATTGGCATGTATCACAAATCATGTGTCAAGTGATCAAAGATTTGTACAAGAATTAGAATGTTCAAACAAATATCAAGAACATACCTGATTGCGAGAATTGATAAATCAATCATTGAATTATTGTAAATATGCTTTAAACAGAGGTTAACATCACTTAAAAACACCCATAAATATTAAGTATATCAATCTATGGAAGTTAGAGGAAGAAAGGACATCAAACAAGCTTGAAAAAACTCAAAATGGCCATTCTGTACAGTGGTAACCGGTTACTCACCACAGGGTAACCGGTTACTTGCTTGAAAATTTGTGTTCTAGGTGAAAAATACACTGAGTAACCGGTTACTCACCACATGTTAACCGGTTACCACTGTTACAGTGGTAAAAATAACAGAAAAAAAAGCTTTTCAAAAGTGATTTTCAGCACATAGTCACTTATGTCAAACACCACATGATAGGGCATGAATTTGTGCAATGAAATTACATCATGTAAGGGCAATTAACACAAATTACAAGCAATAATCATGGAGATCAAGGATCAAGCAATGGCATGGTAAATCAAACCGAAAATGATCGAATTACATAGGAAATATGCGGAAACAATCGAAACAGAGAATAAAGTAAGATCCACTAACCTACAAGGCTGAGATGTGCCTTGGTAATTGTTGCAAAGTGTTCTTGGGGCAGAAAATTAAAGAAAATCAGAGGAATCTTCAATTAGTTGACGAAACGCGTCGAAATTGATCAAAATACGACGAAACTCTAAAATGCGAATTCAAGCCGTTGAATGTTACAGCAAATACTCAAGATTAATCCACAATCTGAGATAACTCTAGAAATCCAAGTATAGTAGCAAGAATGATGAAGGTAATCAAAGAAACCAGAGATTCCATAATTGCACTTTTAATCGTAGCGAAACCGAGTAAACTTCGACGAAAACTCCAAAATGAGAATTATCGCCGAAGAATCTTGAAGTGATCACTTTAATGAATCCAAAAGCTATTGAAGCTCCACAAAATCCGGTAGAATGGGAATGTGATGAAGGTTAAGCTCAAGAAAAAGCACTTTCAAGGTGAAAGTAGCTTTTCTTCTATGATGGATTAAGAGCTTTAGTGTGGTGTTGGGAGAGAATTGTGATGAAGATGAAGAAATGGTAGAAGAATTCAGAGAGAATATGAGAGAATAGAGAGTGAAGAAAGTGTGAATTTGAGTGAATAATTGTAGAGGAGTTGTAAAATGGTGAAGCTTTGTTTATATAGACTTTTAGTTTGGAGTGTGAGAGCTTTTGACTTTGGTTTGGACTTAGCTTTGGGAGGTTTGGAGTTAGGGTAGGAGTTAGTTAGGCATGACTCACCGAGTCAAGGTAGTTAACTTTGTTAGTTAGAACCAACTCGGTAATAATCCCAATGTGAGCTCCAACATCCAAAGGTTGATATGCTTGGAAAACAAGGAACAAGGTGCACTTAAATTAGAGTGATGCATTGGAATAAATACACTTGGAATGTTTTGAATAGTCTTGAAATGTCTAGACATGTCTAGAATGTTCTACACACTGCTAGAACACTGTTGAACCAAAGACAAAAGACAGTGCATGGATGCTGTCCCAAAAATGCAGCAAGAATTGCAATTTTGCACAGAGTAACCGGTTACTCACCACAGGGTAACCGGTTACTTCAGTCAATTTTTGCCCAAATTGCTTAGGAAATGATACTGAAGTCCTGGTTTCGATTTTCCTCCTCTTGTTTTGATGAATAAACTTGGAAACCTTTATTTTGAGCTTGATTTGGTGATGAGATGATCTTGAGAGGATGTGATTAATCGGGCTTGGAAAACCTGAATACCCCCTGCAACAAAACCATAGAGAAAAAAGTGTGAATGCGTATGTCAGCAATGCGAATGCACATGCTCATGCAAGAAAAAAAAAGGTGGTCAAATTTTGGGTTATGACAACTTTTACTGCAACTTTCGATAGCTCTTTGGTGTCATTAATTTCGGCTATCCTTTCAAATGACTTTGCCATTAGTTTCCGCCTGCAATTTTCAGCCTTGCCAATAGTTACAGAATTACTTACATAACTTAAACACTTTGTATCATCTACCATAAAAGTCCAACACTGAAACATATAGCTTTATAGTATCATAAAAGTATACACAACGAAAAAAAAAGAAGCATGACATTAGTTTCAAAAATACAACTTAAGTTAAACAATTAGTATCAACAACCATTTTTTTCAAAACCCAGATGAACAACCATCTAACATGCATGAACAAATTATTTTACTTTGAAATTTTTTAAAACCAGTTTAAGATATCAACACATGCTGCGAATCTCATTTTGAAACTCGAATAACATTAACATACACAAAAAGTGGCTAATGTTGAAGAAGAAGAACAAAGATGAAATTTTTGTAAAACAAAGCAAAAAAAAGTTGCATGTTCATCTCATTTCATCAAATCTCACCTTCAAATATTCGCAATCAGTGAAGAAAATGAAGATTTTAAAGATGATTGGATTGAATAAAGGAAAAAAAAATTGGAGTCCGAGAGAGAGATAGAGACAGACGAGCAACGAAGATAAAGAAGAAGAAAATGAGACTATGACAAGACAAAAAAGTGAGTAGGTAGAGCGGATAGTTCTTTACATTGATACTAACAATTAATTAACTTTATTTGTCATCTAGTTTCTTTGTAACAGTATGTATGTTTACAGCATACATGGTTTAAGTTATGCAAACAAAATGGTAACTATATCATTTGAAAAGATAATTTAGTTAAAAAAAGTATTATTTAGACATAAAATACCTTAAAACTGATGAAGGGACAATTTCTTAAACAAGAGCAAAGATGATATTTCTATGACATCTAATTTTTTTTTAAATTATAAATTAAATTTCAATATATATCACAAAAGAATCGAACTCATTACCATTCGAAAAACAAATATTTTATATAATAGTATAATAATTAGAAAAGAATTAATAAATTATGAAAGAGTCAAATGCTTTTCTATTTTCTGTTTTCACGTGTAAGTTCCAAACATATTCCTTCTTCTCGCTGCTCACAAACCATTGCACGCTTGCTGCTCGCTGTTCACTGCTGTTGACTTTTCACCACCGGTTGCTGCTCACAAGAGTTATCCTCTACTCTCCGGTTGTCTTTCTCGTTAAGGTAAGCTTATCCTTATTTATCTCTTCTCTTAGGGTTTCTTTCCATCCTAAAACTCCATCTTCTTCAAACCCTCGTACAAATCACACCTTCTCTCAATTGAAGCATTACAAAATAGTAAAAGGGTTTGATTTCAGTGAGAAAGAGATTTCAGATTTGAATCCCATTATATTTATTGAAGGGAATTGGGTTTATTGTTACTTTAAAATTGGATTATCAATAAGATTGAAGTGAGGAAGTAGATGAATTCTGCAGAAGTTGACAAAATTGGTGTTCTCATTTTCTTTCTTCCAATGTTACAAAATTGGTGCCAACTTTGAGTTACATTACAGCTTTGCTCTTATTGGATGTAATTGGCTGGTTCTTTCTTGTTTTGATATGAAATTCTTAAACTTCAGAGAGTTATGGGCCATCAATGTTGTGGTAGAGGTTTCAGTCATTGTTAAGGGTTTGAATCCTGATTCATGTTAACAGAAAAACTTAGTTAGAAGGGGTAACCCGCCCTGTTTGCCTTCAAAGTTTCTGGAGGAGATTAGTCATTGTTAAAGAATGGTGAGTATTAGGAGAAAAAATAAAGTGGTTTAATTCCTCCCAATTTTTAGGCGGAACTTACCAACCTGGGCAATGGTTGTAATTTGAATAGATAATGTCACAAAAGGGTTAAATTTCATCCACAATACTTTTTGCTTACTTTTTAAGCGGGACTTACAGATTTTGCTTACTTTTTCCTATGATTTTTATAAATGATCCTTATGATTGCAGAATTCACGTTGTAATGCATGCTGCATGCACTGCTGCTTGCACTGGTGCGCCTGGTTTCAGATTTCATCCAACCGATGAAGAATTCGTGAACTACTACTTGTGTAGAAAATGTGCTGGCCAATCTATTTATGTTCCCGTTGTTATAGAAGTTGATTTGTATAAGTTTGATCCATGGAAGCTTCCTGGTACTTCATTTTTTTTCGATTTCACTTATCAGTATTTTCTAAAAAAATTTCCAATTGCATATGAATATATTTTTTTGTTATATATATGCAGAAATGGGTTATCACAGTGAGAAAGAATGGTACTTCTTCTTTTCATGGGACCGTAAATACCCGAACAGTTCTCGGCCTAACCAGGCTACCAGAAGTGGTTACTAGAAGGCTACCGGAGCTGATAAACAAATTGGAAAACTGAAACCAATGGGGATAACAAAACGCACTGGGTTTCTATGCCGGTAAAGACCTCAAAGGAGTGAAAACTAATTGGATTATGCACGAGTATCGTCTTGCGAACGCTTATAGGTCCGCTGACAAGAAAAATAACTTGAGGGTATGTCTGGTGTCTTTGATTACGTTCTTCAATTAGTTTGACTTTTAGGATTATTATTGGTGGTGTCAAGGTGTTTATGGAAATTTTTGATAGAAAAATTTATCTGATTTTAGTATGGTTTATTTATGATCTGCAGCTAGCTAGATGATTGGGTGTTGTGCAGAATTTACAGCAAGAAAGGAAAGATTAGGAAATTCAACACTGGCTACACACTAGAGGTTCATATTTATTATGAGCATTAAGAAGAACATGAGAGAAAGCAGAAATTCAGAAGATGGTGAATTACCAACTGTATATGGACACATCGGGTTCGGTTCCAAAGCTGCACACAAACTCGAGCAGCTTCAGGCACGTGGTTTTGCTGGATGTTACGTGCGACAGACAGGTGCAGAGTGAACCAAAATGGAAAGAATTTGGGATACAGCTAGATGACACGTTTGGTTTTGAGTTCAACTACTGGGATACTATCTTTTCATTTAAGTATGATGATGACCCTTTTGTTACCAATGATCAGTACCAAATCAACTAGCTTTCGTCATTATAGGATATGTTCATGTGCCAACAAAAGCCATTTTGATTATTTTTTAACAGAAAATGATTCTTTTTTGTATTAAGGGGTTTCCTAATTAATTATTTTGATTCTATTATGACAGAAAATGAACACATTACTTTGGAGATGCACAAAGAAGCTAGTGTCAATCTTGAGACATCAAGTCTGACTCGAATATTGATGTCTACATGAAGGTATTTTATCAAAAATATACTGTCAATCTTGATATAGTCATTGGATATCAGTGGTGGGTTTTAGGCTATCCACCATTTCTAAGAACAGTGGAAGTATGGATTAGGGGTGGCAAAATGGATGGATATGGATTGAATTGTTAGTGGATGGATCAAAACAATCAATTAATCGATTAACAATCCAATCCATCCATCTATAAAAAAATGTTTTATATTTTAAATTTTATAAAATTATTTTTTAAAATAAATTTTTTTCCAGTAATTTTTTTCTATCTTTTTCAAAATTCATATAGTCTATTAAATAATTGTTTTTATTAATTTATCTTTCTAACTTTTAAATTTCTTTCTCTCTAACTTACAAAAAGTAGTCAAATATAATAATTCACTTTCTTTAAAAAAAAATTATGTAATCAATAAATTAACGTGCAGTAATATAAAGTAGTAACAAAATAACAACAACCTAATTAATAATTAAAGCAAGGTAAGGTAATACTAATGAGTAATAAATATGTAATAAATGATAAAAGATATTAAATGGAAAATTTCAACACCTACCATCGAAATTAAATAAACTCTCATTGCTCTATTTTGAATCATAATGCTAAAAGAATCATCTAAGACAACAGTAGAACTGGAGCATAAAAATACATAATTGAAATTATTATTTTTTTAATAATAAAATTTATTTTCAGAAAATAAAAGAGGAATATTTTTTTTAAATTATAATATTTTTTATCAAAAAATACAAGAGAGAAAATTGTGTGTTTTAAAATTATTTTTATGATATATATTTTTTGAAATAATAAAATATTTTTTATTTTAAAAATAATCCAATGAATTTGAAAAATTTAGTGGATGGATTGGATCAATCCATGAATCTAATGGGGTGGATTGAGTCCAATCCATTCCCTAATTTTATGGTTAATGGATAAACTTTTACTTAATAGATCCAATTGTCACTCCCATAAGATACTTCAAATTAGGCATGAAAGTTTTGTAATTACACATTTCATTGTTAGAATTTGAGTTTTAGGTTTTAGTGAAAAACATTCTTTCATGGCTTCTTGGAATTCAATTCCATGTCGTGTGGCATATGAACTTTTGGGATGGTCGGCATTCTTTTGTTGGTCTGTTAGTTTCTATCCACAAATCTATTTGAACTATAAGAGAAAAAGGTATGAACCCTAATTATTCATTTACTCACTTATTAATTTATGTTGATTTTGATTCTTAAACTATGTTTATTTTTTAGCTGGATTTGATTATCACCCAAAACAGCTGTTATTATAACATCTCTGCATCGAAGCTTTGAAATCTTAAATTAGATTTTGTAAAAATGTTTGTGAAATGATTTCAGAGTATTAAACAAATATATACTTGTAATAATGAGAACATTTGAAGAATATTGATTTTTTCCTAAAATCTCCGATTCAAAGATTTTATTTCTCTAAACATATGAAATTTTTTGATGTTATTGTTGATTATTGATTTTGTTTTTAATTTATATATGATGAGATTTATTAACATTTTTATTTGATATGAAGTATTTTATGAGATTCATTTTAATCTTTTTAAAGGTTTTATCATTAGAATAAAAATGAGTATAGCTTTTAGACCTAATGTAATGGAAATGAGTTCACCAAAAACGAGTTAAGAATTTATAGTTAGGGTTTTCATTCTATGATCAAAAAGTTATAAATTTTTAAGATATGAATACATTTATTGTTATTCTTTTCATTATTATTGTTTGATTTGAGTTTTTTTTATGGCTAATTAGTGTTGTAGGGTTGAACATTGATTATGCTCTCCTAAACACGATTAAGCAAGTTTACTATATGATCTACAATGCATCTCTTTACTTCAGCCCTTCTGTTCAAAAGCAATATGGAAAAAAATATGGCCACACACAGGTAATTTGATTTATTATTATTATTAAATTTCTATTATATGATTTGGTCAATAAACCCTATTTTTACTCCATCATAGTCTACTTATTTGACTATAAAAAGTTATAATATTGTGTGAGAAAACTGAACATTTTAATTTGATTTTTTTTTTCAGATGAATCCGGTGGCATTAAATGATGTTGCGTTTTCAGCCCATGCTGTTCTACTTAGTGCATTCACCTTATACCAAATTGGAATTTATGATGTAAAATTTTTTCTTTTCAATAAACTCTCATTATTATTCTTGTTTATATTTTTCAAAATAAATAATATTCTTGTTAATAATTGATTATTATTCTAAAAGTTGAAAGTTTTTCCATGCAGCGTGGAAATCAGAAACTCTCAAAAACAACTGCAGGAATGACAATAATAGTGTTATTGGCTTCAATAATTTGTGCTTTTATAGCTTTGCCTTCACGTAGTTGGCTTTGGCTAATCTCTATATTCAAGTATGTTTATATATATATATATATATATATATATATATATATATATATATATATATATATATTATTCTAGCTTTTGATTAATCACATTAATTAGTTATTATAATTTATAGATTTTTTATTTTTTAGTTTGTTATGATTTATGTTGAAATTTATCTTATGTTACAGTGTTGTCCAAGTTGCTTTGACAATTATTAAATACATTCCACAGGTGAGAAATTTATTCATATATGCATTTTATTTATCAATTATAAAAATACTAAATTATTAGTAGTATTACAAAACATAGATGCAAATTTATTGAAAACTATTATAAATTAAACTTTATAAAATAGTGTACTATTTTTTTTATTGGTCCAACTAAAATATTATGTATTACTATTGATTATTTTTAAAATTTTCTTTTTATTGAAATATTTTCAATTAATATATGCTTGATTTATGAATATAGGCAGTGTTTAATTTCATGAGAAAAAGTACAGAAGGATGGAGTATTGGATTGGTTTTGCTTGATTTTTTTGGAGGGGTAGCAAACTTTTTGCAAATGATTATGCAATCAGTTGATCAAGGTGTGTTATCTCCTTAATTTACTAAAAAAAAGTTGTCTAATATTTTTTTATTTTAACAATTTAATTTAATAAAAAATATTCTCTAATATTATATATTTTAACTTTTGAACTAACATTTATTATATTTTTTCTAGGTTCTTGGAAGAATATCTATGGGAATATAGGAAAAGTTCTGGTAGCAGTGGTATGAAATACTGATCTCTTATTATAGAATATATTTAAATGTTTTTATATATTATTATAAATTTTAATTAACAATTTATTCCACTTTTTAATACTTAAATATTAATAATTTATTTATGTTCATATAATATTGCTAATTTTGGTGGAATATTTATTTATTGTAGGTATCTATCATATTTGACATTATTTTCATATGCCAACATTATTGCTTATATCCTCCCAAAAAATCAGAAGCTGACAAGTCATTAGAACAACAATTATCAGAGAATCCTGTGAATCTTGTGAATGCAGTTTAGTTCACAAAATTTCTTAATCAGAATTATTAGTTCCTAGTTTAGATTTAAAACTTTTGAGCTTTATTATAATTTGTAAATATAATTTTTTTTTAGCTAATTACATTAGGTTTTGTTTCATTTCAAAGGATTAAGTTGTTAGTAGTTTTTTTTTTCCTTCTAATTTTTGTTTGATATCTTTTTGGATTATTAGATTATTTTGAGACGTTTTTAATTTTAACACTTTGAGTTTTTTTTAGTTTGATTTTATTTTATAACTCAATAGATATTTGTAATTTTTCTCTGTTTTTAAATGATTGATAGTATAAGTTTTTTCACATAGTGTATCAAAATTAGTCTCATGTATGAGCAATACTTTTTTATGCAACTATTGGGTATAAAACAACATTGTTCCAATATGGTTTGTAACGAACATGTTATTTTGAACTCTTTTTAATAATACTCTTGATGTTATTTTTTGTTATTTGTAACTTTGTTAGTTTTATATCTTATATATCCGAATCATTTAATAAAATTAGGCCCTATATTTGTTATGCTCCACGGATAACTTGATAAATCATTATATAAAATTATTATTATTAGTTAATGTATGAAAAATATAAAAATGAAAAGTGTCTAGATTTGGAGTAACAGATGCTTATCAGGCGAAGTCTTTTCTTTAATTTGGAATTTAAAGGTTCCTACTAAGGTGAAGGCTTTCAGGTGGAGAAGTTTTTTGAATAGGCTTCCCACTAAAGTAGCTCTTGTTGGTAGAGGTTGTGTTTTTTCGAATAGTGGTTTGGAGTGCATTTTTTGCGCTTTGTTGGAGGATTCGTTAGATCATCTTTTTTTGAGGTGTGATGTCTCTTTGTTGGTTTGGAAGGAGATGGCCGAGTGGATTGGGTTTGAGGATTGGGAAGCTACTCATATTAAGGAAAGCTTTCTTAAGTGGTATGCTTTCTTGAAGCTTAGAAAGGTGAAGAAAGGGAAAGAGGGTAGTGTGTGGTTGGCTACAACTTGGTATTTGTGGAATATGCGGAATGGAACTATTTTTAGAAATGATAGTCGGAATGTCTTGGGTATGGTGTGGAACATTAAGGCGTTAGTTTGGAGATGGTCTTTCATCGGGAAAATTACCCATTCCAATTTTACCTTTTATGAGTTTAGTAAGTTCCATTTGTTCTACTTAACTTAATGCTTAATTGGATTGTTAATTTTCTTTTTGTTTAGAGGTTAGCCTCGCTTTTTGCAAGTGGTTTCGAGAACCCATTGTTCTCGCTTTCAATGAATCTTGCTTATAAAAAAAAGGCGATAAAGGTATGTATGAAACACTTCTCGCATAGTAGATTTTGATGACCGTAGAAGATGGTTACAAAAAAGTTTTGCACTTTAACTTTTAATTTACTAAGGGATTAAGATGAAACTTTGCAAATAAATAATAAATCGTACATGGACATGACTTATAATCACGCTTATATATGAGAGACTATTATAATTGTCTACGGATTGTCTGGTGTGAAAAGCAGATGACCGTTGAATGGTCATCATGTGACTAATAGTGAAGGGAAGACGTGCTCATGTGCAATGAAAGGTAGGGAGGTCCACATGTACGTTAGGACATTGAGCATCTTGAAGAGATTGAGTCGGTGTTGTGGGTTTTTGGCCAGCGTAGGACAACTACCCCTAAGTCTTTTTTTGTCTGTCATTAAGTGAGAATTGTTAACGTAAAAAGTATTTGAGAACGTCCATTGAGTGTGGGCTCTTTGTTAGGGAGCGGTTGGCATGTGGGAGATGTGCATTAAATGCACGTGGAGTTTGTGAAATATTTCTACTACGATGGCCTTTGCGTATCAGATATGTGTAGGGAGGAAGGTGACACACCTAAGCACACTAAAGTGCAGTTATTGTTTTAATATGTAATATGGGTTATTAAATGACTTCTTTAGACTTTGAATTCTTCTTTGCTCAAGGGATTTTTAGAGAACACTTGTACTCATTTATGAAATTAATGTCAGTAACAGAGTTATCCTTGCGCTTTTTCATCTGTGTCTTGATATTTTTGTAACATTTTTTGATTTATTGCTTTGATTAATTTGGTTGTAATTTGATTATTCGTTGTATATTGTACCTTATGTCTCACCTTACATTCAATAAGTTAGATTTACTCCATTTCAATGTGTTTTTATTATGAGCAAGTTGGCAAAAATTAACATATGTGTGTCTTGAATCACAAGTTAGAAAACTCAATAAAAAAAGTATTTTTAAAGCATGATTTGAATCAAGAATATAGCTAATTTAAACCAAAAATTCATTTGGAATTCGGGATTTTGGCTCTTTATTTTTTATTCGAATCAAGGAATTCTCTTACTTGATTTAGAAAATTGTATTACTCGAATCATGATTCCTTTTAACTCGAATAATGATTCGAATAATGACTAAACAAAACTTCAAAAAATAATCATGATTCAAATCAAGTAATTGCTTAACTCGAATCACTGGTATCACATCATGATTTGAATTAAAACTTGCCATTTCTAGATTTTATCACTTTGATTCAAGTCTTTCTTTCCTCTAATTCAAATCATAAATGTAGGATTTGACTCACATCGGTGTTCATTTTCTCTCACTTTTGTGCCTAACCTCTAGTACATGTATAAACCCTCTTGCCAATTTTTCCAACATAATTAATTATTACACATTCATAAAAACTTGTTGAGTGAGTTGTTTATGATCAAGTAAGATTAAAATCCATATTTTCACAATTCTTGAGAAAAAACCCGTAAGTGTTCTACCTTTCACAAACATATCTTTACCTTGTTTCAACCATGTGAAAAAGCTTCCTATAATGTTGTTCTTGTGTGATCTAGATTGTGTTGTGTGGGATTCTTTAGATAACCATCATCTTCTTTAACCTTAAATCAAGAAACCATTTTTTGGTGTTCAACTCTAAAGATTGAGTGTCAGTGGTAGATCCAAGGTACATTAGAGAAACTAGTGTTTTTGTGAATTTTTGTTATGTCTTATGATAAAGAATCGCTTTGTGTCTATGGTATTTGGAGATAGAATTCCAGCAAATAGAAGAGTGTTCTCTATACTACATTGAAGACTTTGGTAGAACTATGTAAATGTTACTGTGGAACAAAGTTAGGAGTTCCCATGTCATTCTTGGGTAGAATAAAGACTCCGACAAGAAACCAATAGGACTAAGTATATGTTGTAGGAATAACTTAGCTTTACCGTTGGTTCTGAATGATCACCAGAAGCTGATACATTCAATAAGTTTATAGACAATATATTTCTCTTCTGATGCTGAGGCTTTCAGCTTCAGAGTCTATGCAAACCTATATTATCAGTCTTCACTTAAAGAACGTTCTTTAGATTCTAAACCACCATAAGCCAATAACTTAGCTTCTTTCAAGTGCGTCCTTATATCAGATTCAAAATATATTCTTCTATAAGCTTTAGAACCTGCACACTTAGAACACACATTAGATAACACCATTGTTTTTTCAATACTTTGTTATCATCAAAACCCAAAGGATATATGTCGTGAACAAATCTTGTTCTAACAGTGTTTAACCAAATTTGTTCATAAAATCAATTTATTAGAAGATCCTTAGTCCTAATAAATTGTTATCTATTCCTAAGATGATCATCCAAAGAAATAAATATATATCATAAAAGCATCTGAACAAAATATACCTCAATCACACATTTATAACGTACACAAGACTAATTTGTCATTAAGTTTTCAAATTATTCAACAAAATGAGTTTAGTTTATTGTGAGAAAAGTAAGTACAACAAATAAATGCCCAAATTTAAAATTTTATAAATATTAAGAAAAAATGATAAACCTAGGAGTGATATTATAAATGTTGTTCCTTTTGAGTGGTTGCATTATGCAAAACAACATGGATTGTACAAGATGTTTTGGCGAATAAAGGATAGATTTGGGACACGGTGCTCCAGCACGTGTGCAACATGTAGCCCTTGTCAGCATGCCAATGTTGTTCCTGTAAGTGTATTTTCTGGATGTGTGCAACGAGATTTGTTGCTATATTTTAGCAATGTGTTAATTATATTTTTTGGCATATTAAATACGATCAAATCTAATTAATCGGAGATTTATATTTGAATAAAAACAAATCAAATCTTTTTGTTGAAGGTTTTAAAAAAAATCAAAACTAAATCCTCTACAAATAAGGATGTGATCAAATCTTATGTCCATTGTAAAAAAGCTCAAATGTTGCATTGCTATTTAACTAGACTAAAACATAATGCTTTAAAGGTGTGAAGTATTGAAGATCACTGTGTTAAGGTTTCTATTTTTGAGTCTTTTGTTTGTGTTGTTGTTTGCGCACCACTCTAGCGTCAACATTCATATCCAAAGACATAGAGTTTTGTTTGATAGTTGAGTTGTAATTCATCAATCAATGTTATACTTTATGTATTGATCACTAGGGTTAGTGATTGAGAGAAAGTGAAATGGTCTCATATTTAGGAGGAGTCCAAAATATAAATACACATGTAGAATTAAGAAGAGGGGCATTGAACAAAGGTTGTTCACTTAAGACACTTTGTACTAATTCTATTGAGAGTGTATTTCCTTTATTGGGTTGGAATCCCCCTAGATGTAGGTGTCGTTGTACTGAACTGCGATAACAATTCTCTTGTGTTCTTTATTTCTTTATGTTTAATTATTTGTTTTCTATTATCTACCAATTCTGATATAACATGATGGCTTAGACATTTGGTCCAACATATGCCCCCCTTGAACAAAATTTCAATTGGCATCAGAGCAGACCCCCTGTAATGTTTGGGCGAGCTCCGTGGAAGATATTTTCTGTTGAGGTGGAAATCACTAAGGATGAAGGATCAATCAATAGACCACCCGTCTTAGATAGCCTCAAATATGATTATTGGAAAGCAAAGATGGTTACTTTTTTCAAATCCATAGACAACAATACATGGAAGTCTTTTATAAACTTAAAGCATAAAGTTTTTGGAAACACCTTGTGATTACCTCTCAAGATGGAACATCAACCTTAAAGCCTAAAGTTGATTGGACAAATGATTAAGATGATGAAGCTCTTGGAAACTCCAAGGCGTTGAAGGCTATTTTAAATGGTGTGGAAAATAGCATGTTAAGATTGATTAACACATGTACTGAAGCCAAAGAAGTGTGACAGATTCTCAAAACTTCACATGAAGGAACATACAAGGTTCTTATGTCAAGGCTGTAGCTCTTCACTGTAAATTTTGAGAATCTGAGAATGAATGAAGATGAATCTATCTCTGACTTCAACATCAGATTGTGTGACATTGCCAACACTTTTTTTGCCTTAGGAGAGAAGATGTCTGAAGAAAAGATAGCCAGAAAAATCCTGAGATCTCTACCTTAGAAGTTTGATATGAAGGTAAAGAAGCCCGAGACCTTTTTTAGCACAAAGAAGCCTAAGACTTAAGCAGTGTCAAAGTTGATGAACAACTGATTGGTTCTTTACAAACCTTTGAGATGGCTATAAATGAAAGGTCTAAAAATAAGAACTAAAGTATAGCTTTTGTTTCCAACAATAAAGAGGATGAAGATAAAGGTAAATAAATTCTAACAGATGTTATATCTCTTGTTGGTAGAAAGCTTAATAAAGAATTAAGAAGGTTGGACAGGAAATGAAGGACAAATGTCCAAGACAAGGTGTCAAAAATCAGCTCCCATAGTAAGAGCAGAGATGAGACAAACCTAATAGAGGAAAAGGAGCATAATGTTATGAATGTGAAGGGTTTGGTCACACTAAAGTTGAATGTCCTACTTTTCTAAAGAAACAGAAAAATGGATTGTCAATCACTTGGTATGATTCTGATATTGAAAGTGAAGGAGAAATAATTAATAAGGTAATGAATTTCACTAGAAAATATGAATATGGTAGTGAGTCCAATGATGAAGATATCTCAGAAGAAGAACTAGCTGCAACTTACAAACTTGTGTATGCCAAGTGTGGAGGAAGCTTGCATGGTTGGAGTGAAACAAAAGAAAACTATAAGTACGCTCATTCAAGAAAAAGAGAAACTTAGCTCAACCATTGTAGATCTGGAAAAGGAAGTAACTTTGATAAATTCCAAGCTTGAAAACATGACAAAATTTGTTTGTATGTTGAAAAATGGTTCTGATATGTTAGATGAAATCTTAGAAGTTGGGTAGAAGTCTAGGAATATGAAGACTATAGGGTTTGACTACAGTTCCATAAACAAAAAGAATAAAAAATCCCACTAAGAAGTTTGTTCCCCTGAGATGAAGACTAAGTTTCAAATGTTGGACCACATGTCTCAATATCTTGTTCAACATGTGTATCCTCATAACAGTGACAACAAGAACTCATATTGGAGGTGTAACTATTGTGGAAGATATAGTAATATAAGATCCTTTTTCTATAGACTGTATGTATATCCTCAGTCCTATAGTCATCCAAGGCTCAACAGAAATAAAGGGAAGAAAACTCAAGCAAGGAAGGAGTGGAAAACCAAAGAAATTATTACTTGTCTCATAGCTCATACATATCTTAGAATTTCCTACAGAGAAGATTGGTATTTAGATAGTGGATGTTCAAGGCACGTGACTGGAGAAAAGAACTATCTTGAAGAGTTAAAGTGTTACTCTAATAGTTATGTTACTTTTGGTAATGGAACTAGAGGAAGAACCAAGGGCATATGTGAACTGGTTAGTCCAGGTTTCCCTTGTCTTGATAATGTGTTGCTGGTAGAAGGTCCAACTGCTAACTTGATCAGCATCAATCAAATATGTGATCAAGGTCTAAATGTGAATTTTAACAAGTCTAAATGCATTGTCTCTTACAAAAATAAAGAAGTCCTAATGAAGGGTTCAAGGTCCAAAGACAATTGTTATTTATGAGTATCTCAAAACAAAAGTTAGCCCTCAACATTTTTTATATACAAGGTAGATGAGACCAAGATATGGTAACAAAAACCTGTTTATCTCAACCCCACGAGTATGAGAAAGACCGTATCTGAAGATGCTATCCAGGGATTGCCAAAGCTAAAGATTGAATAAGGAAAAATATGTGGAGAGTTCCAAATAGGCAAACAGACCAAGTGTCCCACAAGAAGCTCCATCATCTTTCCACCTCAAAACTTTTTGAGTTACATCATTTGGACCTCATGGGGCCTATGAAAGTTGAAATCTTGGGTGGTAAAAGATATGTTTTTGTGTGTGTGTGTGTGTGGATGATATTTCAAGGTACACTTGAGTCAAATTTATTAAAGAAAAATGTAACACTTTTGATGTTTTCAAAGAGATATGTCAACATCTCAAAGAGAAAAAGGGAGTGAGATGATGAGGATAAGTAATGACCATGGCAAAGAGTTTGAAAACTCTAAATTCTCTAAATGTTATTCCTCTTAATCGATTGGGTAGGAATTCTCAACTCATATCACACCTCAGCAGAATAGAGTGGTTGAAAGGGAAAATAGGACTTTGCAAGAGTCATCTAGAGTTATGTTGCATGCTAAGAACCTACCTTACTATTTCTAAGAAGAAGCCATGAATAGAGCTTGGCACATTCACAATTGTGTGATCATAAAATCTCAAACTAAATAAACTCTGTACGAGCTTTGGAAAGGAAGAAAGCCTAATGTTAAATATTTTCACGTCTTTGGTAGTGACCGCTACATCTTGGTAGATTGTGAGTAAAGAAGAAAGATGGATCCAAAGAGTGATGAAGGTATATTCCTAGGTTATTCCACCAATAATAGAGAATACATAGTATATAACAAGTGTACCAAGATAATGATGGAGTCTATAAGTGTTGTCATTGATGATACTTCTGAAGATAAGCAAGAATATGAAGATGAAGATGATGCATCTCTTTAACAGACTGATGGCCCAGTAGATGCCCCACATTATTGAGTCTAAGAGCACCAATTCTAAAGATCCTCAAATCAACAAGGGACCATCAATTAGAACTCAGAAGGATCGTCCCATTGAAAATGTTATAGGAAATCTAAATGAAGGATTTATCACCATATCTAGAGAGAAGATTGCCAACACATTTTTTATTTCAAGTATTGAACCTAAGAGCATCAAGTAAGCTTTGACTGATGAATTTTAGATCAATGTTATGCAAGAAGAACGGTGTTAATTCAAAAGGAACAATGTATGATAGTTAGTTCCTAGACTTGAAGAGGTGAATGTCATTGGTACCAAATGGATATTCAAGAACAAATCTGATGAAAGTGGCAATGTTACAAGGAAAATGGAAAGGTTAGTTTCTCAAAGGTACACTCAAATAGAAGAAGCAAATTCTGATGAGACATTTGCTCCAACTACTAGACTTGAGTCAATTAGAGTATTACTTGGATTTTCTTTCATGATGAAATTCAGATTGTATCAAATGGATGTTAAAAGTGATTTTCTAAATAGGTATCTTAATGAATAAGTCTATGTAGAGCAACCAAAGGGATTCATTGATTCTAATTTTCCAAAGCACGTGTACAAGTTGAAGAAAAATCTTTATGGATTAAAACAAACTCCAAGAGCTTAGTATGAAATATTAACTAAGTTCCTTATCAAAAATGGATACAATAGAGGTGGAATAGATAAAACTCTATTTGTGAAGAAAATGGAGGAATGCTCATGATAACATAGATTTATGTTGATGACATTGTCTTTGGTGGAATGTCAGACCAGATAGTAGAACATTTTCTTCCAATAAATGAAGTATGAATTTGAGATGAGTCTTGTAGGAGAACTCACTTACTTTCTCGGTTTTCAAGTAAATCAAATGCAGGACAACATTTTTGTATTTCAAAGCAAGTATGTTAAGCGTATATTAAATAATTTTAGGCTTGAAAATTCAAGTGATAATAGAAACCCTACTGCAACATATGTGAAAGTAACTAAAGATGAAAAGGGTGTTGATGTAGATCAAAGTTTATACAGAAACATGATTGAGAGTCTGCTTCACCTCACAGCAAGCTGACCTGACATTACTTTCTCTGTAGGTGTTTGCGATAGATATCAAGCTAAACTCAAAGTTATTCCTCTTACTCAAGTGAAGAGAATTATCAAGTATATAAATGGGACTCATGACTATGGTATCCTATATTCTCATGGTACCAATTCAATACTAGTATGGTATTGTGATGCTAATTAGGATGGGAGTGCAGATGATAGAAAAAGTACCTCTGGTGGATGCTTCTTTCTTGGCAATAATTTAATCTCTTGGTTCAGCAAGAAGCTAACTTGTGTCTCATTATCTACTACTGAAGTTGTGTATATTATCTACTCTGGATGAAACAGATGTTGAAGGAGTACAATGTCGTACAAGATGTCATAACATTATTCTGTGACAGCTTGAGTGCTAATAATATTTTAAAGAATCATGTCCAACATAGTAGAACCATGCACATTGTCATTCATCATCACTTTATCAGGGAACTTGTGGAAGATAAAATTGTAAATCTTGAGCATATAGAAACTGAAAAACAGTTAGCTAACATATTCACTAAGGTTTTGGATGCAGCGCATTTTGAAAAACTAAATAGTGCTCTTGGTATTTGCATATGTGAGAATTTGTAGAAATTAATACATGGGAGGTGTGAAAGGATCGAAAAACCTTTTCCTCTCACTTAAGACCAATGTTGCGAGTGAAATAAGGATGATTATTCCCATTTCAAAGTTTCTTTTTAACTGGTCCATCACTACAAGCAAGGATACTCTTCTTCTCTTTCTTTATTGTACTTAGAAAATTATTCTCTCTCCCTTCTCTCATGTTTTTCCATTCCTTTAAAAATGAGACAATCATCTAGAAAATCTAAAGCTAAGGAGATCAAAATGGTGGAAGACAAATTTGGGAATAAGGCTTGGGCTCTAGAATCAAATAAGGCATATTTGGAGAAGAATGAAACCAAGGTGGAAACACATGTTGGATCGTTTGTGACTGGGAAGAATTATGTAACAAAGATGAAGTCAATAAAGAAGATATTTGTTCAACACACAATTCCAACTCAAATACTGATGAAGACTGGGTTACTTTCATTAAATCAGGTGGTTGGTCTGGAGAGCAAGTTTGAAGATTGATATTTTCAGGTGTTTTTTGGTTTAGTATGATTGGTTTTGTATGTTCCTTATTTTATTGTTGGTTTTGTAATAACTTCTTAACAATCTTGTATCTGTTATGATATTCTTTGGATTTGGTTCTCAGTTCTAAGTTGTTTGGTAGTATTCATAGCTTTTCTAAATTGTGGCAAAAAGTGTGAGTAATAGTGATGTGTATGTGCTGCAATGGATGTTGTTTTGATGTGTTTATGGAGCATTGTTGTATGCCTATATGCTGGAGTGTCAAGCCTGGCATTTGGCCTTCAACTACGTGAGTTCTATGTTTATGAGTTGGTCTATCTATGTGTGCCAACTCTGATGTTTAATGTGTAGTGGTGTGTTCAGAGTGACCTGACTCACTATTTAATTTGATTGTGTGCATGTATGATTGAATATGTGCATGACTTTGGGAGCACTGTGATTTTGTTTTGAGTGTGTAGCAACCATTTTACTTATGTACTTCTTCTGTTGCTGTTGTTTGATATGTTTATGTTGTTTTTGGTGTGCTTGTGTGACTCGGTTTGTATTATGTTTTTGAAGATTTACTCATGCACACCTTATATGTTTTGAAAGAGTTGTTTTGCCAAAATAAGGGGGAGATTATTGTCCCTTTTAATTGGCTGCATTATGCAAAAAAACATGGAGTGTACAAGATGTTTTGGTGAAGAAAGGATACACGTGGGACACGATGTTCCAACATGTGTGCAACATCTGAACCTTGTCAGAAGGACAATGTTGTTGTTGTTCTGATCGTATTTTTTGGATGTGTGCAATGAGATTTGTTGCTATCTTTTAGCAACGTGTTATTTAGATTTGTTGACAGATTAAATAAGATTAAATCTAATTAATTGGAGATTTAAATTTGAATCAAAACAAATCAAATATTTTTGTTGGAGGTTTTAAATCAAATCAAAACATAATCCTATGCAAATTTGTACTTGATCGAATCTTATACCCATTGGAGAAAAGCCCAGAAGTTGCATTGCTATTTAAGGAGACTCAACCCCTAACGTTTTAAGGGTGTACAAGTATTGAATATCATTGTGTTATAATTTATATTTTTGAGTCTTTTGTTTGTGTTGTTGTTTGTGCACCACTCTAGCACCTACATTCATATCCAAAGGCATAGAATTTGGTGTAATTATTGAGTTGTAATTCATCAATCAATATTTTGTTTATTATATTGATCACTGGGGTTAATGATTGAGAGAAAGTGATAGGGGTCCAATATTTAGGAGGAGTCCTAAATAGAAATACATTGGTAGAATTGAGAAGATGGGTGTTGAATAAGGGTTATTCATCTAAGATACTTTGTACTAATTCTATTGAGAGTGAATTTCCTTTCTTGGGTCGGAAGCCCCCAAGATGTAGGTGTTGTTGCACTGAACTAGGTTAACAATTATCTTGTGTTCTTTATTGCCTCATGTTTAATCATCTTGTTTTCTATTATCTATCAATTCTGGTATAAGACGTTGAACACATTGGTGTAGACATATGGTCCAACATATGTCCCCCTATAACAAAATTTCAATAACCACTTGCAGCTTTCAGCCAACAAGAGAAGTGTAGTGTCATTCCTTCTAATGTTTACTTTTGCAGAACTGATGTGGATAGATATTTGACTGAACTCTGATTATTCCTTCTTCCTTGTTATAAATTTTCTATTTAAATTTCAAATATCTTATCATATGCCAATGCAAGTCCATTTATAGGAACTCCTAAGCTTGTGTGTTATTTCATTCCTTGAGTCTTGTGTCTTATAATTATCCATTTGTTTTAGGCCAAGGAATAAATCTTGCTCTCTTTCTACTAGTATGAGTACTAGGGTGGAACTCATTGCATGGGGGACAACTTGGCTTAAGGAAGATTGATAGGCCGCAAGTATACAGGAATATCAATGTAGTATAAAATATTGTCAAATCCACAAAGACCAATTACAATTATTGCTATCTAATGTGAAGGTGTGAGAAAAACACAAGAAATGGGGGGTTAGAATTGGGTTTTCTAAAATGAAAGCTTTTTGTGAAGCTTAATTAAAATCACAAATAAACTAACAATAAAGAAAGACACACGATATATCCTAGTTCAATTGAAAACTATCAAGCCAATCCAGTCCACCCGCCAAGGTGCTTTCGCCTTATCCAAGGACTTAATCCACTATAACCAAATCATGATAACAATCGAACTAGCATCTGCTGGTGACTAACAACAATTCACAAGCTAACTGCATGTGACTAACAACCTCTAAGACTCGCCAGTCCTAGACATCTCAAGACTCTGACCACACTGGTCTCTCAAGGCATTCAAACCACTGTTTGAGAATACAACGCACAAGCTAACCGCAAGTGACTAACAACACCTAAGACTCACAGTCTTAGTCTTCCCAAAGCTTCTAACCAATAGGTCCTTTAGGGAACACAAACATCAATTTATTACAAAGGTTCGTTTACAATAAGATGCTTCTACACAAGCAGGGTAAACAACAATTTCTAGCTCAATTCTAACTTAGAGCAAAATACACAGTAAACTAATCTTCTTCTTTGTATTGTTGCACTTTACTGTTTACTCATAAGTTTCTCTTCATCTGAATCAGAGTTTGTGCATATTCTTTTGATACTTGGTGTTACACACCATTACACAATCTGCTTCACTGCTTCATTGCTTCATTGCATCATATGAGCATATATCTTTGTAGCACTGAGTGATACATTTGTATCACTGTTACTCACACGCACTTTCAGTAAACCTGAATGATCAAGTCTTTATATAGCCATAAATATATTCGTTGAGGGGCAGATCATTAATATCAAAAAGTGTACTGGCGACTTGAAATAATGTCGTTGTCCTGGGGTGAAAATCATACACTGAGATTGTCCTTTGTACCAACAAATCAGAGTAGTGGAATGGTAGTGGATAATAACGTGTATGATTTATACTATGTACTATTTTCCCATGCAAACATTTCATCTACTTCTATTTATCAGAGGCTTCTGAATTGATATGGTTGAAGCATGATCAGAAAAGTGAATCACTGGGTCTTTGAGTTTTAAGTCTTCAGAGTCTTCAGATCTTGTTCATCAGAACTTTGTCTTCAGAATCTTCAGCACTTCTTCTTCAGAACCCTTAGTTATCATAACCATAAGTCTTCATAGTCTTCAGAACTTGTTCAGCAGAACCTTGTCTTCGGAGTCTTCAGAACTTGATCTTTAGAATTCTTAAGTCTTCATCATACCTTTGTACTGTTGTACCACATTGCTTAGTCTTCTCAACTTCCAGACTTCAGAGGCTTCTGCGAGCATGAGTTACAAGAAGGGAACACGTAACTTGGGTCTCAAGAGCTTCAAGTCTTCAGAGTCTATAGAGCTACATCTTCAGAGTCTTCAGCACTTGGCCTTCAGATCTTGTTATTTTAAGAAGCGCAAATCTTCAGCATCTGGACTTGTCCATCAGAACTTCTGTCTTCAGATCTTTAGAACTTGTTTTCTTTAGACATTGTATCAGAGTTAGAACCTAAGAGAACGTTGCAGCAGCAATATAGTGTCTTCTTAGAATTCATCTTGAAGCACAGTTGATCAGAAGAAATCTTGTTTCTTTGATATAGAAACGACCATTATCACACAAAGTGATTCACATATAGTTTCTAATTAAGATCAGCGCTTGTTTGTTAATATCATCAGAATAACAAACATTAGAGTATCAAAATTGTTCTCACACAAATATTCCACTGTTATCACCAAAACATAGAGACAAGATGCATAACCGAATCTTGTTCTTACAATCTCCCCCTTTTTTATGATGACAAAACCATGTATTTTGATAGAACAATTTTTACAGGATAATCACCATAATCGACAAATTCAGAGTTTAAGCTCTCAGCTCCCCCTGAATCTGTTAATCTCAAAATTTCATTTATGCTTGTTCAGAGTCTCCCCCTGATCCCAAGACACAAAATAAAATTTGAGTTCTTCTGATCATAACAATAGAGAAGGAATACTTCCATACAACAGCTCATCAGAGTCTGACTAGAACACTAGGTCTTCATCTCAGAACCTGGTTACTATTAGAACTTTGATGAAAAATCAAGGCTTGATCTTGAGTCTGATTGGATGATGCCGCGTATCTCGTATCAGAACTTCTTATCAGATTTTGATAACAAATCACAACTTCTTAGAGTTTGATTGACCATGACTTCTCTTGCCAATCTTTCCTTAGATTCACCAATCTTATTAGATTCAGAGCCTGATTGATTCAATCAGCATATTATCCTTTGTAGAGCGTATCTTCTGAATAGTATCTTTGAATCAGAGAATTGACTTGACTTGTTCTCAAGGAGATTTCTGCTTCTGATGCTTTGAGTCTGAAATTCACACTTCAAAAATTTTACCGCTTCTGAACACTATGATACCAAACAAGATTTCATGACTTTCAAAAAGTTCACAACTTCTGAACAGTATTGGAACATCTGTTTGACTAAACATATATTCTTGAGGTGTACAGCTTCTTAACCATGACTTATCAGAGTTGAAATTATCCATAAGATTTTCAATCTTCAGAGAGTAGGATATTTATATTCAACCTATCTGGAATGCTAAGTGAATTTTTCTAAGTTCCTTAATTGAACATCAAATAAACAGTTAGTTGCAAAAGCATAGTATAATGTTTGAGTTCGAGATTCTGAGAATGAGTACTATCAAAATCATTTTACTTTCTCCCCCTTTTTGTCATAATAAAAAAGATAATGCAATAAGCAGTGCAATGTTATGATAAATATGTGAGAAGAGATTTCTTAAACTAGTTTCATTAATAATGACTGGAAATACATGATCATAACTCAAACACATAACACCCTAGAAACAAACAGAAAACACAGGATACGACACACTGCAGATTATCCATCAAAGACTTCACAATTTGTCTTCAACAAAGCATTTTCTAGACCTTCTGTCTTGACAAATTCAACAATTCCTTATTTAAAGAAGATTTCAGATATAACTCTTCCAAAAGGAATGTATGGCTTGATGAAATCGCCATTTCTGGAGTCAGTAATGGATTTTTGCAGAAAATTGAAGATAGTTTGAGGTAAGTTTATCCGCATCCGAGCCATCATGAGAAAGATGAAAACTCGATCATCATGAAATAGGATGTTTTTTTTCTCCCTGAGGACAAAAATTAATCACCAAAAGCTTGAACCAAGCTTTGGGAATAGGTAGAAGGTTTTCAGGATTGAGAGGTTCATATTTGGATGATGTGTTTTGAAGAGATTTGAGTTCCTCATAAATGAGATACCTAGACTTAACATGTTCAACAGTGAATCCAGTGTTCTCGCAGCTAATTGCTAGAGGGATGGTGAAGGGAGTGATGTTTATGGGAGCACCAAAAACACGAGAAGAGATTAAGTGATCTTTAGAATTGATGTAGACATGTTTCTAGAATTCTTTTACAAGATTAAAGTAGACTGGCTTATCCAGAATGAGGAAGTATTTTGTTCATTCTTGATAGTGCATGACAGAGGTGATACTGCTAGCAATTTCTCTATTCTTAAGATGAAGAAGATTGATTTGTTCTTCTGATATGACCTCAAGAAGGTTCTCATCTCCTTGGAACGTGATAAGAGACATGATGAAAATATTTAGACAACAAAATCAAGCACAATGGATCAGAGAGGAGAAATGAAGTATATATGTAGAAACTGAAAGACGTATTTGACTGAGAAAATGACATAGGTCAGAATGTGTATCACGCATAAGATATATCAGAGGCTCAGTGGCAGAGTAAGAGACAAGGAATATCAAGGAATAGGAAAGAAGTGTAGCAGTCTTTTAAAATGGAATATCCAAAAAGTCACAAATAGGGAAACATTCATTAAGTTTTGACAGAAGTCAATAACTAAGAATCAAAGTATACTTATGAGTGGCAATTGAAGGTTAACATATAGTAGAGGCAGAAGAGGGTGTAGTTAATTTCCAAGAAAAACTTAACTCACATAGATCTTATCATTTATGAATGCACAGTCATGGGGGAAAGCGTAAGGATTTTAGCCTATTCTCAATAACATTACAAAATTCAATGTGCCAATTTATGATTATGCATGTTTATCAAATGAATAAGTTGTTATCATTAATGTTATCAGAGTTTTAACTAAGTCATTTTGATAAGTTAAAAAATTAGTCCTTTTTCTTCCCTTATAGTAATTATTATGAAATGCAGTAAGACAAGATAATGAAATTAAAAATACTTCATTAAAAAGATTAAAACGCCAGAGGTGCAGTACAGAAGGACACAGAAAAACAACAAGAGATCAGAACACAAATAATAAGGACAACAGACAAGAAAAACAACGATGGACACAACAAAGACAAGGCACTAAGAGACTAAGATAACCATCCACCAACTGCCATCAGAAATCCTCCACCTCATCAACCCTTTCACACCTTTCCTCAGTTGTAGCATTTTCTGGTCCAAGTATTCTGGCTAAAGTAATGATTTCAGCCATGTAGAATAACTCAGACAGAATTCTTCCATAAGTTATGAAGGTCCCATGTTGGTTTCTCGAGATTTCAACACTGTTCTTCAAGTGATTGAAGATAGTTCGTGGAAGATTCACCCGAACGTTGTTCATCATGAAATAGATAAACAGTCTATCATCATGAGTTAGGGTGTTTTTGTCCAATCCTCTGGGACGAAAGTTGGTGAGCAGTAGTTGAAACCACCACTTTCCATTGGGAAGGAGTCCTTCAAGATTATTGGGTTCAAACTTGTCTCGAGACACATCATGAATTTCCATGAGCTTTTCAACAAAGGAATAGTTTGTGTGAAATTCATCAACAGTTATTCCTGATTGAACACAATTGATAGCTTGAGAAATAGAGGTAGGTGTTATGACGACTGGAACACAAAAAACAGACGACCAGACAGAATTGTTGTCTTCCCCAATTCTTGCATACTTCCAGAATTCTTTCACCATGACAGGGTAAATAGGTCCATGCAGGATTGCATAGTATCCTGACCACCCCTGAATTTGCATGCTAGTGGATAGGTAAACTCCTGAGTCTCTCAATCTTAGAAGATTTGGTCTTTTCTCATTGATGACCACCATAGCTTCATCATTTCCAATGAAGGTTTTGGTAGACATAGTGAAATAGGAGAGATATGAATGAAAAGCAAGTTTAGAAATGAATGACTGGTTATGAGGAGAAGTGTGGTATTTAAATAGAGCGATGAATGATGGCAATAAATGACAAAGGGGACTAGATGAATTGAAGCAATAAATTCATCATTTCCAATACAATGAATACACACAAGAATTAGAGAATGAAGAAGGAGTGTATTAGTAGCCAAAAAATCATAGACCAGTATACGTTATTTATATTATGACATTAGTCAATAAGTATAAATTAAATGTATACTTCAAAGGAGAGAGACATAAATTGACACAGAGTAAAGGAATACGATTGTTCAATTCCGAGAGGTTTTGGTCTTACATGCATCTTCATTAATGTCTACTGAGGAGGGAAGACGTAAGGATTTAAACAATTATTAAATAAATTTTCAATTCCTACGCGTTAAACATGATATGAAGGAGTAATGGATAATAATTACTCGAAGTCTAATCTAACAATGCTCAAGGTGTCTGATCAACAGTAGATATGATATGATTTTGGACACATTTAAAATCCTCAACGTCTAGAATACCAAAAGGTATCTGACTGGACTAGTTTCAGATCAAGACATTTTCTAACTTGTAGAAGTATCATTCATCAGAACATCAAATAATTAACAGACTTTGCTTAGCATCAGAATCTTAATACAGAGTTCGTGTAGCCTGACATATTTGAAATATTATCAACTCATTCTGAATCAAGATTTGATAAGTAAGTTTTTCAGAATGATCATGAATCTATTTTTAGCAAGGGTTTGAGATTATCAACCCATAGGTGCATAAGATTCCCTTCTGAACATAGTCACGTAAAGCATGATATGTTATTTAAATATGTTTAGCCCTAGAATGAATAATAAGACTCCTAGATAAACAAGTTGCAGAAGTATTATTACATAAGATGGGAATGTTACTCACATGTATCTGATGATCTTCTGATTGATTCTTTTTCCAGAGCATCTGAGTGCTGTACAGAGATGCTGAGGTGTGTTCTGCTTCTGCACTTGAAGGAGCATTTGCTGATTGTCTTTTGCTTGCCCAGATGACAAGGTTACTTCTCAGAAGTTGACAGTTTCCAGAAGTACTGTTTCTTTTCAATTCGCCTTCAACATAATCTCTTTGTTTTCCAGAGTACATGTTGGATGTATTGAAGTTTTAGTTGGTGCGTAATCCATCATGTTGACTTTCTTCTGAAGTTATTTTGTGTACTATCTTCTGGCATGCGTTCCTTCTGATCGTCGATCAATTTTGGATTCTCGGAAAGAATCTGATTTCTCTCATCAGACTTACTTCAAATTTAGTCTGCATTGACTTTGACGATTCATAGCATACGAAGCTATTAGCAGAACCAAATATCATCAACTTGGCAACTGGTGCAAAGGTTTCTGTATAGTTTATCTATTTTTGTTAACTATAACCTTGTGCAACTGATCATGCCTTATTTCTGACAACCTCACCCTTCTCATTGAGCTTGTTTCTGAATACCCATTCAGTTCCAATAACATTGACACTTTTAAGGCTTCTGAACAAGATTCCAGACGTTATTTCTGGTATGCTGGGTCAGTTATTCTTGCAAAACCATATTCTACTCATTTTCTTTTGAGAGCTTCATCAACTGTGGTTGGTTCTGTCTAAGAAACCAAATTCAGTAGAATTTCTTCAGAAAGTCTGAAGGATATATGAGTTCTGGCTTGATCATCTTTATCTCTCAGAATCAATTTTTAGAATGAGAAGCTTTTTGATATTTTCTTCTTCTGACGAGATAAATTGACTTCAGTTCTTGATTGTAATTGAATATGAAGAATCTACGCCTTTGTCTACTTCTCATGATTCTTCTTCTTCTTTAGATTCTGATAGAGTGATTTTCAAATTTGCGAACTTTACAACTAGCTTTTACTTTTCATGGTCAAGCTTATTGTTGAATCTGACATGAATTGATTTCTCAACAATTCGTGTTTCTACTTTTTATCACATGTTCGCAAATAATCACCTTGATTCTGATTCTGATTCTGATGATACTTTGTCTTTTGGTTCCCCAGAAACTTTATCGCCAATTAGCGCAACATTTGCTTGATCTTCATCAAAGTCTTCTTCTTCAGAATCTGTCTCATAGCAGATAACTTTCTTTCCAGAATTCTGCTTCCAGATGATGATTCAGAGCAGCCTTTATTTCTTCAAGATAGTAGTGATATCTCATCTTCTGACTCTTCATCGAAATCTTCTAATTCTTCCTCAGCTTGATAAGCCTTCGCCTTTTCAGGTTTAGACTCAAAAATAATAAATTTGCTTTTCTTTTGAGGTTCATCTTCATTGAGCTCAATCTCATGATTTCTTAAAGAACTAACTAGTTCCTTAAGACTCACGCTGTTAAGATCCTTTGAACGCCTTAGAGCTGTTACCATAGGTCTTCTTTTCTTGAGAAGAATTCTGATAATCTTTTTTACCATGATCAGCAGTTGAGTAGCTTTTGTCCAGAACTTTAAGTTCTGCGATTAGCATTTGAAGCCTTGAAAAACATGATCTCAACTGTTTCATCATTCTCCATTCTGAATGCCTCATATTTTGGATTAGAGCATTTCCTTCGTGAGTCATTCTTTAGAGAATCAAAGATGGATTTGGCAGAATCTCCATTTGTTGTCTCTTCATACTCAGTATAAAAGATAACACTTAGCAATATGGTTCTTGCCTTGTGCTGATTCTTGTAATCTTTCTTCTGTTGGTTGATTATATCACTTCTGGATATTTTAGCACACGTAGAATCAACTGGGTGAGTGTAGTCATCAACTACAAGATCCCAAAGATCTACATTAGAACCAAGAAAGAACTTTCTATTGTGTCTTTCCAGTAGTCAAACTTTTCACCATCGAGGACTGGTGGTTTGGCACTGTAATGATCTTTCTTTTTAGCAGTGGCATTAGTAGGAGCTACCATGATATCTCACACAAATACTGGATCGGTACTGAACACTATTAGGTGTTGATAACATCGTTTATCATAATTAGAACCCGAGCTCTGATACCAATTGAAGATGTGAGAAAAACACAAGAAAGGGGAGGTTTGAATTGGGTTTTCTAAAATGAAAGCTTTTTATGAAGCTTAATTAAAATCACAAATAAACTAACAATAAAGAAAGACACACGATATATCCCGGTTCACTTGAAAACTATCAAGCTAATCCGGTCCACCCGCCAAGGTGCTTTCGCCTTATCCAAGGACTTAATCCACTATAACCAAATAATGATTACAATCGCACTAACATCTGCTGGTGACTAACAATAATGCACAAGCCGAATGCATGTGACTAACAACCTCTAAGACTCACCAGTCCTAGACATCTCAAGACTCTGACCACACTAGTCTCTCAAGGCATTCAAACCACTGTTTAAGAATACAACGCACAAGCTAACCGCGAGTGACTAACAACACCTAAGACTCACAGTCTTAGTCTTCCTAAAGCTTATGACCAACAGGTCCTTTAGGGAACACAAACATCAGTTTGTTACAAAGGTTCGTTTACAATAAGATGCTTCTACACAAGCAGGGTAAACAATAATTTCTAGCTCAATTCTAACTTAGAGCAAAATACATAGTAAACTAATCTTCTTCTTTATATTGTTACGCTTTACTGTTTACTCATAAGTTTCTCTTCATCTTGAGTTCTTCTTTCATCTGAATCAGAGTTTGTGCATATTCTTTTGATACTTGGTGTTACACACCATTACACAATCTGCTTCACTGCTTCATTGCTTCATTTCTTCATATGAGCATATATCTTTGTAGCACTGAGTGATACATTTGTATCACTGTTACTCACACGAACTTTCAGCAAACATGAACTCTTTTTGAACTTCACTGTTGTTCAACATTTCTTTGTTGAATGATCAAGTCTTTATATAGCCAGAAATAGATTCGTTGAGGGGCAGATCAGTAATATCAGAAAGTGTAATGGCGACTTGAAATAATGCCGTTGTGTTGGGGTGAAAATCGTACACTGAGATTGTCCTTTGTACCAACAAATCAAAGTAATGGAATGGTAGTGGATAAGAACATGTCTGATTTGTACTATGTACTATTTTCCCATGCAAGCGTTTCATTTACTTCTATTTATCAGAGGCTTCTGAATTAATATGGTTGAATCATGATCAGAAAAGTGAATCACTGGGTCTTTGAGTCTTGAGTCTTTAGAGTCTTCAGATCTTGTTCATCAGAACTTTGTCTTCAGAATCTTCAGCGCTTCTTCTTCAGAACCCTTAGTTATCTTATCCATAAGTCTTCAGAGTCTTTAGAACTTGTTCAGCAGAACCTTGTCTTCAGAGTCTTCAGAACTTGATCTTTAGAATTCTTAAGTCTTCATCATACCGTTGTACTGTTGTACCACATTGCTTAGTCTTCTCAACTTCCAGACTTCAGAGGCTTCTGCGAGCATGAGTTAGAAGAAGGGAACATGTAACTTGGGTCTCAAGAGCTTCAAGTCTTCAGAGTCTGTAGAGCTACATCTTCAGAGTCTTCAGCACTTGGCCTTCAGATCTTGTTGTCTTAAAAAGCGCAAATCTTCAGCATCTGGACTTGCCCATGAGAACTTCTGTCTTCAGATCTTTAGAACTTGTTTTCTTTAGACATTGTATTAGAGTTAGAACCTAAGAGAATGTTACAGAAGTAATATAGTGTCTTCTTAGAATTCATCTTAAAGCACAGTTGATCAGAAGCAATCTTGTTTCTTTGATATAGAAGCGACCATTATCACACAAAGTGATTCGCATATAGTTTCCAATTAAGATCAGAGCTTGTTTGTTAATATCATCAGAATAACAAACATTAGAGTATCAAAATTGTTCTCACACAAATATTCCACTGTTATCATCAAAACATAGAGACAAGATGCAAAACCAAATCTTGTTCTTACATATTGTTCCTATGTTTAGCTAAGGCTACTCAAAGAATTGGAGTTTGCACACACAAAAAATAGAAATACTAGATTTAATTCAATAATAAAATAAAAGACTGAATAAAGACTCAAATTTACCAGTTTTATTCATACAAATTGCATCATTTAATTATAACAAGAATTTTAATATATGCAGAAAATACTAACTAGTGGTAACATACACTTTCGTTAGCGCATTGCCGGACATTAAACCCGCAAAATATCAGCTTTCTTAGTGTAAAATTTGAGTTTAAGGATTCTTTTGCATGTTAAAAATAGTTTTTGGTTAGTTTAAAAATGATGTCTCTATCTTCAAATTAAAAGTTTGAATAACAAGGTTGGATACAATTTTTTGCCCTTTAGTACGTAAACAATGTCTCTACACTCCTACTTTCGTAGTGAATCTTTTCTTGTCAACACAGATAATTCAAAGAAGAAATGCATACATTCTCTCGATCAATTATGACTCTGCTTTCGAATGTCTATTAGAACCTATCGTTTGAATTTCTACATCAGATACCAATTTCGCACTTTCAGTATGTAACTAGTATCTCGGTGTTTATACTTTCGTAGAAAACAATCTTTTATTTTAAAAATAGAAATTACAAAAGAGATTTTTAATTCTCGTTATAATTAAAATTTTATGTAACTCGTATAACATAAACTAGTAAAATACTCATCATGTTTCATACCCTAAATAATTCTACTTAATCGTGGTGATGTAAACAATCAAATAACATGAATTTGGTACATACATAATGGAAACCAGTCAAATAAAAGAACCTAGAAAGTGGATAAAAACAGAATTTTGCATAAATTAAATGCTCCGAAGGGAGACTTTATTTCAGTACAGCAACAACAAAAATAAATAGCAATGCAGAAAGTAAATTACAACAAGAAATCAACTACAAAAGTGTAGAAAATAAACTTGCTTAAAAACCCCAATGTGGAATTTTGATGCTTTAAAACAAGTAAATATAGTATGATCATCATCATCACACACACACAAGCACACACAAGTAAAGCAAATCGGAAAGCGTTTTTATTTATTATTCAAGTTTTGCAACTAGACTTTTGATCACAGATGCACATATTTTTTTGGACGTTAGGGTTCAACAACTGTTGGGTTGAGTAACCACATGAGAGTTACTTGATGCGTTGTATTCGCAAGTGCATGAATCGCGTCAGAGTATATAAAAAGTTATCGTATCCACAGAGACCAAATGTCGATCTAACGATTTCCGTTTGTTACAGTGCTTATCTAAGGCAGTTTAATTCAGGGTTTACTAATGCAGAGGAAAATAAATAAAAGTAAATGACGAGGTAATAAAATTCAGACAAAACAATAGGCTTGAATGTAATTCTCATAACCGATAATATTTCTATATTCATCAACAGAACTACTTACGGGCAATATCTTCTATTTTAAGAAAATAATTCAATTTAACAGGAACTGTCGCTTTCGCGTAGTCAGAACCAAGTTTACCCTCTAAACTAACCCCTTTATTGTCACTTATAAAAAGGCGCGCATTGCGTTAGAGTCATGGAAAACTTACTTTTAAGAAATGCAAATTCTAAACTAAACAGAAAAGTATTTTGACCTGAAATCTCTAAACTAAAGAGGTTCAAAATGAACCAGATTCTAATCCCACTAACGCGTCCGAAAATAGTTTTAAAATCTCTTTTCTAAAGTGTTAAAAATCCCTACTCAACTGAGCAAAGCGCTTTCGCTGTATTTGATCAGTTGAGAACTAAACAAGTTCACAAATGGTTGGACGACTTTCGATCTTACCCAACATTGCTTTTAAGTACAGAAAACTTGTGTTAAAGATTAAAACAGCCCTTAAGTACTTCTATTAACATATAGATGTATTACGGTGGTTATGGTCTTTACATTCTTACCTATCTAAAACTTAGCCAGCCATGGTAGTTATAACAGTCATATTAATTCTTATCATGTATGGAATTAAGTCTTTTGAAAAGTAAAGTTTTGAAAAGTAAGGCAAGACAATAAATAAACAAAATAAAGCAAGTGCAAGAAATAAATGAAAGTAAATGCGATTAAAATAAAACCTGCTCCAAAGCGGAGTCTTTAAATCTGGTACAATGTACGGAAAATAAAATGCTGGCAGGATTACTTCTACCAAAGTGCTCCAACTTGATTACAGACACTCCAAGACTTGATTACAAACTCGATCACACACAGTGCAATAACTCCTCGATGTGAGAAGATTACCGCTTTACAAGAGTGAAATTTATGCCTAGGATGAAGTAAACTAAGATTGGATGATCCTAAAATTCGAGTTCTGAGAGTATTTATAGGCAAAGTTGGCATGGTGCAAAGACAAAAGTGACCTTGGCTTGAAAAATGGGCGGGAACTCATTTTGCCTTGTCGCGCCCGCGACAGGCCTACCGCGCCCGCGACAAGAAGAAAACGGCAAGGGTCGTGGGAACGTGGCAGTTGAGCAGTGGAGATCATGGGACACGTCGTCGCCTACCCTGGGGCGCCCGCGACAAGAGTAAATTGCTGCCAAACTTGAATTCTAGCTCCTTTTTGCACCCTTTTTCGTCTGGGACCTCGATTTATTGAAAACCTGAAAACAAAGGGAAACATAACAATAACAAAGCAAAAATAATAGAAAAACAACTAATATGCATGTGAAATCAGAGTCGAAAATACAGTATAATTTAGTGTCATCAAATTCTCCCACACTTAGACCTTTGCTTGTCCTCAAGCAAAACATTTAAAGCTCATAGAAAAATCAGTGTCGGTCGATGATTTTTGGGCGAAAAGGGCTTCTAAGTCCAAGTCTGGATGCAGTGGTTGGTACTAACTGAGTGAACCAAGGGCATCGTGATGACACTAATCCGCAAATACGGACATAAACTTCGCTCCTATACCAATCAACCCATTATATCCCACAATACATAGGCCTTCCTTTTCCATCTCTTTTGAGTCCTTTTCATTCAAGCGCAATCACATTAAGCCCGTTTTCCGCACATGCTTCATGGTAGAGTGACCTGTTAGTGATTCTGATCTTTTCATACCGGATTTCTGGCACAAGGAACTGTGTAAAATCCTTTTATTCCTCTCAAGTGCAGTTGTGGGGGATCGGATCGTAATCCGCCCTACCGAGTTCAGCGCCAGATACCTCTGAACCAACTGAAATGAGCAAGCTAAACATCTTATTACTTTTTTCTTTTTCTTCTTTTTTTTTTTTTTTTTTTGTATATGCACTCAGATCAGTCACTTATATTCGTCGGTCTCCTACTTAGAACATGTTTAGGCCGGAGCTGATTACTGAAATAAACTACTAAGGATGAAATTAGGGTCATGGTACATGGGGTTTCAGGTGTGATTCTTATATTTACGAAGTTCATGGTGTAAGGACGATACTGATGTTTCGAAGGTTCTCCCAAATCACCGTATCCTAACCCGAACCTGTCTTAAAGTCCAGAAATTTTTCAGAACAACACTTTTTTCTAGAAAAATTATTTTTTTATTTTTTATTTTTATTTTTTTTTGGGGTTAAAATATGTGGGAAAAAATGAAGGTGAACTAAAAAATATACTTATACTAATGACTCTTCAAACACATGCATTTTCTAAAACAGAAACAAAAGTAAATAACTGAAGGGAAATAAAAATAAACTACTAAAACGACGGAAATAAAAACGATAAAATCTCCTCCCACACTTAAATCAAACATTGTCCCCAATGTTTCGAAGTAAGCTAAGGAGAAAGGAACCTGGCAAAACTAGTGGGGACCGCTGGTGCCCTCGCCGCCCTGTGCTGAACGCTCGGAACGACGGGATCTGCTACGGTGATGGTCTCGCTGGTCCATCCTAGCCTACAATTCTGCCTGAGCAGCTTTCACCTCACGAAGGTTACCTAAGATGGAACCCTGAGTGGCCTCCATAAGCTGAAAGTGCTGATGGTTATATTGCTGTTGACGGGACTGCTCAGTGGTGATCGCAAGCAGAGTACGGGAGATGGTCTCGTAAGATTGGTCTGCTCTCCACCGTGACTCTTGCATAAAGCTCATCTGGTCCGCCATCTGTTGCTGAATGGAAGAGAGCAGGTCTTCATGCCGTGCTTCTCTAGCCATATGGTCTGAGTGAAAGCATCGCAAAACGTTCTCTCTAAGCGTCGTCCCTAAAGGTCACGTGCATGTCGTCGACTGGTGGCATCCTGAAAGAAAAGGTTAGGAAAAACAGGCCCTGAAATCAAACACACAAAACAAGTTAGACATATATGTACAAACAAGCAAACAAACGTAAATCAAAATAAAAGAAAATAAATACGAAAAGGAAAAGAACCACAGGTTGCCTCCCATGCAGCGCTTGCTTAACGTCGTTAGCTTGACGAGTTCAAGTCATGTATCTGGTGCGAGGATAGGTGGGTCTATTAACGTGAACCTGGAGTAGTATGCTGGAATGTCACCTCCTTCATAATGCTTAAGCCTTTGTCCATTTACAACGAAGGGACTGCAAGATTTGTTCTTAATTTCCACTGCCCTGGATTTTAGGACTTTGGAAACTTCGAACGGGCCCGTCCATCTAGATCGAAGCTTACCTGGAAAAAGTCACAGTCTTGAATTGTATAGAAGAACAGGGTCACCTATGTTGAAGTCTTTCTTGACGATCTTCTTGTCATGCCATGCTTTGGTTCTCTCTTTATATATGATGGCATTTTCATAGGCTGATTGTCGGAGCTCTTCTAGCTTATGTATGTCTAAGATGCGTTTCTCACCAGCTGCTAGGTAATCAAAATTTAAGGTTCTGATGGCCCAATATGCTTTGTGTTCCAGTTCAAAGGGTAAGTGACATGATTTTCTGTAAACTAGTTGGTAAGGGGTTGTTCCAATGGGAGTCTTATAGGCTGTCCTGTAGGCCCACAGTGCTTCTGAAAGCTTCTGTGACCAATCCTTTATGGATATCGAGACAGTTTTTTCTAAGATATACTTGATCTCTCTATTGGATACTTCTACTTGCCCACTGGTTTGCGGGTGGTAAGGTGTGGCTACTCTATGTTTAACTCCATACTTCCTCAATAGTTTGTCAAAAATCCTAGATATAAAATGTGATCCTCCATCACTTATGACCAGTCTGGGAACTCCGAATCTAGGGAATATATTCTGCTTGAACATCTTAATCACTACTCGGGTGTCGTTTGTGGGTGCAGCTATAGCTTCAATCCATTTGGACACGTAATCGACAGCGACTAAAATATATTTGTTTCCTAAGGATGATGGAAAAGGTCCCATAAAGTCGATTCCCCAAACATCAAAAAGTTCTACTTCTTGAATGTTTCTTAATGGCATTTCATTTCTCCTCGAGATGTTTTCGGAGCGTTGACACGGGTCACACTTGGTTATATATGTATGAACATCATGCCATATAGTTGGTCAATAAAGACCAGCTTGTAAGATTTTAGCGTGAGTCTTAGATATGCTTGCGTGTCCTCCGTAGGGTGCTGAGTGACAATGTTCTATGATATGGTGCACTTCTTCCTCTGGAACACACCGGCGATAGATTTCGTCAGTGCCTCTCTTAAAAAGGAGTGGTTCATCCCAATAGAAATGTTTAACGTCATTGAAGAACTTCTTTTTCTGCTGATAGCTGAGGTCAGGAGGTATTATATCTGCAGCAAGATAGTTAACAAAATCTACATACCAAGGTAAATTATTTACCGCTAAGGATTTTTCAGAATCTTCTAGGGTTTCTAAACTTACATCTCCAATGGCATCTAGCTTAGCGATTAACCTGTCATAAGCAAAGTCATCATTTATGGGTACTACATCAGGTTTCAAGAACTCAAGCCTGGAAAGGTGATCGGCAACTACATTCTCGGTGCCTTTCTTATCTCTGATATCAAGGTCAAATTCTTGCAATAAAAGTATCCACCGGAGTAACCTAGGTTTAGCATCCTTTTTATTCAAAAGGTATCGGATGGCGGCATGATCAGTGTAAACAATTATTTTGGCTCCCACCAAATAGGATCTAAATTTGTCTATGGCGAAAACTACGGCTAGGAGTTCTTTTTCTGTGGTTGCATAGTTTAGCTGAGCGGCATCTAGAGTTCCACTGGCGTAGTAAATCACATGTAACTTCTTATCAGATCTTTGCCCTAGCACTGCTCCTACAGCGTAATCACTAGCATCACACATGATTTCAAAAGGTTTTGTCTAATCTGGTGGTTGCATAATGGGTGCAGAGATTAAAGCTTGTTTTAAAAGGTTGAATGCTTCGTTGCATTTTTCATCAAAAATGAACTCGGCATCTTTCATCAGAAGACCTGTCAAAGGTTTAGTGATCTTAGAGAAATTTTTAATGAAACGCCGGTAAAATCCAGCGTGTCCAAGAAAACTTCGAACTTCTCTAATTGTTTTGGGTGGTTTAAGATTCTCTATCACCTCGATCTTAGATTTATCAACTTCGATGCCTTTTTCAGAAACGATATGTCCTAGAACTATGCCTTCAGTGACCATGAAGTGACATTTCTCCCAATTTAATACCAGGTTTACTTCGACACATCTCTTCAAGATCTTTTCAAGGTTGACTAGACAGTTATTGAAATCAAATTCGCAGACTGAGAAATCGTCCATGAATACTTCCATAATTCCATCAAGATAATCAGCGAAGATTGACATCATGCAACACTGAAAAGTTGCTGGGGCATTACAGAGTCCGAAAGGCATACGTCTATAGGCAAAAGTTCCATATGGGCATGTGAAGGTTGTTTTCTCTTGGTCATCAGGGTGTATAGGAATTTGGAAAAAACCTGAATATCCGTCGAGGTAACAGAAGTAGGAATGTCTAGCTAGACGTTCCAACATCTGATCTATAAAAGGTAATGGGAAATGGCCCTTCCTAGTGGCTTTGTTTAATTTTCTGTAATCTATGCACATACGCCAACCTCCTTCTATCCGTTTTGTAACGTGCTCACCTTTTTCGTTTTGAACCACGGTGACGCCTCCCTTTTTAGGTACTACATGCACAGGGCTTACCCATTTACTGTCCGAGATCTGATATATTATCCCTGCTTCCAACAACTTAAGAACTTCCTTCTTAACTACCTCACTCATTATAGGGTTAATCCTTCTTTGGTGTTCTCTCGAAGGTTTAGCATCTTCCTCAAGTGAAATCCGGTGCATGCACACGGATGGACTTATTCCTTTAAGATCTGAGATGTTGTACCCTAGTGCTGAGGGATATCTTCGCAAGACATCTAAGAGTTGGTTTGTTTCATTTTAGTTCAGAACGGCACTGACTATAACTGGTCTGTCCATTTCTTTGTCTAAAAACTCATATCTTAGATTCTTGGGTAATTCTTTCAATTCTAAGGTTGGTTTGCTGGGGTTTTGTATAGGATCTGGAGTTAAGGATAGACATTCAAAAAGGCTATCATCTATGTAGGATTCCATACTGTCATTATTTTTCTCAATGGGCGTTGAAGGTAGTTTTATTCTTTCTATTGGCTCTTTCTGGTTAAGTTCACGGACACATTCATCAATGACATCAACTGCATAACATGCATCTCCTATTACTGGTGCCGCGAGAAACTTTGCTAGGACAAACTCTATTTTTTCGTTACCTACCTCAAAAGTCAATTTTCCTTTCTTGACATCTATTATGGCTCCTGCAGTTGATAGGAAGGGTCTACCTAGGAGGATTGGGATATCTTTATCTTCTTTGATGTCCATTACGACGAAGTCGGTGGGAATGAACAACTTGCCTATTCTAACTGGGATGTCTTCTAATACGCCTTCAGGGTATTTTATAGATCTGTCAGCTAATTGGAGAGACATCTTAGTAGGTTGCAAATCTCCTAGTTTCAATCATTCACAAACTGCAAGGGGCATTAGGCTTACACTGGCTCCTAAGTCCAGAAAGGCTTTATCTATGACATGATTCCCCAAAATACAAGGTATGGAGAAATTCCCCGGATCTTTGTCTTTTTTGGCAAGTTTGTTCTCGGAAATGGAATTACACTCCACTGGTTTTGGATCGTCAAGTCTACGTTTATTGGTGAGGATGTCCTTCAGGAATTTAGTATAAGATGGTATTTGGGTGATGGCTTCTGTAAAAGGAATCTCTACATGGAGTTTTTCTATAACTTTAACAAACTTCTGGAATTGGTCATTGATCTTAGTTTGTTTAAGTCTTTGTGGATAGGGAATTGGTGGTTTGTATGGCTGAGGGGGTGTTGAAGCTTTGTTCGTAACTTCTCCTTTATCTCTGTCTTTTGGTTTCTCAATTTCTACGGGTTCCTCACCTTCGGGGGTAGCATCCTTTTTGGAAATTTCGGAGTCACTCAATGTCGGGTTTTTAGGCCCTTCATAAGTGGTTCCACTTCGTAAGGTAACAGCGTTAGCTTGCCCTCGAGGGTTCTGTTGAGGTTGTCCAGGAAATTGTCCTCTAGGAGTAGTTTGGGGTGCTTGCTTTAAGGCTACCTGAGAGATCTGGGTTTCAAGCATCTTGCTGTGGGTGGCCATTTGATCCATTTTGGTTCCTAGTTGGGTAAGCAGCTCATTCACATGAATATTCTGATTTAGGAACTCTTTGTTTTGCTGGGCTTGTGCTGTCATAAAATCATTTAGCACTTTCTCAATATTTGGCTTAGGTGGCACTGCTTGCATAGGTTGGTTTTGTCTAGGTGCTTGATTGTTGGTTGATCTCGGAGGTGCTTGGTTTTAGATAGGGTTATTGTTTTTGTAGGAAAAATTAGGGTGATTTCTCCATCCAAGTTTGTAAGTATTTGAGAACGGGTTTCCTTGGGCATAGTTGACTGGGTCTGGGTTAGTCTCGTTTAACAGATGGCAGTCAGCTGATTGATGACCTTTAGTGCCACAAAGTTCACAATCTGACACTACTGCTGCTGCAGCGGTTGGTTGTGCGTACATCTGATCGATCTTGAGGGCCATAGCATCCATTTTGGCTTGCATCATGTCTATAGAGCTTACCTCATGTTTACCTCCTTGGGCTTCATTCTTTTCCACTGTTGCTCTTTCGTTTCCCCATTGATGATGGTTTTGAGCCATATCTTTAATGAGACCACAAGCGTCAGGATAGGGTTTGTTCATCAGGGCACCGCCAGCGGCAGCGTCGATGGACATCTTTGTGTTATAATGAAGTCCGTGGTAAAAGGTATGTATAATCAACCATTGCTCCAAACCGTGCTGTGGACAAGCCCTTAGAAGGTCTTTATACCTCTCCCAAGCTTCAAATAGCGATTCTCCTTGGTTTTGGGTAAATCTTGTTATTTGGTTTCGGAGAACGGCTGTTTTGCTTGGGGGAAAGTATCTAGCAAGGAATGTTCTCCTAAGGTCTTCCCATGTTGTTATAGAATTGGCTGGAAGGGAATCTAACCAAGTTAGGGCTTTGTCTCTAAGGGAAAAGGGAAATAGTCTTCAACGAATTGCCTCAGGACTAGCACCATTCGTCTTAAAGGTGTTTGACAACTGGATAAAGACTTTTAGATGTTGGTTTGGGTTTTCAGATGGTAGTCCTGGGAATTGGTTTTGTTGAACTAGTTGTAATAGGGACGATTTTAGTTCAAAATTATTGGCAGGTATGGTAGGGTTAACTATACTAGAGCTCGGTTCTTCGTCAGCAGGCTGAGCGAATTCCTTAAGGGGTCTTTGGTTACGATCTTCGGCCATAGCTTGCTTAATTCGACGAAGCCAAAGTCGTGCGCGAGCGTAACGTTCTGGTTCCACTAAAGGATCTATAACACTACTGGAGCAGTGAGATCTTCGCATCGACCAGTTCGTGCGACCCTAGTCTAAAAGGTGATAACAAACGAAATTCGAAATTCGGCGAAATTGATCCCCGGCAACGGCGCCAAAAACTTGATGCGTTGTATTCGCAAGTGCACGAATCGCGTCAGAGTAATATAAAAAGTTATCGTATCCACAGAGACCAAATGTCGATCTAACGATTTTCGTTTGTTACAGTGCTTATCTAAGGCAGTTCAATTCAGGTTTTACTAATGCAGAGGAAAATAAATAAAAGTAAATGACGAGGTAATAAAATTCAGACAAAACAATAGGCTTGAATGTAATTCTCATAACCGATAATATTTCTATATTCATCAACAGAACTACTTACGGGCAATATCTTCTATTTTAAGAAAATAATTCAATTTAACAGGAACTGTCACTTTCGCGTAGTTAGAACCAAGTTTACCCTCTAAACTAACCCCTTTATTGTCACTTATAAAAAGGCACGCATTGCGTTAGAGTCATGGAAAACTTACTTTTAAGAAATGCAAATTCTAAACTAAACAGAAAAGTATTTTGACCTGAAATCTTTAAACTAAAGAGGTTCAAAATGAACCAGATTCTAATCCCACTAACGCGTCCGAAAATAGTTTTAAAATCTCTTTTCTAAAGTGTTAAAAATCCCTACTCAACTGAGCAAAGCGCTTTCGCTGTATTTGATCAGTTGAGAACTAAACAAGTTCACAAATGGTTGGACGGCTTTCGATCTTACCCAACATTGCTTTTAAGTACAGAAAACTTGTGTTAAAGATTAAAACAACCCTTAAGTACTTCTATTAACATATAGACATATTACGGTGGTTATGGTCTTTACATTCTTACCTATCTAAAACTTAGCCAGCCATGGTAGTTATAACAGTCATATTAATTCTTATCATGTATGGAATTAAGTCTTTTGAAAAGTAAAGTTTTGAAAAGTAAGGCAAGACAATAAATAAACAAAATAAAGCAAGTGCAAGAAATAAATGAAAGTAAATGCGATTAAAATAAAACCTGCTCCAAAGCGGAGTCTTTAAATCTGGTACAATGTACGGAAAATAAAATGCTGGCAGGATTACTTCTACCAAAGTGCTCCAACTTGATTACAGACACTCCAAGACTTGATTACAAACTCGATCACACACAGTGCAATAACTCCTCGATGTGAGAAGATTACCGCTTTACAAGAGTGAAATTTATGCCTAGGATGAAGTAAACTAAGATTGGATGATCCTAAAATTCGAGTTCTGAGAGTATTTATAGGCAAAGTTGGCATGGTGCAAAGACAAAAGTGACCTTGGCTTGAAAAATGGGCGGGAACTCATTTTGCCTTGTCGCGCCCGCGACAGGCCTACCGCGCCCGCGACAAGAAGAAAACGGCAAGGGCGTGGGAACGTGGCAGTTGAGCAGTGGAGATCATGGGACACGTCGTCGCCTACCCTGGGGCGCCCGCGACAAGAGTAAATTGCTGCCAAACTTGAATTCTAGCTCCTTTTTGCACCCTTTTTCGTCTGGAACCTCGATTTATTGAAAACCTGAAAACAAAGGGAAACATAACAATAACAAAGCAAAAATAATAGAAAAACAACTAATATGCATGTGAAATCAGAGTCGAAAATACAGTATAATTTAGTGTCATCATTACTCAACTTGGTAGGTGCATTTACCTTTTACCGCCCTTTTATTTTCTCTTTATTTTCAAATTTATCAAATTTGTCATCAGTTGACTAACTTAGTGTGTGAATCTAAAATATTCTCTATTGGATAGATAAACTACTTGAGGATTGCTACGAAAAAGGAAATTGGAGACTATGTCACAACGGGTATTGAAATCGATATCCAAATTTGGGAGGCTTTAGGTGTTTTGATAATACGAGTTTGTTAAAAAAATCGAGTTCCTTAACCTTAGCCGTCCCGTGTTTGGATTCGACGTACTTTCCAAACACACTATCACACAATCTTTTCTCGAAAAAAATTTAAAATTTCACATTAGTAAGGGGTACACATGCATAAATCACACGCATAAAGACTCGACGACACATTCAAAAGACTCAGCAACAATAATAAAATAGTAGAAAGCAAATAAATTCTAACTAGAAAGCTAGGAAATGCTAAACTAGAAAAAAAATATAATTAGAAAGCGGTAAAACTCCTTCCCCCACCTAAATTGGACATTGTCCTAAATGTTCACAAAACAAGTGAAGAGAATGATAGATAAAACTTGGAGATTCACACGTGCATGCAGCTGACAATTGTCAAGTGATCGATCTTTTTATTTTTTGTAAATTCAAATAAACAAAGGCAAAAACATAAAATTGAAAAGTTATGGGTTGCGTCCCATGCAATGCTTTGTTTAAAGTCGATTAGCTTGACTTTGCATGACCCTCTAAATCAAGAGGGTGCCTTTTTCAGCTCAGAATCTTCGACATCATGCCAAACACTTTTAGGGCTCTATTTGAACATCTCCAACCATTTCCCATGTATTTTTCCATTGTATCTTTGCCTTTTGTGGGGAGTTTCATACATGAGGTCTAGTGGTGGGGTTTCTTCTTCACCTTTTGGGCTGCCCCGTGTGCTAGAGTTAAGACTTCCTTTTTAAAGTTTTGGTATTGAGTAGCAGGAATTTCATCTAGCACGCTTTCATATGCTTCAACTCCTTTGCCTTTTCTATCTTGGATGATATTACTCACTAGGTATAGGTTTGCTATGTTAAGGAGAATTTGGTCAAATGGGGACTCATCGACATGTTTTTCAACTATGTCGAATCTGCAGCAAGTGTTATTGAAAGTGAGGCTTTTTATAAGTTTGGACAATAGAAATTCAATATTTTCATCCCCTACTTCTAATGTGAGCTTCTCATGCTTAACATCTATAACTGCTTTGGTTGTGGCAAGGAAGGTTCTTCCTAATAGGATTGGGATTTCAGTGTCTTCACATGTATCCAACACAACAAAGTATGTGGGGATGATCAATTTCCCTATCTTTATCTGCACATCCTCTACAATTCCTACAGGATACTTGATCGATCTATCTACCAAAGGGAACTAAAAATCTTCCAAGATCTTTTAATTTTTTAGGTAGCTCATTTTGGATGACAACATTGCAATCTTTTGCCAACGCTACAGTATCAGTATCTTCTAGTTTCCGCTTGTTTGATAGAATTTCCTTAAGGAATTTGTGACAATGCCTCGGTGAAAGCGATATTGATGTACAAGTTTTCTACACCTCAACAAACTTTCTAAAATGTTCTTCTATCTTGGCATTCACTAATCTTTGGGGAAACGGGATAAAAGGCTTATATGGTGAGTGAAATACATATGACTCTTCATTTTCTTCCTCAACTGCCTTCTTTGGATGTGGTGTTGAATCTCCTCCTTTTCAGATGGTACAGATTCTATCCCAGTATCCTTTCCTTCATCATTCTTATTAGCGACTACCTCCAACTCTTTGCCACTTTGCAGCGATATAGTTTTCACACGCCTTTTCGTGTCGGGTTCAGGCTGCCCTAAAGAAATTCTAGCAGGGGATTTTGTAGACATTTGTTGTTAGTCTACTTGTGAAATTTTAGTTTCAAGCATCTTGTTGTGAGTAGCCATGGCATAAATTTTAGATGCAAGATGTCTTATTAATTCATTTTTGTGGATGTTCTTGTTCTTGCAATTCTCATTATGTAGGGTTTGAGTCATGATAAAATTCTCTATCATTACCTCGAGGTTTGACTTGCTGGGAGTAGTAGGGGCACCCATTTGTTCTCAAAGTCCGATTGGAGTAGCAGGTTGTGCGAAAGTGGCAGTAAATTTGTTCTTATAGGAGAAATTGGGATGATTTCTCTAACTAGGATTGTAGGTGTTAGAGTATGGGTTACACTGTTGGGCATAGTTTACCTGGTCAAGAACTGGTTGAGCTAACAATTGGAATTCAATGATGATGTTGCCACACACTCCACATATATCACAATTGGGAGTTACAGCAGCTGCAGTAGCAACAGGGGTGATTCTCACTTTTACCTTCATGTGGTTGAAGTTACTAACTTCATACAAACCACTCTTTTGGCTGTTTTTCTCTACGAGAGCGCGTTTTCTCCCATACTAGTAATGGTTATGAGTCATATACTTTATGAGTCCATATGCGTCATTGAATGGCTTCTTCATGAGAGTCCCTCCTACAGCGGCGTCTATGGCCATTTTCGTGTTAGAAAGTATACGATTATAGAAAGTGTGAATAATTAAACACTTTTCTAATCTATGGTGTGGGAAAGATCTCATTAAATCCTTAAATTGCTCATATGCTTAAAAGAATAATTCACCGTCCATCTTCCTAAAGCGCGTAATTTGGTTCCTCATATGTTCCATCTTGCTCGGCGGGAAATACCTAACGAGGAACACTTTCTTAAGCTCATTTGATGTCGTATTGGACCTTTCAATCTTTGTCAAAATGTTCATCATCATCATCATCATATAACATGTAAGACTAGATTACATACGACATTATATGCCAAAATATGAGTTTTTCACAAAATGACATGCATGGGTCGATACAAGTTAAGGATGGGTCGATACATACTAAAATGAATTTTAAAGAATTTGGTTATGCCTCGAATGGGTCGATAGAAAGAACTAATGGGTTGATACATCATTCGAATGGGTCGATTCATTCTTGTTTGGGTCGACTTAATCTGAAACATGTTTTCAAAAGTTTTTCTACTTCCTCGAATGAGTCGATACAAAAGGAAGATGGGTCGATACATTAAGTGGATGGGTTAACTCACCCGTGTTTAGAGTCGACTCATCCTGAAACAATTTTCTTTTAATTTTGCTACTGCCTCGAATATATTGACACCACAAGAAAATTGGCAAATTGCGACAGTTCATTTTGGCAGGTTACGACGGTTAGAACCGCCGCAATTTGCATGTTACGACGATTGCTTCTCCGTCCTAGAACCGTGCATCGCGGGGCTATATTACGACAGTTGTCAAAACTGTACACCAATCGTCGTTCTCTTTCACGACCGTTAGGGAACTAATGTAACATGAGTATTGCGACAGTTACCGATTGTCGTGGAATTTTGCTGATTTTAGTTTTCATTGTTGATTGTGACAGTAAATTATGTCAGTTTTAACCGCCGCAAATTGCGAATAATTTAAAAAAAGTTCTACCCTATATATCTACCTGGACTACTTCCAATGAAACCTCTATATCTTTCTTTCTCACTTTATAGTTATAAAAAATATAGTAATATATCAAATCATTATAGTAATAACTTCATATAAACAAATTATTGCGTAAAATTATTTAAAAGAATAAATATTCATACATTAAACTAAAATAAAATAGTTTTAATTTAGGTGTTTTACATATAATACATGGAGTGCTTCCAAGTAGCCAATTAATTAGCTATGTACTTCCAAAGAACTAATAAGTAAAATATACAAATAATGTTTCCACTTTTATAGATGAGAACGATATGCAGCCGAGAAGTCTAAGCAAGAGCATCTTCGTCTTGAGACAATGCCTTAAGAGGCTCTACATCTACATATCATAGGATGCTATTAATCAATAAGGAAACTTGCATTCAAAAACAAATATCTTCAGATAGCATAACATTTAGAGGGGTTCACTATCATAACATTTAGATGACCCTTAAGAATTTCACCATCATAACATTTTAGTCTTATCTCAACATTTCAACAAGTTACCGGATAATTGAGCATGCAATTTCATATCAAGATATCAAGAAGAAACTAAGCAAGCTTAACTAACCCATTCTGAGAAGTGAATTCTAGCCAATGCTTCACTAAGGCGTAACAAACTTTCAATATGCCTTGAAGTTGTTGTTATTACCTGTTTAATTAATAGGCAAGATCAACAAATACAACAAAGAAACATGAACAAAAATATGAAAATTAGCATAATTCCAATATCAAGAAGTGTCTCATTTGTATCACCTTTTTTCCACTGCCAGTAAATTTCCCCTACCCCTGATTTTTACATAGCTGGTAATCAATTCATCAGCAGCTTCATCTGACAGTTGTGGATGTAAATGCTTTCGGGAATAGCTAACGTAATCAGTTAGTGTAGAAATATCCAACACATCCCGCTCCATGGTCTGCAAGTATGGCCACATAACATTCAAGTGAGTATACAAAATAACTCATGTTTGGATCTTCAATGAGTATGATTGCAAGATTTAATCAAACCTCATGATCCTTAAAGTGTGGGGAAACAATATGTTTGGCAAGTCATCTGTCAGTCTGTTCAGCAGCCTTGACAAGTAATAAGTAAATCAAATCAAACCTTCCAAAAAAAGAGATCAATTCAATTAGTAAAACTTGCAAACTTGTTCAGTAGCTTCTATTTACATGTATAAAAATTTAGTAATTCAGTTATTACCTTTGGGAACAAAGCATTACAAATCACAAATGAAAATGCACAGATTTATCCATAAAAAGTTAATTTTGTTATTACCTTTAGGAACAAAGTATTTGTTTGTTCAATTATGATAAATGTGTGTATGAAAATGCAGTTTATATAGTGTTTAATGCCTCTCAAGCTAGAACTTATATTTAAGAGTAAATCACATGCTTCTTTCATAGCTTCATCATTTCCCTACAATGCACCTTACGATTTAGCACAACTATTATACATTATACATAGTAGACCAAGCTAAACCAATGAACTAAAGAAATGTGTATACTATGTAAAGAGTATGAAAATGACTTATTAAGAACCTCCTCCCAAGAAAATCTCAATGAAACAACTCCAATATGCAAAATTGGCCACAACTTTCAAACAGGACTAGTTTCTTGAATATATCATCCTTCTGCAGTTAATTTGATCATAAGTTACACCAAATAGGTAGCAAGAAACATGCAATGCTAACGTTTAATTACTCTACCATTGTTTGTTATGCTAAGATTCAAATACAAATAGTACAACACATTATCCGTCAAAATAAATTATACACAATTTTCTAATGGCCTAATGCACAAAAAGTTTGTCAAAACTAATAACTAACAGTAAATTCATAATTTCAAAACTATACTGAGGTACTATCATATACACAGCCATTGAAAATCATTATGACAATTTTAAGAGTAAGACCAGATCAATAAAACATAATCTTGTTGTCATCTGACAAACTAAATTTTATATATGAACAAAAATCACAATTTAAACCTTTGATGATTGTTGACTATTATAATTGTGATGATGTATAGAGATGAGACCCTAACCCAGCCACAAAATCTACTGGTGCAACAGTTTTGGCATCTAAATTGGGTGCATATTCTGGTTTGAAATAGTACACAGGTGAGGAATCCAATCTCTAGGGAGAAAAAATAAAAAATTTGCAAAAAAAATATGGCTAAAAACATTGTTACAAAGGAATATATAGATTACATGCAACATTACTTGCCGCAAAAGCACCAACCAACGCCTCATTACATACATCATAAACTATGTCATCTGAAAGAAGCATCTCTGAACTCAGTTAGCATCATTCTTATATGCCTTCAGTGGTACCTTATTGTTACTTGGATGGTCAGAAACTCTAAAGGCTTCACTTGTGGCATCACCTAATTCACAATCCATAGTTGCCCTCTAAAAGTTAGGAACATAATTAGGGAATATATGTTTAAGAGATATTACGACATCGCAGGAATGGAAACTAAAAATTTAGAGCACCATAATCTGTATAATTCAGAGATCACATGTAAATTGAAAGCCAAAAGTTGGTTGTATTATAGTTATGTCATAACTTGGAAACATTAACGAACACATGCTGCAGAATACTCTCCCTAGGAAGGATTGGGCTAACCCTGGGGCACAGACAACTTTTCAAGTGATTAATAAATAATATATTTAAATACACCTTTATAGTAAGTGTCTCATTCTATTGAGAACCTGATGCAAAAATTCTATTTAAAGTATCTAACTACTTCTAAATTATATGTCATGTCATCTTCTATATAAGTCTTATATTTTATTATTCAAGGCATATAATAACTTAATGGATAAATGTGGAAACAAAATACACAAACAAGACTAGTAGGATAATGTTAGCGAGCCAAATTCCTTAAAATGGGCATTTGCACACAGTAGATACACTAAGAAACTGAAAAATCCTGCTACATGGTAGCTAGACTAAGAAACTGAAAATTCTACACAAAGCATATTACTACTCATGCAGCCATCTCAATTCATTTCATATGACTCCTCAGAATTATATAATTTCTAAGACTCATAATAATGACTCTGAGAGTGACTATTAGAGGGGAATCGTTATTCACCTATATATGATGTACGAAACTACTATCTCAGTGATTCATAACATATTCTAAATCAATATAACAAATTAGAGTAAAACAAAGTAAAACAGATAAACCTAATGTATAAATTATTCGGTATAAATTGTCCCCTATTATAGTTGGTTTTATACTATGTAATCTTGCAAATCTACTTGACTTGAAATATCCAAAACAAAGTTAATAACAAAATTGAATAAAAATATACAAAGTAAATTTCATGAGATACACACGATTCAGTTTCAGGATCAGTTAAGATACACACGATTTAGTTTCAAGATCAGTTAAAACTATCATTTTTAGAACATAAATTGCTTTTCCTTAAGTCAATATATTTGTTTCGATAACAATATGATAGTTTGAAATATTTCTCTCAAACCAAATAATTCCTCCTAGAATAGATAAAATGATATTGCACATTAACAAGTGACCAAATTTCGAAGCATGCAAAAGAACATGCAGTAAAGCTTTTACATATTCAAGCTCAATACTTATCGTCCCACCAACACATTTATATACAACAATCTCAAGCTCTTTCAAGATGCCATCTTCTCCAATGACATAAACCTAAATCATGCTAATGGATCAATATTGTACTAACTTCACACGGTCGTTTGAAGAATAGTTTAAACAAGATATTGCATTCAACAATACCATAATAGAAATAAAATAATAGCGTTCAATATTATTTCTCAAACAGTATATGCTTAACATAAACAATGTAAGCATCATGTTTAGCATCACCATTATTATAAGAGAATTTGCAAAAATCTCCTCCTAAAATAACTTAGTTGTTAAATATTTTGAAGTTATGAGTATAGAGCAAACAATTTCTAAGCAAGCCCGGGAAGGAAAAAAAAAAGTGAACTAACCTCATTGGCATTCAGGCCAAGTGTTTCAAACTTCTTTCCATATTGTTTCCTAGACTTAGTTGAGTTGTTGGTGACAAAAACCAATTTTTTCCCTAAATAAGTTTGTCAAGAGATCCAAATCTTAGAGTTTGTGCAAAAAAGAACAATGATATATTGAATATAATGGTTAACAATAGCATACACACATGTTGGTAAAGGTCTAGTTCCAATTCATACCTTTGTCCGAAGCATGTCCAGCGTTTCAGGCACTCCTTCTGTTAAGCTACCACCTTTTCATATAACTTCTGCAAACCAAATTCCAAAGGAGAAGAAAAGGTACCATTACATAAATATAGAAAGCATAAAATGTTAACATCTCAAAAGTGTAACATCTTAGAGAGACCAAAATGAAAACTAACACAACATAACCTAAATCCCAAAATAAAAGGAACAAAACCTAAATCCCAAAATCAAAACAACATAATTAACAAATGATTTCACGAGCTTTAAAATGTATAAATCCTAGATCCCCAAATCGAAACAAAGTCTTCAGAGAAATGTAAAACGTAAAAACGCGAGAAAAACATACCTTCACTAAACTTCTTTGTACATGATATGTGCGAGAAAAATAATTCTACGATTCCGAGATTCAATAGAACAATAAAGTTTTGCAATTGTAGGAAAATGGAATATGGTTTCTTGGATGGAAAAAGGACAATGGCTGAAAGAAAATGAAAATGCAGTAGAATTTGGAAAGCATAGTCGCGTGAATTGAAAATTTTGGTATATAAGAATATGGCGGCTAGTGGAGAACCGTCATGAAATTTGAGCGAGGTCAGTTTTTCAACCGTTGTGGGATATAAAATCAGATGTGTATGTTCCAACCAAAGGGATTTCTTTATAGTTTTCCTTCAATTAACCAAAAAATAGGCGACGGTTGGCTCTTACAGCCACAGAAACTGTCGCAAATAAAAAGTTAGGATAGTTTTTGGGTAAGTGTCGCAACTTATGTGTCGTAAATCCTATTTTTTTTAGTGTGACTCATTGCACTTTAGGGTCAATACATTCTGTACCAAATTTTAAATTAGCATTTTGGCTAAAAATCTATTTTTCTCATTTCTTCTCTACACATATACATACTTATAAATTCTCATTCATGCATCATTTCTAAGCATTGAAACATGAAAGATACAAAGAATTCTCATCATTTTCAACCTTACTTGACGCATTCATCAACTACACATTATAATTTTATTGTTTGTTGGTAAGTTAAGAATGATAAGGTCCAATCTAGGTTGTGTAATTAAAATTGGATTGAGGTTTTCTTTGGGGGTTTCAAGGATAAAACTTTTAGGGTTTTTACTCTAAGATCAAGGGTTGATTTGGAGGTTTTTGCACAAGTCTTGTCAAGTTGGATTCATCCGAGTGAATGCTTCGAAGAATGAGGGTTCTTGCAAAGGATTAGCGATAACCGGAGGATCAATTGAAATGCTTGGGGCACTATTTCGCAATTTGGATTCAGTCGAGTGAAAGCTTTGAATAACGGAAGGTTCAGTCAAAGGAGTAGTGGTAACTGGAGGATCATATTGGAGATCTTGTGTGACTAGATCTTACTAAGATCAAGGGTAGAGAAGGAGCTAGGATCAACATCAACATAGGGGTTGGGGTTTGAATTTTTACACTTATCTTGTAAACTGATATTGCAAAGGTCAATTATAATATTATCTCAATTTGATTTCGAATTGAGGGCAGACGTATCCATAGTGAGGACAATTGGGGAACTGCCTAAACAAATCTTGGTGTTCTCTCTTTCTCTTTATCTCTTTCACTCTCTTTGTAAGTGCAACTTTCCATCAGATGTATTTTGAATGATGTCAAAACTAGGATAACTTAGCGTTAATGTATATTGGACAATATCATCTGATTGTATTTGTGCATCTTAGCATTAGAAAGCCTCAAAATGTTTTTAAAAAGGTTCATACATCATACATGTATTGAAAACAAGGTTTTTGTGGAAACACTACAACATAGTTCGACACATACGTGTTTAGGTCGACCTATAGGAGTTTGTTCGTCAGTATAGGTCGACACATAGATTATTCTCGTCAACACCCATGACTTAATAATAAATCCTGTAGCCACTGTCATGTGCTAACTAACTTATGTTAGACGATAGACTTCGATCTAGAGGAGGTGAATAGATCACAAATTAAAAAATTGAACTTTTGGCAAAAATGGTTTTCAAAAGTTTAATGGCACAATGGATGGAAACAACCCGAATCGAATCGTCTAACCGAACCTACTATCGAAAATCTTGAATATGCCTTAAGTTACACAATTGAATGATAATGAACATAAATTGTTCAATAACGATTAATCACAAACCAATTAAATGCTAAGCTACACGTAGAACTTATTTCTAAAGATAAAAAATCAATTAAAAGCGATAGACAATATTTATCGAACACCTTGTGTGCAATCGATAAAGTTCGGAAAATAAATTTGATTTGTTGATGTTAAATTCAATCACAATCAAAGTAACTATGATTACATCAACAAACCATAAATCAAAGCGTTATGATAAGTTATTTTCCAAACGAATTGATCAAAACAACGAGTTCGATAATTTCCTAATACAAAAATTAAAGATATATATATATATATATATATATATATATATATATATATATATATATATATATAGAGAGAGAGAGAGAGAGAGAGAGAAAGAAAGAAAGAGATAGACGCAAGGATTTGTTTAGGTAGTTCCCTAATTGGCCTTGCTATAGGTATATTTGCCCTCAATTCGAATTCGAATTGAGATACCCGCAATTAACCTTACTTTGCAAAAAGTGTATATACACGAAATGAAGAACTCTAACCCTAAAAACCTTATGGTTTCTTGTTGATTTTACCACCTCCAAACCCTCTATCAAAGTTTGATCAAGTCACCAAAAATGTTGCTTCAATCCACTAGTTCTTGTTACTACCATGCAAGACCTCCTGTCTCAAAGTTTTTGCTTGGTCGGATTAATCCCAAGCACGCACTTGTTGAACCCTAGATTCACGAACACGATCCACCATCTCACGCTACTCCCTTGCAAGGTATCACCTAACTTGTCCCAAGGCCTTCACTCGATTGAATTCATATTTGTGTGATCTTGTCTAAAACCTTCAAACCCTCAATGATCTTGAAGGAAAACCCCAGCTTGTTTTTCTTATTTGAAACACACAAAGAACACAACCTAATATTCTCGGTTACACAAACCTAATTGGACGTTATCAACCCTAATATAGATGGTCACCCAATCAAAAAATGATTATGTATTGTTTGATTGTGCGTATAAATAGAAGAGAGGTTGTAGATGGTGAGTATCTTTGTAATTCTGGTTCTGTTTAGGTTTTAAACTAGAACCCTACTAGAAAATGAGGCATGTATGTGTAAATATATGTATGAGAGATATAAAGCAAAAGGAATGCAAATGGATGGAGAAAAAATGTTTTTTTTTACAAAGGGCATCATATGTGTCGGCCTATTAAAGCAATAGGTCTCCATGTGAAGGTTTCAGGTTGACCCGTGAAGGTCTTGTATCGACCTTGTGTCGACCTAAGTGAGGCGACCTAAGGGCAGTGGCTACAGGCTCTATTATTGATGCATGGGTGTCAACCAAAGATGGCTATGTGTCAACCTATACTAAAGTTCAAACTTCTATAGGTTCACCTAAACATGTATGTGTCAACCTAAGTTGTATTGTCTTCACAAAAACTTGTTTTTCAATGACTTTTTCACAAAAATCTTGTTTTGAATGCATCTATGATGTGAAATCCCTTTCCAAACCATTTTAATGCTTCCTAATACTAAGATGCTCATTTAGAATATGAGGATATCGTCCAATATATATTAACGCTACACTATCCTAGTTTTGACCTCATTCAAAATACACCTAATGGAAAGTGGCACTCATAACTTAGGTCGACACGAGTCCTTTATAGGTCAGCACATTTTCTTTGATAGGTCGACATATAACTTTAATAGGCCAACACATGCAATGCATTCTTTCAAAAATTCATAGCTTTCTTCATTCCTTTGCATTTCTTTTGCTTCCAAATTTGCATACTTATAAATACTTGATATATGCATCATTACTAGTAAGGTTTCTAGTGATTTAAACTTCTATGAAATCAGGATTTCAAAGCATTTTCATCGTCTTCAACCTCTATTTTATGCATAGACACAATCAAATTACACATAATCATTTTTTGATTGGGTGACCATCTAGATTATAGTTAATAACGTTCAATTAGGTTGTTTTACCGAGAATATTGGGTTGAGAACTTTTAGGATTTCAAATAAAACTGAGTAGAGGGTTTCCTTTAAGATCTTTGAGGTTTGAAAGTTTTGGAAAAGATTACATAATTTGGATCTGATCAAGTGAAAGCCTTGGGACAAGGGGTGCCTTACAAGGGAGTAGCGTGAGATGGTGGATCGTGTTGGTAAATCTTGGATTTTAACAAGTGTGCGCTTGGGATTAATTTGACCATGTGAAAGCCTTGGGACAAGGGGTGCCTTACAAAGAAGTAGCAAGAATTGGTGAATTGAAACGACTTTATGTTACGCTGGATTTTTTTACTTAACTATAAATGGAAAGTATTCAATTAGACTAGCCATGAATGTGCCACGTGGAAATAAAATACAATGGGTCAAACATAATCAAAATAACTCGAGGTCGGGAACCACGTAAGGGGATACCGGTCGAAGGTGGTGTAGTCAAAAGGCACAATGAGAAGCATAGGAACTTAGTGAAATTAAGTATTATGTTATGCTAGCCACTTAGCAAAATTGAATACTATGCCATGATGGCCAAGGTTGGAGTCCATCATTACAATTGACTAATATGCCATGTTGTCTAAAGTTGGAGTTCATCATTACAATGGAAGTAATGACAACTCAGTCACCACATGTGGAGTACATCACTATAATGGATAATACGACGAAACATGTTACATTAACGTGGTTGATGTTGAAGGCTTCAACGAGGATATTTAGTTCTTGGAGCAAACAAAGTAGTTGAGAAGTTCAAATGATATCATAAGGCGGTAACTACTATATTAGCGTCGACGGTTACGTGGAGAACGTGGGACACGTCGGGGAGAACTGCTACACGATATGAGGACGTGTCACCATGGGAGTAGTTTATCATGCTTAGGCAGTTATCTTAGCATTGTATATATATATATATATATATATATATATATATATATATAGGTACTTAAGTTCATTTTGTAAAGGGCCTGCAAATTGTACATGTTTCTGAAACACTCAATGTACTTGCACTGTGAGAAACGAGTGAAGGAAGATGTACGTATGCGTTCCACCGTTTTATACAATTTCAGCAAATTTATCTTAAGTCTTTCTTTTATGCATTTAAGCTTCTTCGACTTCCTTTACTTTTCACGCAACTTTACGTTTCCTTGCACTTTACTTTTAAGTTCAAGTTTTTACTTTACCTTGCATCATTATTTTCAAACCATAAAACATTTTCAGACATTTGCCCAGAAGTTTATGTTAACTTCGACAAGCCCTAGGATTTTCACGAGTAACGCACACACAAACATGTCCATGAGATTTTCGAGTTTGATCCCTTAAGTATTAATAGAAACCTGTATTTGTTTACCAAATTTCACAGTAAACAAATTGGCATGCCCGGTGGAACCAGTTTGTGTTTTTTTAGATATTCGTGTTTTAAAATCCATACTTTTCCTGTATGTGTTTTCTTCAACTTTTTATCTTGTGTACGAGTGTATGAGATTAAGGTGTGGTAAGATAACGAAGAGAGAAGTAAGAAGACTTGCTAGAAGATCAGTTAGAAGAATGGTGAATCCTAGAAATAATAATGGAGATCAACCTTCTAATAGTGCTGGGGCAGGGACGGTTTCTGCAACAGTTACTAAACCAATCCCTTCAAATGCTAGTGCGACGGTGATTCCATCCACGACGATAGCATCAATGATTTTGCCTGAGAGGATAATTCTGTCCCCAATTCCCCAGAGTCATCTAGTGACTCCTAGACCAAATATGGCAACGGATTTTAGGCCTTTTGACACAAATTTCACAATGCCAATTCCAGGGCGTGGGCAACCATTTGGGATGCCATCAACAGTTATGGCAAGTTTACAGAATAACCCTTCAACATTTGTAGATAACGCTAAAAATACATTTTTGCCCATTATAGCATTTGGTTCAGCTATAAGCAATCATGGTCGAAATGTACCACCCCACATGGGAATGGGATTTGGCTCCCAAGTGATGCCTACGATGACCACAAACTCTGTCATGGCAATAGGGCAGCAGATGGAAGAGAGTAACCACAATATGATAACTACTCTAACACAATAAATGACTACAATATTCAACCCATTGATTCAAGCACGAATCAGAGTTACTAGTAATTGGCGACTCAAATGACGAGGATTGTTGATTTCTTTGGTGCTCCCCTAGTGCAAGTTCGACCAGCCGCCCAACCACAGGTTGTCGCGCATGTTCGAAATAAAGGAGTAGTCTTAGAAGAAACTCTGAACTAGGGATATCAAGTAAATCCCCCACGGGTCGATGAGGTACAGGTCGGGAAAGGTAACCCACATGTGATGGTGGTTAACTGAAACTAGGATGCGGACTATGTGGTCCACCAGGTTCGACAAAGCAATTTGTTAGGAGCGAACAATTTGACAACTATTGTCGAAAGAATAATGGCTCAAATGGGGTTAATATGGGCTTGCAAAAACCAAATTATACTTCCCCCTGTCAGAATATGTGTTACAGACAGAGTTGCCAAGGGGATGGAAAGTACCAACAAATCTATTTCGAACATGTTGCTCGTTACCATACTGAAGCAGGTGACATTGCAAACAATGAGAGCTTGAGAATGAGATATTTCCCTAGTTCTCTAACAAAAAAATGCCCTCACATGGTTTACGACCCTATCACCACACTCAATCCATGATTAGGTGCGTTTAGAAAGGTTATTCCATGAGCAATTCTATATGGGACACTCTAAGATTAGTTTGAAAGAATTGTCGAGTGTGAAGCGAAAGTTCGCTGAATCAATTGACAACTACTTAAACAGATTATGGTTATTAAACAAGGTGCTTTACCCAGGTGCCTGAACATGAACTTGTCGAAATGGCTGCTGAAGGGTTAGAATATTCAATTAGGAAGAAGTTAGACACTCAATATCTAAGGAATATGGCCCAAGTAATAGATAGAGCAAGACAAGTCAAAAGGTTGAAGGCCGAGAAGGCCAGAGCCGACAAAAGTAAGAACGAGTGTATAAATTATGTCGACATGCAAGACCAAGACGTAGTGTCTGAGGTTGAGTATGAGAATGTTGAAGAATCTGAGGTCGACGTAGCTGAATTGAAGCCAGGTCCCCCATACGTGTGTAAGCTATTTACACCTCCGAATGGGAAGAATCCTATAGAATATAAAGAAACCGATAAGTTTCCTAAGAAAACTTATGCCTTCGACGTAACCAAATGCGATGAAACTTTTGATTTGTTGGTTGCAGATGGTCAAGTGTTGGTGCCCCCTGGGGTAAAAGTGCCACCATTAGAACAAAGAAAGAAACGATGGTTTTGTAAATATCATAATTTCTTGAGACATACAACTTCACAATGTTTTCTTTTTAGGGATCTGGTGCAGAACACTTTGAACGAAGGTAGACTCAGGTTTGCTAAAGGGAAATCCCCTATGAAAATTGATGTTGACCCATTGCAGATTGGAGATGCCAGTTATGTAGAGCCAGTTGTGATTAACATGGTCGAAATCACTGAAGATTTCGACATGCCCGAGTTTGAAAGTGAGAATCAGATCGATGATGTATTCCCAAAGGCTGGGGAGAGTCTAGTGGAGTTCCTATACTGGTGCAAGATTAACGATTCTCAGGTGATGTTATGCCCAAGATGCAGCGTGTTGTTCGATAAGAAAGCTACTGAATAGGTCGAAGGTGCTCAGAAGGCCAAGGAGGCTGAGAAAGTTAAGCCTCAATACTACTTCAACAAAATAGGGATGCCACAGAGGAAGGAAGAGACACCCAATTTACAGTCTAGGCCAAGTACCTACAAACCTTCGACAAATGCTGCCCAAGAGAAATGGACTAGGCCTGCTGAAATAGAGTATGAGAGGAAGCTAAAATGAAGGAACTTTGAGATTGAACGGGGATCTTCTATGACTTACAAATAAAATTTCTAGATGTCTGAAAAGCATTCCTACGGACCCAGTGCTAACTACAAGGGAACAAATCCCATGGCGAGGACCCAGTTGTAACGACCCGACTTATTTTATTTGTTTTCCTGTTTATGTCGGCGTCTGCTCTGATGTGTAACACCGTGGTCAGGGAACGTTGTGTCTTTTTGTGTTGATTGAGATTTTAGATATCTCTAGAATTATTGTGGTTTATATTTATTTTGAAGAAATAATTATGCTATGATTAATTGTTTACATTGATGCTTCCGTTATTTCTATAAATTGTGATGTTTCAGACCTGTTGAGTCGTTATCGTTATTATAATTACTTGTTGAAAAGACGCATGTGTTACATGTCTTATTATATGAGCATCTTTTCCATGAATTGTGTGACATCCTAAATATTATTTGATGTAGTTTACTCTGATTTATTTTTAAATTGCGCGGGGTATATTTGGGGTAGTACACTCGTGGTGCAGGTTTTAGAGGAAAAAGAAGCGGAAAGAGATGCTGCAGAGTCAAGCAACACCAAGTAATATAAAAACAAACAGGTGATCAGGCGAGAAAACCAGTTGGTAGGAGGCTATTTGCCCCCAAGTCGGGTGCGACAAAATTGAAGATCGAAAAGGATGAACAAGCTAAAGAGGGTGAGTTATTGAAAGATAATTTTGATTCTGGGCCGGAAGGTGACTTTGGCGTTTTGTGCAACGTGGTGCCTGTGCTCCCTTATGAGTACGACAGGGTAACAGAGGTCGCTGAGGAGGAAGACTACAGGGCAGAAGAGCTGGCTAAACATAAGCCAGTCTGTTATTTTGTAATGAATAACAGGTGTATTAAGGAACAAAATGCATTCTTCGAGAGGCCTCATGGAAGGATGAAGAATCACCTGAAGCCTCTTTTCATAAGAGCTAAGGTTGAGGGTACCAGCGTAAATAAGATCTTAGTGGATGGTGGGGCAGTAGAGAACTTGATGCCTCACTTTTTGCTGGCGAAGATCAGGAAGTATGGTATTAATCTAAGGCCACATAACTAATATACCATGAGAAAACGAGTAAAAGAGAAAAAGCAAACCATCAAAAAGAGAAAAATCAAACCATGTGAAGTATCTTATATCACATACAAACTAATATACCATACATAGGCATTTTGCAAAGATAAGAACATCAATATGATAACACTCACATAGAATGATTTTCATATTGAAAAAGAATGCCTAAACATAAATACAAGCATATTAAGTAACAATAGAACATAATTGTTACAGTTTATGCCAAATAACATAACACAAACATGAAACATGAAAGATATAATGTAATAAAAAACTCTCGAGTTTGCTACAAAAGCGACACGATTGCGTGGCATATGTCTTTAGTGCTCGCAAAATGTTACACACGCATGTGCCCTGGCAAGGCGATATACGAATTTATCACCACTCAAATAAAAAACAGAGATGTTATCATAACAATGACACACAATAATCATTTTCACAACATTATAACATGTTCAGCCATATTTCATGCAAGAATACGTAACAAGACAAGTGCACTAAGAGTATATTTGAAGCATATAGATGGAATAACACAAAATCACAATAAGCATATAATTGACATATATCAATAGAAATTTTTGGAAGTGAATATTCATGAACTATTTCATACATTAAGAATATTAATCAATTGGAACACAAGCAACATGCAACAATTAAAGCTTACAAAAGAAAAAGGTCATGCGATACTTTTGGTGGCATTTTTAACAAAGGAAGTTGAACCTTGTCATTCCCACAACGCATTGTAAATTTAGGATTTGCAGCAAGTCGACACTTATTTTTTCTTTCTTGATACCACATACTTCCACCACACAACTGACATTGTAGAATTGGATCTCCTATGTCATAGTAACCTCCTGATACAAATGACAACGAAAGATGGATAAAACTTCATTAGTCGGAATACTGTGATCATTATTATAGTTACATATAACAATAATTTCTAATACAATATCTGATTCAGAAGAACATCCAGTTGTAAATTCTATTGGATTAAAATCAACATCGTCATGTGATCCACCATTTGAGTCTAAAGTGTAGCCTATTACAACCAAACACATTACAAATAGTTATTAATACATTGCCATCATAAAATTCACTCTATAAGCAAGGTATAAAAAAACGTACCTTAAGAGTTGTTGTCTTCTGAGATAAATATCCGTCTCTGTAAAATATTGACGGAATTCAGAGACAATTATTAATTGGTCTCTAACAGAGATAGAAATTGAGATGGAAATTTACAATTTGAGACCAAAATTTAAATTTTATTAGCAAGATGGAATTTAGAGACAGATGTAACTCTCTCCAAACTATTCCTTCTCTAAACACGTCTCAAAAATATTAAATTTTATCTTTTATTAATCAAAATATATTAAGAGACGGATATTAGAGGAAAAAAATTAGTTTTATTAAACTATCCTTTAGAGACCGAATTTATTTGTCTCTAAGTTATATATATATATATATATATATATATATATATATATATATATATATATATATATATATATATATATATATATATATTGAGGCTTATGAATCTTAAATTTAATATTGAAATTTGATTTTTTTAATGCTATTTTTTATTTAAAAAATTAAAATAAATAAATAATAAAAAGGTTGAATACACACATTTTTTAATTATAGGTTTGTTTGATATATTTCTTGGATTTACTATGTGTTTAAGAATTATTTTAGCTTTAATTTAATTCTGTAAATTTTTATTTTTTTAGGTCTTAAGTTATAAACATTTTAGATAATTTTTTAATTTTTTATATTTTATTTTCTTAAATTATTATTTTTTATACTAAATTAATTAATTATATATATATATATATATATATATATATATATATATATATATATATATATATATATATATATATATATATATATATATATATATATATATTTGTTGAATTATTGATTATCTAAAAATATATTTTTAAATTAAAATAAGTGTTCTGGACTGGACTGATGGCTAGACATGGCCCAATCCGCTTCTGCTCCAGAGCGGCCCAAATTGCCTAAGTCCAATCCACGAAGGGGGCAAAAGTTATCATTCTGTCCTCCAACCGGGCAAAGAACACATCGTTCATCACCGGAATTACTGCCCGTCACGCACGGCTTCTGTGCTCCCCGAACAGTTAAGGGCAGGTGCCCGAAACCACGCTTATGCCCGACATAACGGCTAGTTTCGGGCACCCCTGCCCGACATAACGGCTAGTTTGAGCAGTTACCTATTCTTCGGGAAAACGGTTATCTCGCCCCGAAAATAGGACCGTTGGCCACGCGCTGGGGGCTTTATATAAACCCTCTCGCTTGAGATGGTCAGGTATCCAATATTCACCCTAAGAATTCATACTTTGTACTCGCCCCTTTTCTCTGACCCTTTCTTACTTAAGCATCGGAGTACCTTGCAGGTACACCCTCTCCTCTCCATACGACCAGCATCCCTGACGCACTTGGTGGCCAGATTCTACAGGATCTGATCCAGCCTTCACGATCAGTGGCGCCGTCTGTGGGAATCATTGTTCTCCCCATCTTTCTTTCCTCAGAAACCGAAGATCAAAACAATTCTCAAACATCATCACGATCATGGCCTCCCAAGATCGCACTAAGGATGCTCTCCAGACCACCATCCTCCCCGTCAACAAATCTGACGTTGATGGCCAGTCATCTCTCCTCCGAGATACCCGCTTCCTCAGGGATGGAGTCACTGCCTCTCCTTCCCCTACCCCTGCTGATCACAACAACGATCAGCTTTCACTTGACGTCCAGCCCGTTCCTGTTCCGTCCAATGCCGACCGGCCGTGGCAGCCCTCTTGGAGGCGATCAACAAAACCAACACCCTGATCCTGCAGCAGAACAAGAGGATCGGGGCGTTGGAAGAGTCCCACTGTCCAAGATCCCCTTCTACGCGGAGGAACCAGCGACGATCAAGAAGCCCGCAGCCCTGGAGAGAAACCGACCGAAGACTGCGCCAAGTGCCTGATCCTCGCGTAGCCCAGAAGCGCGACCAGATCTCCCCGCGTGACCAGCATGCTCATGACCACAAGAGGACTCGAAGGAACGATCAATCTCCCTCGATCAAGTCTAAAGGACGAGCATGCTCACCTTCTCCTCGAAGGAACCACTCACCTTCCCCGCGAAGGAACCGCTCCCCTTCTCCTCGGAGGAACCGTCGCCGCGAGCATCCCGTTCGGTCCCCATCATACACCAGTTCCAGCAGCGACGACGAGCCTCGCGGCCCGTTGTCCCAGGAGATCTTGGCTACCCGTCTCCCGAAAGGCTTGGAGAAACCCCCGTCACTTGGCACGTACGACGGAACCACCGACCCCGACGAGCACATTGAGAACATCGATGCGCTATTAGACTACTGCGGCGTACGGGGCGCCATCAAATGCAGACTGTTCCCGACCACGCTCCGAAAGGGAGCGATGACATTGTACAAGCAACTGCCCGAGGAGTCCATTACCTCATGGAGACAACTGGGCAGGATGTTCTCGCGGCACTTCACAGCATCTCGCCGCCACCCCAAAACTGAGGCCTCTCTTGGAGCCATAATCCAGGGAAAAGACGAACCTCTCTGCGCATATATCGAGAGGTTCAACAAGGAAGTTGTACAAGTACCTACAACAGACGAAATGAAGAAGTTTTTGCTCTAGCAAGGGCTCCGCCCAGGCTCTGAGTTTTCTAAAGCCATTGGCCTCGCACCACCGAGGAACTTAGACGCCCTCCTCCTCAAAGCCCAATCACACATTCAGTACGAAGAAAAGGTTGCGGCCAGCAACGTCCGAGTATCACGCCATCAGGAGAATGCTCGGGCATCCAGAGGAGAGGAAGCTTCGACATCTCTTCGGGGTGAACGGAGGCGCGAGGACCGTCCTCATGATTACCGGGACAACAAGGGGCCCTCCGGGAGGTTCCATAACTACACTCCCCTGACCGTCTCCAGGGAAAAGATCTTGTCCAAATGTGCCAATTTGGAGTTCAAACAGGCGGGGGTCCGCTTCCCTAAACAACTGCCGAACAGACCAAACATGGACAAATCAAAATACTGCCGTTTCCACAAAAGTCACGGCCATACTATGGAAGACTGCATCCATCTGAAGGATTCCATTGAGATACTGATCAGGGATGGCCACCTGAAACAGTTCGCGAAGAAGAAGGACACTCCTCGGCAGGACGCCCAGGAGTCCAAGAAGATAGAGGAGGAGGTACCCTCCTTGGAAGACGCTAATATACAGGTCGCTATGTTCATATCGTGACCAGAGGACTTCTACGTCCCGGACGGGCTCAGCGCCCCTGCATATTTCGCGGCCCACAGCCCGTGGGAGACATTTCCCTCCGCCATGGTCATCTCTGGCGGGGGTTTCAACAAAGTCACTGTGAGCTCCGTGAAAGGGAAGTTCGAGCACCTGATCAACACAAGCTCCAACAAAGTGACCACGCTTGATCAGGCCCAGAAGGGCTCCGTCCCCATCTCCTTCTACCAGGAGGAGCTCCTCGACGGTTCCCCGAACTCAAGCATACCTTTGCTCGTCAGAGCCCGGATGGCGAACTTCGACGTTCGCAGAATACTCGTCGACCAGGACAGCTCGATCGACATCATGTACTCCCAGCTGTTTTCAACACTTCAGCTGGACGAATCACACCTTACCCCATACGTAGGGTCCGATTTACAGGGATTCAATGGGTCTATGACCAAGCCGTGGGGATACGTCGAACTGATCGTAACCTTCGGATCAGCTGAGACGGACAGATCCATCAAGGTGCAATTTCTGGTAATCGACTGCCCGTCGCTCTACCAGTACATTTTCGGAAGGCCAACTCTGGCCGAGTTGGTAGCGGTGCCCTCAACAGTCCACCTGAAGATGAAGTATTACACTTCGAAAGGAATGGTCGCCACCCTGCACGGCGACATCAAAATTGCACGACGGTGTTTTGAGGCAGCTACAAATGGCCTCAACGCCATTGCGTCCAAGCCTAAAGCGTCGGGCAAGCCAGCATTGCCAAGCTGCTCCGAGGAGGCCAAGCCTCTGCCCCAGGTCGACTCCATCGACCTCGACAGCCGCTTCCCCGAGGAAGACCAACCGGAAGATCGAGCAGCTTTGGCCAACCCGTCCACATCGTCCAGCAGCAGCTCCCATCCGATGCCCCCTATCCCGGATGGAAACTTCGAGATCGTTCTGTTCGGCGAAGACCCCTAACGGGGAGTAAAGATTGGAGCAGACTTTCCCGACATTGCGAGGAAGCAGCTCAAAGCATGCCTCAGAGAGAATGTCGACCTCTTTGCATGGAGCATCGCCGAAATGCCCGGCTTGGATCCATCCGTCGCCTGCCACCAGCTGACCATTGACCCGGCCGTCAAGGTCGTAGCACAACGTAGGATAAAGCAGTCTCCGGAGAAAACGGAGGCTGCTGAAAAAGCTGTAAAGGACCTCCTCGAGGCCAAATTTATTTCGGAGGCCAAGTACACCACTTGGCGGTCCAACGTTGTACTAGTTAAAAAATCTAATGAAAAATGGCGCATGTGCATTGATTATACCGATTTCAATAAGGCATGCCCGAAAGATGCCTACCCCCTCCCCAATATTGGTAAACTCGTTGATAACTCCACTGGTTTTAAACTATTATCATTCATGGACGCCTACTCGGGCTATAATCAAATCCCGATGGCAATGTCCGACAAAAAATGTACGGCCTTCATGACCGAATCGGGCAACTATTACTACAACGTAATGCCCTTCGGACTGAAGAACATCGGAGCAACGTACCAACAAATGATGAACAAAGTATTTCGGGGAGAAATAGGCGTCATGCTCGAAGTCTACATGGACGACATGATCGTAAAATCCCACGAGGAAACCGATCATACTGCCCATTTGAGAAAGGTCTTCGAACAGGCCAGGAAATACAAAATGCATTTTAATCCAGAGAAGTGCACGTTCGGTGTCCGAGCAGGAAAATTCCTCGGCTTCTACTTAACGAAACAAGGAATCGAAGCCAATCCCGAAAAATGTAGGGCATTCTCCGATTTTCCTATGCTCAAGTCCAAAAAATCTATCCAGTCCCTCAACGGGATGCTCGCGTCACTATCTCGTTTCGTGGCCAAGTCCGCCCAGCACGCCCTACCATTCTTCAAACTCCACCGCAAAGAGGCAGCATTCAAATGGACCGAGGAGTGCGACAAGGCCCTTCTCCATCTGAAATGAGCACTCTCAGAGCCACCGGTCCTCTCTCGCCCAGAAAATGGCGAAACATTGTACCTATACCTAGCTGTAGCAACCGAAGCAGAGAGTGCCACTCTCATCCACGAGACACCTGACTGGCAGAAACCCATATATTTCACGAGCAAAGCGCTACAAGGACCAGAGTTAAGATACCAACAGATAGAGAAGGTGGCGCTGACCCTCATCAATGCAGCCAGAAGATTAAGACATTACTTCCTGGCTCACACGATCGTGATTCGAACAGATCAACCCATAAAACAGCTGCTCGGACGACCAGATATGGTCGGTCGAATGCTCAAATGGTCGTTAGAACTGTCCGAATTTGACATCCAATATGAAATCAGAAAAGCCCTCAAGGCCCAGGCTCTGGCCGACTTCGTCGTGGAGATGACATTCGCAGACTCCCCCGCGAGCGAAACGCGCAAATGGACCATTTTTGTTGACGGTGCCTCAAGCTCGGCAGGCAGCGGCGTGGGCATCATACTGGAAAGCGACGAAGGAATCATCTTCGAAGTGTCACTCACCCTGTCATTCCCAACCTCCAACAACCAGGCTGAATACGAGGCCTTCCTCGCTGGGCTACGCCTGGCCGAGGACCTGGGCACAGAAGAGGTCGTCATTTGCACGGATTCACAACTCGTGGCCCTCCAGGTCCGAGGAGAATACCAAGCCAAAAACGACAACCTGACCGAATACTTGACCTTGGTAAAAAAGGAGATGGTGAAGTTCACAATAGTGGAAGTGAAACATGTTCCCCGCGAACACAACGTACGAGCTGACGTGCTATCCAAACTAGCCAGCACAAAGAAAAAAGGCGGAAACAAATCCGTCATACAAGAAGTACTTCCTCGACCCAGTATCGAGAAGACCTCCCCGACACTCGACGTACAGGTGATCGGCGACAACAACTGCTGGATGACCCCAGTCTACAACTATCCCACCAAAGACGAACTCCTGTCTGACCCAAAGGAGGCCAGCATAGTCAGGCGAAGAGCCTGCTCTTATGTCTTGGTCGAAGATAAACTCTACAGGCGGGGATTCTCCATTCCGCTGCTCAAATGTGTTGAGGAGGAAATGGTCGCACACATACTGCGCGAAATCCACGAGGGAATCAACGCCCAACATCTTGGCGGAAGGTCCCTTGCTCGAAAGGCTCTCCGGGCAGGCTACTACTGGCCGACCATGTAAAACGACGCAAAAGAACACGTGAAGAAATGCGATAAATGCCAACGGCACGGGGACATGCACCTGGCTCCGCCTAACGAGCTCAAGGTTGTGTCCTCCCCGTGGCCATTCGCCTGGTGGGGCGTAGACATCCTAGGACCCTTCGTGGTAGGATCAAGTCAGAACAAATACCTCATAGTGGGCGTAGACTATTTCACAAAATGGATAGAAGCAGAAGCTTTGGCCAAAATAACTGCCCTCAACATCCTGCGTTTCTACAAACGAAACATCCTCGCACGCTTCGGTATCCCCCAAGCAATATTAACGGACAACGGGACGCAATTCACGAACAGGAAGTTCCAAGACTTCGTCACCCAACTAGGTACGAAGCAGCACTTCGCATCTGTAGAGCACCCTCAAACGAACGGGCAGGCTGAAGCAGCCAACCGAGTCATCCTTCGAGGCCTCAAGCGAAGGTTGGACGAAACACAGAAGGCATGGGTCGAGGAACTGCACAGCGTACTATGGGCATACCGCACAACTCCACACTCAACGACCAGGGAAACACCTTTCCGTCTAGCATACAGAACCGAGGCTGTAATTCCCGTCGAAGTTCACATGCCCGCTAGGCGGACAGAGTCACCCCTAGACGAGGAGATGAACGACGAGTCATTGAGAGAAGAGCTCGACCTCGTCGAGGAAATCAGAACTGGGGCAGCCCTCCGTGAAGCCTCATTGAAACAAAAAATTACCATCAGGCACAACGCCAAGGTGATACGGCGAGAGTTAGACGTGGGAAGCCTTGTTCTAAGAAGAAACCATAAAGACTCTCGCGAAGGCAAACTAGCAGCCAACTGGGAAAGACCCTATCGCGTCCGAGCAAAAATGGAAAATGGGGCCTACTACCCAGAACATCTCACCGGGGAAGAACTTGCTCGACCATGGAATGCCGAAAAGCTAAAACAATACTATAGCTAAGGCCCTGATTCTCGGTTCGGCCGTCACAACGACGGGCGTCAACTACCGACCACTATGCACGTCTAGGTACAAGCGTCGCATACGAATAAAGCAGAACCCCGCTCCGTAACGAACCAGAAAACTGCTCGGCACCGGTCCTCGATTGAGCATCGCCGTCGTCAAAGTACCATGACTGGCATAACCCCAACTCGGGATGGGACGTTCACGCCGCGAACTCAGGCCTCAAACATGACTTGAGGTCCGCACCCCCGCCAGGACATTCCCCGACCGTTCGATCAGTTCCCCTCACTGCTGAACACATCTACAACGAGCAATTCCCCTAAGTTATTTGCACAAGTCAAATACCCCCTATCACGGGCAAACACACATTCACGGCGAGCATGAGCACAACACTTAGCGAAAAATAAAAGTAAGTAAAATCATGCAAACGACAGAATCAAACATGTAATAATTTAACATAATAAGTGGCCGCAAGGGCCACGATTATACTGAATTACATGAAACGAGGGCCATGCCCCCCAAAAATAAATTACAAGCAATTACACGGCACGCAGGCCGGACAGATTACAACAACATCAAAAACACAAACTCCTCACTCGTCCGTGTGCTCGACTGGCTCTGACTGAGGTCCCTGGTCCTCTGCAGGCTGATCCTCGGGGGTCCCTTCAAGAAGAGCGTCGGGCATGACAATCCAACCATCCTCAACATGCGCCAGATAGTGAGTACCCTCGACAGAAAAGTCGAGCTCAGGGTTCACCACTCGTAGCTGAGCCACGGCGTTTCTAAAAGACTCCTCTGCAATAGCAATGTCGTCATCCTCGGCCATTAGCATACGGGCAACCAGCTAGGATCTCGTCTTCAGCGCCTTCACATCTTCCGGCTCTTCGTCACCCGGGGCATTGGCCGCCCTCAATTGTTGGACCAGATCCTCAGAAGCTTTTTTCTTCGCTGCCAGCTTGGAGTTCTCCTTCTTCAACCGAGCTACCTCGTCCTCAGCTTTCTTCCGAGCATCGTCGGCACCCTTAGCTTCTTCCTTGAGGGACGCCATGGTAACACAGGTAGCAGTAAGTTCGGCCTCAGTCGCCGAGTCCCCTTCGGCATAAACAGCTGCCATCTCAAACATCCTGACCAAGGCAGAAGCATCTTGAGCCACCAGCGCCCTCTTGCTCGGACGATCCATACCTTCCAAGCGAAGAGACTCCGCCCGAGGCACAATCAGAGAGTTCCCCTCGAAGAACTTCCGATCATGGATGCACACAGGAAGCTCGAACTTCCCCTTCTCCGACGCCCGAGTGAGGCCCACAGCGTCATTAAACCTTGGCCGCTTGGGTCGAACGGTCAAAGGAAGAGGATACCCCTGGGGAGCAGGAGTAGGAGAAAAAGAGGTCCCCGCAGCAGACTGCATAGGAGGAGAAGCACGAGCACCAGCGAACCGAGACTTCGGAGGAACCGTTCCAGCTTTGTTCCTCGCAAGAACATTCCTCACAACCCGGTCATGAGCCTGAGGCATCTCACCTGTACAAACAAAATACGAGCACATTAGATACGAGGAAAAGAAATAGCGCAAACAAATCTAAAGAACTAAGACTACCAAGCAGCTTCTCGGCATCCTCGGGAGTCTTGCACTCCAGCAGTGCCTTAATGTTGATAAATCGACGCTCAACCCTATGACTCCCATCCTCCTCGAAGATCGGATTACCCTTGCTCGTCCAACACTCAACAAGCCGGAAGGAGTTGACCCAATTCACCAGTAACTCATACGCCACGACGTCCTGCTCGCGTAGATCGCTCGGTTGGAGAACATAGTCACTGGGCTTCTTGACAAAATGATCGGACGTCCAATGGATAGGGAACTTATAAATCCTTTGTCCAATGAACCTCCCCTCCTCGTCACGCAGGACGTTCCCATCTTCACCCACCTCAATCTCCCAGACGTACGTACTGTCTTGGGCAATTTCGGACAGGGGCTCAACAACATAATAGCGCTCCTTGAACGTCCGTATTGACTCCGAGAAGGGCTTAAACAACTTGCGGGGCTGCTTCAAGGAAACCCAACCAGACTTCCTCCCCGATAGCTGCCTCTGAAGATGGAAGACAGCGAAGAACAGAGGGAGAGTAGCCCATATGGAGAGATGTTTGCATACCAGCTCGAACGCCTGGATAAAGGCCAACGAATTGGGATATAGCTGCGTGGGGGCCAATTTCAAATGAACGAACACTGACTGCTAAAAATTAGTGAACGGCAGCCTCAAGCCCAGCTCCTTAAAAGCGTATTCGTACATCGTGAACCGGTCCCTGAAGTTCGTACAGACCCGTTCATCCACAGAAGGGAAGTGCACCTTCCACTCTCCCTCTGGACCAACCCCCGTAAACACGTCCCCCAAATACTTCGCAAAAAAGGACACATGCTCAGCGGGTTCGGCCACCTCTTACTCCTCGGCAGAGTCTACGGCCACGTCCTCGCCCATGTCGTCCATCTCTTCTTCTTCCCCAACATCGCTGGGAGAACTCAAAGCCGTCGAACTCGTGGCCGTCGAGCTACTATTATCCTCGGAGCCTGTTTCTTCCTCGGACGTGTCTATGATAACCTCTCTATCTGGTCCCGTCGCCATAACAATCACCTGAAAAGCAGAGAAGAAAATGAATTCGACAACAAATCAAATCCACCCTTCCACCGCTGAGTCAAGTAAAAGGGCGCGCAAAGGGCTGAGGACAACGTCCCTGACCTAAGCCCTAACATCAAAGGAAAAAGCTGAAACCTCCCCGCGAGGAGACTTTCGACACAGATCATCCCCGAGCGAGGAACTTCCCCGCAATCATACCCATTTCCCGTCTGAAGCTTCGCCGGAAATCGCAAATCTTCACCGGAATCTGGGAGCTTTGTGCCGAAAAATTCATCGCCCACTCAGAAGATGAACAAACGCGGCGGTCACACTTGCTTAACTGTCACAACGACGCCACGAACCGCCGTCCTCACTAAAGAATACCAACACGCCGGCGACGTGGCAGAAGTGGAAAAGTGTCACGACCACCGTCCACCACCAACAGTCACCGGGAATCCACCTATTTCGTCCTCTAAACCTATCCCTAACTACATACAATCTACCATCGACAACAAAAGGGAGTAAAACAAGCAAAGGATCAGAAAACTCACTTGATTTTAAGAAGATGAAGGTGACTGATCGAAGCTTGGAGCGGTGGTTGGCGTAAGCAACGGTGGCAACGGGCAGGAATGATGAAGGAAACGAAGAGAAATCAGAGCAAAAAGTCCCAAATGAAACGATTTTCCCCCTTTTATACTAGCCATCATTGCCTAGTAACAGCTACACTGAGCTCTAGGCACACGTGGCGTCCCAACGTTTCCAATTCTGTCTGACCATTTGTATCCCCGAACACTGGGCAACAAGGTCACAGTCATGAATCTCACGGACACAGGGGGGTCACGAGCACCCGGAGACAATCCTCCTCATCTCCAAACGACGACTCCATGCTAGCTCCTCGGAGAAACGAGTTGTCCTTAAGTCATCACTCCCATGCTCGGGAGCAATGACCTTGGGGGCTCCTGTTCTGGACTGGACCGATGGCTAGATATGGACCAATCCGCTTCTGCTCTAGAGCGGCCCAAATTGCCTAAGTCCAATCCACGAAAGGGGCAAAAGTTATCATTCTGCCCTCCAACCGGGCAAAGAACACATCGTTCCTCCCCGAAATTACTGCCCGTCACGCACGACTTCAATGCTCCCCGAACAGTTAAGGGCAGGTACCCGAAACCACGCTTATGCCCGACATAACGGCTAGTTTCGGGCACCCCTGCCCGACATAACGGCTAGTTTGGGCAATTACCTATTCTTCGGGAAAACGATTATCTCGCCCCGAAAATAGGACCGTTGCCCACGCGCTGGGGGCTCTATATAAACCCTCTCGCTTGAGAGGGTCAGGTATCCAATATTCACCCTAAGAATTCATACTTTGTACTTGCCTCTTTTCCCTGACGCACTTGGCGGCCCGATTCTACAAGATGTGATCCAGCCTTCACGATCAATAAGTAATGAAAATTACAAATGCATTTGCAAACTTGATAAATACAAAAGTTATAGAACAAATATATAAATAAATATTTCTTTTTATGAACTCAACAAAATTCAAAATGTTTTATAATAATATTTTTTGACAAATTAAAAATTAATGTGTTAGATATTTGATATTTTATGTTTAATAGCAAAAGAAATATAAAAACGGTATTGAAGTGAGTAGAAGATGAAGTCTTCTATTTTCCTGTTTATGTCGGCGTCTGCTCTGACGTGCAACACCGAGGTCAAGGAATGCTGTGTCTTTTTGTGTTGATAGAAATTTTTGGATATCTCTAGAATTATTGTGGTTTATGTTTATTTTGAAGAAATAATTATGCTATGATTAACTGTTTACGTTGATGCTTTCGTTATTTCTATAAATTTTGATGTTTCAGACCTGTTGAGTCGTTATCGTTATTATAATTACTTGTTGAAAAGACGCGTGTGTTACATGTCTTATTATATGAGCAGTTTTTGCATGAATTGTGTGACATCCTAAATACTATTTGAGGTAGTTTACTCTGGTTTATTTTTAAATTACGCAAGGTATATTTGGGGTGTTACACCCGTGGCGCAGGTTTTAGAGGAAAAAGAAGGCGGAAAGAGATGCTGCAGAGTCAAGCAACACCAAGTAATATAAAAACAAATAGGTGATCAGGCGAAAAAACCAGTGGGTAGGAGGCTATTAGCCCCCAAGTCGGGTGCGACAAAAGTGAAGATCAGAAAGGATGAATAAGCTAAAGAGGGTGAGTGATAAGTGCAAATTGTAGCTATTTTTGTATATAAGTTTTGTTGCACTTATCGATACTTTTTGTTAATATCGTACGAATAAACCCCGCTTTGTTTGTAAATACGTTTACTTTACATTATAGTGTATATATTGCATTATCGTGTAAATATCATTGAGTTTAATTTTTTCCATTTATTTTTGCAGGTATTCAAGGAAGGATATCTTGTCATATTCATAAATTGCATTGAATAAGCTTTCCAACGCTTCAATTAGGGCAAAAAACGGAGTTATGGTTCGAAAGTTATGGCCGAAACAAGAAAACAGAAAATGATGTCTCTCTGCTCTCACTCCGGGATCGCGAGGCGAAGCAGAAGCGAGCCAGATAGACATAAACGTGTAAAAAAGTGCTGAAAAAAGCCGCCTCTTTTGCCGTGCAAATCTGTACTTCGCCAGGCGAATTTGCCTGGACAGAAACATGTTATGAGGCATAAAGACACAATTTTAGGTTATGGTTTGGGTATTTTTAGCTCCCACTCCATCAAGCATCATTTTTTCATAGGATTAGCTTAGAAAACAACTATGGAGCTTGCACACGGATGATCCGGGTTGGATTGATCATCGATCGGCGCTGACAAACCGAGAGATTTTTGATTTATTTCTCTTCCACTTTGTGTATTCTCTCTTAGTTGGGTTTTGTACATGTATTTACTTTAATCTTTTGTATATTTATCACTCATGGCGTTGTATAAAATCTGCTTTACAAATCTTTATCGGTGATTGTCCTTGATTTTTGCTTTCTGCTTGAGGTTTGGGTTGTGATAGAGATATGCTTCACAAATCTTGATTAGTGATGATTATCTGTTAGTTTCTGGATGCTAGAGATAGATTTAGAGCTAACAATCTTTATGGGTGTCAAAGCTTAATGACTTTCGTGTTTCGAGTCGGGTGAGAGATCGTCGACGAGAGTAATATGGTTGTTCTCTCAGCTTAGTGTGTCAGAGATGGACACTGTTATGAGGAATGTCGGATGATATTAACGAGTATTGTAGGTTGAGTATGACTGGTCGATAATTTTAAGTTTATGACGAGTGGATTATATGCATGTCGGATAAGTTTCTTCTCTCTTAAGAATGAATTCTTTTTGTGTTAATATTTACTTTTCTGTTTTTATGTTTGAAACATTTTAAATTAAACACAGAATTGCGGAAACTGTTGAACGGAAGTTCAATAACACCGATCTCTGTGGACACGATAAATTCCTGGAAAAATACTTCCAAAAACTTTTGTTGCTTGCCGCTTTACCACTTCAGCAAAATGGCGTTATTGCCGGGGATTGGTTTTGATATTGAATTGCATTGCGATAGTTTCGATGTTTTGGAGTTTTGTATATAATTTTTTATATTGTATATATGCTTGTATAGATACTTGTTTTTCTTTTATTTTCCATTATGTTTGTTCAATTGTTGTATACATTTTGTCCCCGTAACGTTTGTTCAAGTGTTTGGTTAGGACACTCGCTTTTGGTTTACGCGGTGAGGCATCACCATGGCATGAATGGAGGAAGTTACTAGCTAAGCATAATAAAGGCGGGAGTGAAAGCATTTGGCTCTTCCGAAGCAATGTGCTGGTTTGTAAATAATAGGCGTCGAGCTTACGACGTAAAACAAGCATGTTTTATTGTTTTTAGTTTCTAATGTTTTTGTTTGTTGTTTGGACGCAAATTTTGGTTGGCTAATTTGAGGATGCTTGGTGATTTTCCAAGTATGATTGTTTCAACTTGCAGATGTATGGTAATGATAGTGTTTGAAGTTGGTATCATGCAAGGTGCTTATTTACCGCTTTCTATATCATAACATGATTAGGAAACTTGTCATTTATACAACTACCATGCTATTTATTCCTTTTTGCATTACTTGTTCATGAATTGAATCACTTTAGTTCCCTTTTTACCCCCAAATGTGAGGAAGCTTTCCATTGTTCATATATGCTGGAGGCCACAATTCTTGTTTTAACTGGATTTCATTATGTTTAATCTTTTGTTTGTGTTGCTTATATGAAAGCTTGAAAATGATCAAGGCACTTGTTTCATTTTGAGCACAACCACCTTGGCCAAATAGTCAATTTACCATGTGAGTGTGTGAGCATTCGGTAACCCCTTTGAGCTTTTTTATCCATGTTTTATTTGAACTTAGTGCTTGTCTATGAGTATTTAGTTCATTTATTTTTGAATGGATTTTAATTTTTTCTTGAACCCTCAATCATGGCTTATGGTTTGAATTTTTACCTTGCCTTAGAAAGTAGGGAGTATTCACACTATTATGGTTGATTGAATTCAAGTTGGAGAGAAAAATGTTTACTTGTTCATTTATTGATTGCTATGAGGTTGAAAGAAAAAGAAACAGAAAAAAAAAATGAAAAAGAAAAAGAAAAGAAAAAATAAAGAAAAAGAAAATCCTTGAGAAAGGAAAGAAAAAAAGTAACAATAATTGTGCTAAATAAGTTATGTGTGTTTGGTGTAACACTTGGGATGAAAGAAGAAGTTTGATTGAAATTTTGTGTTTGAACTTTTGTGAGTTGATCACTCCCTTAGGTTTTGGCAAGTTTTTGTTTCGATTAGCTTTAGAAATTACCCCTTATTTGTTAACCAAACCACATTACAACCTTGAAAAGCCCTTGTGATTCTTGCCTTTGTATGTTCAATGTGAATTTTTCAATGAATGCATAATCTAGTCTTTTGTTTGCAAGATTGTTGGATGATTGTCAAATCCTCACCTTTATGTGTTTTTCATCCACTGATGAATTTTTGCTAGGTGTGATTCATGATTGAGCTTGTGTTGTTTAGAATGTTTAGCATGATTTTTGTAGTTAGGATTTGTTTCGTTTTTATGTTATCGTTGTAGTTTAGTGGTAAGCTTTATTTTGCATGTGTTGTGTTGCTTCTTGAACCATACATTGCTTGTTGATTCATGATTCTTTGGTTATTGCTTTTGTGTTTTTAAGTTTGTTTGGCTTTGTTTGAGGACAAACAATGTTTCAAGTTGGGGAGAGTTTGATAAGTGCAAATTGTAGCTATTTTTGTATATAAGTTTTGTTGCACTTATTGATACTTTTTGTTAATATCATACGAATAAACCCCGCTTTGTTTGTAAATACGTTTACTTTACGTTATAGTGTATATATTGCATTATCGTGTAAATATCATTGAGTTTAATTTTTTTCCATCTATTTTTGCAGGTATTCAAGCAAGGATATCTTGTCATATTCATAAATAGCATTGAATAAGCTTTCCAACGCTTCAATTAAGGCAAAAAACGGAGTTACAGTTAGAAAGTTATGGCCGAAACAAGAAAACAGTAAATGATGTCTGTCTGCTCTCGCCTCAGGGTCGCCGGGCGAAGCAGAAGCGAGCCAGGCAGACATAAACATGTAAAAAAAGTATAGAAAAAATCCTCCTCTTTTGCCGTGCGAATCTGTACTTCGCCAGGCAAATTTGCCTGGACAGAAACATGTTATAAGGCATAAAGATACAATTTTTAGGTTATGGTTTGGATATTTTTTGCTCCCACTCAATCAAGCATCATTTTTCATAGTATTATCTTAGAAAACAAATATGGAGCTTGCACACGGATGATCCGGGTTGGATTGATCATCGATCGACGCTGATAAACCGGGAGATTTTTGGTTTATTTCTCTTCCTCTTTGTGTATTCTCTCTTAGTTTGGTTTTGTATATGTATTTACTTTGATCTTATGTATATTTATCGCTCATGGCGTTGTATAAAATATGCTTGACAAATCTTTATCGGTGATTGTCCTTGATTTTTTCTTGCTGCTTGAGGTTTGGGTTGTGATAGAGATATGCTTCACAAATCTTGATTAGGGATGATTATCTATTAGTTTCTGGATGCTAGAGATAGATTTAGAGCTAACAATCTTTATGGGTGTCGAAGCTTAATGACTTCCGTGTTTCGAGTCGGGTGAGAGATCGTCAACGAGAGTAATATGGTTGTTCTCTCAGCTCAGTGTGTCAGAGATGGACACTATTGTGAGTTAAGTCGGATTATATTGACGAGTATTGTAGGTTGAGTATGACTAGTCGATAATTTTAAGTTTGTGATGAGTGGATTATATGCATGCCGGATAAGTTTCTTCTCTCTTAAGAATTAATTATTTTTGTGTTAATATTTACTTTTCTGTTTCTATGTTTGAAACATTTTAAACTAAACTCAGAATTACGGAAACTGTCGAACGGCAGTTCAATAACACCAATCTCTGTAGACACGATAAATTCCTGGAAAAATACTTCCAAAAACTTTTGTTGCTTGCCGCTTTACCGCTTCAGCAGTGAGTTGTTGACAAATAATTTTGATTCTGGGTCGGAAGGTGACTTCGATGTTTTGTGCAACATGGTGTCTGTGCTCCCTTATGAGTACGACAGGGTAGACTATAAGGCAGAAGAGCGGGCTAAACACAAGTCAGTCTGTTATTTTGTAATAAATAACATGTGTATCGAGGAACAAAACGCATTATTCGAGAGGCCTCATGGAGGGATGAAGAATCACCTGAAGCCTTTTTTCATAAGAGCTAAGGTTGAGGGTACCACCGTAAATAAGATCTTAGTGGAAGGTGGGCAACAGAGAACTTGATGCCTCACTTTTTGTTGGCCAAGGTCGGGAAGTATGATATTGATCTAAGGCCACATAACTAATATACGATGAGAAAAAAAGGAAAAGAGAAAAAGCAAACCATCAAAAAGAGAAAAATCAAACCATGAGAAGTATCTTATATCACATACAAACTATTATACCATATATAGGAATTTTACAAAGATAAGAACATCAATATGATAACACTCACATAGAATGATTTTCATATTAAAAAAAGCCTAACCATATATACAAGAATATTAAGTAACAATAGAACTTAATTGTTACACTTTATGCCAAATAACATAACACAAACATGAAACGTGAAAAATATAATGTAATAAAAAAACTCTTGAGTTTGCTACAAAAGAGACACGATTAGGTGATATATGCCTTTGGTGCTCCCAAAATGGTGCACACGCATGTGCTCTAGCAAGGAGATATACGAATTTATCACCACTCAAACAAAAAACAAAGATGTTATCATAACAATGACACACAGCAATAATTTTCCCAACATTATAACATGTTCAACCATATTTCATACAAGAATACATAACAAGGCAAGTGCACTAAGAGTATATTTGAAGCATATAGATGGAATAACACAAAATCACAATAAGCATATAATTGACATATATCAATAGAAATTTTTGGAAGTGAATATTCATGAACTATTTCATACATTAAGAATATTAATCACTTGGAACACAAGCAACATGCAACAATTAAAGCTTACAAAAGAAAAAGGTCATGCGATACTTTTGGTGGCATTTTTAACAAAGGAAGTTGAACCTTGTCATTCCCACAACACATCGTAAATTTAGGATTTGCAGCATGTCGACACTTATTTTTTCTTTCCTGATACCACATACTTCCACCACACAACTGACATTGTAGAATTGGATCTCTTATGTCATAGTAACCTCCTGATACAAATGTCAATGAAACTTGGATAAAACTTCAGTAGTCGGAACACTGCGACCATTATTATAGTTACATATAACAATAATTTCTAATACAGTACTTGATTCAGAAGAACATCCAATTGTAAATTCTGTTGGATTAAAATCAACATCGTCATGCGATCCACCATTTGACTCTAAAGTGTAGCCTATTCCAATCAAACACATTACAAATAGTTATTAATACATTGTCATCATAAAATTCACTTTATAAGCAAGGTATAAAAGAACTTACCTTAAGAGATGTTGTCTTCTAAATCCATAAACACACTACTATAAAAAATGTTAAATATTGACGGAATTCAGAGACAGATATTAATTGGTCTCTAACAGAGATAGGAATTGAGACGAAAATTTATAATTTGAGATCAAAATTTAAATTTTATCAGCGAGATGGAATTTAGAGACAGATGTAATCGTCTACAAACTATTCCTTCTCTAAACTCGTCTAAAAAATATTAAATTTTATCTTTTATTAATTAAAATATATTTAGAGACGGATATTCGAGAAAAAAATTAGTTTTATTAAACTATCCTTTAGAGACCGAATTTATTCGTCTCTAAGTATTATATATATTGAGGCTTATGAATCTTAAATTTAATATTAAAATTTAATTTTTTTCTAATGCTATTTTTATTTAAAAAAATAAAATAAATAAATAAATAATAAAAATGTTGAATACACACATTTTTTAATTATAGGTTTGTTTGATATATTTCTTGGATTTACTATGTGTTTAAGAATTATTTTAGTTTTTATTTAATTCTGTAAATGTTTATTTTTTTATGTCTTAAGTTATAAACATTATAGATAATTTTTTATATTTTTATATTTTATTTTCTTTAATTTCTATTTTTTATACTAAATTAATATTATATATATATATATATATATATATATATATATATATATATATATATATATATATATATATATATATATATATATATATATATATTGTTGAATTATTGATTATCTAAAAATATATTTTTTAATTAAAATAAGGAATGAAAATTACAAATGCAGTTGCAAACTTGATAAATTCAAAGGTTATAGAAAAATATATAAAAAAATATTTCTTTTTACGAACTCAACAAAATCCAAAATGTTTTATAAAAATAATTTTTGACAAATTAAAAAATAATGTGTTAGATATTTGATATTTTTTGTTTAATAGCAAAAGAAATATATAAACGGTATTGAAGCAGTGAATGTTGAATAACAAAAATAAAAAACAAAAAGGCTTAATTGTAACTTTGGTTCCCCTATTTTGTTTTTTTGTTTTTTTTTATCCCCTCATTTTATAAACTACTATTTTGGCCCCTTTTTTAAGTTTTGTTTTGAATTTTAGTCTCCGAACTGGTTTGAGAATAACTTTTGATGATGTGGCTTTTGTTTTGAGGATGTGTCAATGTTAAATTATAATTAATTTTTCTATTAAATTTTTAATGTGTTTAATAATAACAAAATCTTTAAAATAATTCATTAATATAAGTTAATGTTTTTTTTAACTTATACATTTTTTTTAATCTTACTCATTTTTTATTTCATATTTATTTAGATTAATGTTATTTTTAACTTATTCATTGAATATTAATAATGTTTTAAATCCTAATGACATTGTTGATGTAGGTGCTACGGAAGATGTTGTTGAAAATAAGGTTGATCAAGAGGTTGAAAGTGTTGAGCAACCGGTTGCTTCTAATGAGTTGAGGCGGTCTATTCGGGATAAAAGGCATTCCGTTAGATACCCTTCAAACGAGTATGTTTTTCTTACCGATGGTGGAGAACCCGAAAGCTTTAAAGAAATTTTGGAGAATGAGAACAAAAAGGAGTGGATGGATGCCATGGAGGATGAAATACAATCACTTCGTGAGAATAATACCTTTGAGTTAGTGAAGTTGCCAAAGGGCAAGAGAGCATTGAAGAATAGACGGGTTTATCGGATTAAGCAAGATGAGTGTACTTCTCAAAGAAGATACACGGTTCGCTTGGTGGTAAAAGGTTTTAAACAACAGGAAGGTGTTGACTTTGGCGAGATTTTTGCTCTGGTTGTAAAGATGCAATCTATTCGAGTGGTTCTTGGGCTAGCCGCTAGTCTTAATTTGGAAGTAGAGCAAATGGACGTGAAGACGACTTTCCTTCATGGTGATCTGCATAAAGAAATTTACATGGAGCAACCAGATGGATTCCGAGAGAAAGGCAAAGAAGACTATGTTTGCAAAATGGTAAAAAAGTCTTTAAGGTTTGAAACAAGCACCTCGCCAATAGTATCAAAAGTTCAACTCGGTGATGATTGAACATGGGTACAAGATGACTAAGGCCGATTATTGTGTGTTTTTCTGGAATTTCTCTGAAGGTGATTTCATTATTCTCTTGCTTTATGTGGATGATATGCTAATTGTTTGAAAGAATATTTCAAGAATTAAAGAGTCGAAGAATACTTTGAGTGAATCTTTTGCTATGAAGGATTTAGGAGAGGCTCGAAAAATTCTTGGTATTGAAATTGTTTGATATCGAAATGAGAAGAAGTTGTACTTGTCACAAGAAAAGTATGTGGAGAAAGTCCTTCAGCGTTTTAGTATGGATAAGGCTAAAGCGGTGAGCATTCCAATTGCTTCTCATTTCAAGCTTAGTCATAAACTATGTTCATCTACGGATGAAGAAAATTTGAGTATGAAGAACATTTCGTACTCGTCGGTCGTTGGTAGTTTGATGTATGCTATGGTTTGTACAAGACCCGATATTGCTCATGTCGTGGGAATGGTGAGTCGTTATCTCTCAAATCCGGGAAAAGATCATTGGGAGGCCGTGAAGTGGGTAATGAGATATTTGCGTGGCACTTTGAATTTGAGACTAAATTTGGGATGCAAGAAGGCTATGTTGGTTGGGTATACGGATTCGGATCTAGCCGGAAGATTAGATGATCAAAAATCCACTTCGGGGTATATGGTGACTTTTGTTGGGGGAGCCGTGGCTTGGCAATCAAAGTTGCAAAAGTGTGTTACACTCACTACTACCGAAGAGTTTATAGCCATCGTGGAAACGTCAAAAGATTTGTTATGGTTGAGGAAATTTGCAATGGAACTTGGTGTGAAACAAGAAAAGTATGTCTTGTTTTGTGATAATCAAAGTGTCATTCACTTATCGAAGAATTCCTCCTTTCACTCAGGGTCGAAGCATATTGACGTTCGTTATCATTGAATTCGTGATGCATTAGATTCCAAGTTGATGGAGCTTGAGAAGATTCACACGGATGACAATGGTTCTGATATGTTGACGAAGGTGTTGCCTAGAGAAAAGTTTGAGTTTATTCGTATGGAAGTCGGATTGGTGTTGCCCTCTAACTAGTCGGTCGGGGGAGTTTGTTGGGATATCCCTCCTATTTAGAGATGCCTAACTTGATGTGGGTTAGTGACCCATTTGTTTCTATGCCTTTGTTATTACCCAAAAAAAGAAAATTAGGTTAATTTTATCCATTGTGTGTGAAAAACAACAAGAAAAGTAGAGAGAAGACTAAAATCCTGCAGCCCTATTTCAACACAGAGCAGTTCCACTAAATCGAAGATTGCGCAAAATTCAACGGTCGGATCGTCCTGAAATTTTGACACAACGTTCATGACTCCTAGGAGCACATTTTGAACTATTTTCATTGGATTCAGAGCTTTCTAAGTCGGACTGTCGAGTCCATCTTTGAGGTCTGAATTTCTTGGTGTTTTTGGGTTGTTTTTGTCTCTCTTGATTATTGTTGTATTCCAAGATTGATTGCAAATCTTGATGATGTTTATGTATGCCTCTAACTAGTGTTAGAGAGAACCTTACTTGTACCCATTGATTGATAATAATGGAGGATTTAAGTGGCCTACGGGTCCCGTGGTTTTTTACTCATAGTTAACGAGAGTTTTTCCACGCTAAAATCTTGTTGTGTTGTTTTATGTGTTTTGTTGATTGTCGTTGCATTTGTTATTTGGGAAAGATTGTCTTGTTGGTTTATTCCGTTGCATTTGTGGATTTTCTCCCAACAATAACCTCATATAAGAGTCAATCTACCTGTATGTAGATTAATAAAAGTAAAGATTGTGCATTTTCTATATATGTTTTTTATTCTAATTTTTTTAACTCATGATAATTTAATTTAAAATAAATACATATATTTTTTAAAATAAAAATAATTATAAATGAGGTGGAATATCAAATATGCCACATAATATATGCCATCTCATTAATTCAATTGTTATGTCATGCAAAATGACACTTAAATGGAATGAGGGACTAAGATCTAAAACAAAACTTAAAAAAGAGATCAAAATAATAATTTTTAAAATGGAGAAATCATAACACAAAAAAGACAAAATAAAAGAATCAAAGTTACAATTAAACCAAACAAAAAAAAACCATTACATTACATGTATAAAACCAATGACTTTTAGATAAAAGGTAAACAACCCACTCGCTAGGCTTAATGGAATAAGTATTAAAATTTTCCAACTAATTTTATATAAGGAAATTAATATTTTGTAAATTTGATTAACTCTCAAACTTCTCTCTCCATCATTTTTGCTAGAAGTCCAAAATTTTCATGTGCCCTTGTGATTTTCGGTACGAACCCTATAATGTTTTAGAACGCTCTAATATTTCCCTCCATTAAAAGCCCTAAATTTTCATCTCCCCCTCTTTAATTTCACCTAAACCTATCCAAACACAATAATTAAAATACTTCTATTATTAATTTCTCCAAAACCCTATATCAATTTCAATTTCCTCCATTCATCTCTCAGCTTATCTCTTGAAATCCAAAACCCTATATGTTTATCTTTCAGGTCTAATCCTTAATCTCTTTGTCTTTGTGGCTAGCATTCTGTACTCTTGATTAGTTTTAGCATGTTAGTTTTCTGGTTGCAGTTGGCTCGGGCAATGCAAGTACTTTCGAGAGGGATGCAGTGCAGTCGTTGATCTGGATTTTTGGGTGTGTTTTGGTAGTGGTTGTTTCAATTCTTCCTGGATTCTTGATTTTGCATCCTTTTGCTAATTGTAAGCTATTTTTATAGCTGGTTTTGAGGCCTGGGACGTGGCTTAAGTTTGCAGAGTGTTTCTGGGTGTTGTATGTTGCTGACCTTTGATGCCTTCTAGTGGTGTTTTCATTCTTCTTTTTGGCATTATGGTTGTCTAAAGTATTTTATTTTGTGGTTGTTTTATTAGTTATTTGATGTTGGTTGTGTTCTATGCTTTGTTTTGTGCAATGCTGATTTTTTCCTCTTTCTATGAACTGTTATTTAACTGTCTTTTCTTTTATAATTGTGATTATAATGTATTTTTCTTACTTACTTGTTTGGTGAAGTTCCTTTTGATGTGATACTACATTGAGTTTGATTGGCATGTATATGCATTGACCTATGCTTATATATGTTGAATGGTGCTTAGTTTGATTGGCATTAATATAGGGGTGGGAATAGGTCAGGCCAACTAACAGGGGTCTCTGGCCTAGCCTACATATGCTCAGGCTAGACCAGGTTTTTTCTTAAATAGAAAAGGCCTAGGCTTTTTTATAAGCCTATTTAGCTAAAGAGGCTAGGCCACAGGTCGTAAGAAAAGCCTTTTAAGCCTATCAGGCTGGTCTATTTAAGAAAAAATTAATAAATTTATTATTATTATATTCTATTTTGTACTTTGAATTAAAATACGAAAATAAAACTTAGTTATCTTGAAGAACTTATGAAAATAAGTTGAAAAAACATTATAAACAATGTCATAAATTGTTGTAATAAGTTTTTCTCATAAGTTATCTTCAACAAATAGTATCACCAAACTTATGCTAATAATAAAACTTGAACGAGACAATAAAAACAAACATTTAATCTCATTGATCTTTTAACTTGTTAGTCTATTTAACATTAGTTGAATTTCTTATTTACAGATGTTCAAATGAAGTAGGCTTTTAAATAGGCTAGTAGGCTAATCAGGCCTTCAAAAAGGCCAGACTTAGGCCTAAAAATAAACCTATGATAGGCTACAGGCCAGACTTAGGCTTTGAATTTTTTAACAGGCCAGACTCAGGCTTGGCAAAGTCTAGCTCGGCCCAGTCTATTCTCACCCCTACATTAATATTATCAAATATAATCAAATAACATCACATGAGAATAGGTTTCACTTATTAATCTTATAATATTGTTTAGTAATTTTTTTATTGATTTAATGTTGGTTTTTAAGTATATTTTTACCCATTTAATGTTTGTTTTGTTTTACATAGAATTAGTATATTTTGAACTTTATTAGCTAAAAGAAAAATCAATTAAGTGGCTTAATGAAAAACAAGGTATGGTAATATGCATGCATTACACACACACACATATATATATATATATATATATATATATATATATATATATATATATATATATATATATATATGGTTCATATCCTATGAGAATGCAATTTTTATGTGAGAACATAAGAATGAATCTGAATCATTAGATTTTAAAATAAATGGTGGAGATTATGTGTGGTTTTTGTTTTTCTCTCTCCTCCATTAATAAAATAAATGATGGATGAGAGAGAAAAAAAAACTGACACATAATCTCCACCATTTATTTTAAAATCTAATGGTTCAGATTCATTATTGAGAATGAGTTAGTTATATGAGAATGATTAAAAACCATGAAATTTAAAAAGCAAATATTGCAATTAAATTATGGTTTTCACTAAATCATATGTCATTAGAAGGAAAGGGAAATCATTAATTAAATTTTAAAAATATCTTTTAATCTCAATTTTTTTTTAAATCGAATGGTTCTTATTTATTCTCACATTTTCGTATAATTTACTCATTCTTATATATATATATATATATATATATATATATATATATATATATATATATATATATATATATATATATATATATATATATATATAACCCTAAATTTTGACCCAGGTTTTTTTAGATTCTTCTTGCCAATAAGGGGTGTCATTGGGATTTTAGGGGGTTCAACAGTATTTTTTTTTAGGACCATTTGGGGTTTTGGTTTAGTATAAGGTTTTTTAGAATTTATAAGAGTTTTTTTAATGGAATTTAATTTCTTTTATTACATATAATGCTTGTTTTTATTTAGAATTTATCATTTTTAGAGAAATTTGATGAGGTTTTTTAGAAGTTAAGTTTTTTTGGTTTTAGGATAATTAGGATGATTTAGTTTTATTCAAATTAACAGTATTTTTTTTTAGATTAATAAAGAGGATTTTGGGTTTTTTTATTATTTAAGGAAAGGATTATTTTTATTTAGATTTTTTTGGGGATTAATTGTTTTTTAATTTAGTCTAGTTTTATTAATTTCAAAATTTTTGGTTTTTAGGATCTAGTTGTAATACGTACATTAATTAGTTTTTGGTTTTATTTATAATTAAGACTAGTTTTATTAATAATTAATTGTTTTTTGAACAGGTTTTAATAAATTATTTTACTTTTTTATTTTTTTATTTTATTGGTTTTTATTTAGGATCATTAAGGGTCACGTTTTGATCCAGAGTTATTTTTTTTATTATTATTTTTTTTTCGTGATTATATATGTATTTAAATTTATTTAGTAATTATTATTTATTTTTATTTATTAATTCTTATCTGGGTCAAAATGTTGACCATGGGGAATGTTCTTCTTCAACCTCCAAACCCTAAATCTGCGGCGGAAATGAGTTTCTTTATCAAAGCTGGATCAAATTAAAAATCAAAACTAAAAACGGATCAAAATCAAATCAACAAAATCAAATCTTTTCATTTATAAATTAAAATCAATACAAATTATATTACCGATTCAGATCACAAATCGAATTGGGATTTACATCAAAAACTCCCTAATTGAATATAATCTAATTAAAACCTAAGACCTAATTTCTAACTATAAAAGAAAAAGGAATCAGAAATTGAAAAAAAAAACCCTAGGCGACAAATCTTCGCAGCTGCGTAAACCCCACCCTTGCACCAAAGCTCTAAAAATTTGTAGAAAGTTAGGGTTCAACACTCGAACCCTAATTCTTCTGAGCTTAGCCTTCAACCATCCGTACCTGCAAAACAAAAATCAACGGGAGGGATGATTAGAGAGGGATTAGAAGAGGAAACAACAATTAAAGTATACAACCAGTGTCACTGCGGGAGAGGTAGGCCTACATAACTTTTGTTTATTGCTTTTGATTGTTGTAAATTCGTCTCCGGGTGATGTTAATCGTTGAATTTGCATGTGATTGGGGGAGTTTCTAGATTTTTAGGGTTTAGGGTTCATGTTTAGGGTTTAGGGTTCTTGGGGTTGGGGTTAGGGTTCATTAGGGTTCATAGGGTTTAAGGGGAGATCTGGGTTTTGTTTGAAGGAAGGGTTAGGGTTCTTCGTCAGAACCCTAGGGTTCATCTGAAGAACCCAGAAACGATGAGGGTTTGAAGAATCTGGGTTGGGTTTCTGGAAAAGGGTTGAAGGTTTGAAGGTTCCGGTTGAAGTTTAACCAGAAACCTGGATTTTCTGGTGGATTGGGGGTGGCCGGAGGTCGTTTGATGGTGGCCGGAGGAGAAAGAAGTAGAGGGAAGTGAGAGGCAGACAGAGAGAAAGAGAGAGATTGACGAGAGAAGAGAGAGAATGAGAAATGAAAAATGGAGATTTTCTGAAGGGTTTGGGTTTAAATACCCCTTCGCATCCGCCGTAGATCCTCCACACGTGGCTCCTTGCTGGCCACATGATTATTTGACCGTTGTGGTTCTGTAGGGGGAGGAGCACCGTGTCCTCTCAGTTGACTTGGCGTAATAGCCGTTGATTCGCATTACTTGAACTGGTAATCATAATCAACGGATCAGGAATCTAAGCGTTTGGAACCGTCTGATCTCCATCAGACGTCGTACATGAGTCAACCGTTGACTCTACCTTGGGGTTGCTTTTTTTGTTTTTTTTCCTTTCTCCGGCGGGCTTAAGACAATGGGCCTAATGCCCAATTAATATATGCGCGCCCACTTGGGGCCCTTTACTGGTTTCAAAAGGGGAATGTACCCCTTGGTTTTTCTTTTTTTTTTTAATTAATTAAATTATATTTTATTTAGGATTTTTTGGAGATTTTTAAAAAATATGGAATTTAGGATAAAATTAGGGGTTTAGGGATTTATTTTGGGATTTTTGTTTTTGGATTTTATTTTGTTAAATTTATTTTTATTTACTTTATTGAAAAAATCACAATTGAATCAATTCCTTGATTTAAAGTGGTAATAAAAAATACTTTCTTTTTATTGGTCAATTTAGGTTTTTTGTTCTTTTTATTATTATTTAAGGAAATTATTAATTTTTAGTTAGATGTGTGGTAATTAAGTGTTCTTTTATATAACTCATGTAAATAAAATTTCATAAAGAATTTGTTTTTTTAGGAAAATTGTTTTAAAGGGATTAGGATAAAAAAATAATAAATTATTTGTGGGATAAATACTTTAGGCGAATTATTTGGAACTTGAACCTTATTTTGGATTAATTTTGTTTTTTTTGTCATATTAAATTATTGGAACTTTTGTTTAAATTCTTTTTTTTGTAAAAAAATAGAATTTGGTTTTCAAAGGGTATTTAAGGGGTTTTAAGGGATTTACAAAAGGGATAAAGCTCTTGGTCCGAGAGCCTAAACACAGGATGGGATAAGGGATAAGGGATTTGGATTCGGGGGTAAAACTCTTCCTCCGAGAGTATAAACAATGGACAAAGGGATTTAAGGGATAGAACTCCTCATCTAGGAGTATAAACACTAGATTTAAGGGATAGAACTCTTTATCCAAGAGTATAAATAGTGGATGGGATTTATGGATAGGATTTGGGATTTAGGAATAGGATTAGGGGGTAGGAATAGGGGAGGTGAACTACGGTTACTCTGATCCTTCATTTTGAGGGTATGTAGGCATAGGGTTGCAAACCAACCCTAACGAGTATAATTAGGAAAAAACTTAGGTTTTCTTTTCATTTAGACAAACAAACATACCCTAAACTCAAAGGTGGATCCCATTGAGTACAATGGAAGTGAAGGGTGCCTAACACCTTCCCTTCACTTAAATGACTCCCGACCCGTAGGAATCTCTACCTTAGGATAAGGATATTTAGGTTTATCATTATTTTCCTTTAAAAAATATGGTGGCGACTCGAATTATTTTTGCCGGCCGCGACAGCTGGCGACTCTGCTGGGGACTCCTTCCTAGCGAGAGTCAATCCTAGCCTTAGGATTTAGGGTTTTGTTTGTATTGGATGTTTATTTTTTGATTTTTATTTTTTTATTGTTATTTATTTATTTTTATTTCATATATTTATTTATTTAACATTTTGTTTTATTTTGTTATCATGCAAGGGATTGGGGCAATAAAAAAAAAGGAGTGAAGCTAAAACCCAAAGCTTGGAGGATAACCCTAGAACCTAAAGTGGAACGAAAATGTTTTTGCGGGGGACGCAACGTCCCCTAAAATGCATTGATGCCACACTCAGAGTAGATCCTTCCAAAGTCGTTCTCACGAAAGGGCTAGCCCCTTTCGTAGTGGAATGATTTGGATGTGGTCCGAGACTCTAAGAACCTTAACCTACCCCACACCAATCATGGACCTTATGTATTCAACCCTCAAGGGTTATTACTAGGGTCCTATCCCAAATGAGACTTATCCTGAAGGATTACCGTAGGAAGGCTTGTTCCTTCTCATGGTAAAACAAGGGTATAGTCTGAACATTTTGGGGTCGTTATGCTGGTTAAATTTAGGTAACCTACCTGTGAGGGGATTGGGTAGTCTTAACTTAGACCCAGCCTGTTCTAGGGAAGCCCACCTTACTAGGGGCATGCTTACACTTTACCTTTACCCCAATCAAGACATCATGTGCATTCATCATCCTCATAAATTTTTCTTTTTTGCATTCACAGGAATCTTAAAATTTTACAAAAAAAAAGGGATTAAATCAAAGGACAATGGAATTTGGGAAAAAGAAAACTCTCCCAATTAAAGTAAGGACATCAGACATAAAGGGCCTAAAGACTTATGTTGTTGAGTTACCTAATGAAAGAAGGAAGCCTATAATTCGTAGGTATGGAGATATACTGGATCTTGTTCTCATTCCTATGCAAGAGGAGGGCCTAACTGCCTTGGCCCAGTTTTATGATCCTGAGTTAAGGTGCTTCCAATTCAAGGACTTCCAAATGGCACCTACTTTAGAAGAGGTTCGAAGGATACTGGATTTCCCTAAAAGCAATAAAGGTCCATTCAAAGCATTGGGGTATAGTCCTTCATTGAAAGAAATGGCAAGCTGTCTTTATATTCGAGAAGAAGACCTACAAGCTCATTGGAAAACTAAAGATGGCTTCAAAGGATTTCCTAAATGGTTCTTAGAGAGTAAAGCCAGCCACTTCGCGGCTTGCAAAAATTGGGTAGCCCTAGACACCGTCATGATATTACTTATCTTTGGGTTGGTCCTATTCCCAAGTATTCTGAACTTCATAGGTATCACTGCTGTCAATCTATTTCTGGCTGTCACCCTTGGAGAGGAGGACCCTTCAACAGCTCTCTTGGTAGATATATACTTCACTCTCCATTGTAAATTTGATAAGAAAGGAGGGACTATGTTGTGTTGTCCTCAATTATTGTACAAGTGGCTGTGTTCCCATCTAGTGAATGACATAAGGGACATGAGACAAATGAAGGCCTATGAGTGGTCCCAATATCTGGTATCCCGTGTTGGTAAGGACATCCTATGGTTTCCTTAAATAATCCAAAGGGATGACGTGATCTTGAGTTGTGGGAAATTTCCTAATGTACCTTTGATTGGCTCAAGAGGGTGCATAAGCTATAATCCTATTTTGGCGATGAGGCAGCTAGGACACCCTTTGTCCTACAAGCCAGAAGACAAGTTGCTAAAAGGCTTCGTCCTACAAGGTGTGAAAGGAGATCATCCTGATGTCCTAAGGATTTCTGAAGCATGGAAGCAAAGTATAAAAGGGAAGAGCAGTCTGAAAAGGCCAAGAGAGGAATCAAGGGTCCCATATTCACAATGGATGGAGGAAAGGATAAGGAAGGTAAAGCTTCCCTTTATTTTAGATCGTCCCGTTGATCCCATGGTTCCTCCACCTACCGCAATCTCCATGGAAGAAAGTGAAAAGCTTAAGGAGACCATTGCAAGATTGACAAAAGAGAAAGGTGAATGAGAGGCTAAATTCTACCAAGCTACTGGAGAAAGTAGCCAGCTGAGGTTGAGCCTTAAGGAAGCCATGGAACAATCAAAGGTCAATGAAGGATTAGCTCGAATGGAGGAGGAAAAGAAGGAGCGTGCCCATGCTGATCTTCAAGCTTTGAGCTCATGCCTTCAAACTCAACAAGCGGACCTAGATAGGGCTTGGATGCAAAGGGACGAATGGAGAAACTTATGGATGTCCTCAACACAAAGGGAGGTCAGAGAAGGGTATGATAGGCGAATCTTTGACTTAGAATCTGAGGTTCAAAGTTTGGAAGATGCCCTCCTCAGGAGTAAAAGGCAAGCGTTGGATGCGATCGTGCAGATGAGAACAGCTGAAGAACTTCTTTCCCAACGACCTGAAGGGTGGTTACAAGCTCAAGAGGAAAACCAGGCACTTAAGAGAGCCTATGAGGAATTGGAAGCCTCCTATGAAGAGCTTAGAGAGTGGGGCCACTATGCTGAAGTCCACAATAGCCAATTGGAGCACACCGTTGCAGAAGACTTGGAGATCATGGATAATCTACAAAGGGAAAAGGCATACTTTGAAGACATATATGATAAGTTGGTCTTTCTGACCAATGACCTTATACATGAGATCCCTCGGAAATTAAGGGAAGCTGAGGAAATAGCCATTATTTTCAAGCCAGCGAAGGAGATTTCCGATTTCCTTACACTTTGTCGTGAGATGGTGGAAGACTTCAGAGCCAGAATTAGGAGAAGGATTTAGGCTTTTTTATGTTTGGTTTCTTACTTTTGGGATTTTTTTATGAATATTTTAAGGGTTATTAACCGTAGGAATGCTCCTACCCCTCCTCCACAATATGAAGATAGCAATCCTCTTTTGGGATTTGTGGCTGACTTGGAACGTGAAACGTTAGAGGCTAGTAAAGGGATGACTAACACTCAACCTCCTGTAGGGTCTATTCCTCCACCCGAGCACAATGGAGAATCACGACCCATACAGATACCTGTCACTCGTGAGGTCTCTAATGACTGGCACCTCCAATATAGAGAAGAAGACTCAAGGCAAGTAGTTCGTGAAACTAAACCAGCTGCCGTAGAAGGAAGAAAGGAGGATGAAAAGTATAAGATAATTGAGGAACGGTTAAGGGCTGTGGAAGGATCCAAGGTCTTTGGGATTGATGCCTTGGAAATGTGCTTGGTACCCGACGTGGTCGTGCCTCCTAAGTTTAAGGCGCCTACCTTCGAGATGTACAAAGGGTTTAGTTGTCCCAAAAGCCACATTTGGATGTTTTCCCGAAAGATGGGAGCACACGCTAAGAACGAAAAGTTGATGATGCATGTTTTCCAAGACAGCCTTAGTGGGGCATCCTTGGACTGGTACATGCAGCTAGAAAGGACCTACATCAAGAACTGGGATGAATTGGCAAGTGCCTTCATAAGGCAATACCAGTATAATGTATACATGGCCCCTAATCGTTTGCAATTGCAAAATATGTCTCAGAAAAGGGATGAATCTTTTAAGGAGTATGCCCAAAGATGGAGGGAGCTAGCATCTCGTGTGCAACCTCCATTGCGGGAAAACGAGCTAGTGGATACATTCATGGGAACTCTGCAAGGATTGTACTATGAAAAGATGGTTGGATCGGTCTCAACAGGATTTACGGATTTGGTTATCATTGGGGAAAGGATCGAGAATGGATTAAAAAGTGGGAAGATTGGAACACTGTCTTCCAATCAACATAACGACAAAAGGTACTCCAGAAACCGTTCGAAGAAGGAGGCCAATGCCATTTCAGCTGCACCTTATGTGGCTACTATGGCTCCCAATCAAGCAACTCCTACACTACAAGTGCAACAACCAAGGGCACTACCTCAGCAAAATCAACAACAACAAAGGTATCCCCGAAGGGAGCAGAAGAGACCATGGAAGGACTTTGACCCTATACCCACTACATATACTCAAATCCTGCCAATGTTAATCCAAAAGGCATTGGTAGAAATCAAGCCGTTAGGGCCCCCTCCTACGCCTACTCCTCGAGGGTATGACGCTAATGCTAGATGTGATTACCATGCTGGATCGCCAGGGCACACGACTGAAAAATGTTTGGCTCTCAAATTTAAGGTGTAAGATTTGCTGGATCAGAAGGTTATTAACTTCAGTTATGACACTCCAAATGTAGGAGATAACCTGTTCCCAGGACACGCTGGACCAACTGTTAACTCCGTTGAGGGACTAGGAGAGGACGTCATAATTAGAGGGGTGGAGCAAGTAAAGACCCCTATGACGAAAGTGAGGGAAACAATAATTGGGTACGAGGAGTTTGAAAGGCTGCACGGTGATTGTGAGAATTGCGCGATTGATCCTAATAGCTGCAAGAAGATGAAGGAGGTTCTTCAACAACTAATGGACCAAGGGATAATACAGATTGGGTACTTAAGGAATATGAATGAGGTAGCTGCCTTAGACTCCCAGGGGCAGGCACCTTCTGAGGTTCCATACCAGAAAAGAGGAGTCACGACTCCTATTCAAATACCAGTTCCAAGGCCTACACAAGTGCCTATTCAAATAAAGTTCCCAGGCAGGCACAGGCGCCCATCCAAATACCAGTTGCAAGGCCTACACAGGTTCTAATTTAGATAATAATTCCGGTGCCTGCACGAACACCAATTCAGATATCCGTTTCTACGCCAGTCAAAGCCCCGGTGCCTACAGCGTCAGAAGGTCATATCACGTTCCATGTACCAACGCCATTTCCCTATGAAAGCTCCAAGACTGTACCTTGGAAATATGACGTCACGGCGTCAGTGGGAGGAAAGACTATAGTGTCGTCACCAACAGTTACTAACATAGCTGGTATTGGAGGGATGACCCGTAGTGGAAGAATATGCTCATCTGAACTACCTAAGAAGGATACTCCTGAAAGCTCAAAATGGAAAGAGACCACCAACACAGGAGAAGGATCTTCCAAAAAGAACATATCTCCAGAAGACGCTGAGGAGTTTTTAAGGATTATAAAGAGGAGCGATTATAGGGTGGTGGACCAACTAAATCAAACACCGTCCAAGATCTCTATTCTATCCTTGTTATTAAGCTCAGAAGCACACAGGGAATCCTTGCTGAGGGTATTAAATGAGGCCCATGTGACTAAAGATATCTCAGTGATACAGTTTAACGAAGTGGTCTCTAATATCTCCGCCAGTACTTGTCTGGGTTTCAGTAGCGAGGAATTACCTCCTGAGGGGCAAAAGCATAATAAAGCCTTACACATATCAGTTAAATGACAAGACACTGTCCTTTTAAGAGTGTTAGTGGATATAGGGTCTGCTTTAAATGTCATGCCTAAGGATACCCTCATGAAGTTAACATCTGTGAGAACCTTCATGAAAACCAGTTCTTTGGTTGTTAGGGCGTTCGACGGTTCAAAAAGAATGGTAATTGGGGAAGTGGACATACCTACAGTGGTGGGATCACATACCTTCATGATCACTTTCTAAGTCATGGACATCAATCCCTCCTACACTTGTCTCCTAGGACGACCATGGATTCGTGTTGCGGGCGCAGTTACTTCCACACTTCATCAAAAGTTGAAGTTCACATATGGGGACAATTTGATAATCGTTGATGGGGAGGAAGACATGTTCGTCAGCCACCTCTCATCATTCAGATACATAGAAGTGGATTGAGAAACATTTGAAATACCGTTCCAAGCTTTGGAGGTTGCGACGGTCAGTCGTAAGCAAGTCGTTAGACAGGAGGAAAGGCCGAAAAGGATCACAGACTTGATTCAGAATGGGGATACTAGGGGCTGGGGCAAGGTGATAGAGATACATGAAAAGAAGGATCAATTCGGGCTGGGTTACAAACCGGCAAATAAAGAGGTACAGAAGTCTCAACAAATGACATTTCCTCCTCTCGAAGAAACTTTCCTTAGTGTCGGATTCAGAGACGAAGATCAAGTGACTGCAATTGAAGAGGGAAATAGAGGGATACCAGATTGGGTGCGCCATTGCTCACCAGGAACAGTTCTCAACAAATGGAGAGCAATCGAGATTCCTGAGATGATTTCTGTTTCAAAGTAATTTACTTTTTCTTAAAAAAAAATATAATAATAAGTCCTTTGCTATGCCCAAGGCAAATGGACAAGCTTTGTAGGGCCACCTTTTGTTTTTTTGAATTATTTAATAATAAAGTTGCATTTTGTTTTCAATTAAGATCCTTTTTGTTTCTTTCTTAGTTATTCTTTTTTTTTTTCAAATGGCAATACACCTTTTTTTTTTCTTTCCAAGTACTTTCATTTTTTCTCAAATTCAAAAATAATAAGCATAAAAATATTCCTCATGCAGATTTAAAAATGAACCTATTGAAAATGACACTGCTATAATCCCTTACAACTCCGAGTTCCCGATTTACCAAGCGGAAGAGGGTGATGAGAATGATTGTGAACTTCTTGAAGAGCTAGCCAGAATGTTAAAGCAAGAGGATAAGGTGATACAACCTCATCAGGAACCAGTGGATGTTATCAATCTGGGGACTGATGAGGATAAAAAGGAAGCCAAATTGGGTGCTTCTTTGGATGAGGATGTAAAGGAGAGGTTGATCAAGTTGCTACAAGAATATGTGGATGTGTTTGCTTGGTCCTACCAAGATATGCTCGGTTTGGACACAGATATTGCTGAACATAAGCTACCGCTTAAACCCGAATGTCCTCCGGTCAAACAAAAATTAAGGCGCACTAGACCAGATATGACTCTCAAGATCAAAGAAGAGGTTAAAAAGCAGTTCGACGCAGGGTTCTTAGCCGCAGTAAAGTATCCAGAGTGGGTAGCCAATATAGTGCCTGTGCCAAAGAAGGATGGGAAAGTCAGAATGTGCGTAGATTACCGAAATCTCAATAGAGCAAGTCCTAAAGACGATTTCCCATTACCTCACATTGATGTATTGGTGGATAACACGACTCAATTTTCGGTATTCTCATTTATGGATGGGTTTTCCGGATATAACCAGATCAAGATGGCTCCCTGCGACATGGAAAAGACTACCTTTATTACCCCTTGGGGCACCTTCTGTTACAAGGTGATGCCCTTCGGACTGAAAAACGCAGGGGCAACTTATCAAAGGGCAATGGTTACTCTCTTTCATGACATGATGCACAAGGAAATTGAGGTTTATGTGGATGATATGATCGCTAAGTCACAAACTGAGGAAAAGCACATAGTCAATCTGCAAAAGCTGTTTGAACGGTTAAGAAAGTTTAAGCTACGGTTAAATCCTGCGAAGTGTACCTTCGGAGTCAGATCTGGGAAATTGTTGGGGTTCATCGTCAGTCAAAGAGGTATAGAGATTGATCCTGATAAAGTGAAGGTCATTCAAGAAATGCCAGCGCCGAGGACTGAAAAAGAGGTACGAGGGTTCTTAGGGAGGCTGAATTACATTGCTAGGTTCATCTCACATCTTACTGCTACTTGTGAGCCGATCTTCAAGTTATTGAGGAAAGGAAAAAGCCTTGAATGGGATGAACATTGTCAAAAGGCCTTCGATCGAATCAAAGGGTATTTACAAGAGCCACCCATATTGGTACCACCTGTACCTGGAAGGCCACTCATAATGTATCTGGCGGTGCTTAACAATTCGATGGGTTGTGTACTCGGACAACAAGACGAAACAGGGAGAAGGGAGCAGGTAATATATTACTTGAGTAAGAAATTTACAGATTGTGAATCCAGATACTCGCTCTTAGAGAAGACCTGTTGTGCTCTTGTATGGGCTGCCCGACGATTAAGACAATATATGGTGTGCCATACTACTTTGATAATATCAAGGATGGACCCTATCAAGTATATATTTGAGAAGCCTGGAGTGACTAGGAGAGTGGCTTGGTGGCAGATGTTACTTACTGAATATGACATCCAGTTGTCATACCCCAAATTTTGACCACTAAGATTTCCATCATTATGTTAATCATCATCACAATATGAATGTACTTTCATGCCTCATCAATCTCCTCAAGGATTGTTGAGCATTCACTACCATCAAGAATTAGGGTTTCAAGCCCTCTCAGAGCCTTAGACATAGGATCAGTCAAGGAATGACATGATCTTCAACTTGTCTAACCTCTCAAACATACACAAAGGATCAAAAAGGACTCCCACTCCAAGGATTAAGCACAAGGCTGCTCCCTTCTAGGTGGATCAAGCCTCAAGATCGACAGTGTCACCAAATTAGGGTTTTGGTCGACCAGGGCCTCCAGATGGAAAATTTTCATCTGGGCACAAGCCAATCATCCAAAACACAACCTAATATACTCCATGGAACCTCATGGACCCAATCATCAAGTCAATTTTGCCTCAGGGGATGCATTAATCAAAAATCAAGAATTAGGGTTTCTTGACCTAATTCACCCCTAAGTTGACTTTTGGGACAAACCATGAGCCAAGACCTCAAGAGAGGGTTTGAGGGTCTCTAATGAACTATATTGATCCATTTGGAACAATGTATTAATCCAAGAAGCTTGAGCAACAAGTCTCAATTTCATCTGCACCACAATTAGGGTTTTAAGGAAAAAGTCAACTGTAACTTTGACTTTTGACCAGGACATGCTCCCAAACCCTAGGACATGCATCAATATACCCTATGACACCCATGGAACATGTCCATCAAGTTTGATTTAAGTCAAGGACATGATTTCCTTAAGAATTGCACAGTTTGGAATTCATCTGATAAAAAGTCAACTGTGCACAAAAGCCAGCTTTGACTTTTTGAGATTTTTCACCAAAATGGATTTTTAACCCTAAAATGATGTTAATGTATGATTTGAATCATCATTCATCAAGAAAAATCAAGAAAAGTTGGATAACTTGTAAAAGGGGTAACCATAAAAACTTAGAAAATTTTCTAAGTTAAAAATAAAGTGACTAGGGTACCAACTTTGGAGGATCATAAATCCTAAACCACAAAGCCATTTTTCCTCATCCAAATATGGATTTGTAGCCCTCATTACCCTCTACAAAAACTTCAACTAGACCTAAGTCCAATTCATTAAGGATCTTGAGTTATGGAGTGATCAAAATGGCTGAAAAATGAAAATGTCACTTTTTCCAACACTTAGTGAAATTTTCACTAAGTCCAAATCTGTCTTCACTTTTTGCCAAATGTAGGGGGATTTTTCACTTGGATTCAAAAGAGATCAAAACCAAATATGTTCAAACAGTTGTTGTATCATGTAAGGGTTTTCCAAAATGGCCAAGAACATTACCAAATTCCATTTGAATCATGAGATATGACATTTGGAAGTTGCCTTGCTGAAATCTGCCAAGGCAAGGCAGAATTTGCATTTTTTCTCGATTTGCCAAAATCAGCCAAATTCAAATGCTCCTATCCACTTGGACACATCTGAGTATTGAATCTAAAGGGGACAATCACTGAGCCAAGCCTCCAAAGTCTTTGGAACAAGAAATAACATGTTGAACCTAGAATTGCCAAAATAGGGACAAGACTCCAAATTTGGATTGGAGCATTCAATGGAAGCATCAAGGTGGCATGGACTGAGCCATTTTCATTTGAATTCAGTCAAGACTTATCCAAGATCAAGGGAACCACAGCCCTGTGCCCTAACCTCTAGTCAATGGCTAGAGGAGACTTGGATTTCCATTGGCCAACATTGAACAAACACCTGCTGCAGTTGCCATTCACTATTCCTTGCAAAACAAACTTGCTCTACTATAAATAGAGCTCAATTGTGATCAGTTTAAGTACACCAAAGCCATCAAACAGATGTTTTCCTCAAAATCTCTTTTTTCACTCCAATTTTGCCTTCTAACGCAAGTCACTATCGGGTTTTGAGTTTGAGAGCTTTTCCAATCAAACCAATCACTCACACACCTCACATACATCATATAGAAGTGATCCAAACACTCACATAACATCTAGAACACAGATTTCACAAAATCACCAGCCAATTGCTCAAGTTCTTGACAGTTTTGCAGTTGAGGTGCCATCTTCAACTCCAAACCATTTCAATCCATTCCAAGCACTCAGACACATCACTTGGCACCTAGGGAAGCTATCCACATCATTGGAACCAAGCTGTAACACCTCCAACACCAAACACGATCACCAGCTGCAAGTGGTAAGCATGAGCTTTTCTAACTCTATGATCCATGCATTTTTTGCTGCACAATAATTTGGCCATATGTTCATAATCATGCATGGAATGTTTCCCCTCAATTAATTGCATTGTTTGAATCGTGTATCAAAAATCCTAGCCTTCATGCAGAAATTAGGGTTCTTGAGGATTTTTCATGATTTCTTGTTATATGTTTAATTTAAATGAAATTAATTGACATAGACATGATCGTGAGGTTGAGACGAGCATAATGATATGTGGATTGCATGTTATAATCAAGTATTCAGTGAGACTGAAGAGAAAATGCAAATCTGGCCAAGCCCAGAACACGCGCGTGTTCTTGGTGTGTTCTTGGCGCCTTTTTTTCAAAATTTAAATATTTGAATTTTGTGATTTTATTTAATTGATTCAAAAATTAATTTCTCTCTGAGTTTTAATGATTTTGAGTTGATTCTTTTTTTAATAATTCACAAAAATGTTAAAATATTTTATTTTCCCAAAAAATCCCAAAAAATATTATTTATTTCATATAATTGATATTTTTTCAAAGAATTAATATTTTAATTGTTTTTGACATTTTAAATATTTTTTCTACATTGATTTTGCAACTTTTAATGCTTTCTAATTATTTTGTAGGTCAATACTTAATTTTTGAAGCATTAATCCAAGATCACAATTTGTTTTTCATATGTTAAACAATTTTGATCATTTTAATTGAATTTTTATTCAATTAAATACATTTTTGAAAACAAATTAGGGTTTTTGGATTAATTCAACCCTCATAAATAATTTTCAAAACAATTTGGGCCTCTATTAGAGTGTAAGACCCAACCATCTTGTACAGAAAACATTTTGGGCCTCATTTGTTGTATAAGTCCCTCTGTACATTTTCAAACAAACGGCGCGATCGTCGCCTTTTGAAAATAACCCTGGGCCTACCCTCGAGTAGTAAGACCCATTTCTTTTCTTAAAACTCATTTGGGCCTCTAATAGAGTGTAAGACCCAATCCTTTGTAAATACAAACCATTTTGGGCCTCACTTATTGTATAAGTCCATTCGCGTTAAAAGAAAATCTCGGCGCGATCGCCATTTCAAAAACAAACTTTGGGCCTACCCTCGTGTTATAAGCCCCACTCTTTTTCTTTAAACTTTTTGGGCCTCTTGAGAGAGTGTAAGAGCCATCCCTTTGTACAGAAAACCTTTTTTGGGCCCCAGTCACTTGTATAAGTCCCTCTGTACAAAAACAACAGTGCGCTCACTGATAAAACTTGGGCCTCTCCTTGAGCTATAAGCCCCAAATATTTCTTTTTCAAAGCACTTTCTCCTTTGATTTTGAAATATATTGTTGTTTTCAATCTTTCCTTGTTGAACAACTAACCAAACAGCATGGAAGCTCTACAACCGAGTAAGTAGTTATTGCTTTCATTTACCGCTTTCATATACATATAATTGTATTGTGGGGCTGTTTCACTGTAAGTCTTCTTTCATAAACTTTTATCAACTGTGTAATAATAGTATAGATATTTAGAGTTTCCCCGGCAGCTACGTCTAGCATTAAGCCAGCTGATCACTCTTAGAAATAGTCTAAACTAGATCCCCATAGGATTACCAGACACAGTCTTCCCTCCTCTTGGGGTTAAACAATATGGAGACATGAAAGGAAGCATTCTCTGTGAACCCTTTCATAGTCTGTCACTCATAGAAGTTCTCAAAGAAACTCTATTCCCCAGAGATGATCTCTTCTCCGTGAATTGCATCTCTTGAGTTTCTTCCAAATTCTCGGACTTTCCTGGCTTGATCTATTCTCGGTGAATGGCATGTCTTGAACTTCTCGGGGTTTGGAGATCCACAGGCTTCTTAAAAGCATTTGTCAAGAAACTCTACTCCCCAGAGATGATCTTTTCTCCGTGAATGGCATCTCTTGAGTTTCTTCCAAATTCTCGAACTTTCCTGACTTGATCTATTCCTTGTGAATAGCTTGCCTTGAATTTCTCGGGGTTTGGGGACCCATCGGCTTCTTAAAAGCAGCAACCTCCTCTTGGGCATTATACAAGGACCCACAGGCTTCCTAAAAGCAACCCCGCCTCCTCTTGGGCTTAGTACAAGGACCCTACGGCTTCTTAGAAGTATTCACAGCCTCCTCTTAGGCTTCGTATAATGATCTCTTCCTCCGGGAATGATAGCCTCCTCTTGGGCTTCGTACAAGGACCCGTCGGTTTCTTAAAAGTTTCCAGCCTCCTCTCGGGCTTCGTATAAATTGTCCCGACGACCTCTTAGAGGTATAGGAACAGAACCTAATCATCTCCATAGAACAGTCCTTTCAAAGAGTCTACTACTGTTTCTCAAAGCATAGTACAAAAGATAAAACTCTAGACTTGGACAGTCTAATTTCCTTGAGTCTCAAAGACATTCTCAAGTGACCCCCTCGTTAAATAGGAAGTAAACCCGTAGACTCGGACAGTCTCAATACCCTTCGGATTTCCCGCTTCCTTAAAGAACAGGAAGAACCCGGATCCTTGAATCAAATCCATGAGTACAGTGTTGCTCATATAAGAACTGATTTTCTCTTTAAATTCACTATACTGGACCTGTCACTTAACTGAAATAGTAACCACAACCTTCTCTTGGGCTTTGTACAATGATTCTCCCCAGCGGAGTCAAACAACGTTTAGCCTCTCTCTCGGGCTTTGTACGAGACACATAAGAGACTCCCTCGTTGAGTCAGTCACCTCTTTCGCCTCCATCTCGGGCTTTATACGAGATACAAAAAGGTTCTTATTGAGCCAAACAAACAATAACCTCCATCTCGGGCTTTATACGAGATACCAAAAGACTTCATCGTTGAGTCAAAAACCTTTTAGCCTCTCTCTCGGGCTTTGTACGAGACACATACTCGCCTCCTCTTAGGCTTTATATAAGAAAACCACTGGTTAATCCAATTAACCTTTTAGCATCAAAATTGTGCCTCGTTCACAGTACACAAACATCAACAACTCCTTCCCCTCCATCTAATCGCTGTAAGCGGCAAGCCTCTGGATTATCTACATCCATGCCACTGTCCCTCTTTTAGCATGAGAAATTCCTAAGGAAAGATAACATTGCTCTACACTGAGTTAAAGTCTTCTCCTTCAGGTTAAAACCCCCTATAAAGGAAATTATGGCATTGTCGGATTCACAAATCCCAGTTAAAGTAATCCTCCTTTACAGTCAGTCACCCAACAGTTGTGACAAACAGACCCCTTTAGAGATGACAAATTCTCTCCAAAGTCAATACCTTTAGCTTCATATCTTGGGCTTTGAACAAGATACAAACAGACTTTTCAGCTTCATATCTTGGGCTTTGAACAAGATACAAACCACCTTTCGCTTCACGTCTTGGGCTTTGAACAAGACACCAAAACAACCATTTCCTCCCATAGAATAGGAGGAACTACGAACGCTCTGATTTCCCTGTTTCGGTAAACGGGAATACGTAGGCATAAGATTGAAAGAACTATCTTAGCGACCACACTAAAAAAAACCCCAAAATCCCATACTCTCATGTATCTATCAAAAGCATCAGTCCCGACATCCTAAATCCTTGTTCCCCGCTATAAAGTCCTAGAAAGAGAAAAGAAAACCGTATTGGCGAAAATACAAATAACCAGTACAAAGGCCCCCCCCACATTGATAGCATTCGTTTCCTAACCGACCGCTGTTTAAACTCAGTATGCAAAGCAGGGTTAATTGGAGACATCTATTTCCCTTCCTTCATCAGCTTTAATAGGATAAAAAATGAATCGACCTGTAGTAAACTCAACCGCAGAGAGCGACCAGCGCTTAAGAACCGCGTCCAAAATCGCTCGCTACACCAGTATGTTACCCAAAAAGCCATAAAAGGAAGTGTGTTAGCCGATCATCTCGCTCATCAACCGTTGGATGATTATCAGCCTATGCAATTTGACTTTCCAGATGAGGATGTGATGGCTGTAAGAGATGATGATATCCCAAGTTCCTATGAAGGACCTGAACCTGGATCGCGGTGGAAGCTTATATTCGATGGAGCCTCTAATGCAGAAAGACATGGTGTGGGGGCTGTCATAACTTCTCCCACAGGATTTCACATACCTTTTACTGCCAGGATATGCTTCTCATGTACTAACCATATGGCGGAATATGAGGCGTGTATCTTGGGAATTAATGAAGCCATCAAGCTGGTGTCATACCCCAAATTTGTCCTACCTGTATATTTCCATCCGTACATCCATCCACTAACCATATTCAGAAAAAATCAAAAAAATATGTTGTCTTCAACTTCATCCCTCTTTTATTTTTTATCCATATATATTTAACCATTTTAGTCCTTAATCCAATTAAATAATCATTTCCATTTTCATTTAAATTTCCCATATTTATTTCATATCCAAAACTAATTCTAAAAAAAAAATACATTCATAATCCATTTCAAACCAATTATCCATCCATATCCATTTATTTATCCATTATCCATTTTTATGTCCCTATCTATTTTTCAATTACCCAATTCCATTATCCAATTTCCTTATTTAGATATCCATTTTCTATCCATATTTTTATATCCATTTCAAAACCTTTTTTTACCAATATTCATTATCCATTTTCTTTTTAATATTTTATATCCAACTCCATTTTTCTTCACCAATATGTCCATAATTCATTAACCGTTTTTTTCATTTCCAAAGTTCATGAACCCAATATCCATCGTCCTATCACACAAAACCTTATTTTTCATGGCCAAAGAATTGCAAAAAAGACTTCAAGCCCGTTCATAGGCCCATTACAAATAAAATTTTCAAAAAAAAAAAAAAAAGAGAAACATTCCAAACAACCCAGCCTCCCACAAATCTCAGTAGCAACCAACATCCTTTGTAGCTGCCAATTCCACTACACAAGAATCACGCAACGCACACAGCAACAAAAAAACCATTGCAAATCACGTACCATATCCTGTAAAACGACACAACAACTTTTTTATTTCTCACTACAAAAGGAAAACGAACCTGACCCACAATCAACAAAAACCGTCACCAAGTCTTACGACAGAATTTCCAGCTCATTTTCTCATTCTCATTCCTCATAATCACCCTCATATTCTTCTATAAATATACACCTTTCCCAACTTGTTGTAGGGAAGCCCCAGCCGCCAAACCCAGCTCAAATTCCTCCACCCTTCTTGAGCAACCCAGGAACTTTTTTCTTCCTCAATCATTCGCACAAACTTCCTTCTTTAAACAACAACCCACCAATCATCAATCAACCCTAAAACCCTCCTCAAACCTTCAACACTATTCAACCGTGATTCATCTCCTCAAACATCCAAAATCATCGTCTCTGAAACCACATCTAACACACCCACTCAAACAACAAATCAATACCAACTGGATCTGAAGGAGAAGAAGATGAGAGATCAAAACCATACATAACACCCACAAAAACAAAACAAGGAGAGTAGTAGAGAGTTTAGGCAAAATCGAAAAGCAAACCTAAAACACAATCGAAAGAGTGAGGTTCACGAAGCATAAACCAGAGACGGAAGTTTGAGGAGCGTACGCGTCCGAAGGTTGTGGATCTGAAGATTCCATCCTCGTTTTTCTTTCAATTTGTTCAACGTGTGTGCAACATAACTTGTTCTATTTTCATTTTATTTAAGAAGTAAAGGTAGCAATGACATAATGGAGCTACTGTTTGATAAAAATAGGGGTTCATTTGGGTCGGGCTTCATGACCCGTGTTTGTATGTGCATACCACCATCTATTTTATTTTAAAAAAAAATCGTGCCTGTTCTTATAAGGGATGATGGGCCTTGAGCCCACATGATTCCCTTCTTTTTCATATGTTTATCACTCTGTGTAATCCTACGCCCCCCTCCCCTTTAATTCTTAATTTTATTTTAGTTTTCTTGTTTCTCTAAAAATAATAGTTTGAAGTTTAAGTTTAATCTCCATTTTCTGTTTGCATTTAGTTTTTATCAATTTTCATTTAATTTAGAGCCAATGATACAATACACTTCATGATTTAATCAAATCGATTAAGTTTTGACTTATTTGAGGCCTACAATTTATTTATATTTATTTTCAATTTTTTTGTTCATAATGTTACTTTTATACATTTATTTTGGGTCAATGAAAACCAAATATCGATCGATTTATCGATTCCCCGATTAAATCTCGATAAAGGTGAGACCTTTATTATTTTTTGTATCATTTTCGATTTTATTTCATTTTGTCCATTATTCTTATTCATTTTGGGTCAATGAAAACTAAGTATCGATCGATTTCTCGATTTCTCGATTAAATCTCGATAAAGGTGAGACCTTTATACTTTGTACTCATATTTTCGATTTAATTTCTTAATTGTCACTTTATATTCTTTTATTCACTTTTTGGTCCGTGAAAGTCAAAAAATCGTTGATTATCGATCTCCCGATTAAATCCGATTAAGACGAGACCAACTTTAATTTTTATGTCAATATTATCTCTTGTCCATTTTATCTTGATTATTATCTTATTCATATTCATACTCTTATAATATTGTTCATATCCATTTCATTTTACTCACCTTTAATCGAAAACAAATAATAAAATATCGAAACCTAAAAACAATCATTTAATGGACTATTGATTATGATCATCCACTTGCTCGACGCTTGCTCAAGGTTTAGTTTAGGACACCTCGCACACACACGGCTTTCTCTTGGGCTACCTTACAACGAGACCCTTTATTTCATGTCAACACTTGTATTTTGCATGTACCCCTCTCCCATTCCGATGTACGCATTTATTATTGCTTTGATTGTGGTTTGTTTACTAGGAGCACCCCTAGGGACTAGCATAGGCAACCCATTTTCAAACTAATACTCAATTCGTCATCGAGCCATTTTCAAACAACCCATTTTCAAACTAATACTCGATTCGTCGTCGAGCCATTTTCCAACGAACCTCTTTTTAAACCAAACTCTCGATTCGTCGTCGAGCCATTTTCAACCAAACCCTCGATTCGTCGTCGAGTAATCGTCTTCTCAAATCAAACTCTTTTCATAATCAATAAACCCTTGATCCAACGTCAAGCGGATTTTCATAATCAAACTCCAAAAACAATTAACAATTATCGTAACTCTTTAAGGTGTAAATTGGGGGTTCAAGTCTTTGATCTTCCTTCGATTTTTTGGGTGCGAGTTCTCTTACTCGTGTGTGAGCAATTGACGCCTCTTCTTTTAACAAATCAAATAAAATCCAATTAACCAAGCGCATGCAATAAACCCTTGATCCAACATCAAGCGGATTTTCACAATAAACCTCAAAAACAATTAACAATTATCGAAACTCTTTCAAGGTGAAAAATGGGGGTTCAAGTCTTTGATCTCACTTCGATTGCTTAGGTGCGAGTTCTCTTACTCGTGTGTGAGCAATTGGCGCCTCTTTTAAAATCAACCAACTCCCTTGTTTCGTGGGTGTACCACGAACTACGACTGCTCTGATTCTTTATTCTCGTCCGAGTAAAGATACGTAGGCACAAGATTGCGATAATCTTGGCGAGCACACTTTTTCTTTTTCCCCCGTTTGCGTGCACACTTTTTCTTTTTCCCCCGTTTGCGTCCACACTTTTTCTTTTTCCCCTGTTTACGTCCACACTTTTTATTTTTCCCCCGTTTGCGTCCTACCTTTCATCTTTTTCCGTCAAACCCTGTAGTCGAACTACGATTGCTCTGATTTCTCATTCTCGTCCGAATGAGCATACGTAGGCCCGAGATTGCGATAATCTTGCCGAGCACCCTATCCTTAAAACCACCCCATTTTCCCCTTAGTATCTTTTCCTTTTATCTTTACCTTTCCGCGTTTATTTTAGAGAAGAAAATAAACAAACTTAGCTAACGAGCATCGCGATTCGAATCAAGAGGTTCCCGTTGAGTACAACGGACGTGAGGGGGTGCGCGTACCTTCCCCTCACGTAACCGACTCCCGAACCCAGAATGTGGTTGCGACGACCATGTTCTTACCCCCTCTAAGGTTTTCTCGATATTTTCCTTTCCCTCTTTTGGGATAAATAAAGTTTGGTGGCGACTCTGTCGAACCGTTTTCCGCACCTTTCACCCGAGGGTCGCGTCCTTCGATTGATGATTTTTCGAGGTGCGACAGCTGGAAATCAAGATCTTAGAGGTATATGGAGACTCAGCTCTCGTCATCAATCAAGTAAAAGGGGAATGTAGGACACTTAATACCAAATTAACTCGGTATCGAGATTGTGTCTGGAGAAGGATAATGTACTTTGATGAGATCACCTTCCATCATATTCCTAGAGATCAGAATCAACTGGAAGATGCGTTGGCAACTTTGGCCTCCATGTTCAAAGTCAAATGGTATAATGAAGTACCAACCATCTGAATTGATCGCCTTGACAAACCATCATATTGTGCGGCAGTAGATGCAGAAGTGGATGATAAACCATGGTTTCATGATATCAAACAGTTCCTCCAAAAACAAGAATATCCTGCAAATGCTTCCGATGTGGATAAGAAAACACTCAGAAGACTGGCTGCCCAGTTCTTCCTTGATGGAGAGGTACTATATAAAAGGAATCATGACATGGTGTTGCTCCGGTGTTTGGATGGACATGAACAGGACATGCTAATCAAGGAGATACATGAAGGATCCTTTGGGACCCATGCAAATGGGCATGCAATGGCTAAAAAGATTCTCCGAGCAGGGTATTACTGGTTGACTATGGAATTGGACTGTTTCAAATATGTCAAGAAGTGCCATAAATGTCAGATTTATGCGGATAAAATCCATGTGCCACCAACCCCTTTGAATGTCTTAACTGCTCATTGGCCTTTCTCTATGTGGGGGATAGACATAATCGGGATGATCGAACCTAAGGCGTCAAATGGACACCGGTTCATTCTAGTTGCTATTGATTACTTCACCAAATGGGTCGAAGCTGCTTCCTACACCAATGTGACAAGACAAGTCATTGCACGATTCATCAAGAAAGAGATAATTTGTCGCTATGGGGTTCCAAACAAGATCATTACAGACAATGGGCTCAATCTGAATAACAAAGTGATGGATGAGTTATGTGAGAGTTTCAAAATCGATCACTATAATTCATCACCTTATCGCCCAAAAATGAATGGAGCGGTAGAAGCCGCTAATAAGAACATCAAGAAGATCATCCAGAAGATGGTAAAGACCTACAAAGATTGGCACAAAATGCTCCCTTTCGCATTACATGGCTATAGAACCTCAGTTCGAACTTCGACATGAGCTACTCCTTTTTCCTTGGTATATGGCACAGAAGCAGTCCTCCCGGTTGAAGTAGAAATTCCTTCACTAAGGGTCATAATGGAGGCTAAGCTGGATGAAGCAGAGTGGGTACAGAATAGACTTGATCAACTAAATCTCATAGAGGAAAAGCGCATGGCTGTTGTATGTCATGGCCAACTGTATCAGCGGAGACTCAAGAAAGCATTCGATAAGAAATTTCATCCTCGCCTATTCGAAGAAGGAGACCTGGTGTTAAGGAAAGTGCTACCTATCCATAAAGATCCTCGTGGCAAATGGACTCCAAATTATGAAGGACCATATGTCGTAAAAAATGCATTTTCAGGAGGAGCTTTAATATTGACTACTATGGATGGAGTGGATTTACCCCGACCGGTAAATTCCGATTCAGTCAAAAAATACTATGCCTAGAAAAAAAGGATAAAAGCCCGCTAAGTCGAAAACCCTAAAGGGCGACTTAGGCAAAAGTTAGGGCGTCCCGGTGAAATGAAAACTCGAAAGAGCAATTCATGCAAAAATTAGGGACTTAGAAAAATGATACCCGACGAGTCGAAAACCCTAAAGGGCGACTTAGTTGAGAAAAAATGGTATAACATCCTGGTGGACTAAGATTCTATAAGAACGGTCCAGGAAAAATTAAGGATATCCAAAAGGCATAGGACTGGTAGCATTAATGTTTGCACAACAGGAATTCGGAAAGGAATGATCAATCCTGTCGTCATCTTCAGAAGCGAAGTGTCGAGACCTCGGAAATTTAGGGATATTATCCAGTGTTAAATTTAATAGGGACATAGATAAATTTGTTTTTTTTGTTCGTATTGCCATTTCTCTTCATTTTTTTGTAGTACTTCCTCCTTATGAGGATTGCTTTCCTTATGTACTATTGCCTGTTTATAGGCCTACTTCTCAATGAATAAAATTTTCTTTGCTTTTCAATTTTTTCCGCTTGATTACAAAATGCCGATTTTATTTATAATAATGCATTGAAACATTGGGTATAATCAAAAGCTAAAAAAAAAGAAAGAAAAGGTATTTTACTGCGATTCGGAAACAACAAAAGGATCATGGTTTCCCTCAAAGATAAAAGTAAAAGATCCATAAATTGACGGTCGAAATTCAATCACTATAAGAGTTTCTCTAAGAATCTCCAGATGTCAAGAGCAAAAGGCTTGTTACACTCATCAAAGGGGTTAAGGGTTCAAGGGTCGAGAAGTTGGAATCTACAGAAGGATATGGTTTCCGTAAAACCATGCACTGTATATTATAAAAGAGGCGTTAGCCCAAACAAGGCATCATACATAAGAACATACATGCTTTTACACATGCATACATGGCATATGATCATTTTCTTCCAGGATAAAAGGGTTTTAATCGGATATCTCGTCACGGGTTTGTTATCAGGGATCTTAGGATAAACTGCGTGTTACTTGTCTGGCTTGGTGGTCAAAATTAGGGTCCTTCTTATATTTAATCATCTCCTCTTCAAAAGAGAAAGACACGTCGTCTTCCTCTTTCTGAGCCGAAGATGATTAAATAGGGGCAGCTGTAGTACCCTAAATTTTGACCCAGGTTTTTTTAGATTCTTCTTGCCAATAAGGGGTGTCATTGGGATTTTAGGGGGTTCATCAGTATTTTTTTTAGGACCATTTGGGGTTTTGGTTTAGTATAAGGTTTTTTAGAATTTATAAGAGTTTTTTTTAATGGAATTTAATTTCTTTTATTACATATAATGCTTGTTTTTATTTAGAATTTATCATTTTTAGAGAAATTTTATGAGGTTTTTTAGAAGTTAAGTTTTTTTGGTTTTAGGATAATTAGGATGATTTAGTTTTATTCAAATTAACAGTATTTTTTTTAGATTAATAAAGAGGATTTTGGGTTTTTTTTATTATTTAAGGAAAGGATTATTTTTATTCAGATTTTTTTTGGGATTAATTGTTTTCTAATTTAGTCTAGTTTTATTAATTTCAAAATTTTTGGTTTTTAGGATCTAGTTGTAATACGTACATTAATTAGTTTTTGGTTTTATTTATAATTAAGACTAGTTTTATTAATAATTAATTGTTTTTTGAACAGGTTTTAATAAATTATTTTACATTTTTATTTTTTTATTTTATTGGTTTTTATTTAGGATCATTAAGGGTCACGTTTTGATCCAGAGTTGTTTTTTTTATTATTATTATTTTTTTCGTGGTTATATATATATAAATTTATTTAGTAATTATTATTTATTAATTCTTATCTGGGTCAAAATGTTGACCATGGGGAATGTTCTTCTTCAACCTCCAAACCCTAAATCTGCGGCGGAAATGAGTTTCTTTATCAAAGCTGGATCAAATTAAAAATCAAAACTAAAAATGGATCAAAATCAAATCAACAAAATCAAATCTTTTCATTTATAAATTAAAATCAATACAAATTATATTACCGATTCAGATCACAAATCGAATCGGGATTTACATCAAAAACTCCCTAATTGAATCTAATCTAATTAAAACCTAAGACCTAATTTCCAACTATAAAAGAAAAAGGAATCATAAATTGAAAAAAAAAAAACCCTAGGCGACAAATCTTCGCAGCTGCGTAAACCCCACCCTTGCACCAAAGCTCTAAAAATTTGTAGAAAGTTAGGGTTCAACACTCGAACCCTAATTCTTCTGGGCTTAGCCTTCAACCATCCGTACCTGCAAAACAAAAATAACAGGAGGGAGGATTAGAGAGGGATTAGAAGAGGAAAAAACAATTAAAGTATACGACCAGTGTCACTGTGGGAGAGGTAGGCCTACATAACTTTTGTTTATTGCTTTTGATTGTTGTAAATTCGTCTCCGGGTGATGTTAATCGTTGAATTTGCATGTGATTGGGGGGAGTTTCTGGATTTTTAGGGTTTAAGGTTTATGGTTAGGGTTTAGGGTTCTTGGGGTTGGGGTTAGAGTTCATTAGGGTTCATAGGGTTTGAGGGGAGATCTGGGTTTTGTTTGAAGGAAGGGTTAGGGTTCTTCGTCAGAACCCTAGGGTTCATCTGAAGAACCCAGAAACGATGAGGGTTTGAAGAATCTGGGTTGGGTTTCTGGAAAAGGGTTGAAGGTTTGAAGGTTCCGGTTGAAGTTCAACCGGAAACCTGGATTTTCTGGTGGATTGGGGGTAGCCGGAGGAGAAAGAAGTAGAGGGAAGTGAGAGGCAGACGGAGAGAAAGAGAGAGATTGACGAGAGAAGAGAGAGAATGAGAAATGAAAAATGGAGATTTTCTGAAGGGTTTGGGTTTAAATACCCCTTCGCATACGCCGTAGATCCTCCACACGTGGCTCCTTGCTGGCCACAGGATTATTTGACCGTTGTGGTTCTGTAGGGGGAGGAGCACCGTGTCTTCTCATTTGACTTGGCGTAATAGGCGTTGATTCGCATTACTTGAACTGGTAATCATAATCAACGGATCAGGAATCTAAGCGTTTGGAACCGTCTGATCTCCATCAGACGTCGTACATGAGTCAACCGTTGACTCTACCTTGGGGTTGCTTTTTTTGTTTTTTTTTCTTTCTTCGGTGGGCTTAAGACAATGGGTCTAATGCCCAATTAATATATGCGCCCCCACTTGGGGCCTTTTGCTGATTTCAAAAGGGGAATGTACCCCTTGGTTTTTCTTTTTTTTTTAATTATTAAATTATATTTTATTTAGGATTTTTGGAGATTTTTAAAAAATATGGAATTTAGGATAAAATTAGGGATTTAGGGATTTATTTTGGGATTTTTGTTTTTGGATTTAATTTTGTTAAATTTATTTTTATTTACTTTATTGAAAAAATCACAATTGAATCAATTCCTTGATTTAAAGTGGTAATAAAAAATACTTTCTTTTTATTGGTCAATTTAGGTTTTTTGTTCTTTTTATTATTATTTAAGGAAATTATTAATTTTTAGTTAGATGTGTGGTAATTAAGTGTTCTTTTATATAACTCATGTAAATAAAATTTCATAAAGAATTTGTTTTTTTAGGAAAATTGTTTTAAAGGGATTAGGATAAAAAATAATAAATTATTTGTGGGATAAATACTTTAGGGGAATTATTTGGAACTTGAACTTTATTTTGGATTAATTTTGTTTTTCTTGTCATATTAAATTATTGGAACTTTTGTTTAAATTCTTTTTTTGTAAAAAATTAGAATTTGGTTTTCAAACGGTATTTAAGGGTTTTTAAGGGATTTACAAAAGGGATAAAGCTCTTGGTCCGAGAGCCTAAACAAAGGATGGGATAAGGGATAAGGGATTTGGATTCGGGGGTAAAAGTCTTCCTCCGAGAGTATAAACAATGGACAAAGGGATTTAAGGGATAGAACTCCTCATCTAGGAGTATAAACACTAGATTTAAGGGATAGAACTCTTTATCCAAGAGTATAAATAGTGGATGGGATTTAGGGATAGGATTTGGGATTTAGGAATAGGATTAGCGGGTAGGAATAGGGGAGGTGAACTACGGTTACTCTGATCTTTCATTTTGAGGGTACGTAGGCATAGGGTTGCAAACCAACCCTAGCGAGTATAATTAGGAAAAAACTTAGGTTTTCTTTTCATTTAGACAAACAAACATACCCTAAACTCAAAGGTGGGTCTCATTGAGTACAATGGAAGTGAAGGGTGCCTAACACCTTCCCTTCACTTAAATGACTCCCGAACCGTAGGAATCTCTACCTTAGGATAAAGATATTTAGGTTTATCATTATTTTCCTTTAAAAAATATGGTGCCAACTCGAATTATTTTTGCCGGCCGCGACAATATATATATATATATATATATAACAACATTTTTTTTAAGGAAGATTCACATAATAACAAGAGTAATAGCAGACATTCTACCCAACTATCAGATAACATTTTGCACATAAAAGTTATTGGAGTCATTAATTAGAAGGATTTCATTTTAAGGAGTGGTTTATAGTTGTACTTAATTATTTTGATTTTTGTAAAATCTAATATACTATCTTTTTGTATTTTGGATAATTTTAACATCTAATATTGATTTGTAAACATGCACTTTTCTGTTACTATTTTAAAAGGTGTTGATTGAAATTTTATTTTGTGATATATTAAATAAAATTAAAAATAAAAACTAATATCATTTAATAGAGAGATTCATTAATTTAAAAATATATCTGTTTCAAAAGTTAAGACGAAATATTAATTCCGTCTCTAAAGGCTTAGAGAGGAATTTTTTAATGATATACATAGTTCCGTCTCTAACTCTGTTTCAAGCATTCTTAGTGACGGAAATTTAAAGATTTAGAGACAGATTTTGCCCGTCTCTAAATTGAATTTTTCTAGTAGTGGTAGAGTATAAAATTCTGAAGTTTGACTCAAGACAAACACATGTATTACCTAACGTGTTATCAAACTTTGACAAATTGATCCTTAATTTGTTTACTTGAAAGAATAAGGCTTTTCTGAATTAGTATTTGTTCATTGTATTTGGATGGGTTTTAAAAGATGTTGTAGGTTAAGAAAGTTGAATAGAACATGATTTTATATTGTTGGTAATGGATGATAACATGTTACTACTAACCATATTTGAATAATTCGATTCAATATTTGACAACTGAGTCCTAATACCTGAACGTCTTTTCTCAATACATGGAGTAAAATCGTAGTCATTATTCTTATTCCCACTATTTAACCCATTTGCTTTCTTCTGTCAAAGTACATTCATTCTAGTTACCCTTGCTTTTGTAGCATCCATTTTATTCACGTACGTGTAAACATTGAATGTTCTTCATCAATTATAAGTAGGGGTGGGAATAGGTCAGGTCGGCCTACAGGGGCCTATACCCTAGCCTACTTAAGGTCAGGTCAGGCCAGACTTTTTTAATAAAAAGGCCAGACTTTGGCTTTTTTAAAAGCCTGTTTAATTAAATAGGTCTGGCTTAGGCTATTAAAAAAGCCTATGAAGCCTTATAGACCGGCCTATATTTTCATATATATTAAAAATATGCCAAATAGGTTGTTCTATATATGCATATATATTAGAAAAAAGATATATATATATATATATATATATATATATTAGAACAAAGACTAAATAGGTATATATTTATATATAGGTCAGCCTATAAAGCTTCTTAAGTAATATGGAATAATTGAAAACCATAATTAGAATAAGGCTTGTAAATAGGCTTTTAGGTCAAGCCAGACTTTTAAAAAGGCCAGACCAGACCAAAATAGAGAGCCTACAATAGGCCATAAGTCAGGCTCAGGCATTTTAAATTTATCGTAGGCCAGACACAGGCCTTATAAAGCTTAGGCTAGCCTAGCCTATTTCCACTCCTAGTTATAAGATCTATTGGTTAGGGTGACCTTTATACCAACTATGCATATTCTGATTTTGGCAGTTAAGTCTTTATAAAACTGTCAAGATTTAATATGATATATTAGAACTAATCTAGTGTAATCCTTTGAACTACAAAATCAGTCTTGATAATATATATATAATTATTATTACAATATAGAACGACTGCAATCGTCCTATAGCATAATGATGACCACTCCTTTTTTTTTATAAACAAATATATTGACTAAATGAATCAGGGTACTAGGGATACCCCAACCCAAATACATAGATCAAATCAACAAAAGAATAATATAGACAGTCTTAAAATTAAATGTATTCTCATGGGAACTTATACCAATCGTAATAAGTACAAGAAGTCTCCTCTTTAAACTCATTCATTTAATAGAAACTTCAAAGCCTCCTCTTTATGTTAATAAATCGGCATGCCAATTGTTGGAATTCACCCAAAACCTTTTGGGAATTCCTATTCAATCTCTATTTCAAGATTGTTAACTAACACACAATGGCAATGAAAAGAAAGGGTTGAGAAGGAAAAGAGAAACATTGGAGAAGAAGATGAACATATTTCTGCAGAGAACTCTCTGCCCCCAAGCTGTGGAAAATCTATTATTTCACTTGCAACTGCAAACTGTGAATATAAGTTCTCAATTCTAAGCTTCTTACAAAAAAATAAGGGTTTCTCCCTATTTATAGATTTAGGTTAGCTTGCACCCCAAGCCAAGGCCCAAAACTATAAAAGTCCAAAATAGTTAACATTACTAAAATAGGCCTAAGTCGAAACCCTGTGTGAAGGAACCTCCTTCGACACTTCGACACACTATTACAATGCGTCTGCTCCTTGTTTCTGCCGAGCTAAACTGCTTCGACACAAGGAATTACAACTCAACACACCACCTAATTCATTGTGTCTAAGCTGTCTACATTTATCATGGCTCTTAGTTTTCTGAAAACTTCGACCTGCACTCCTTTCGTCATGATATCTGCAATCTGATTCTCTGTTCTGCAGTGTTCCAAGTTCATCTTCCCTTCTGCTACCTGCTCACGAAGATAATGGAACCTCATTTCGACGTGCTTGCTTCGACCGTGTGCTATTGGATTCTTCGCCAAGTTGATAGCTGACATACTGTCGATCTTTATGGTAATTGCTCCATGACTCTTCCCTATAATCTCTTCAACCAAGTTCACCATCCAGGTTACTTGACATGCATAAAGAGAAGCAGTTATATATCCTGCTTCGCATGATGACAATGCCACTACTAGCTTCTTTCTCGAACTCCAAGCAACTGGTGCACCACCTAACATAAACACATATCCAACTGTGAATTTTCTATCCTTAACATCACTACACCAACTAGAGTTGGTGTATCCCACTAACTTGTATTCTTTCCCTTCATCAGCTGCAGGAAACAAAATGCCGTAGTCAAGAGTCCCTTCAGATACCTCAGTATCCTCTTCGTTGCTGCTAGGTGTGATACCTTTGGCTTCTGCATGAATCTACTTACCATACCCACATTGTATGCTAAGTCAGGCCTTGTGTGACAAAGGTATCTAAGTGACCCAATAAGTCTTCTGTATTGGGTTGGGTCAACATCATCTTCATCTGAATCCTTCGACAGTTGTAGTCTGGTCTCAGCTGGAGTCGAAGTTGGGTTGCAATCTGGCATCTCAAATCTCTTGAGTATTTCACCTGTATATCTTCTTTGGTGCATCATCAAACCTCTACTAGTCTTGTAGAATTCGATGCCAAGGAAATATGAGAGATTTCCCAAGTCTGACATTTCAAACTCCTCACTTAGGTCATGTTTGAAATCTTCGATCTCTTTCTTGAAACTCCCTATTATCAACAGATCATCGACATAGAGGCATAGTATAAGCAATTCACTATTGCTTCCCCTTACATACACTTCATGCTCAGTCGTACACTTCACAAATTTCTTCTCCCTTAAGAAGCTGTCAATTTTCTTATTCCAAGCTCTTGGAGCTTGCTTAAGTCCATACAGGGCTTTATACAGCCTGTACACCTTTCCTTCTTCGCCTCGTTTCACATACTCAGCTGGTTGTGCGAAAAAAACTTCTTCATCTAAGGGGCCATTAAGGAATGCACACTTCACGTCCATCTGACATGTGTGCCAATTATTCATATTTCCTAGACCAACAACTAACCTTATTGTTTCGATCTTAGCAACAGGTGCGAACACTTCATCGAAGTCTATTTATTCCTTCTGTAGAAATCCTTTCGCCACAAGTCTCGCCTTGGGTCGAGTTACTTCTTCTCTAGGATTCACCTTCACCTTGTAAACCCATTTCACATCAATTCACTACGCCAAAAATGATTTTAGGCAGTGCACCTTAGACAACGCTTTTTTCCAAAAGCGCTGCTATAAGTTAAATAAAAAATAAAACACGGAAAGTATGTATGAAATTGTGTAAAAGCGCTGCTAAAAGGCCCACCTTAGACAGCGTTATTCAAAAGCGCTGCTAAAAGGCCTACCTTAGACAGCGCTTTTCAAAAGCGCTGCTAAAAGTCCCAACTTAGACAACGCTTCTCAAAGGCGCTGCTAAATGCCCATGTACGAAGCGCTGCTAAAGGCCCATATTAGAAAGCGCTTTACTCAAAGCGCAGCTATAGGCCCAACTAGAAAGCGAAAGCGCTTCTAAAAGCACTCATTAGACAGCGTTTCACAAAAGCACTGGCTAAAGTCGTTTAAAATTAAAATTAAAAAATAGATTCTATTCATTCTTTCTATTCTCAGAACTGTTTCTCTTCTCTCGCGAAAAACCCTAAACCCAGAAAAAATCTTCTCTTCTTCTCTCACGCACCTCCGTCCTCTTCATTGTAATCATCAATCTTTTATTACATAGTCGTTATTACATCCATTCCTTCATAAGGTTGTTTGTCTCTCCGACGAGGCTCCTGGGTTCCACAATCAGAGGAAGAAGATAGAGTTGCAATCTTTTAACTGAAGCTTTTTCACGGTATACTTTTTCTTTGATTGATTCGGTTCTTAATTTCTATGCTTAGTTTAGTGTTCATCAATTTAGGGTTTTCAATTATTTTCTTCTCTTGTTACTCATTGCTATGAAGTTTGATAGTTTTCGTTGGAATTGTTCATTCCTTGTGCCATGACTTGTTTGCTTAATATGATTAACGCAACTTGAACACACTCTGCAAGTATCATCCCTACAAAAGGAACTGTAACATTCCCCATTTTCTGACTCTGTTGATGTTGTTGTTCTGAACTCTAGGTTTTTTGTTTGTTTGAAGTTTAATTCCGATTTGTTCTGTTCTGTTGATTGTGGAAAGAAAATAAAACGAAATAGTAGAACTCAATAAGAGTGTCGGCTAATTCAGTGTTTCAGTAAAAATGTTTATGAGTTTTCGTTGGAATTGTAACTATTACAATCTCTTATTACAGGTTAGATGGCTAGTAACGAGGATCACCCACATGAGACCGGTAATGTAGTGGAAAGGGAAATTAGACGAGGAATAACATTTATGAAGAGACTCATTCGTGATAGAGATCGAGGCATAAAACATGATGTGCATTGGAGTCAAGATAACCAACTAATTGAGCCTAATGGTTCAACGTTGACAAGTTATCTTGGTTCAGTTGCAAGGAGAGAAGTTCCAATTACTTGTGATGATTGGAGAAATAAAGCGTTGAAAGACGCTAAAGACAAAATATGGATTGAGATACAGGTACCATATGTGATGTTATTTGTTTTTAATGACGATTATGTATTTAAATTACTTATACTAACGCACTCTGTGTATGATTTTCGTAGAGGTCTTTCAACATTGATGATACCAGAAAAGATTATATACTCAGATTGGCCGGAAAAATACATAGAGGGTTTAGATCTTTTTTATCAAACAAGTTTCTTAAGGATGCGGATAAAAAATTTATTGATGCAGAGCTTCCACAGAAATATGCAGATTTGATTACACCTCAAGAATGGGAAACTTTTAAATCGAAACGAAAAACCCCAGAATTTGAGAGTGTAAGTGACATAAATCGGCAACGAGCATCAAGTCCCGCGTATCCATACAAAAAAGGGCGTATGGGATATGCACGCTTACAACAATCTATAGTAAGTATCTATAAATTGCAATGATATACTTGTTCATCATGAGTTATTTTTTATCATGTTATTTGGCTTAATGTGTAGTTAACAAAGGAGAAAAGTTCTGAAACATCTCTTCCGGAACATGTTTTGTGGAAGGAAGCCCGTGTGGGTAAGGATGGAGTTGTTAAAGAAGATGTTCAACAAATTTTTGAGAAATGTGTAAGTATAACATTATTGCTTGAATTAAATCAAAAGTTTATTAACATATAATTAAGTCAAATTTTCGATATTCATATGAATTTCAGGAGACTCTATCTCAGTCTATATCTCCAGATGAAAACAATGACTGCAGGAGCCTACTTAGTCGAGCATTAGATGTTCGTGAGTATTCTGGTCGTGTGAGGGGTAAGGGATATGGGATCACTCCAACATCCTTGAAAAAACCAAAGAAAAAAACGGCTAGCAATAAAGAACTGCAGGAAAAGTTGGAAGCATTACAATCTGAAGTTCGTGAATTGAAAAAGGAAAAAGAAAGAGATCAAGCTTCAGCTTTTAAAAATACTAGTGAGAAAGATAGTATCAATTGTAATTTTCAACCGAATATTCTCGAGGTAATTATATATATTATTATGAAATTAAATTAGCTTAATTTATTTAATTGACATATATACACATTAACAATGTCATATTTATTATTGGTTTTAGGGCATTTCCCGTTGTCAACTCTATTTATCGTCACCGACTTATCGGATGGTTGGCAAGGGAAAAGTGCATAACACTTTGGGAGAAATGCAATAGGATCGTTTGTTGCATGGCCGTCAAGCCTCATTTTCCTAGATGATAAGGTAAGCTTAAAACCATTATGAACCTTTGGGTATTCAAATTTTTTACGGGCATTTTACGTACATTTTTTTTACATGGTAATGTTAGACTCCAACAAAATCCAAATCAAATGATAAGGGGATTATGCGGCAAACCGAGTCAGTTGCATCGAGAAAAGAGGTACAACACAATTATATGATATTTATGCATGGAAACTGTTAATTTGTGATCTTATACTTCACCTAACTAATTATATGATATTTAGATTCAGGCTAAAGAGATTGAACAAGTCAGTAGGGGTAAGATGCCTGAAATTAGCAACATTCCCACACAAACAAAGGGTGTTGCTAAGAAGACCGCGGCTAGCCAAAAAACCTACTTCTCAGTATAGGTCGTGCCTTCAGACATGTTTACTTATAACAGATATTCCGGATGGTGGTACTCGGCTTATACCTATGGAGGAAGGTATTTTTGGTTTTGAATATTCGGAAACAATTGGTAGAGAGGATATGGAGCAAGTTTTTAAACATTTGGAAATAGGCATCGGTGTTGTCGATACATACATTAGGTATACTCCGATCAACTTTGTTTAATTAATTGAACAATTTATTTACTCATTTCAAATTAATAGTCTAATATGTTAATGATGTTTTTATTTAAGGTTTCTGTATGACAAATTGATGCGCCCGCGTGGATTGGAACAAAGATTCGCTTTCTTATCTCCCATGACTATCAACTCATGGTTAATCGTACAGAAACCAAATGAAGTCATACAGTATATACTCGGTTTATTTATGGCCAGCAAAGATACAGAAAAGTTGTTCTTTTTACCATATAATACTGGCAACGGGTTAGATTTTCATTCTAACTTCATCTATTATAATTTTTTGTTTTTTGAAGTTGTGTAGAAAGTTTCCATCTAACCTTTGTTTAATCTTACAGTGGACATTGGTTGTTGGTGGCAATTAATCCGATAAGAGAAATTATATATTATCTGGATTCTTTACACAATGATCAAGCAACATACCCAGATATGAAGAAGTTGATTGATACGTAAGTGAGATTGTTCTAAATATTCGTGTGTATATTTATTTATTTATGTGACATGTTCTAAATATTCGTTTATAGTTTATTAGCGTTATACAAGTTTTTCGATCACAAAGAGATATTCAAGTTCCAAAGAGCAAAGCCAACAACATTACATGGATTAGAGTGGAGGTATATTTTCACAATTTTGATTATATTAGTGATGATACTTGATAAAACTAGTTAAGGGGTATATCCTGATATATATCCGTATTTTCTTTCCACGTGTAATGTCCTCGTCAGCGTAATGGAATAGATTGCGGATATTTCATGTTGAGGTTTATGAAAGAAACTCTTCTTTTGGATCGAATAGATATTCCATCCAAGGTATGGATTTCTAACTTAGGAATTATTTTAATATTTACCACATATGTCTCATATAATTAAATAGTTTTAGCTAAATCATACTATGTTATATTATTATGTAGTACTTTGATGAATTCAAATGTGCTCATTACTCAAAAGATCAATTGGATGAACTTAAGGAGGAATGGTGTCAATTCATTATTGAGCTGAGAGTTTTATAAGGTATATTGTCTTTCTTTCATTGATGAGAATTTTGAGTATATATAAGTTTGAGTTTTGATGAGATAATATGTCGTCATTAGTATATTAAATTGTGTTGCAATGTTATTGTTGTTTGTTATAGAAGGTTGGAATTATAAATTGTGTTGGTGCTGCCAAATATTGATTGATATCTTGGCCATAGGAGGTTGGAATCATATACTAATTTTCATAGGCACTTGGCAATATTCAATAACTCATGATCATTTGTTGACATTTTTGGCAATGCTTGCAGCTTGAATATCAGATTTGGCAATGCTTGCAGCTTGAATATCAGATAAGAACAATGCCTTCTTTGTTTTCTTCTATATTTTGTCTAATGTTGTTGTTGTTTTGTTTCAGGTTATATGTGCAGATGTAGAAGATAGAGCTAACAAGTTCATTGTTGTTGTTTTTTAGCTTGAATATCAGATTTTTTGTAGCTAACAAGATATATGAATTGTTGTTGTTTTTTAGCTTGAATATCATCAATTTTTTGTATATATAAATTATTGGATTAAAGATGTATAGATAAATAGACAAATTTGGTGCATATTTATTGGATTGAAGCTCTAATTTATGAAAATTTGGTGCAAATTCTAAATGCATATTCTGGTGCAAAATGTGGTGAAAACCTGGTGCAAAATATGGTGATAATCTGGTAAATATTTATTGTATATATCAGACAGCGCTTTTTTTAAGTTTTATATATAAAAAATTTCGTGGACATTAGACAGCGCTTCAAAGAAAAAAGCGCTGCCTGAAGTGGGGATTAGACATCGCTTTAAATAAAAAGCGCTGCTTAAAGTAGAGAATAGACAGCGCTTTTAAAGAAAAGCGCCGTCTAAAGCAATGCCTAAAGATAACCAAAAGCGCTGCCTAAAGGGGTTCTTTAGACAGCGCTTTTAAAGACAAAGCGTTGGCTAAAGTGACAAACAGAAAGCGCTTTCAAAGTAAAAGCGCTGGCTAAAGCTGACATTTAGGAGCGCTTTCTCATTAACTAAAGCGCTGTCTTTACTTATAGCAGCGCTTGAATAGGCAGCGCTTTTAAGCGCTGTCTAAGCCCAAAAAAAGTGTTGTCTAAGCCCCTCTTTGGTATAGTGATTTCCTTCTTGCCTTGAGGCAATTCAACAAGTGACTAGGTGTTGTTGACTTCAATGGACTCTAACTCCTCATTCATTGCTTTCACCCATTTCAAATCTTTCAATGCCTCAGCTGCATTGACTGGTTCGACATCTGCGTAGAAAGCATAATGTACCAGCTCACCCTCTTCATCAACCACATCATCTGATGTAATTACACATTCTTGCAACCTTGCAGACATGTGTCTTGTTCGTCGAGGTCTGCTTGGGCCTGCTTCATCTCTGACTTGTTCCTGTCGAACTTCTCTTTCGACTTCAGTGGCTGGTTCTTCACAAGAGATTCTCACTGAATCCTTCTTAGCATTCTCAGTCCAATCCCATTCTTTAAGCTCGTCTATGATCACGTCCCTGCTGATCACTACTTGCTTATTTACTGGGTTGAATAGTTTGTAACCTCCAGTTGAATGATATCCTATCAAGATCATCTGATTCGACTTGTCATCAAGCTTTCTTCTCAACTGATCTAGAACATGTCTATGTGCTATAGTTCCAAACACTTTCAAGTGATTGAGGCTAGGATTGACACCAGACCAACATTCTTCTGGTGTGATTCCTTCAAGCTTCTTCGTCGGACATCTATTCAAAATATATGTTGCCGTCGAAACCGCTTCTCCCCATAATTCTTTGGGTAAGTGCTTTCCATTCAACATACTTCTCACCATGTTCGTGATGGTTCTGTTCTTTCGCTCTGCAACTCCATTTTGCTGTGGAGTGTAGGGTGGAACCACCTCATGCATAATCCCTTCTTTTTCACATAATGCATCGAACTCTTTCGAAACATACTCTCCACCACCATCAGTCCTCAGAATTTTCAACTTTCGACCACTCTGTCTTTCAACCATAGATTTGAGTCTGGCAAATACCTCGATCACATCACTTTTCTTCTTGATGAGGTAAGTCCACAACTTTCGACTGTAATCATCTATGAACGTGACAAAGTATTTGTTGCCACCAATTGAATCCACCTGGATTGGACCACATACATCAGAGTATATGACTTCCAGAATTGCCTTCGACTTCCTTCCTGCATCCTTGCTGAAGTTATTCTTGTGTTGTTTCGACTGAACACACTCTTCACAGACTTCACTTGGAATGTCGATTTCTGGTAATCCTGAAACCATATTTCTTCTCTTTAGCTCTCTGATGTCATTGAAGTTGAGATGGCCTAGTCGAAAATGTCATAACCACTCATCTCTGCTGGCTGCAGTTGCTATGCACTTGTGCTCTATCACCTTGAGTTCAATCTTAAAGGTCCTACTTTGAGACATTGGAGCCTTCAAGATCAACCTACCACCTGCGTCGAGGACTCTCATCATCTTTTGTTTGACAACTACCTTGTAGTGTTTTTCGACCAACTGCCCTATACTGAGCAAATTGCTCTTCATGCCTGGTATGTACAACACATTGGAAATGGTTGACCTCTTGCCATCTTTCCCCATAATCAGAACATCACCAACACCTTCAGCTGCTAGAGTGTTGTCATTTACAAACTTCATTGCGTTCTTCGATGAGGGCTTCATGTTGACAAACCAACCTCTCCTTCCAATCATGTGTGATAAGCATCCTGCGTCTAATTACCATTGATCTTGGAATCTTTCTTCATCTCTTGTTGTGACCATTAGCAACGTCTCTTCTTCTTCATGTTTCGCCAGCTTTGCATCAGTTTCTTGATTTTTCTTCTTTTCTGGACAGTCACTAAAATAGTGTCCATACTTCTGACAATTGAAACACTGAATGTGACTTTTATCAAGTTTTCGACCACCACCTCTTCCTCTACATGCACCACCACCTCTTTAGTTGCCTTGATTCCAGGGTTTTCTCTGATTCGACTAGTTTCCTCCTCTACCTTTGTTGCCATTCCCGCTTCCTTTGCCTTTCCTTTCCTTTTCTGACTGCGCCTGCAAAGCCATATCACTCTTCGACTTTCCTGCACCTCTTTCAGCCATCATTTGTTCATGAGACTCAAGCGTCCCTTGAAGCTCTTCCTTCGTCAATACTGACAAGTCTTTTGACTCTTCTATGGCTACTACCACGTGGTCGAACTTTGGAGCCAATGACCTCAAGATATTTGCAACAACTGATCTTGATGTCAACACCTCTCCACATACCTGATTTGATTCACCAACTTTGTAACTCTGGTGAAGAAATCCATTATGCTTTCATTGTCTTCCATCTGCAGCAACTCATAGGTTCACTTGTGAGTTTGTAACCTCACCTCTTTCACCTTCTCTGCGCCTCCAAACGACTTTTCAAGAATCTCCCACGCTTCCTTCGCTGACTCTACATCACTAACCTTTTCAAAGTTATCTGGGTCGACACACTGATGGAATATAAAGCGAGCTTTATAATCTTTCTTCTTCAATTCTTTGTGTCCAGCTTTTTCTTAATCCGTCGCGTTCTTTACAAGTGGTGTTACTCCTTCCTTCACAAGATCCAAAAGATCTTTATAACAGAAAACTACCTTAATCTGCTTGCACCAATTCTCATAATTATGTTTCTTGAGAATTGGTAGGCTCGCCGGAAAGTGTCCGTTCGGATGATTCATCGCCATCACGATTTTCCTTCCTTGAATCGCAACCGGAGCTCTAGATACCATGTGTTGGAATTCACCCAAAACCTTTTGGGAATTCCTATTCAATTTTAATTTCAAGATTGTTAACTAACACGCAATGGCAATGAAAAGAAAAGGTTGAGAAGGAAAAGAGAAACGTTGGAGAAGAAGATGAACAATTTTTTGCAAAGAACTCTCTGCCCACAAACAGTGAAAAATCTATTATTTCACTTGCAACTGCAAACTGTGAATACAAGTTCTCAATTCTAAGCTTCTTACAAAAAAATAAGGGTTTATCCCTATTTATAGATTTGAGTTAGCTTGCACCCCAAGGCAAAGCCCAAAACTATAAAAGTTCAAAATAGTTAAGATTACTAAAATAGGCCTAAGTCGAAATCCTGTGTGAAGGAACCTCCTTCGACACTTCGACACACTATTACAACTCGTCTGCTCCTTGTTTCTGTCGAGCTAAACTGTTTCGACACAAGGAATTACAACTCAATACCAACGAAACTATCTATCTTCATAATTGTTTAGCATAGGGAATATAAACAATTAATTTGAGACATTCAAATAAAAATATCTCAATGTACATTGCTTAAACTGATAAATTAAGATGGTTGCACAAATTAAAAGTCATGTAAAAACAATCTATTGATACAAACCAAAACGTTATGTAAGTAATATTATCTGATATGATATAACCTAAGTTATTAAGTGCTTCACATTTGTTAACGACAATATTCTTGTAATCTCAAAGTCCATCGGGTATATGCATCAGAACTTGTATATGCATCAGAACTTGTTACAACATAAGTTAATTTAATAATTAACAATATTATTGTTTATGTTACACAACAACCAATGTATAAATGATATTATAGTTTATATTTTAAAGAAGTGTTAGTCAATTATGCTGGATATTGAAAACTCAAGGAAACAATATTATTTAGGGTTAATGAAGAAACGAAAAACACAAGAAGGGGGTTGAATTGGGGTTTTCAAAAATTAAAGCACAAAGAACACGTTGGTTATCCTGGTTCGTTTGAACTCAAACTACTCCAGTCCACCCGCCAAGGTGATTTCGCCTCTCTCTCTTGAGGACTTAATCCACTAATCAATAAAGATTACACAATCACAGAGACAACTGTCACTGTCTTCTTGAGTTTTAACCACAAACCGGTTTTCTCAAGGAATTTCAAATGAAAATTAACGAGTGTATAATATGCTTCTAATAAGCTATATCACAACTGTGATGTTTACACAATATTTTTTATTGAATTGAAAACAGATGAAACTTTGATGAATTGTAAAAAGTATGCGCGCAAGTGTGTGTTGGTCATCTGCACAGACTCCTTTAAATAGATGAAATGTTTAGATCCGTTGGAGACGAGAGAACCATTTTTGGAGATTGATAATAATGCCATTGAATGCTCTTTCCAAAAATACAGATTTTGTCTGGCATAATCCGTTACTTTGTGATACTCATAATTGAATGATAGCGTATCAGAGTCCATGTTGATTTGTTGAATGATCAGAGTTTCTGGCTTGATGCAGCTTTGGTGCTGAAGTGTGAGACATTCATCATCAGAACTTCGCTTGATCAGAATTTTGCTAGTCTAAATCTTGTGATGCTTCTATATACAGAACTTCGCTTGATTAGAACTTCGCTAGTCTAGATCTTGTGATGCTTCTATATCAGAACTTCACTTGATTGGAACTTCGCTAGCCTAGATCTTGTGATGCTTCTATATCAGAACTTCTTTATATTAGAACTTCCCTACATATCATAATAAATGAATTAAGGAGCATCAAGTTCTAAATAATATAGTGTTTGTTATCATCAAAACTATTAGGAATGTAGAATCAATTCTTGTTCTAACAATCTCCCTCTTTTTGATGATGACAAAAACTTATATTTTGATAATTAATTAAAAGAGTATAGAGATAGAGGACTCCCCCTGAGTTGAAGATTTCCTTATTACCAAGAAGTTCTGATTTCCTTATATTTTCCTGCTTTCTTAACAAAATGTGGAAACAGAGGTTAAAATGTTCGAGACATAGTCCCGGTGCACTGTTATATTTCAAAATATTCTACGTTCTCCCCCTTTGTCATTAATCAAAAAGCGAAAAGATACATGAGAACATAAGCAACATGAACAAGATAAAGCAAAAAGTAAGCAAGGCAATAGAAACATAAAAGAATCTAAGGTTGAGGAGCAGGTGGAAGTCTTGTGAACAATGCTTCCAGAAGGCCTTTGATCTGATTAGCGGATTCTTCTTGCTTGCCAAGCATCCCTTTAATTTCTGCATTAGTTTCATCCTGTTTGTCCAATTTTTTTCTTACTACCTCATTCTCTTTCTTCAACTCATCCAGAGTTTTCGGCACTAGAGCAGATGAAGTTGACTCTTCAGAAGGTACCAAATCCTCAGAGCTTTTAGCAGAATCTTTCTTTGGAGAGGCTTCAGGTGATTTTTCTTCGACTTCAGTGATAACCAGAGTTTGATGCTCAGACACTTCTTCCTGAGGTTCTGAAACCATAGGAGCTTTCCAGCCTAGAGGAAGAATGGGTTTCTTTTCCCAGAATCTTAGAACTTGCTCATTGAAGATCTTCATATGGTCATAGAAGTTCTGTTGAGCTATGTCATAGCTGAGTTCCTTCATCTTCTGAGATTCAGAATTAAACCACTTTCTGAATTTGGTCCAGAGATAATTAGAGGCAGCTGGATTCAGATTCTCCATACAACCCTGCTTCATAAAGTTAATCCATTCCTGCATTTCTACCTCAAATGCCAATAAAGAGTTACCAACATCTGATTTGGAAATTTTTGGTTTTGGTTTGGGAATGGCTACTTTGTGAGAGGTTGAGGTAAGTTTGTCTAGAGCTTCTAAGTCAATTATGGTTCTGAGGGGATCTTCTGAGAGAATTGTAGGAGGAGAGTCAGAAATGAGAATGGGAGAGGTAGGTGATGTAATTTCTGAAGAGATGACATCTTGTGGGGGACTGGTGAAATTAGGTGAGGGTTGAAAGAAGTTGAGAGGACAGTTGATACCAGGAATAGAGGTGTCAGAGTTTTGAATTTGATGCTCAAGTTGGGAAGAAGTGAAGAGAGGTTCAAGGTCAATGTCAGACAGAACTTGTGCAAGTTCTGGTTGTGGTTCAATACAATCAGAAGGAGTGGGGTCAATGTCAATGTCAAAATCGTCAAGAGTTTGTGGTGAAGGTGATGGATTTTCAGAAAGTTTAGGAGAAGATGGGGTTTCAGATGTTGATACCAATATGGATTCGACGACAGAAATGAAAGAAGAGTTACCTTTCTTTTTAGAAGCTTTGGCAGTCTTGGGGGTTTTCTGAGGAGTTCCGTCAGAGGCTTTTCTTTTTCTTGATGTTTTGGTGGAAACTTCTAGAGGTGCTTGCCTGAGCTGTTGCAGAGAAACTTCTGGAAGGGTTCCATCAGCTTTACACGCATCCAGATATCTGAGAACAATTTCTGGATGAGTATCTGCTGAGAAGAGAGGAAAATCTTTCAGAGGTATTTTCCTGGTGGTGATGACTTCCTTAGAGATTTGGGTTGGATCCTTCTTGATGGTCTCAATGATTTTCATCTTCTTGAGGTTCTTTGCATTGAGAGGTCTTCCAACAATAGTTTCTAGATCAGAGATTTTTTGAGCTTCAGTTAGATGTTCTATCAGCTTATTCTCTGTTAGAATATCTGAGATTAGTCTACCTAGAGGGATCCAATCTCTCTTGGTTCTTTCGTCTTCTCTTGTTTCATTGACACTGTTCTTCAGATGATTGAATAGACTGTGAGGAAGATTCGCTTTGGTAAAGGTGGAGATGAGGTATAGAAGATACTGTTGATCGTTGTTGATGTAGTCAGACGAGCTTGAAGGTTTCCTGTGATAGACACGCCGAAGAATGATTCTGGCCCAAATTCTGTGACGATCCTTTAGGTCTTTGATTTTGTTGGAGTGTTGTCCGGAGGTGAAGATTTCATTTGAGATAGTATTTAGATCAGTGCCCTTTTCCAACTCACTGCATCTAATTCCTGATCCATCATGATCAATCAGTTTACCAATGAGAGCTTCAGTAATGACAATCTTCTTTCCCATTACGTACGAAGTTACTTGATGATTAGAGGCCGATGCAAAAATCCAGAATTCCTTAACGAGTTTGGGAAAAGCTGGACCCATTAAGCGATTAAAGTACTTGGTCCATCCTTGAAACTCAACCTCAGGAATAAGGTCATACCCATTTTCTTTCATGCTTTCAAAATCAACGATGAGTTCACAGAGAACTTCAAGAGAGGCAATGGGAGTGAGAAGAGTTCTTGAGGGCTCAACGTACCTTTCTTCAATGACTTGGTCAGCAGATTCTTGAGACATTGCTTGTTGAGAGCTTTGTTGAGAGCAGGAGGCCATTGTTCACAGACTTAGGGTTTTGGGAACACACAGAGAAACAAGAAATGTAGAAAGCAAAACAAGAAATGCAAATAAGAAGGAGAAGGCGATAGAGAGCTAAGTGAGTGATAGTAAGCGTGTGAAGGTGTTAGAAGTGACATATATATAGGAGTGACCAAGAATTAAATAGCAATTAAAAACAATAAACATAATGATTAATAGCTGTAATGATTTCTGACAAGGGAGATAGCGTGAGAAATTTTGGGAACAGTTACCGATGTGATTGGCGCCTCGATATGTTAACACAGACGTTTTAGTTTTCCAGAGTTTGACACGTGTTCATCATCAGAGAAAATCTAGAGCGAAGGTTGACATGTGTTTTCTAGAGTGAACTGAATGATCTATCCTTGAAATGACAAGTTCAGATCTTCTGAATAGATTCTGAGGCAATCTTTCTTCTCACTTCTGAAGAATTATTGGTCAGATGTTCACAAAAAGAAATTCTGAGAATTAAAAATATAGAAATTACGTTTTCATTCTGGACATAATTCCATACAGAGATTTTTCAGAATGAAATTAAATCTATCTTCAGCAAGGGGTTTAGTGAAAACATCAGCCCATTGATGGTCTGTGTCTATAAATTTTAAACATAGAATTCCCTTCTGAGTATAGTCCCTAATGAAGTGATGTTTAATTTCTATATGTTTAGCCCTAGAATGCAAAATAGTATTTTTAGAAAGACAGATGGCAGAAGTATTGTCACAGCGGATAGGGATGTTACTCTCGTAAATGTGAAAATCCTCAAGCTGATTCTTCATCTAGAGCATCTGAGTACTGCATCCAGCTGCAGCTATATATTCAGCTTCAGCCGTTGATAGTGCAATGGTGGATTGTCTTTTGCTGGACCAAGAGATTAAGTTGTCTCCCAGAAACTGGCAGCTTCCAGAGGTACTTTTTCTTTCTATTCTGTCTCCAGCAAAGTCAGCGTCACAGTATCCTACCAATTTGTATTCTCTGGACTTTCTATAGCAAAGACCAAGATTAGTAGTACCTTTCAGATATCTAAAAATTCGCTTAACTGCTGTTAAGTGAGATTCTCTAGGATCTGATTGGAATCTAGCACAAAGACAAACGCTATAGAGAATATCAGGTCTTGAAGCAGTTAAATAAAGGAGAGAACCAATCATACCTTTGTAGAGCTTCTGTTCTACTTTCTTACTTACCTCATCCTTTTCCATAATGCATGTGGGATGCATAGGAGTTTTGGAAGGCTTACTTTCTGACATTTCAAATTTCTTCAGAAGATCTCTGACATACTTGCTTTGATGTATGTAAGTTCCTTATGGAGTTTGATTGATTTGAATTCCCAAGAAAAACTTGAGTTCTCCCATTAAGCTCATTTCAAATTCTGCCTGCATAGTCTTAGCAAATTCTTTCCCTAAGGAGCTTTTAGTGGATCCAAAAATTATATCATCTACGTATATTTGACAGATCAGAATGTGATTTTTAAATGATTTACAGAATAAAGTTGTGTCCACCTTCCCTCTGGTAAAATCATTTTCTAAGAGAAAGTTACTTAGTCTCTCATACCAAGCTCTGGGAGCTTGTTTTAGACCATATAACGATTTCTTAAGTTTATAAACATATTCTGGATGTTTTGTGTTTTCAAAACCAGGGGGTTGATGCACGTAAACTTCTTCATCAATGTAACCATTTAAAAACGCACTTTTGACATCCATCTGATAAAGAGTGATGTCATTATTTACAGCAAATGAAATTAAAAGTCTGATAGATTCTAACCTTACGACTGGAGCAAAGGTTTCTGTATAGTATATCCCTTCTTGCTGACTATAACCTTGTGCACCAGTCGTGCTTTGTTTCTGACAACTTTTCCTTGTTCATTCAGTTTGTTTCTGAAGACCCATTTGGTTCCAATGATGTTGAAGCCTTTGGGTTTAGGGACTAGATTCCATACGTCGTTTCTGGTGAACTGATTCAATTATTCCTGCATTGCGAGTATCCAATCATTGTCTGAGAGTGCTTCGTCAATAGAAGTTGGTTCAACCAGAGAGACTAATCCCACGAGAGATTCTTCAGTCTTTTTGAATGATGATCTTGTTCTGATTGGGTCATCCATCTTTCCCAGAATTTTGTCTTCGGGATGTATTCGAGAACTTCTGGATTGTCTTTTCTGGATGGGTTCTTCAGAATTAGAGTTTCCTTCTGTTGTGTTTGACTATTTTTCTGATGCTCTGGTTTCAGTGCCTGTAATTTAAACTTCTATTTCTGCAAGAGATTCATCATGCTTTGGCTTTTGAAGGCCAAGCTTATCATCAAATCTGACACAAATGGATTCTACCATATTTCGTGTTTCTGTGTTATATACTCTGTATCCTTTTGAACGTTCAGAGTATCCTAACATGAAACATTTTTGTGCCTTAGAATCAAACTTGTTCAGAGGATCATTAGTGTTTAAGATAAAGCATGTACATCCAAATGGATGAAAGTAAGAAATGTTGGGCTTTCTGTTCTTCCACAATTCATATGGAGTCTTTTCCAGAATAGGTCTTATAGAGATTCTATTCTGAATGTAACACGCTGTATTAACAGCTTCTGCCCAAAAGTGTTTAGCCATGTTAGTCTCATTGATCATGGTTCTGGCCATTTCTTGTAGAGTTCTATTCTTGCGCTCTACAACTCCATTTTGTTGTGGAGTTCTAGGACAAGAGAAATCATGAGAAATGCCATTTTCATTAAAAAAAGTTTCTAAATTTTTGTTTTCAAATTCCCCACCATGATCACTTCTGACTTTTACAATTCTAAACTCTTTTTCATTCTGAATTTGGTTACCGAAAGTAGAGAATACAGAGAGTGACTCGTCCTTGTGTTTTAAGAACTTTACCCATGTTCATCTGCTATAGTCATCTACGATCACTAATCCATACTTCTTGCCACTGATGGATGCAGTTTTCACTGGTCCAAACAGATCTATATGTAGAAGTTCTAATGGTCTGGAGGTAGAAACAACATTTTTTGGTTTAAAAGAGGGTTTGGAAAACTTGCCTTTTTGACATGCTTCACACAGAACATCTGAGCTGAACTTCAGGTTAGGAAGTCCTCTGACCAGATTGAGTTTGTTAATCTGAGATATTCTTCTCATACTAACATGCCCCAATCTTCTGTGCCAGACCCATTGCTCGTCGTCAGCAGACAAAAGACATTTTACATTCTGACTTTTTAGTTCAGAAAGTTTTATTTTATAAATGTTGTTCTTTCTCTTTCCATTAAAGAGGATTGTTCCATCTTTCTGACTAACTGCCTTGCAGGACTTTTGATTGAAGATTATATCATAACCGTTATCACTTAATTGACTTATGGATAACAAGTTATGCATTAATCCTTCTACTAATAAAACATTAGATATAGAGGGTAAAGTACCGTTACATATGTTTCCCGAGCGAATGATTTTACCTTTCTGATTGCCTCCGAAACCTACATACCCTCCAGCTTTAAGTTCCAGACTTTGGAACATATGCTTTCTTCCCATCATGTGTCGCGAGCATCCAGAGTCCAGGTACCATGATTGGTGTTTCAATCTTGCTGTTAAAGACATCTGTAACATATAGGATTTTATCCTTAGGTACCCATATTTCTTTGGGTCCTTGTTTGTTAGTGGTCACAGAATTCTGATTGAGTTTTGATTTCTCAATAGAATTTGAAGAGTAAGATTCACTAGTATACTTTATATCATGTTGATGTTCATATGTGAAGTGAGAGTTTAAAGGAGCGTATTTTATGATCATATCATCAACTTGTTTAGGTTTATATGGAGCTTCTCCTTTAGGATTAACATATCCTATACCTTTTCTCCCATTTCTACTAACTCCATAGATCATTGAAGCCATTTTGCTTCTGTCTATGTTTTTAGCTAGAAATTTTTGAAAATCATAGTCGTAATGTTTTAAAATGTTATCAGAACTAGTGGGAACTACTGAGTCAGATTTTTTTTGAGATTTTTGAGGTTCAAAAGAGTTGAGTTTTGAAATGGTTTCTTTTAACTCAGAATTTTCTGCTTTCAGTTTTCTGTTCTCTTCAGACTCAGATACCAGATCATGTTTCAGATTCTTATATTTGAGCTGAAGTTTCTGATAGTTTTCAAGAATTTCTGACAGACTTTCTTCTAATTGAGATCTAGAAAATTTAGAGAATACCTCTTTAGTTTCTGAGTCAGAGTCTGATTCTGATGAGTTGGAATCATCTGATATGTTGGCCATTAGGGCAATGTTGGCGTGTTCATTTTTTGATTCGAAATCTGCTTCAGAAGATTCCGAGTCATCCCAGGTAGCCATAAGGCTTTTCTTTCTTTCCTTGTTAAACTTCTTATTTGGCTTTTCTTTCTGCAGCTTAGGACAATCACTTTTGTAGTGTCCAGGTTCCTTGCATTCGTAACACACCACCTCTTTGTTTCTTGACTTTTTGTGAATGACTGCTTGATCTTCTAGAGTTTCTGAATTTCCTTTGCCTATTTTTCCATAGTTGTTGGATTCTTCTGGAAAGGAGTGATAGTTCATCTTCTTCTGAGGAGCCACCAGAGCTTTCTTCTTCTGCCTGAAAAGCATTAGTTTCATATTTACATTTAGATTTAAGAGCAACAGACTTACCTTTCTTCCGGGGTTCATCTTCTTCTAGTTCTATCTCGTGACTTCTTAGAGAGCTGATCAATTCTTCAAGAGATATTTCGTTGAGGTTCTTGGAGAGCTTTAGTGCTGTGACCATGGGTCTCCACACTTTTGGTAAGCTTCTGATGATCTTCTTGACATGATCTGCTGTTGAGTACCCTTTATTCAGAACTTTTAGTCCAGCAACCAGAATTTGAAACCTTGAGAACATTTTCTCAATTGTTTCATCTTCTTCCATTTTGAAGGCTTCATACTTCTGGATGAGAGCCAGGGCTTTAGTCTCTTTGACTTGATTGTTACCTTCATGCGTCATTCTCAGAGAATCAAATATGTGTTTGGCTGATTCTCTGTTTGTGATCTTCTCATATTCTGTGTGGGAGATCGCACTAAGGAGAATCGTTCTGGCCTTGTGGTGATTTCTGAAATCTTTCTTCTGTTGATCCGTCATATTTTTCCTTTCAATTTTCTGACCGTCTTTTCCAACAGGATGAGTGTAACCATCAGTCACCATATCCCAGAGATCGCCGTCATGAGCCAGAAAGAAACTTTCGATTAAGTCTTTCCAGTAATCAAAGTTTTCACCGTCAAACACTGGTGGTTTGCCACTGATTTTGTCATTGTAGTTCTGAACGGGTTTCGCCATAGTGTTTTTCTTGAAGGATCTTTTATCTGACACGGTTAAGTGTTAGCACCCATAACCAGGCGCTTTGATGCCAATTGAAGAAACGAAAAACACAAGAAGGGGGTTGAATTGGGTTTTCAAAAATTAAAGCACAAAGAACACGTTGGTTATCCTGATTCGTTTGAACTCAAACTACTCCAGTCCACCCGCCAAGGTGATTTCGCCTCTCTCTCTTGAGGACTTAATCCACTAATCAATAAAGATTACACAATCACAGAGACAACTGTCACTGTCTTCTTGAGTTTTAACCACAACCCGGTTTTCTCAAGGAATTTCAAATGAAAATTAACAAGTGTATAATATGCTTCTAATAAGCTATATCACAACTGTGATGTTTACACAATATTTTTGATTGAATTGAAAACAGATGAAACTTTGATGAATTGTAAAAAGTATGCGCGCAAGTGTGTGTTGGTCATCTGCAGGGACTCCTTTAAATAGATGAAATGTTTAGATCCATTGGAGACGAGAGAACCATTTTTGGAGATTGATAATAATGCCATTGAATGCTCTTTCCAAAAATACAGATTTTGTCTGGCACAATCCGTTACTTTGTGATACTCATAATTGAATGATAGCGTATCAGAGTCCATGTTGATTTGTTGAATGATCAGAGTTTCTGGCTTGATGCAGCTTTGGTGCTGAAGCGTGAGACATTCATCATCAGAACTTCGCTTGATCAGAATTTTGCTAGTCTAGATCTTGTGATGCTTCTATATACAGAACTTCGCTTGATTAGAACTTCGCTAGTCTAGATCTTGTGATGCTTCTATATCGGAACTTCACTTGATTGGAACTTCGCTAGTCTAGATCTTGTGATGCTTCTATATCAGAACTTCTTTATATTAGAACTTCCCTACATATCATAATAAATGAATTAAGGAGCATCAAGTTCTAAATAATATAGTGTTTGTGATCATCAAAACTATTAGGAATGTAGAATCAATTCTTGTTCTAACAGTTAATACTCATTTATCTCCTATAATATAGGTGACTTTTGATTTATCCCCCTTTAAAAAAATAATTTTGGATTATCTCCCTGAAATTTTAAAATTCTAAGTCTTTTGCCCCCAGGTAGAAAAATTACCTCGTGTAAAATATTTTTTTTATTTACCCCCTTGTTTTTACACGCTTAGGGGGTACCCCAAAATTTCTGGGGAGTAATCCAAAATTATTTTTTTAAAAAGGGGTAAATCAAAACCCGACAATATTGCAGGGGGGTAAATGACCATTAACCCTATTATGTATCATAAAATCTAAATTATGTATTCTATTGAAAAAGTACAATGATTTAAAATGAATGTAGAGTGCAATTGGAATTCTTATTTTGTTTTATTTTATTTATTTAAAATGAATGTTGATGTGGTTGTCAATTGGAATTCTTTTTGGGTAATACTAATTTGTGCCTCACGGATATAAGTTAAAAAATCCACTTATAATAAATTTGTATTAAAAAAACAATAAAAAAAATTAATTTTATATTTTTATTAAAGTTAATGTACAATTTCCAATACAATATTTCTTAACTTAGCTCTTAACTTGTGTCTCTAGGGCACAAGTTAACATTGTCCTTTTTTCATTTATTTTTTAATTTTATTTTATAACTTTCTATTTTTAATTACAAGGTTAAAAGGTTAAATATAACACTTAAAAAATAAACCCAACAAGTGTAGAATCAAGGATGTCATCCTTACAAGGGGCACCCCCTTCTACTAGGTTGCTTACTTTTATCGTTTAATTGCTTGCATCAAATATATATATTACAATATTTTAATTAATAATATTACAGATCGTGAATGCTGGATCAGATCCTGTAGAATCAGGCCGCCAAGTGCGTCAGGGATGCTGGTCGTATGGAGAGGAGGGGGGTGTACCTGCAAGACACTCCGACGCTCAAGTAAGAAAGGGTCAGAGAAAAGGGGCAATCACAAAGTATGAATTCTTAGGGTGAATATTGGATACTTGACCCTCTCAAGCGAGAGGGTTTATATAGAGCCTCCAGCGCGTGGCCAACGGTCCTATTTTCGGGGCGAAATAACCGTTTTCCCCAAAGAATAGGTAACTACCCAAACTAGCCGTTATGTCGGGCAGGGTGCCCGAAACTAGTCGTTATGTCGGGCATAGGCATAGTTCCGGGCACCTGCCCATAGCTGTTCGGGGAGCAGTGATGTTGTGCGTGACGGCCAGAAGACCCGGGGAGGAACGTTGCATTCCTTGCCTGGTAGGAGGGGCAGAAAGGTAACTTTTGCCCCTTTATGGATTGGATTTAGGTAATGTGGGCCGCTCTGGAGCAGAGGCGGATTGGGCCAATTCTAGCCATTGGTCCAGTCCAGAACAGGAGCCCCCCAAGTCGTTGCTCCCGAGCACGGGAGTGATGACTTAAGGACTACTCGTTGCTCCGGGGAGCCGGAATGACGTTGTCGTTTGAAGACGCGGAGGATTGTCTCAAGGTGCTCGTGGTTTTCCGTGTCCGCGAGGTTCTTGGTCGTGACCTTGTTGCCCGGTGTTCGGGGAGATTAAGAGTCAGACAGAATGGGAAACGGTGGGTTGCCACTTGTACCTCGAGCCCTGCGTAGCAGTTAATAGGCAATGATGGCTAGTGGGTAGTCATTATGGCCTACGAGCGCGTGTTTGCACGTGCCCCTCTGTATAAAAGGGGGAAGATTGTCCCATTTTGCACTTTTCCCTTTCTGATTTCTCTTCGTCTCTTCTAAGCTCTTGTTCGTCGTCGTCTTCAGTGCTTCCGGCCACCACGTCAAGCTTCGAGCAACCTTTTTCTTCTACTCAAATCAAGTAAGTTTTCCGATTTAAGGCTTATTTTACTCCTTTTCATTGTTGCTGGTAGATTTACATGCTGTTAGGTCTAGTTTAAAGGACGAAATGTGTAATTTTCGGCGATTGTTGGTGGCGCACAGTGGTTTTGCCATTTTATGCCTCCAACATGTCGTCGGACCTGTTAGAGCGTTTGGTGAGGAAGGTGGTTCACGGCGAGGTTGCATGTGTAACCACCTCGTTCGTTCATCTTCTGGTGGAGCGATGAGTTTTCCAGTAGATCGTTCCCAGATTCTGGTGAAGCTTTGCGATTTTTGGCGAAGCTTCAACCGAAAACTGGGCATGAGCGTGGGGAAGCTCCTCGTTATGGGTTGAGGGTTCCGAGCATATCCTCGCGGGGAGATTTTTGCTTTCCCTTTGATGTTAGGGCTTAGGCCGGGGACGTTGTCCTCAGCCCTTTGCGCGCCCTTTCACTTGATTTAGCAGTGGAAGGGTGGATTTGATTTGCTGTCGAATTCACTGTCTTCTCTGCTTTCCAGGTGATCGTAATGGCGACGGGGCCATACAGAGAAGTTATTCTAGATACATCCGAGGAGGAAAGTGGCTCTGAGGAAAGTAGCAGCTCGACGACTTCGAGCTCGGCGACATCGAGTTCCTCGAGTAATGTCGGGGAGGAGGAAGAGTCGGACGCCATGGAGGAGGACGTTGAAGGGTTCTCCGCAGACGAGTGGGAGGTGGCTGAACCTTCCGAACATGTGTCGGCATTTGCAAAGTCCTTGGTGGACGTCTTTACGGAGGTAGGATCGGAAGGGGAGTGGAGGGTGCACTCCCTTCTTTGGATGATTGTGTCTGTACACACTTCGGGGATCAGTTCACCATGTACGAATACGCCTTTAAGGAGCTGGGCTTGAGGTTGCCATTAACGGATTTCCAACGGTCAGTGTTCGAGCATTTGAATTGGCCCCTACCCAACTGCACCCTAATTCGCTGGCCTTCATCCGGGCCTTCGAGTTGGTATGCGCGGATCTTTCCTTGGGGGCTACTCTCCCTCTGTTCTTCACCGTTTCCATCTCCAAAGGCAGTTAACGGGGAAGAAGTACGGCTGGGTTTCTTTGAAGCAGCCTCGCAAGTTGTTCAAGCCGTTTTCGGAATCTATCCGAACATTCAAGGAACGGTACTTCATTGTTGAACCCGTGTCTGAGGTTGCCCAGGACAGTATGTATGTCTGGGAGATAGAGGTCAACGAGGATGGAAACGAGCTGCATAACGAGGAGGGGAAGTACATTGGGCGAAGACTCTACAGGTTCCCTATCCATTGGGCGCCCGACCATTTCGCCAGGAAGCCCAACAAATATGTCTTCCAGCCGAGCGAGTTGTGCGGGCAGGACGTCGTGGCCTACGAGGCGTTGGTGAAGTGGGTCAATTCTTTCAGGCTTGCTGAGTGTTGGACGAGCAAGGGCCACAGGATTTTCGAGGAGGATAAGAGTCAGAGGGTCGAGCGTCGATTCATCAACGTTAAGGCACTGCTGGAGTGTAAGACTCCTGCAGAAGCTGAGACGCTACTCGGTAGTCTTAGTTACTTAGATTTTGTTTATGCTACTTCTTTTCCTCGTATCTAATCATGTTCGTGTTTCGCTTGTGCAGGTGAGATGCCTCAGGCTCATGATCGGGTTGTAAGGAACGCTTTGGCGAGGAATAAAGTTGGAACGGTTCCTCCGAAATCTCGGTTTGCTGGTGCCCGTGTTCCTCCCCCGGTGCAGTCTGCTGCGGGGACCTCCACTTCTCCAACTCCTAGTCCCCGTGGATTTCCCCTGCCTTTGACCGGGTGGCCTAAGCGACAAAGGGTTTCTGAAGCTGTGGACCTTACTCGGGTAGCGGAGAAAGGGAAGTTCGAGCTTCCTCCCTGCATCCTTGATAGGAAATTTTTTGAAGGAAACTCTCTGGTCGTTCCCCGGGCGGAATCTCTTCATTTGGAAAGCATGGATCGCCCGAGCAAGAGGGCGCTGGTGGCCCAAGACGCTTCAGCCTTGGTCCGGATGCTTGAGATGGCGGCAGTCTATGCTGAAGGGGACTCTACTACTGAGTCTGAACTCAATGTTGCCCGTGCTTCCGTGGCATCTCTCAAGGAAGAGGTTAAGACTGCCGGTGAGGCTCGGAAGAAAACTGAAGGGGAGGCGGCCAGGCTGAAGGAGGAGAACTCCAAACGGGCAGTGGAGAAGAGTGCCGCCGAGGAGCTGATAGGGGAGCTGAGGGCGGCCAATGCCCCGGGTGCCGACGAGCCGGACGACGTGAAAAAGCTGAAGACTAGGTCCGAGTTGGTTGCCCGTCTATTGCTGGCCAAAGATGATGGCATTGCCATTGCGGGCGAGTCCTTTAGGAATGTCGTGGCTCAGCTGCGCGTGGTGAACCCTGGGCTTGCAATTTCTGCCGAGGGCACCCACTACTTGGCGCATGTTGAGGACAGACGCATTGTTGTGCCCGAAGGTGTCGTCATTGAAACCCCCGAGGATCAGCCCGAGGACCAGCCCGTGGAGGACCAGAGGCCCGAGCCAGATTCAACCGAGTACGCTGAGGAATGAGGAGTTTGTCATTATTTTGGATATTGTTGTAATATGCCCGGCCTGCGTGCCATATTATTGTAATTTATTTTGGGGGGGGGGGGGGGCTGGCCCCCGTTTTATGTAACGACGCACAATAATGGTCCTTGTGGCCACCCACTATGTTAAGTTATTTTATTCATGGCTTTACATGATTTTACTTGCGTTTATTTTTGCTAAGTGATGAAAGCATGCTCGCTCTGAATGTATGTTCGCCCGTGATAAGGGGTTTTTGACTTGTGCGAATTTTTTTTGGGAGATTGCTCGTAATAGATGTGTTCGGCAGTGTGGGGAACTGGTCGAACTGCCGGGGAATGTCCTGGCGGGGAGCGGAGCTCAGGTCGCGTTTGAGGCCTGAGTTCGCGGCGTGAACGTCCTATCGCGAGCTGGGGTTCTGCCAATTGTGGTACTCTGACAACGGCGATGCTCGATCGAGGACCGCTGTCAAGCACTTACCGAGCTCGTTACTGAGCGGGGTTATGCTTTAGTCGTATGCGACGCTTGTACCTAGACGCGCATAGTGGTCGGTAGCTGGCGTTCGTCGTTGCGACGAGTCGAACCGAGGATTTAGCTGTAGTATTGTTTTAGCTTCTCAGCGTTCCATGGTCGAGCGAGTTCTTCCCCAGTGATATGTTCTAGGTAGTAGGCCCCATTTTCCGTTCTTGCCCGGACGCGATAGGGTCCCTCCCAATTGGCTGCTAGTTTGCCTTCGCGAGAGTCTTTGTGGTTTCTTCTTAGGACAAGGCTTCCCACGTCGAACTCTCGTCGTATCACTTTGGCGTTGTGCCTGATGGTGATCTTTTGTTTCAGGGAGGCTTTGCGAAGAGCTGCCCCGGTACTGATTTCCTCGACGAGGTCGGGCTCTTCCCTTAAAGATTCGTCGTTCATCTCCTCGTCCAGGGGCGACTCTGTCCGCCTAGAGGGCACGTGAACTTCGACGTAAATTACAGCCTCAGTTCCGTATGCTAAACGGAAGGGTGTTTCCCCGGTCGTTGAATGGGGAGTTGTACGGTATGCCCAGAGCACGTTGTGTAGCTCCTCGACCCATGCCTTATTTGTTTCGTCTAGCCTTCGTTTGAGGCCTCGAAGGATGACTTGGTTAGCTGCCTCAGCCTGCCCATTTGTTTGGGGGTGTTCGACGGATGCGAAGTGTTGCTTCGTGCCCAGTTGGCCGACGAAGTCCTGAAACTTCCTGTCCGTGAACTGCGTCCCGTTGTCCATTACTATCGCTTGGGGAATACCAAAATGTGCAAGGATGTTTCATTTGTAGAAACGCAGGATGTTGAAGGCAGTTATTTTGGCTAGAGCTTCTGCTTCTATCCACTTTGTGAAATAATCTACGCCCACTATGAGGTACTTGTTCTGACTTGATCCTACCACGAAGGGTCCTAGGATGTCTAGGCCCCACCAGGCGAACGGCCACGGGGAGGACGTAGCCTTGAGCTCGTTGGGCGGAGCCAGGTGCATGTCCCCGTGGCGTTGGCATTTGTCGCATTTCTTCATGTGTTCTTTCGCGTCGTTTTGCATGGTCGGGCAGTAGTACCCTGCTCGGAGAGCCTTGCAAGCAAGGGACCTTCCTCCGAGATGTTGGGCATTGATTCCCTCGTAGATTTCGCGCAGGATGTGTGCGACCATCTCCTCCTCGATGCATTTGAGAAGTGGAATAGAGAATCCCCGCCTGTATAGTTTACCTTCGACCAGGACATACGAGCAGGCTCTTCGCCTGATCATGCTGGCCTCCTTTGCGTCGGACGGGAGTTCGTCTTTGGCGAGATAGTTGTAGACTGGGGTCATCCAGCAGTTGCTGTCGCCGATCACCTGCACGTCGAGTGTCGGGGAGGCCTTCTTGATGCTGGGTCGAGGAAGCACTTCCTGTATGATGGATTTGTTTCCGCCTTTCTTCTTCGTACTGGCCAGTTTAGACAGTACGTCTGCTCGTATGTTATGTTCGCGGGGAACGTGTTTCACTTCCACTGTTGTGAATTTCGCCATTTCCTTCTTTACCAGGGCCAAGTATTCGGTCAGGTTTTCGCTTTTGGCTTGGTATTCACCCCGGACCTAGAGGGCCACGAGTTGTGAGTTCGTGCAAATGACGACTTCTTGTGCGCCCAGGTCCTCGGCAAGGCATAGCCTAGCGAGGAAGGCTTCGTATTCCGCCTGGTTATTGGAGGTTGGGAAAGACAACGTAAGTGATACCTCGACGATAATCCTTCATCGCTCTCCAGTATGATGCCCGCGCCGCTTCCCGCCGAGCTTGAGGCACCGTCGACGAAGATGGTCCACTTGCGCGCTTCGCTCGCGGGGGAGTCTGCGAATGTCATCTCCGCGACGAAGTCGGCCAGAGCTTGGGCCTTGAGGGCTTTTCTGCCTTCGTATTGGATGTCAAATTCGAACAGCTCCAGCGACCATTTGAGCATTCGGCCGGCCATATTTGGTCATCCGAGCAGCTGCTTTATGGGCTAATCTGTTTGAACCACGATCGTGTGAGCCAGGAAGTAGTGTCTTAATCTTCTGGCTGCGTTGATGAGGGCCAATGCCACTTTCTCTATCTGCTGGTATCTTAACTCTGGTCCTTGCAATGCTTTACTTGTAAAGTAAATGGGTTTCTGCCCGTCAGGCGTCTCGCGGATGAGAGTGGCACTCACTGCTTCGGTCGTGACGGTCAGATATAAGTACAGTGTTTCGCCGTTGTCTGGTCGAGAGAGGGTCGGTGGCTCTGAGAGTGCCCGTTTCAGATGGAGAAGGGCCTTGTCGCACTCCTCGGTCCATTCGAATGTTGCCTCTTTGCGGAGGAGTTTGAAGAATGGCAGGGCATGCTGGGCGAACTTGGCCATGAAACGAGATAGTGACGCGAGCATCCCGTTGAGGGACTGGATGGATTTTTTGGACTTGGGCGTAGGAAACTCGGAGAATGCCCGACATTTGTCGGGATTGTCTTCGATTCCTCGTTCCGTCAAGTAGAAGCCGAGGAATTTGCCTACCTGGACACCAAACGTGCACTTCTCCGGATTAAAATGCATTTTGTATTTCCTGGCCTGTTCGAAGACCTTTCGTAAGTGGGCAGTATGATCGGTTTCCTCATGGGACTTAACGATCATGTCATCTATGTATACTTCGAGCATGTCGCCTATTTCTCCCCGAAATACTTTGTTCATCATTCGTTGGTACGTTGCTCCGGCGTTCTTCAGGCCGAATGGCATTACGTTGTAGTAATAGTTCCCCGATTCGGTCATGAAGGCCGTATATTTTTTGTCAGACATTGCCATTGGGATTTGATTGTAGCCCGAGTAGGCGTCCATGAACGATAAAAGTTTAAAACCAGCAGAATTATCAACAAGTTTATCAATATTGGGGAGGGGGTAGGCATCCTTCGGGCATGTCTTATTGAGATTGGTATAATCAATGCACATGCACCATTTTCCATTAGATTTTTTAACAAATACAACGTTGGACAGCCAAGTGGTGTACTTGGCCTCCGAAATAAATTTGGCCTCGAGGAGGTCCTTTACAGCTTTTTCGGCAGCCTCCATTTTCTCCGGAGACTGCTTCCTCCTACGTTGTGCTACAGCCTTGATGGTCGGGTCAATGGTCAGCTGGTGACATGCGATGGATGGATCTAAGCCAGGCATTTCTGCGGCGCTCCACGCGAAAAGGTCGGCGTTCTCTCGGAGGCACGCTTTGAGCTGCTTCCTCGCGATGTCAGGCAGGTTTGCTCCGATCTTTACTCCCCGTTAGGGGTCTTAGCCGAACAGGACTAGCTCGAAGTTGCCATCCGGGATTGGGCGCATCGGATGGGAGATGCTACTGGATGACGTGGATGGGCCGGCTGAAGCTGCTCGTTCTTCCTGTTGGTCCTCGGGGAAGCGACTGTCGAGGTCGATAGAGTCGATCTGGGGCAGAGGCTTGGCCTCCTCGGAGCTGCTTGGCAGTGCTGCCTTGCTCGACGTTTTAGGCTTGGGCGCAATGGCGTTGAGCCTCTTTGTAGCTGCTTCAAAACACCGTCGGGCAGCTTCTATATCACCGTGGAGGGTGGCGACCATTCCTTTCGAAGTGTAATACTTCATCTTCAGGTGGACGGTCGATGGCACCGCTACCAACTCGGCTAGAGTTGGCCTTCCGAAAATGCATTGGTAAAGCGACGGGCAGTCGATTACCAGAAATTGCACCTTGATGGACCTGGCCGTTTCAGCTGCTCTGAAGGTCATGATCAACTCGACGTAACCCCACGGCTTGGTCACAGACCCATTGAACCCATGCAAATCGGACCCTACGTAGGGGGTAAGGTGTGATTCGTCTAGCTGCAGCGTTGAGAACAGCTGGGAGTACATGATGTCGACCGAGCTTCCCTGGTCGACTAGGATTCGGCGAACGTCGAAGTTTGCCATTTGGGCTCTGACGAGCAACAGAATGCTTGAGTTGGGGGAGCCGCCGAGGAGTTCCTCCTTGTAGAAGGAGATGGGGACGGAACCCTTCGGGGCCTGATCAAGCGTGGTCACTTTGTTCGAGCTGGTGTTGATCAGGTGTTCGAACTTCCGTTCCACGGATCCCATAGTAACTTTGTTGAAACCCCCGCCAGAGATGACCATGGTGGAGGGGAAGGTCTCCCACGGGCTGTGGGCCGCGAAATATGCAGGGGCGCTGAGCCCGTCAGGGACGTTGAAGTCCTCGGGTTGCGATATGGACATAGCGACCTGTATGTTGGTGTCTTCCGAGGAGGGTACCTCCTCCTCGACCTTCTTGGACTCCTGGGCGTCCTGCCGAGGAGTGTCCTTCTTCTTCGCGAACTGCTTCAGGTGGCCGTCCCTGATCAGTATTTCAATGGCATCCTTTAGATGGATGCATTTCTCTGTGGTATGGCCGTGACTTTTGTGGAAGCGGCAGTACTTTGACTTGTCCACGTTTGGTCTGTTCGGCAGCTGTTTGGGGAAGCGGACCCCGGCTTGTTTGAACTTCGAATTGGCACATTCAGTCAAAATCTTCTCCCTGGAAACGGTCAGGGGAGTGTAATCATGGAAATGCCCGGAGGCCCCTTTCCTGTCACGGGAGTCGCGGGGACGGTCCTCGTGCCTTCGTTCACCCCGACGAGATGCCGAGGCTTCTTCTCCTTTGGAGGCCCAGGCGTTCTCCTGGCAGCGAGATGCTCGGACGTTGCTGGCCGCAATCTTCTCCTCATACTGAATATGAGATTGGGCTTTGAGGAGGAGGGCGTCTAAGTTCCTCGGCGGCGCGAGGCCAATGGCTTTGGAAAACTTGGAGTCCGGGCGGACCCCTTGTTCGAGCAGGAACTTCTTCATCTTATCTTTCGTCGGGACCTGCACAGCTTCCTTGTTGAACCTCTCGATATATGCGTGGAGTGGTTCGTCTTTACCCTAGATTATGGCTCCGAGGGAGGCCTCAGTTTTGGGATGGCGGCGACATGCTGTGAAGTGCCGCGAGAACACCCTGCCTAGTTGTTTCCACGAGGTGATGGACTTCCGGGCAGTTGTTTATACCATGTCATCGCTCCCTTCCGAAGCATGGTCGGGATCAGTCTGTATTTGATGGCGCCCCGTACGCCGCGGTAGTCTAGCAGCGTATCAATGTTCTCGATGTGGTCGTCGGGGTCGGTGGTCCCGTCGTATGTGCCAAGTGACGGGGGTTTCTCCAAGCCTTTTGGGAGACGGGTGGCCAGGATCTCTTCGGACAATGGGCCGCGAGGCTTGTCGTCGTCACTAGAACTGGTGTATGATGGTGACCAAACGGGTTGCTCGCGTCGGCGATTCCTTCGTGGAGAAGGTGAGCGGTTCCTTCGAGGAGAAGGTGAGCGGTTCCTTCGTGGAGAAGGTGAGCGTTCCCGTCCTTTGGACTTGATTGGAGACTCCTCGTTCCTTCGAGTCCTTTTGTGGTCATGAGCGTGCTGGTCACGCGGGGAGATCTGGTCGCGCTTTTGGGCTACGCGAGGATCGTGCTCTTGGCGCAGTCTTCGGTCGATTTATCTCCGTGGCTGCAGGCTTCTAGATCGTCGTTGGTTCCTCTGCGTAGGAGGGGGTCTTGGACGGCGAGATTCTTCCAGTGCCCCAATCCTCTCATTTTGCTGCAGGATCAGGGTGTTGGTTTTGTTGAGGGCCTCCAGGAGGGCTGCCACGGCCGGGTCGGCGCTGGGCGGAACATGAACGGGCTGGAGGTCGAGAGACGGTTGATCGTTGTTGCGATCAGCAGGGGTTGGGGAAGGAGAAGCGGTGGCTCCATCCCTAAGGAAACGGGCATCTCGGAGGAGAGATGATTGGTCGTCAACGTCAGATTTGTTGACGGGGAGGATGGTGGAATGAAGAGCATCCTGGGTGCGATCTTGGGAGGCCATGATCGTGATGATGTTCGAAAGTTGTTTTGATATTCGGTTAAAGAAAGAAGGGGAGAACAAAGTTTCCCACAGACGGTGCCACTGATCGTGAATGCTGGATCAGATCCTGTAGAATCAGGCTGCCAAGTGCGTCAGGGATGCTGGTCGTATGGAGAGGAAGGGGTGTACCTGCAAGGCACTCTGACGCTCAAGTAAGAAAGGGTCAGAGAAAAGGGGCAAGCACAAAGTATGAATTCTTAGGGTGAATATTGGATACCTGACCCTCTCTCTTGAGAGGGTTTATATAGAGCCCCCAGCGCGTGGCCAACTGTCCTATTTTCGGGGCGAAATAACCGTTTTCCCCAAAGAATAGGTAACTACCCAAACTAGTAGTTATGTCGGGCAAGGTGCCCGAAACTAGCCGTTATGTCGGGCATAGGCATAGTTCCGGGCACCTGCCCATAGCTGTTCGGGGAGCAGTGATGATGTGCGTGACGGGCAGAAGACCCTGGGAGGAACGTTGCATTCCTTGCCCGGTAGGAGGGGCAGAAAGGTAACTTTTGCCCCTCTGTGGATTGGACTTAGGTAATGTGGGCCGCTTTGGAGCAGAGGCGGATTGGGCCAATTCTAGCCATTGGTCTAGTCCAGAACAATTACATAATTACTTCAAACTATTTCATGAGTATAATTATTTAATTTAACACTATTACATAATATTAATTCACACTATTACATAATATTAATTCACACTATTATTTCTCCTCAAATATATTTAATTACGTAATATATTATTACTTTCAGTTTATTATTTTACTAATATTAAAAACTATTATTAATTACGTATGAATAAAATATTATTTTATTATATAATAATTGTTTAAAATAATGTTTTCATTTTACTTTTATTAAACAAACATTAGTAATAGTATCATGTTTTTTTAAAAATAATGTTAGAAATAATTTTTAAACAATTTTTAAAATAATAATGTTAGTAAAATAATAATATTTGCTTAAAAATATTAAAACTTTATTATGTTATGAAAACATTCTATACTGAAAGTAATATATATATATATATATATATATATATATATATATATATATATATATATATATATATATATATATATATATATATAAAACTTTATACAAATGTTATTATATAATATATAAAATAATGTTTGTTTAGAAAATATGGTTGAAAGTAATATTAAATATTAAAAATAACGTTATTATGTAATATTACACTTTATACAAATATTTGAAAGTAAATATTATGTAATATTAAAAATAACGTTTTTTTTTTTAATCAATAAAAATGAATTAATTCAAAAGCAAATAATACAAAGGTGATCATGAAGAATCACCCCACCAAGATCTATTACATCATGAGTAAGGCTATATGCTTTCTATACTTTCTATTATGTCACCCCCCTTTGAATAATACTTTCTATGATATTATTTACAACACAATCCTTATCTACGCTATGATCCTTCTTAAAACAAAAGGTATTCCTAAAATAGCTACTTATCCACTTTAGCTCCTCCTCCCAATGATTTGGTTTGTGATACACCTGCAGCCAATGGAGAACATCCTCCCAAATTTTATTCATCACAGCACAGTAAAACAAAAAGATGATCAATGGATTCCAACTCCTGAAAAAAACAACATTTTCTATCAAATATAACACCCCACTTAGCCAATCGATCTTTAGTGGCCAGCTTCATATGACAAGCAAGTCACAAGTAGACAACAGCTCTAGGCCGAGCATGGTTCCTAACAACAACATTATGCCAGCTAACATTTGGTTCCTGTTTCAGCAGCTCAGTATAAAACTTACCCATTCTAAATTTATCATCCATCAAGCTCTGACTCCAATAGCTCTGAATATTAGGAACAAGTTGCCTCATCTTCAAGATACCCTTAACAATCCAGGGTGAGTTCTTGTCTTCATCCATTGCCATCACATCATTTTCCTTTATGAAGTACATGTGAAGCCATTTGACCCACAAGCAATCCCTCTTCTTGCAGAGATTCCAAATGAGCTTCAGCATAGTAACCTTGTTCCAAATATCCAAGTCGGGAATATTTAATCCACCTTTGATTCCAGGCCTGCAAACTCTCTTCCAAGCAACAGGACTTTTCCTGCTGGAAGAAGTTCCAGCAGTCCAAATAAAGGTTCTGCAAGCAGTGTGAATTCTATCAATAACAGCCTTTGGAATGGGAAAACATTGGAGCCAATAGTTGGTTATCGCAAAACTAACAGCATTCACCAACTGAACTCTGTCATCGTAGCTAAGAAGTTTGGCACTCCAATGGTGAATTCTTTGCATAACTCTCTCAATCAGAGGGAGGTAGTGGTTCACAGATAATTTCTTACAAGTGAGGGGAACACCTAAATATCTGAAAGGAAGAACACCTTCATTGTAACCTGTCAGCCTTAATATGTGATTCTTCTCACCATCTTCAACTTCCCCAAAATAAACTTGGCATTTAGCTGGATTGACCACCAAGCCAGTTAATATAGAGATCTTCTTCAGAATTATGTTCATAAGATTCACAAACCCCTTATCACCCCTACAAAACAGAAGAATATCATCTGCAAATATAAGATGAGTTAGCTCCATTTTCTCACACTTAGAATGGTAATTAAAGTCAGGATTTTCTTGCATTTTCCCTAGTAGTTGATAAGTGCAAATTGTAGCTATTTTTGTATATAAGTTTTGTTGCACTTATCAGTTCTTTTTGTTAATAAAACCCCACTTTGTTGTAAAAGTGTGTATTTAATGCATACTTGTGTTTTTGTTTATATATGTAACAAATAATACTTTTCCATTCATTTTGTAGATATTTGAGCATTGATATTGGAGCATTGTTTTATAAAGCATTGAATAAGCTTTCCAACGCTTCAAACCGGGCGAAAAACGGAGTTAAGGTTCAAAAGTTACAAATAAAACAAAGCAGAAAAATGTTGTTTTGTCAAATTCGCCAGGCAAATTCTGATTCGCCGGGCGAATTCGAGAATTTCTCCAGGCGAGGCTGTGGCGAGGCCCTAGCGAGAGAAAAGTTGGAAATTCAAGTTGCTTCTGTCTTGTGCTTGCGTCTTGTTCGCCAGGCGAGTTTTGAGACTTTCGCCGGGCGAATTTTCATTCGCCAGGCGAATGTAGATATTTTTGCCAGGCTATTTTATTGCGCAGCTGGTGTGAGAGAAAAAGGGGAATCCGCCTGGCGAATTTGTCTGAACCTGAATTTTGTATTTAATTCATTTTACTTCATTTTTGAGAGGTTATGTTGTTTGGGGGTGATTTTTGTCTCCAAACTTCATCAAACTTCATTCTTTGGTAGATTAGTTTAGAAAACAACTATGGAGCTTGCACACGGATGAACCGGGGTGGATTGATCATCGACCGGCTCCGACAAACCGCGAGATATTTGGTCAATTTCTCTTTTTCTTTATGTTTTTCTTTATGGTTGGGTTGTGTATATGTATTTGCTGTAAACTCATGTATATTTGTCGCCCATGGCGTTATATGAAATTTGCTTTACAAATCTTTATTGGTGATTGTCTCTGATTTTTGCTTTATGCGCGGGGTTTGGGTCGTGTTAGAGATAAACTTCACAAACTTTGATTAGGAATGATTATCTGTTAGTTTCTGGATGCTAGAGATAGATTTAGGGCTAACAATCCGTAAGGGTGTCGAAACTTAATGCCTTCGTGTCTTGAGTCGGGTGCGAAAGTGTCGATGAGGGTAGCATGGTTGAGTGTGCCAGAGATGGACATGTGTTGTGAATGATACCGGGTGATATTGAGGAGTATTGTAGGTTGAGTGTAACTGGTCGGTAAGTTTAAGTTTGTGAGGAGTCGATTATGTGCACGCCTGAAAAGTTTGTCTTGCTGAAGAATGAATTTGTTTTATGTTTTAATGTTTACTTTTCTGTTTTCTTGTTTAAACCATTTTAACCCAAACTCATAAACGCGAGAGATTGTCGAACGACATTCTTTCCCTCGAACCGATCTCTGTGGACACGACATAAATCCCGGAGGGAATTCTTTCGAAAATAAATATTTTTGCTGCTTTCCCTATTCTGCATCCAACAGTAGTCTACTCAAGTAATCCATAACAATGACAAACAGATAGGGTGAGATGGGATCACCCTGTCTAATGCCTCTTTTAGCTTGCAAAAGTCTAGAATTCTCCCTATTGATGTTGTACCTAAAAGAGACAGAAGTGACACCATTCATAATCCATTTAACAAATTGCTCATCCACACCTAACTCTAGCAAAATAGTTTCAAGAGCCTTCCAATTAAGCATGCCATATGCCTTCTGAAGATCAAGTTGCATAAGACATCTAGGAGTGCCAGATTTCCTAGAATAACCTTTAAGGAGCTCATAAGCCAACAGAATGTGATTGTGAATTTGCTGACCTGGTATGAAAGTTGCTTGGTTGTTACTCACAATACTCCCAATGACTCTAGCAAGTCTAGCAGTCAGGACCTTAGAGTAGACCTTGTAAACAATAGAACAACAAGCAATGGGCCTATAATCCTTAAGATATTGAGCCTCATCCTTTTTAGGGATTAAAGTGACAATAGTGCTATTAAAGGCCTTAAACATAGTGTTAGAGTTCAACCAATAGCAAATAGTATTGATTAGGTCATACTTCACTATGCTCCAGCAACTTTTGAAAAATATAGCACTATAGCCATCCATACCAGGGGCCTTAGAATCCCTAATACCATGAAGGGCATTAAAGATCTCTTTTTCAGTGACTGGAGCAATAAGGTCTTGCCTCTGATCATAGTTAAGAGAAGGACCTTTCCTCATAACTCTCAGATCAACCTGCTGCAGACCTCTATCATCCTTTCCCACTAGCTCCTCATAGTAATCTAACACTTCCTCTTCAATCTCTTTATTAGTGTGAAGCTTAACACCATCAGCCCTGCATAAGTTCATCATCTATTTAGAGTTAGATTTGACTTTCAATGTAGCATGGAAATAATTATTATTCCCATCTCTAAGCCTAATCCAATCAACTTTGGATTTTTGATGGAGAATATTTTCCTCTAAATCATGCCACATAATGATCTCCTTAGTTTTCTCCTTTACCTTTAGAATAATGGTAGAATTCATGAGATCTTTAGTTAACCCAGTCTACCACTTCTCCAGCTCCTCTCTAGTGGCTAAAATTGTTCTCTTAACACCTGTTAAGGGCTTACTCAACTTCCTAATTATAGGTTTCAGTATTTTAAGTTTCTCCCAAAGGATAAAAGGGGGAGTCCCTATAATAGGATCACCCAGCTTCTAGCCACTGCTTCATGAAACCCCTCCATCTCAGTGGTACAATTGATGAATTTGAAGCTACTTCTTTTGGGTCTGCTCTGATTCTTATTACACAGCTATAAAATAACATGATCTGATACACTAGGAGGCAAGTGTTTCAGATGGAAATTCATAGATTGAAACCAAGCAACATTACCAATGACTCTATCCATCCTAGAATAGATAGGATCAAGAATGTGCTTATTATGCCAAGTGTAGTAGTTTCTAATATTATCCATTTCAGCCAAATTACACACATCCATCATAGTTTGCAAATCTCTGAATTCATTCTCACTCACCATTCTACCACCAATTCTGTCTTTACTCATCAGTACATTATTATAATCACCAATGATGCACCAAGGTTCACTATTGCTGGTAGGCAACAAGGCAATATCATTCCATAGTTGTTTCCTCTAGTCTAAGGTATTCATGGCATAAACCACAATCATCCTAAACTGGATCTTCCCTGTATTATCAAAAACTCTACAATGAATATATTGACTAGAGCAACTGTTAACACAAATATCAACAACCCTAGGATTCCAACTAACCTAAATCCTCCCATTATCATGATGACTATAATTGTCAACATACTTGTCATGGAGATTTATTTTGCTTCTGATAAGACTAGCTCTAGACTGCTTCACCCTAGTTTCAAGAAGAATGCAAATGCCAGGATGTAAATCTAAGAAATGGGAGCTAATCTCTCTCAATTTACCACCCTTATTTAGCCCCCTCACATTCCAGGACAGAATCATGGATCAGTGGTATTATGCCCTAGAGGATCTATCAATTCCTCTAATGCAAAGAAACCATTGCTATAGTTGATACTAGATGTCTCATGTTGACTCAAATGCTTCTTTCCCCTGTCTGTGCCTTTACCCCTGGGTGTTTTCCATAGAGCATCTTCCTCATTGTTGCTACTACCACTAGCTTTAGGAATTTCCTCATCATTGTTACTTTTATTCTTTTCCTTAACAATACTAGTTTCATGCTTTTCCTCTTGGACTGCAACTTCCCTGTTCTGTTCTTTCTGAACCTCCACTTTGTGTTTAGGCTTCCATTGCTGGCTGTTCTTCTGCACTGCACAATTATGCCCAAATTTTTTACATCTGCCACAGAATTTTGGTAACCATTCATATTCTATGCTTTGCTTGACTTGTTTCCCCTCATGATTTCGTATAATGATCTCCTTAGGAACCTGTTGTGTAGCATCTACTTCAATGAGCATTCTAGCATAAGATTTTCCTCATTCTCCTTGAAGGATTTGAATCTCATAAGAAAATAACCATCATCATGGTATAGTAACTCTGGCAATTGGACTGTGTTCCAGTTCTTCATCATAAACTGCTTCACCATGTTCATACTTAGTTCTCCTCCCAAAACATACATGATTAAAGCACTCTCCCAGTATTTCACTTCAGATTCTATGTCTGATTCTTCAATCTCCACAACAACTTCTCCATTAACAACTTTAGGAGCAACAAAATCAAGAGTCATACCGTTAGATGCCTTGCGGTTGTTGCTGATAACATCTACCCAAAGCTTTCTTGGCTCTTCCACGGTTGATGCTCGACCTAGGTTTCGCCACTTCTGGTTTGCTCCACTTATTTGGGAATCTCTTCTTCTTGGTTACTATCTAGAATACTTTGGTCTTCATGTTTTGATAGCTTCGAGTGTTCTGATGGTACTTCCGGTACATGGTGCGGTTGTTCCGGAGGATTCTTCGGCGACGGTGGCCCCAAGAATCGAGAGGGTCTCCCCCATCCCCTTCCTCTCCCTTTTCCCCTCCCTGCAAAAAATAACGTTATTATGTAATATTAAACTTTAAATTGAAATATTAAATATAAATATAATAAATATTAAACTGAAAGTAAATAAAATAAATAAATAAAATAATGCATTGAAAGTAAATAATAATAAATAAATAAATTGAAAGTAAATAAAATAAATATAAATATTAAATATATTTTAATATTTATTAGTTTAATTAATGAATTGAAAGTAACTAATAAACTAAAATCAAATATATTGTTTAATCAAATATTTATGTTTTAGATATAGTTATAGTATATAAATTAAGTGGAGATTTCATTTTGAAACACCTGTGGGGTTAGTGGTAAAGATGTCTATATATTATCAGGGAGAACCTCGATACAAATCCTCCTTACTACAAAATTTTTTAATAAAAAAATGTTCGATTAACAGCCACGCCAACAATAAATAGGTGTTTTTTACAGGATTTTTTTTCGAATTTGCCCCTTATAGCCGGAGGAAAATGAATATTAACCTAATATATTATGTCATTTTTAACAACTGTTTATCTTTGCTACTGATGTTGCAATACTGAATAAAATGAACCAAACAATTGAATAAAACGCTATATAAACATTTTATATCAATTAAGTGTTGTATGTTCAATATTACTATCATTTTAAATTGATAGAGATTTATATAAATATAACTCAGGAAAATGTAAAAGTCTATATTTTGATCTTTTATATATATATATATATATATATATATATATATATATATATATATATATATATATATATATATATATATATATATATATAGCCGAAGCATCCATAAAGTAGAAATATAAGATAAATGCAATTGTTATACATCACTGAGATTTTAAAGACCATACACATAATGAATCTCGAAATTTAAAATTCAGTGTAATATCACCCAACCAAAATGGATAGTCAACGTACAATTACAATGTGATTCATCATAACAAAAAAGCATGTAAATGTTGGGAAATACATGTGAATTGTATAGAGAATCAAGTGTGAGTTTTAAGTCTTATATTGCTTAGAAAAGTGAAGTTTGAACACTTTATAAGTAAGAGGACCCATACACCTATCACCTTAAGGTTTTAGGTGAATATGTGGTGTCTCTCTCACTTGTTTGGATGAGTCTTTGACCTTTAGGTTAGTGTTTTCCTCAATGTGAATGTTTCCCCCTCGTGATAACCCATCAGTGGTATCAGAGTCTGGTTTGAGTAAGGGACCAACTCCTTGTGTCGAAAGCCTTCGTGACACTATGGTCAGGCAGCATGTTCCGTTGAAGTGCTCATGACGAGATAAGGGTGTCTCTCAACGGCGGCACAAGTATGTGGATGAAAGAACTTCCGCTTGAGGGGGAGCATAGTGGATGGACTTACACTTGAGGGGGAGATTGTTGGGAAATAAGTGTGAGTTGTGTGGAGAATCAAGTATGAGTTCTAGGTCCCATATTGCTTAGAAAAGTGAAGGTTGAGCACTTTATAAGTAAGAGGACCCATACACCTATCACCTTAAGGTTTTGGGTGAATATGTGGTATCTCTCTCACTTGTTTGGGTGAGTCTTTAATCTTTAGGTGAGTGTTTGCCCCAATGTGAATGCTTCCCCCTCGTGATAACCCATCAGTACATCCATCTAATCGTCTAGAATGAAACAAAAGTTAACATAAATGAACCATGTCTTATAAGTGCAAGCATCTAATACTAAGCTTTATTAAATTTGGAAAGTATTTCAATTGTTTAGTTCTATCTTTAATTTCTTTGTTGGATTAGTGCCCGAGTACTGTGTAGCCCCAACAACGTCACAATTAACATCGACATCCTCTGAAATTAATGAATTCACTTTAACTGGAAATAAGTCATTATTATAATCAGGTTCATTCTCTCCACATGCAGACATCGAATGCTACATAAAAAATAAAGAGAAAATCAACAATGTAAATGGTTATAAATGTTAAACCAAAATTGAAAAGAAACATACGAAGATGTTTAATTTTTTACTTACAGCAGATAAATCAACATTTTCCTCACTCCTTAACACCTTTGTGATTTAGCTGAATATAAAGATATACGTCAATATAAGATATACACGAATAGCTGAATGTTGAAATACATGACGTCATACTATACCTTAGGACTGATGTAGTCATTAACTATTTGATTAACAAATGATTCATCGGTATCAAGCTTGTGAATCGAAGCTTGATTGAAGTTTGGTTGAACTTTAACTCTAAATGCTATTTTCTTGTTTAATAGCAAAATAAGTTCATCAGGATACACCATAGGATCATCTTCTCCATCCTAAGACAATACATGTTAGTTGATTAAATGTAAAAAAGATTAATTAATTAATCGTGGCAAGAAAATCATTTAGGAATTTTCATTGAAACATAGAAAGATCAATACCTCCAACATTAATTTGCGCATATCATCCACTGTTTTTCCTATGATAGTTACACAATCATTATCCCAGAACACAAAACGATACTTTGCATCGCCAAATTTCAACCTTATACCTATGGCAATTTTGTGATTTTAAAATTATGATAGAACACCATTTCAAATGAAATAAAAACGTGATAAGTTTAATCTCGGTATATGTTGTTTAACATCTTCACCACAACCACATTTGTAAGAATGTGTAGGAGAAAGAGATTTTAAAGAGCATTTAGTGCAACCATAATAGAACCATCTGTATTTCGAAACAACAAATTTCAATGTCGTTGCTACAGTAACACATATAGTCTCCTAATAATGAATTAAATCATGCATGAATTAGTAAACATAAATTAGTATTTTCACTTTAAACATCAAATTGGATTTCCACAATTCTTTTAAAGCATGCCTATTTTAGCTTGTAGAAGTCGTTTAAGAACGTGCATTTGGCATTATAAACAAACCTTTCAATTGTTGTAAATTGTGTTCCACCAGACTAGTTGAACAACGTTTGAGTAGATTGTGTAGGCTTCTCATTCTTCTCCGATTCAAGTATCCTAAACAAAAATTAACACCTCAAATAATAACTTCAGTAACAAAACTATAAATAAATATGTAAATTTTCAACTTATATAACAAATTGAAAAGATAAAAAATAGTTCCCAAGATACTCTACTTTGACACAAAATCCTGAATAATAGGTATGTCTTTGTTGATCAACAATTTTGAACTGCTCTATCCATTGAAAATTGGAGAATATTTTCAAAAAACATTTACATCAAGAAAAAAATAACCAATTTGCATCTAATAATATCATAAATATATTCGAATTACATTTAGGATTAAATGAAACAACATTGGCAATCCTTTATCATTGCATGAGTCAGAACAATGACAATTGCTTCAGATTTTGTATCATCATTATGGTAACTTAAAAACTTGGATCAATTATTGTCCCATAAAATGCAGTTTATAACATTGCCCTTATACATAATTTAATTGTAAGTATAATATTAAGTAACTTTAATATAAATGTATAAAATGTTAAAGAACACAACACTATTACCCCAAATTCTTCAGTTTTAAAGAAACCATAACTTTCTTTCTGCCTGACATGGATTGATAATTGTTAATCTCGTGGACGACACCAATTATATCTGATAAACAAAAAGATATTGCATAACAATTGTAAAAAAATTAGATAAGATAAAATTTGTGTAATAAAATCATATAATTCAAATACCTTCAAGTCTCTTAACTTTACAGTTTCCTTGGAGGATTTCAGAAAATTCATTGAAGAAAAACTTGTTTGTGGGTATATTGGCAAGCTCAATGGGCTTCATAGTTCTGAGGAAAACAAATTTCTTCGGAATATCACAAACCTTTCATTGAAATTAATTGTCATACACATTACCATTATTTATGACGCAAGTCATATCTTCCTTCAACAATTATTTCCAATTTGGGGTGTGGTCACATCGAATCAAAACCTGAATTCGATTACCCAGCAATACAAATAATATAATATGGCATTATTATTTATTATTACAATGAATATAACAAAAGAGGATAGAAAAAACGTTAAAGTATACATAATGTATCAATCCTTTGATTACATTACAACAATTTCAAGGTGCTATATACCCTTGCTACTAACGACAATCCATAGATCTAAAATACGAATAGCAAGACACCATGTCTCTTTCGAATCATCGATATCAACAACATGTTGGGTCTGGGATCCCTTCATATGTGGAGAAAGACCCAAATATGATTATCCCTTTTGTTTCACTTATTTAAGTGGAGAGGATCAATTTAAGGTTAAGAGAGGTAGAGAGAAAATAAGGATTCAAAAGAGATAAAAGAGGATAGAAACTCATTCCTATTTTTCTACAATCAGGCTCACTAAATCGAGGATCCCCAATTCGTTAACTGTCAGATCAAACTCATATTTAGAGGGCAGGTTGGTAACACATGTATCTAAATTTTGACTGTTCAGAATTTCAAAATAACGTCTTAGGTGAGAGTTATCTGCTTCGCACTGAAGTTGCAGATATTGGAAATTTTTCATCTTTTTTATTCTTATTTGTAATCTAGTTTTCTTTGTGAATTGCAGTTGTTAGCAATAGTATGTGAATCCGTTTAAGACTTTATTGCACCCTTAATTAATTATAGTGGAGTTATTTCTTTGGTTGGACGACTCGTTGCTTTTACTCTCATATTGAGGGGTTTTCCACGTTAAAAAGATCGGTTGTATTTTGTGCCTTTATTTGTTTGATTTGTCGTCTTATATTTGTTGTTGATCCTCAAGGTTCCTACAAGTATGGGGAGTTTTATATTCGCTGCGTATTAGTCTGTTATTGTGTCTTAATTTTCTATTAGAGCGGCCTCAAAGCTCTTGGTTAAGGGCTATTTTACTTGTTTTAATGATGGAGTCAAATACAAAGATGAAGATGGTATTTTTGAATGGTTCTAATTACCATTTATGGAAGGGCAAGATGAAAGACTTATTATTTGTGAAGAAATTGCATTTAACGATTTTTAGTTCCGCAAAGCTGGATTTTGTATCTGATGAAGAGTAGGAGTTTGAACATCAACATGTATGTGGTTTTGTTTGACAATATGTAGAAAATAATGTTTATAATCATATTGCTAATGAGACACATGCAAAAACTTTGTGGGAGAAGATAGAGTCCTTTATGCCTCTAAATCAGAGAATAATAAATTGTTCTTGTTGGATAGCTTCACAAGTTTGAAGTATAAGGAAGGGACTTCAATTTCAGATCACTTGAGTGAATTTCAAGGGCTCCTTGACTAGATGTCAGGGAATTAGTATCAAATTTGATGATGAACTTTTGGGACTATTTCTATTGCTATCTTTACCAGAGTCTTGGGAGACGTTTCGAGTTTCTATCACAAGTTTTGCTCCTAGAGGTGTTGTTTCTTTGTAAATGGCTAAAGGGTGGTATTCTTAATGAGGAGATGAGAAAGAAGGCACATGGTTCTTCATCTCAAACCGAGATACTTGTCACTGAAAATAGGGGGAGAAGTCATAAAAAGGAACCGAAGGGTGGTAGAGAGAATAACAGGAGCAAGTCAAAGTCGTGATACAAGAATTTGGAGTGTCATTATTGTCACAAAACAGGACACATACAAAAGTATTGTTATCATTGGAAAAGAGATAACAAACGCAATACAACCTCGGCCTTCGAAGAATCAACACCAATACCCCCACTAGAAATCACATGACTGAGGAAACTCATTTCTATTAACCAAAACTCGCACTTGGTCAACTTAAAGTACAATTGTTTATCTTACAATAGCTTCAACATAACTCTCAGATGCTCGACATGCTCTTCATCCATATTTGAATCCATGGCAAGCAATTTTTGTCGGTGACACGACCACCTTATCGCTGGGTTTTCCTCACCGCAATGGTAGGAGGGAGTGCTACTTTCTGATTTCTTATTTATCCCGTGAAGCTGGAAGGAAAAGGGAAGCTATCTAAAACTAACCTTGCATGTGATTGTTCAACTGAACAAACGCTTAAAAGAGATTCGGGGAGTCGGGGCCAGGTTATACAATGGGTAGTTGTTAATTACCCATCCTATATGTGGTTATCCACAGGATATCAGCTTTAGGTTTCGCTTTGTAATTGATAGTACTTATCTGTTAATGGGTTGGGAAAGTTTCTTGGGAAGTATGAGTGATATTGAGTTTTTGTTGATGTTTTTGGTAAGGTACTGGACCTAAGGATTGATTGGTATGAAGGTACTGGACCTAGGGTTTTTTATTAGTATGCTCGCTAAGATTTTGCAATCTTATGCCTACGTATTCCCGTTTAAACGAAACAGGGAAATTAGAGAAATCGTAGTTCCTCTTATTCTAAGGGAGGAAAAAGATAATGTTTGGTGTCTTGTTCAAAGCCCAAGACAGAGGCTGAAAGGTTGAGTATTTGTGTCTTATTCAAAGCCCAAGATTGAAGCTAAAAGGTTTGACTGAGAGAGAACTTGTCATCTCTAAAGGGAGACATTTGGTCTGTTTATCACAACTGTTGGTTGACTGACTATAAAGGATGATTACTTTAACTGGGATATGTGAGTCCAGCAATGCCATAATTTCCTTTATAGGGGATTTTTTACCTGAAGGAGAAGACTTTAACTCAGTGTAGAGAAATGCCATCTTTCCTTAGGAATTTCTCATGCTAAAAGAGGGACAGTGGCGCTGCTGTAAATAATCCAGAGGCTTGCCGCTTACAGCAATTAGATGAAGGAAAAGGAGTTTTTATTTTGACATATGATAAACAGAGAAATGACTTCCTATAGAGGGGATTTTGATTTCCTCTGAGGGTATGTTGATTTTTGTGTGCCTTGATCAAAGCTCAGGGTTGAGGCTAAGAGGTTGATTGATTCCACTGGGGAAGTCCTTATACAAAGCCTAGGAGGAGGCTGGGAATGACCGACTCAACAAGAGAGTGTTTATATATGTCTTGTACAATGCCCAAGATTAAGGCTAAAAGAGACTGGCTCTTTTGGGGATATCATTATACAAAGCCTAAGAGGAGGCTAAAAGTTTGACTTTTCTGGGGAAAATGTTTTATCTGTCTTGTACAAAGCCCAAGATTGAGGCTAAAAGGATTTTGACTCCGCTAGGGAGGTTTGTACGTATCTTGTACAAAGCCCAAGATTGAGGATGAAAAGAAGACTGACTTAGTGGGAAAGAAATCTTTATCTGTCTTGTACAAAGCCCAAGATTGAGGCTGAAAGATACTTTACTAACTCTCCTAAGGATATTTTAGGTATCTCGTACAAAGCCCAAGATAGAGGCAGAAACGATTTTGACTCTGCTTGGGAAATTATTCCTTGAAGCCTAAAACAAGGCTGGGAGGAATTGACTCTGCTAGGGAAGTTATTTGTCCCAAGCTAAAGGGAAGGTTATGAAATTTTATATCTCGTACAAAGCCCAAGATAGAGGCTAAAAAGGGTTTGACTCAATAAGAGAGTGCTTTTATCTGTCCTGTATAAAGCCCAGGATTGAGGCTAAAAGGGGTGACTCAACAAGAGAGTCTGGAACATGATTGACTCAACAAGAGAGTCGGAAAAGTGGTTGACTCAACAAGAGAGTCTGAAAAGGTGATTTACTCAATAAGAGAGCCTGAGACGGTGATTGACTCAACAAGAGAGTCTGAAAATGTGATTAACTCAACAAGAGAGTCTGAAAAGGTTAGCTCTGTTGGGGAAAATCATTGTACGAAGCCCAAGAGGAGGCTGACTATTCTGAGGAAAGATCATTATACAAAGCCTAAGAGGAGGCTATCTTCAGCTGGGAATTATTGAGATCCTGAGGCAGGTCCAAGTGAGGAATTAACTCTTGCTGAGGATTACAGAAGAGTTGAGGTATCAGATGCCTTGAGGTTCTGATTTGAGATAGTGTTATACTAGTGACAGACTGACCCTAGCTGGGGATTTTAGGAGAGAGACTGGGTTTTAGAACCTACGAGTTTTAACTCTGCTGGAGATTAATCCAGAATCCGGGGTTTCTTCCTATGTTTGGAGGGAACTTTAGAATGTCTTTGAGACTCAAGGGGATTAGACTGTCTAAGTCTACCGGTGTGGAAGAGTTTTATCTTTTGTATGATGCCCAAGAGGAGGCCGACTCTTTTAAGAGATGAGTATCAACCCTAAAATTAGTCTGAGGTTTTGACTATTTTTTAGAAAGACAACTCTAACGAAGGATGACTAAGTTCTATCCTATACCTTTAGGAGGTCTTCAAGATACTTGTATTAAGCCCAAGAGGAGGTAGGGATGCTTTTAGGAAGCCTGTGGGTCCCAAACCAAGAAAAGTTCAAGAAATGCTATTCACCGAGAATAGATCATTTAGTGAAAGTTCTGAGGTTTGAAGAAACTCAATAGATGCTATTCACCGAGAATAGATCAACTCCGGGGAGTAGAATTTCTTAGACAATTTCTAGGTGTGACAACCTGAAAAAAGGTTCACGAGGAATACTGCCTTTCTCTTTGTTACATATTGTTTAAGCCCAAGAGATAGCAAGACTGAATCTGGAAATCCTATGAGGATCTAGTTTGGACTGTATTTAAAGAGTGACCAACATGGCTTTACCTAGTTCTAGACCTAGTTGCCGGGGAAAACTCTAAATAACTATACTAGTATATATACAGTTGATATATGACAAGTATTTAAAAGGTTATGAAAGAAGACTAGCCATGCGCAGCTTCCCACAATACAGTTATATATATATATATATATATATATATATATATATATATATATATGTGTGTGTGTGTGTGTGTGTGTGTGTATATATATATATATATATATATATATATATGAAAGCGAGTAAATGAAAGTTGATAAAACTTACAGGTGAGCAAGCTTCCATGCTGTATTGTTAGTTGTTCAAAGAAATTAAAGAAAGTTTTGATAACAACTATATATTTGAACCTAAATCAAAAGGGAAGTTGTTATGATAAGATTGTATTGGGGCTTATGCAATGACTGAGGCCCAAAAGGTTTTTTGTACAAAGGTATGGGTCTTACAACTCAAGGAGAGACCCGAAGAGTTTGAAAAATGAATAAAGATGGGTCTTATAGCTCAAGGAGAAGCCCAAATGATTTTATTAAGAAGGCGACGATCACGCTGTTGTTTTGAAAATATATAGAGGGACTTATACCATAAGTGAGACCCACAATGGTTTATTTACAAAGGGATTGGGTCTTACACTCTATTAGAGGCCCATGGAGTTATTTTTGTACAAGTGATGAGGCTTACAACTCAAGGAGAAGCCCAAGGTTATTTGTTTTTTGAACTGGCGATTGCGCCGAGGTTTTTGAAAATGTGTTGGGACTTATACAATACCTGAGGCCCAAATTATTTTGGTTTTCAAAAGGAGTTTGGTCTTACACTCTATTAGAGGCCCATGAGTGTTTGAAAATTAAAAATCGGGAAGAACCCCTACTTTTTGAATAAAAATGGTATTTTTCAAAGGTAATTTAAATAATAAATGATAAAATATCAATTATATTCAAAAACAAGTTGTAAACTTTGGAAAATATTTTGGAAAATCAAGTTTAATCATATGAAAGCTTAAAATCCAATTGATTTTGAAAGATTAAAGTGAGAATTTCATTTAAAAAATGTTTAAAAACAATTAAAATGAAATTAATTACAAAAATTCTAATTATATTAAATAAATAATATAAATTGTATTTTTTGTGGAATAAAATATTTTAACATTTTTGTGATTTTTTGCAAAAAGAACCAATAAAAAATAATTAAAAGTGAGAGAGAAATTAATTTTCCAAATCATTTAAAATAATATGAAAAATATTTTTTAAAAATGGAAAAAGTGGTAAAAAAGGGTCTGGGCGAGGGGGATTCAAAACCCATACCTCAACGTTACAGTGCGCACCTTCTACCACTAGGGTGGTGATACATCCGTGTATCCAAGTCACCCTAGAAATACATAAGGCATGCCTTGTTTTAGGCCTGGCCAAGGCAAGGCAAGGCAAGGTTTTGGACAAAAAACGTAAAGGCCATAACTTTCTCATTTCTCCATGGATTGGGACAAAATTTAGGTCTATCCTGCCTAGAATTTCACAAGGAATCCTATGGTGGTGGTGGTTTTTTCAAATGAGGTCCCTATTTAAAAACTCGATAGTGTTTTTGAAATAGGCCTATAATTGCTTTTTCTATACTAACACATGGTACAAGCAAGAATTACATGGCAAATTGGTTCAAACACAACATATATAACATGTATGAGATATTTATGATCAGTGGACTTCAAAGAAATGCATATTTTAGAAAGTTCAAGTGATGATGCACTTACCTCTGGGATCTTGTTGTGCAATCTGCCAAGCTTCTTGTGCCAGAAGTAATGTGATGCTTTGGACACTCTCCATTGATCCCTTAGAAGCTTTTAGAATGGTTGGAACCAGCTGAAATCCTCAAGAACAAGTTTGAGCTATTTCTTGCAAAAGGGGCAAAAGTGACCAGCATGGCAACTCTCTCAAATGGTGTTCCAGATGTGGGGAATCATTTGGGATAGTTCAAGGATGATATTTGGAGTGTGTTTGAGGTTTTATCTGGTTTTGAAAGTGACTGAATCAAGACATGGCTTGAAAAATGCAAAAAAGTCTAATTTTGAGGTTTTGAGAGGGGACTTTGTGATTCTGGTGTTACAGGTCACATATGAGAGTTTGGATAGCTTAGATACAACATATTGGATGTGTTTGGATCATGAGCTGTGATGGAATTGCTCTCTAACTCAAAAACTCAGAGGTACCTTGCAAAAGAAGGCATTTTGGCCTAAAGAGAGGGATTTTGAGGAAAGCATCAGTTTGGTTGCTTTGGTGTACTCAAACTGAGCACAAATGAGCTCTATTTATAGTAGAGCAAGTTTGTTTTGCAAGCAATAGTGAATGGAGGCTGTAGCAGGCCTTTGGCCAATGTTATGCAAAAGGAATCTCAAGTCTCCTCTAGCCATTGACTAGAGGTTAGGGCACTGGCCTATGGTTCTTTGATTCAGAGCTTATCCTTGACTCATTCAGTTGGAATAGGCTTAGTTCATGTCACCTTGGTGTATGCATTGAATGCTTGGAAATAAAATTTGATATTTGGCATCTTTTAGGCTTTTTAGGTTTGGCATGCTACTTGTAGATTCATGGACTTGTGAGGCTTGGAGATCAGATCATCCCCCTTGGATTTGATCCTCACTTGTGTCCAAAATGATGGCAAGGCTTGGATTTATCAGATTTGGACAAATCAAGCAAATGTGCAAAATCTGCCAAATCTGTCATAAAAAAATCAGCTCATGATGCCATGTTTCAAGAATTGTATCTCCTTGCTCAAATGGAATCTGGAGATGATCTGGTACTTGTTGGAAAGCCCTCATGGCATACTTTAACTTTGATGTCCACCCTTAGATCTGGTTTGACTTGGATCAAGGTGAAAACTGCCCCTATATTTTAGAAAAAGTAAGGCAGATTTTGACTTAGTGAAAATTTCACTAAGTGTTGGAAAAATGCCATTTTCATGTTTTCAGCCATTTTGATCACTCCATAACTAAAAATCCATGAAGAATTGAAATAAGATGTAGTTGACACTTTTGAAGTGTGTAATGAGAGCTACAAGTCCATCTTTGGACCATCCAAAATGGTTGCTTGGATCTCAAGTTATGATCCTTGGAAGTTGGTACCCTAGCCACTTTGTTTCATAACTTAGAAAAATTCGAAGTTTTTTTTATGGTTACCCCTTTTACAAGTTAACTCACTTTTCATGATTTTTCTTGATGAATGATGATTCCAATCACACATTAACATTGTTTTAGGGTTAAGGAACCTTGGTTGACCAAAAAATCAAAAAGTCAAACTTTGACTTTTTGTACAGTTGACTTTTTATCAGATGAAATCCAAACTGTGCGATCCTTTGTGAAATCAAGTCCTTGACCTAAATCAAACCTAATGGATAGACTCCATAGGTGATATAGGGTGTATTGAATCATGTCCCAAGGTTTGGGAGCATGTCTTGGTCAAAAGTCAAAGGTACAGTTGACTTTTTCCCTAAAACCCTAATTGTGGTCCAGATGAAAATGAAACTTATGAATCAAGTTTCCTGGGTTAATGCATTCTTGTAAATGGATCCATGTAGTGTATTAGAGACCCCCAAATCATTTCTTGAGGTCTTGGCTCATGTTTTGTCCTAAAAGTCAACTTAGGGGTGAATTAGGTCAAGAAACCCTAATTCCTGATTTTTGGTAAATGCATCCCTTGAGGTTAAATTGACTTGATGATTGGGTCCATGAGGTCCCTTGGAGTATCATAGGTTATGTTTTGAAGCATTGGCTCATGCCCAGATGAAAATTTCCATCTGGAGGCCCTGGTCGACCAAAACCCTAATTTGGTGACACTGTCGATCTTGGGGCTTAATCCACTTGGAATGTAGCAACTTTGTGATTGGTTCTTGATATGGGAGTCCCTTGACCCTTTATGGGTGTTGGAGAGTTTAGACAAGTTGAAGATCATGTCAATTCTTGATTGATCCTTTGTCTAAGTGCTTAGAGATGGCTCAAAACCCTAATTCTTGGTTGTGGTGAATGCTCACCCCTCTTTAAGGAGATTAGTGAGGCATGATGGTTATCCATATTGTGATGATGATTTACACAATGATGGGGAATCTTGGTGGTCAAAATTTGGGGTATGATAGAATCAATCAAGATATCATCGATGAACGTAACCACAAACTTGTCTAAATAATGATGAAAGATCCTATTCATATACTCCATGAGTACACCATGAGCATTAGACACGCCAAACAAAATCACCAAATATTCGTAATAATCGTACCTCTTTCTAAATACGGTCTTTAGACTATCTTCAACCTTCACACGAATCTGATGATACCCTAATCTTAAATCAATCTTGCTAAAGATGCAATCACCCACTAAGTGATCCATTAAATATTTTATTCTCAGAAGCACATACCCTTTCTTGATAGTTACGTTGTTCAATTAATCATAGTCGACACACAACCTCCACAACACTTGCACTCATCTAACACCGGCATGTTGAACCAACATCTCCATGCCTGGGACACCTCAGAGAAACATAAGCTTCTCCCCCATTTATTTCAAACCCATCCCTGCAAAGAAGTGGTTAGAAAAACAAACGAGTAACGACAACATTTCACACACACATGTCGCGTACAAGGAACATACAACATTACAACAACCTGGTCGGACGGACTGACCTGTTCTGATACCACTAATGTAACACCCTAAACCCCGCACATAAAATTATCATTGAATTTAATTAAACATAATACAACAAATTAGGGTCTCACACACAACAAATACATAATCTGCTCTGTAACATGGGTTACGACTGACACGCCGCAAGCACACGACTAATGTCGGAGTAGTTTTAAAAACTATTGAACCTCAAAGACCAATTATTAAGTACCAATTTCTATCATATCGGTGTAAAGCTAAAGAGGCCGGAAATGGGTTTTAAAAGTAACTTAAGTGAAAAAGCACTTAAGTTTAAACAACATATTTGAAAAAGCAATTTTGGGAAAAACAACTTAAATGAGAATTTCTTGAAAATTAATAATAAAACAAACAGGAGTTAGGGTTATGACTCCTATATTAGAATTATCCACATGACTTAAGAAATTCTATAACGAGAATCCCGGTTCAGTTTATAGAAAAATAGATTATTATAGCAATACCTACTTTCGCCATCCTATCGCTCTGCAAAAATGTTCGTTAGTGGTCATTACATTTGCACAACTATTAAAAATTAGAACTTTTCTCGATTTCGTCCGATCACTTTCATGACTTCGGACTTGATTATTTAAAAACTACTTTCCAGCGTCTGCATCTACCCTTTCAGCGTAAGACAAACACCTAAAAACAACACTCCTACTCAATAGCGAGGTTTGAATCAAAACTCAGACTTTTAAAATAAAAAGGGTGGAATTCCCATAACTAGCTTAAGTTCATGCAAATAATCATATGATAGGGTTCATAACCCTTAGTTCATAGTGGATTACTCACTCATGTTGAGGAATGGACCAATCAAAGTAATTACTATAGACAAAAATATAATTGACAAAAGATAAATAAAATGATAAAGAACCTGATTAAAATAAGGGAAATACTTGATTAAAATTCGGATCTAGTGCTCCAATGGAGACTTTTACAAAAATCGATAAAATAAGCGTAAACTCTAAACCTGAATAAAAACTATAGAGTACCAATTAAAGGTGCGAGAAACACAAGAAAGGGGGGTTTGAATTGGGTTTCACCAATAATAATCTTTTCAAATTTTTATCCACCATAGTTAATCAAGTGAAAGAAGATAAAGAACACAATCATTTTTATCATGGTTTACTGTTAACTAAGTTACTCCGGTCCACCCGCCAAGGTGATTTTTCCTTCAAAAAGGACTTAATACAATAATCTTGAAAGATTACAATCGATCGTCGAAGTGTTTAGAAAAACATCTTAGCCCTCTCAAGTATACAAACTAACCCATAGTCACTTGAGGAAACATTAATTCAAAAAGAGATTACATATGTGTATATATGAATGCTTTTATATAAGCATATTACACAGATTTTAAGCTTAATAACACAAAAGTGTTAATTGCAAGATATGAACAAAAGTTCCTTGCAATTTTACAAAACTATATTAAGTAAGTCTCACATGAGATTTTGTGCAGCGTTTTAGTATGAGTTTTGTAGAGTAGAATGCTTGTGTTATCTTCCTTGTGTGTGTGTCTCTTTTTCTTTGTATATCCCACACACTGTCTTAGTTCTTCAAAGTCTTCTTTTTATAGTTGAAAAAAATAGATTCCTTGAGGGGTAGAATGAGAAGTAGAAATCCAACTGTTATGTCTTCAACGGTTAATATGGAAGTGTCAGTCATCATTGTATCATAAGTTACTTTAGCAGGATAGTAGACAGTGTACTTGTACTTTTATGTTTATCCTTTCACGCAAGACATTTCTGATCTTTAACTTCTAATCTTCAGAGGCTTATGATATATGTGTTGATGAAGCTTGTTACAGAAGGATCAGAACTAGTCCTCAGAAACTAAGTTATTACAAGTAAGGTTATCTTCAGAATTGGAACTTCAGAACTAATTTCTTCAGAGTCTTCAGAACTTGAATCTTCATAATCTTCAGAACTATTATACCAAAACTTCATCACAACCTCTAGTAATAACGTTCTTTTAAAACCGTTGTATGAGAAGCATCTCAGAGTCTTAAATTGAGTTTTGTAATCACCGTATATATTCTTCTAGAATATTAAGTTCGGAGTCTTATGACGTTACACACCTTTTTATCAGAGTTAGAACCTGTTTAATCAAAAGTTGTGCACTAGACAAAAAACAATTAGAGTATAAGATTGTTCTCTAAAATAATATGTGAAGTTATAATCAAAACATAAGCCTGGAAGACTATCAGAAGGTTATGACATATCAGAACCTGATTAGTAACAGACTAGATACTTCGCATCAAGTGTCAAAATGTGATTCTCCAGATTCTCGATCATGCCACCAGAAAGTGCAAAGTATTATGTCATTTGAACATTTTAAGCTTTATTCTTAGTCTATATGACCATGTTGGTTAAATCTTCAGAGGGTTTGCAACTTTTGAAGAATGTATTGTATTCAAAATTTGGCTTATCAGAACAGACGTCATGCATTGATCAAAATTTCTAATCTTCAATTAGCCCGTCTAAGAAGAATTAGTGAACTTTTTACAAAGTTCTTGAATCAAGGATCAACAATGGTTAGAAGTACAGGTTTATTATTATTTTTGGGTTTAAGATTATGAGAATAGATATAATCAAAATCATATAACTTTCTCCCCCTTTGTCAGAAATCAAAAAGAATATTAGCACACTTTTCTAAGGGAATGCAAATAGAGAGGAACATAAATAAATAAAGAGAGGAGAAGACAATAAATGCAAGGAACAAGGAAAGAAAATTTTCATTTAATGATTAAAGGAGTACAAAAATAAAGGAGTACAAGAGCAAAAAAAAAAGAGACGCAAGGAACACATAATCAAAAACCAAACACAGGGAAAAACAACAACAACAACATCAAACAACTACAACTCATGTCCCAACAGAACTAGCCACCAATAGAACACAACTAAACATCAAAACCTTCACATCTCTCTTCCAAAAGAGCATTCTCTGGTCTAGTCCTACGAACCAACCCAACGACATCAGCTTTATAGAAAAGTTCAGACAGAACTCTTCCAAAAGGTATGTATGTCTTATGTTGAGGCAAGTTTAAGATGGTTTAAGATGGTTTGAGGCAAGTTAACTCTGACATGATTCACCATGAAGTAGATGAATAACCTGTCGTCATATGACAAAATGTCCTTGTCCACTTCACGTGGTCAGAAGTTTATGAGAAGAAGATCAAACCAAACTTTGGCAACAGGAATAAGCTTGTTAGGATTGATGGGTTCATAACGAGTCAAGGAGATGTCATGGATGGAGATGAGGTTTTCAACAAAAATGGTAGGTGAAGCGAAATTGGTTTACAGTGATTGCGTTTTTAACACATCTAATGGCTTCAGCAATAGAAGACGAAGTGATGATAACAGGGATACCATACACCCTAGAACAAATGGAACTACCATCGCCACACACTGAGGCATACTTCCAAAACTCTTTTACAAGACTTGGGTACACAGGTCTATGCAGCTTTGCATAGTAACTAGTCCACCCTTGTATAGCCATGCTAAAGGTGATATTACGATCAGTAGATCTCAGGCGAGGAAGATTTGGATGTTTTTGATTGATGACTTCCATGATGTCTTCGTTGCTGCAGACAGTTTTGATAAACATGGTGAAGGAGGGAAATAAAGAGGAAACAAAGAGAGATGAAATAAGAGATGAGAAATGTGAATGGAATGACAAAGTATAAATAGGAGGAAAGAAACCTATTGATATAAGAGTAATTAAGACTCGAGACATGCAAAGCAATTAAGATGAAAAGACAAGCAATAAATGTTGCCATCATTACCGAAACGAATGAAAAAAGGAAAACCAAAAGACACAAGAGACAAGAAAAGATGGGTCGAACTAAAAGTTTATATTTTCAATATCCAAAACGACCATTAACAAATATAAGTTATTCAATAACTAACAATAGTCACTTAAGTGAATAAGGATAAACCTGTATACGGAAAAGAATTATACAAGGGATAAAGTGAGAAGATTTATTATCTAATCCCAGAGATCTCTTGTCTACCCTAAGTGTCACAGCAGATACTAGGTATAGCTCAGAACAGACAGCTGTCTTATTTTTAAGTTACGCGCTCTATGTTGCTCTGACAGCTTATGAGAGATAAGCTTAATAGACCCATCATACAGAAGCATTCTTAAGAGAATACTCTGACTAAGCATACTTCTGAGGTATGAAAATTTCACCATTCAGAAACATCACATTTCAGAAGTCAACAAAACATGTAAAACTATAGATAGGAATAGAAACGTTACTTTTCCATAATTTGATGGACCTTCAGATGATTCTTTATCCAGAGTGTTTCAAGTCATGAAATAAAGTTATCACCCAGAAGCTTGACGATATCTAGAAATGCTTTTACGTTCTAATTTGTATTTAACATAATCTACAAAATAGAAACCTGATAGCTTGTATGCTGATGTTTTCTCATACATCAAGCCAAGGTTAAATGTTCCCTTCAGATACCTTAGGATTCTTTTAGCAGCAGTTAAATAAGGTTCCCTAGGATCTGATTGAAATCGAGCACAAAGATATACACTGAATAAAATATATGGACGAGAAGCACTCAGATAGAGAAGAGAGCCTATCATACCACGATAAAGCTTCTGAAAAACCTTTTTACTTACCTCGTCATGGGAGTCTTTGCTGGTTTTCTATTTGACATGTCAAATTTCTTCAGGAGCTCTTTTGTGTACTTGCTTTGATGAATGTACGTGACATCTTCTTGTTGACTATAGCCTTGTGCAATCAGTCATGCTTTGTTTTTGACGACTTCTCCTTTCTCATTTATTTTTTTTGAATACCCACTTGGTTCTAATAACATGAATTCCCTTTGGCTTGGGTACCAGATCCCATACATCATTTTTGGAGAACCAATTCAGTTCTTCTTGCATTGCCAGAATCCATTCATTGTCCTGAAGTGCTTCATCACACGAAGTTTGTTCTATTAGAGACACCAATCGCAGAAGCATTTCCTCAGTTTGTCTGAAGATGGATCTTGTTCTGACAGTTTCAACTTTGTCTCCCATAATTAAATCTTCAGAAACAGTTTTTCTATTCCTTTGCCTTTTCTAAGTTGGAGGACATTCATTTACTTCAGATGTATTTTTATCAACATTCTTTGAATCTTTATCCTCAAAGTCTTTTGCCTTTTCACCAAATCCTGCAAGTGTTATTTTTAGATCTGCAAAATCCTCAACTAGCTTTGACTTGTCTAAGTCAAGCTTATCATCGAATCTAACATGAATTGACTTTTCCATAATACATGTTTCTGTATTGTATACATTTCTGTCCTTTAGAGTTAAACTTGTTCAGATTCTCTTTAGTGTTCAGAATAAAGCAAGAACATCCAAAAGGATGAAAATAAGAAATGTTGGGGTTTTCTTCCCTTGCGCAATTCATAAGGAGTCTTCTCCATAATAGGTCTGATAGAGATTCTATTCTGAATGTAACATGCTATATTCACAGCTTCTGCCAAAAAGTGATTTTCCATATTTGTTTCATTGATCATGGTTCTAGCCATTTCTTGCAACATCCTATTCTTCCTCTCTACAACTTCGTTCTGCTGTGGAGTTCTAGGGCAGGAGAAATCATGGGATATTCCATTAGAGTCAAATAAGTTTTCAAACCACCGATTCTCAAATTTGCCACCATGATCACTTCTGACTCTAAAAATCTTAGAATCAAATTCATTTTTGCACTTTAGAACAAAAACTAGTAAACACAGAATGTGACTCATTCTTGTGCCTTAGGAATTTAACCCATGTCCAACAACTATAATAATTCATAATAACAAGTTTGTACTTCTTACCATATACTGACTTACAGCATTGCATGTTTTTAATAAAAGATAATGTCATAACTGTTATCTCATAATTGACTTATGGATAACAATACACATTAAACTTTCAATAAGAAGTGCATTAAATATAGAAAGAAGAAATTTGTTACCAACTCTTTAGATCTTTAAATTCTTCTTTTGTGTCTTCCCCAGTAACTTATGCGCCTCGTATCTTTAAGTTCCTGGTTGAAAAATATGTCTTCTTCACTTTCTCTTCTAAGTCTGAATTAGAGTCTGCTTCATCTTTTCGAGGGATCTTCTTAACAGAAATTCTAACTCTGACCATCAGTGTTATACTAGCCTGCTCTACTTCTGAGTCATCTTCAGAGAAATCATCCCAAGTGGCTTATTAGTCGATCACCCCTTCTGAACAAGAATGATCGAACATCGTCATCTTCATCTGAGTTTTCTTTGAGATTTTAATCTTTTCACCTAGAGAGATTCTTATTGTCTCAATTTCTGTTAGTTTTATGCGTAACAAATTTGCATCTCTTCTAAGGTTCATCTTGTTCTAGCTCAATCTCATGATTTCTCAAAGAACCCATCAATTCCTCTAGAGAAGTGTTGTCCAGATCTTTGTACTTTGAGAGTAGTTACCATAGGCTTCCATTTGAATGGAAAGCTTCTGATGCTTTTCTTCATGCAAGTTGACGTCGAGTGACATTATTTAAAACCTTAAGTTCTACAACTGAGTATTTGAGATCTTGAGAGCATGATCTCAGCAACTATATCTTCTTCCATCTTAGAGACATCATATATCCGAATAAAGGTAAGAACCTTGGTCTCCTCAATTTTAATTATTTTCTTTAAGATTTATTCTGAGAAAATCAATCAGATTTGGTTGAGTCTCTATTTTGTGATTTTTTTCATATTTAGTATAGGAAGTAGTATTCAGCAAGATAAATCTTGTTAAATGGTAACTCCTATAATCCTTTAACTACAAATTACACAGAGTTCTGCTATAAGGCATCTTATCAATGTCATTAGTGGAATATATGAAGCCATTAACTCCCATATCCAAAGATCAATAACAAAAGTTTGAAGGACACTTCTTGTCAATCTTTCCAGTATAAAAAAACTATTCATCAACACGAATGTGAAATAGCATTTGGATATTTCTATTAGAATAAACTGGAGCAACAAGAAAAGGTGCAACATCAATCAGTGTTTCTAAAAATTCATCTGGATCTTTATCTGACACGGTTAAGTGTTTGATATTTATCAATAACATAACCGGAGCTCTGAAACCAATTGAAGGTGCGAGAAACACAAGAAAGGGGAGGGGGTTGAGTTAGGTTTCACCAATAATAATATTTTCAAACTTTTATCTACCAAAGTTAATCAACTGAAAGAAGATAAAGAACACAATCATTTTTATCCTGGTTCACTGTTAACTAAGTTACTCCAGTCCACCCGCCAAGGTGATTTTGCCTTCAAAAAGGACTTAATCCAATAATCTTGAAAGATTACAATCGATCGTCTAAGTGTTTAGAAAAACATCTTAGCCCTCTCAAGTATACAGGCTAACACATAGTCACTTGAGGAATCCTTAACTCAAAAAGAGATTACATATGTGTATACAGGAATGCTTATATATAAGTAGATTACACAGATTTTAAGCTTAATAACACAACAGTGTTAACTGCAAGATATGAACAAAAGTTCCTTGCAATTTTACAAAACTATATTAAGTAAACTCACATGAGATTTTGTGCAACGTTTTAGTATGAGTTTTGTAAAGCAAAATGCTTCTACTATCTTCCTTGTTTGTGTCTCTCTTTTTCTTTGTATATCTCACAAATTGTCTTAGTTCTTCAAAGTCTTCCTTTTATAGTTGAAAAAAAATATATTCGTTAAGGGGTAAAATGGGAATTAGAAATCCAGCAGTTGTGTCTTCAACGGTCAATATGAAAGTGTCAATCATCATCGTATCATAAGTTAGTTTAGCAGGATAGTAGACAATGTACTTGTACTTGTATGTTTATCTTTTCACGCAAGACATTTCTGATCTTTAACTTCTATTCTTCAGAGGCTTCTGATATATGTGTTGATGAAGCTTGTTACAGAAGGATCAGAAAACTTAGTCCTTAGAAACTAAGTTATTATAAGTAAGGTTATCTTCAGAATTGGAAATTTAGAACTAATTTCTTCAGAGTCTTAAGAACTTAAGTCTTCAGAACTTGAATCTTCAGAATATTTAGAACTATCATACCAAAACTTCATCAGAACCTCTAGTAATAACGTTCTTTTAGAACCATTAAATTAGAAGCATCTCAGAGTCTTAACTTCAGTTTTGTAATCACCATATGTATTCTTCTAGAATATTAAGTTCAGAGTCTGATGACGTCACACACCTTTCTATCAGAGTCAAAACTTGTTTAATCAAAAGTTGTGCACTAGACAGAAAAACAGTTAGAGTATAAGATTGTTCTCTAAAATAATATGTGAAGTTATCATCAAAACATAAGGCCAGATGCAGAGCCAAATCTTGATCTTAGACCTATGAGTTTTTATATTAAATTCTAAACATGGTTAGAATCTCCTAAGTTCAATGCCAATTACACACAATGAATATCTGATCGAAGCAATCAAAGCCTTAAAGCAAAAGGAGTCAGGCCAGAAAAGGAAACAAATTGGGAGAAAGCTTTCTTGCCTGTTACTGCTCGTAATAGCCATTACAGGTGCTCGTAACAGGCCTCTGGTGAATGTACTTGGGCACCTCAAAATATGGTTAGAGAGTCATGCCTGTTACGACCCGTAATAGCCATTACGGGTGCCCGTAACAGGCCTTTAGTTTTTGTATGGAGACTTTCCGATTCTTCGCCTTTTTCCGTGTTTCATCCACTTTTCGTCCCTTTTTCGCTTGAAGTGCATATCATGATCTGAATGTAAAGGAAACACAATACCAAAGTGTAAAACATGCTAAATTGAAAGGAAAGTAAACAAAAACGGTAAAGTATGAAGGAAAAATAACTAATAAAAGCGATATAAAAACCACTTATCAAACTCCCCCAAACTTAGACTTTGCTTTTCCTCAAGCAACAAACCTTGCATAACGAGTTTTTAGATCAAGCAATTTACTTCAAATGAAAGAGCTAGTGAAAATGAAGCATGTCGGTACTCATACGCGAGTTTTCGTTCCGATTGGCAAGTCCTAGTTCTCTTGGTAATCATCCATTAACAAAAGTATTACACACACACACACACATACACACACACACACACCGCAGAAAAACCACAAACCTAGATCTCCCTTTCGGACACCTCTCTAACTATGCTTGTGGCTTAGTCTCTTTTACGATTTTCTTCCCATTTCATTCGGAAAATCACATTAAAGAATTTACCATTATTTTTCCCTCACATGCACAAGATCGATTGAGAATTTTTTACCAGACCCCTTTTTTTCTTTTCTTTTTGATGATTTTGTGCATATTAGTGTTTATTGGTCCACTTTGGGACGACAATTGAGACTCAATCACCGTTAGGCTAAATAATCAGGTGAGGATTACCCAACTTAGAAGCACTAGATGTCTTTTTTTCCTTTATTCCATCATTTTTTATGCCCAAATTATTTGCTTCTCAACCAACCATATATACATGCAAGTCTTTTTAATTATGTCGGGCTATTAATATAAACTAATTGGGAAATACTTCTCAAATCTGAGTACTACGTCATAAATCTACATGTTGGACTCACATCCTTACTCCGGGAGACCTAGGGTGTTCAAGTCACACCTAAGTTTTCAAACTTTCCCAATGCCACTAGTCATAGCCTCTGTTCCCTCAAGCTCTATGTACTTTCTCAACATCCTTAAAATTAAAGCTTTCAAAAGGAAAATTTACTGTCCTAATTTGGGAGAGATTTGAAAGTGATTTTTTTTTATTTTAAGGAAAATAACTAAAAAAAGCAAATAGAAAATAGATGACAAGGAAATGAAAAAAAACATGAAAAATAACTAAAATAGGTCCCCCCCCCCCCCAAACTTGAACCAAACATTGTCCTCAATAATTTTAGCACAAGAGAGGTCAGATGGACTCACGGGTGACCTCATTGAGAAGGAGAGAAACGCAACATCGACTGGTGCATCATTACTTACACATGCGAACAAAGAACAACAAAAAGGGAAACATAACAAAAGAAACAGATGATTAGCAATAAAAGTCGTGGGTTGCCTCCCACGCAGTGCCTTGTTTTAACGTCGCATGACTCAATGGCTATCGAGTGTTTCCACTCAAGATGGTTCCTTAAAGATAAAATACAGTCCTTGATCAACTATATCTCTATTGAAATATTGTTTCAAGCGTTTTCCATTTACAGTGAATGAGCCCGCAGTTTTGCTCCAAACTTCTATCTCTCCATGCAAGTTTACACTCTTCACAACTAAGGGGCCTGACCACCTGGACCTGAGTTTTCTTGGGAAGATCTTAAGCCTTGAGTTAAATAACATGACTAATCCCCTTCTTTGAACTCACGGTCCAAGATTCTCTTATCATGCCACCTTTTGGTTCTTTCTTTATAAAGCTTGGTGTTATCGTACGTATCAAGCCTTAGTTCCTCAAGCTCGCTCAACTGTAATTTCCTTTTTTTCTCCCGCTGCATGATAATATAAATTTAGGGCTTTGATGGCCCAGTAAGCTCTATGCTCAAGCTCAACAGGTAAATGGCGGGACTTCCCATAAATCAATCGAAAATGGTTCATCCCAATGGGGGTTTTGTAGGCATTATGGTATGCCCACAATGCATTGTCAATTTTAGAAGACCAATCCTTCTTAGAAAAGGATATTGCCTTTTCTAAAATGGTTTTTATCTCTCTATTAGAGACATCGACTTGGCCACTTGTTTGTGGATGGTAAGGCGTTGCAATTTTATGCCTCACCCCATACTTCTTAAGAAGGATTTCAAATTTCCTAACGATGAAGTGAGACCTTATATCGCTAACCCCTAATCTAGGGACCCCAAACCTCAGGAAGATGATTTTTATAAAAAAATTATAACTACTCGTGCATCATTTTTCGGAGAGGCAATGGCCTCAATCCACTTGGACACATAATCGACGGCCACGAGAATGTATTGGTTCCCTAAAGAGGAAGGGAAAGGTCTCATATAGTCAACACCCCAAACATCAAAATTTTTAACTTCAATGATGTTATTAAAAGGCATTTCATTCCTCTTGGATATGTTTCCCGTACATTGGCACTGGTCACATTTCTTTATGAAGGAATTAACATCTTTAAAGAGAGTTGGTCACAGTTTTTTCAGTACTAGCATGTCCACCAAAGGCGGAGGCATGGTAATGAGCCATCACACTTTAAACCTCTTACTCAGGGATACATCTTTAAAAATTCCGTCGGTGCCTCTCTTGAAAAGCTGAGGCTCATCCCAATAGCAATGCTTGGGTCGGAGAAAAACGTTTTTTACGTTGATAATTTATCTCTGGAGGTAAGACTCCGATAACCAGGTAGTTGAAAAAGTCAACATAGCAAAGCATTTCTTTCCTAATCAACGCAAAAAGTTTGTCATCTGGGAAAAAGTCACCAAGAAGCAACTCTTCTACTTTAAGGTCGATCAATCGGGACAAATGATCGACAACCACATTTTCTGTCCCTTTTTTATCCTTAATATCAATTTCAAACTCTTGTAATAACAGGATCCACCTAATAAGTCTAGGCTTAGAATCCTTTTTTTTCTTAGGAGATATCTAATGGCCGCATGGTCCGTATAGACAATTATTTTTTACCCCTCTAGGTAGGAGCAAAATTTGTTAATAGCAAAAACAACGTCTAATAGTTCCCTTTTTGTGGTCGCATAATTAATTTTCTCCTCATCAAGAGTCCTACTAGATTAGTAAATAACATGCATCTTATTGTCTTTCCTCTGGCCTAACACCGCGCCTACTACGTAGTCGCTGGCGTCACACATAATCTCAAAAAGAACCTCCTAATTGGCGGGTTGCATTACAGGCGCATAAATCAAAGCCTATTTCAAAATTGCGAAGGTCTCAAGACATTCACTATTAAAGTTAAATTCGAAATCTTTCTTCAATAGCTGGTTAGGGGCTTGGTGATCTTAGAAAAATCTTTGATGAAACGACGATAGAAACCGACATGACCTAAAAAACTTCTAACCTCCCTCACAGTGGTGGGTGGTTTAGCTTCTCTATCACCTCAATTTTAGCTTTGTCAACCTCTATTCCTCTTTCAGACACCAAAAATCCTAGGATAATGCCTTCTTTCACCATAAAATGACATTTTTCCCAGTTTAGCATTAGGTTAACTTTAACACACCTCTCTAAGACTTTTTCTAGATTTAACAAACACTCATCAAAATTGCACCCATAGATTGATAATTCGTCCATGAAGACTTCCATGATGTTTTCCAAAAAGTCGGAGAAAATCGACATCATGCAGCGCTAAAAAGTAGCAGGCACATTGCAACGCCAAAAAGGCATCCTTCGGTAGGTGAACTTCGTTTTCTCTTATTCTATGGGGTTTATGGGGATTTGGAAAAATCCTGAATACCCGCCAAGGTAACAAAAATGAGTTTGCTTGGCAATACGCTCAAGCATTTGATCAATGAATGAGAGTGGGAAGTGATCCTTACGAGATGCTTTGTTAAGCTTCCTATAATCTAAACACATTCTTCATCCCGTGATAGTTTTAGTGGCTACTTGTTCTCCCTTTTCCCCTTGACAATTGTCATTCCTCATTTCTTAGGGACAACCTGAACCGGACTCACCCATTTACTATCGGAGATGGGATAAATTATCCTATCCTCCAAGAGTTTGAGCACTTCCTTCTTAACTACTTCTTTCATGTTATAGTTGAGCCTCTTTTGGTGTTCCCCAAAGGGCTTATAATCATCCTCCAGCATGATCTTATGCATACAGACTGAGGGGTTAATCCTTTTCAAGTCATTTATGGTGTACCCTAAAGCTTTAGGGTATTTCTTAACAACAGTAAGAAGTTTTGCAGTCTCGGATTCCCATAAGCTTGCATGCACTTTCATAGGAATAGTGGCCTCCTCATCTAAGAATTCATATCTAAAGTTTTGAGGGAGTTGTTTTAGCTCAAGTATAGGATTTTGAGATTTGGGATCTTCACCTTGGGTCATAGGCACTTCAAATCCATGAGAGGTGGGACTTCGGTCCATTAATCTCTCATTAGCCTCTGGTTTTTCATGAATTTTCATGCTTTCAAACAAACACACTTCTATCTTTTTGGAAGAAGGGGGTTTGGATGCGCTTTCTTGGATGCAAGCATCAATGACATCGATCAAATAACAAAAGTCTCTTAAGGAAGGACTTTTATGATTTTCGCTACAATGGACTCAATCCTTTCCTCACCAACTTCAAAAGTTAACTTTCCCTTCTTAACATCAATGATGTCCCCTGACGTGGCTAAGAAGGGCTTTCCTAGGACTATATGGATTTGAGAATCCTCTTCGATCTCCATAATAACAAAGTCAACGAGAATATATAATTCGTCTGTCCTCATAGGAACATCCTCTAACATATCAACGAGATACTTAACTAACCTGTCTGCAAGCTGCAATGAGATATTGGTTGGTTTCATTTCCCACATGGCTAACTTTTTACACACCGATAGGGACATCAGGATAACACTAACCCCTAAATTGAACATATCTCTCTCAAAGTTCATGGTTCCAATTTGGAAATGGATAGAAAAACTTCCTGGATCTTTTTACTTTTTGGGAAGCATGATTCTAATCACGACACTACTATCAACGGTCATAGCCACCGCCTCATGATCCTCAAATTTTCTCTTGTTAGAGAGGATCTCCTTTAGAAACTTGGCATAAGTGGGTATTTAGGACAACGCCTCGGTGAAGAGTACATTGATGTGGATCTTTTAAGGAGTTCAACAATTTTTTTGAATTGGGCCTCCACTTTAGCCTTCGCAAATATTTGCGGAAAGGGGATGGGTGGTTTATAAGGAGTTGGGGCTACGTGTGGTACCTCCTTATCAACTTCTTCAACATCCTCCTTTGTCAGGTGGTGTTGGTTTGTTAACCGTAACATCATTACTCTTATTAGAACCACCATCAACTTCCTTATTGTTCTTACTATACCTTTCCTCAACCTCTTTTCCTTTCTCTTTTTATATAGGGGCAACCAAAAGTTTACCATTTCTCATTGTCACAACATTCATTTGTTCCTAAGGATTTTTTCGTTGATTAACTTGAGAGATTTTAGTCTCCAACATCTGGTTATGAGTGGAAATGTTTTCTACTTTGGTGGTCAACTTTCTAAGGACTTTGTTGATGTGAAGGTTTTGATTTTTGAACTCTTCATTTAGGAGAGTGTGCGTCACCATAAAGTTCTCTACCATCAACTCTAGATTAGATTTCTCTTGGAAACCTAGTGGTCCCACATTTTGTTGAGGATGGTTGTTTTCGTAAGAAAACTTTTGGTGGTTTCGCCACCCGGGGTTGTAGGTATTAGAGTAAGGATTGTTCCTCGGAATATTCACAAAATTGGCATTTTCTTGGGTAGATCTTCTGGTGAGAATCATCTGGCAATCATTTCCAATATGTCCATTCACATCAAAATCTCACAGCTGAGAGTAGCGGGGGTAATAGAAGAAACGTGGCTAGGTGGAGTGGAAGATATAGGGGCGATGCTCAAATTTTAATTTAATTGATAAAGGGCATCAAATTTAGCATTCATGTAATCTAATTGACTTACTTCATAGATCCCTCCAGTTTTAGGGGTGGTCTTAGTAGTGACTTGTCGCGTGCTTCCCCAAAATGATGGTTCTTGGCCATTTCTTCAATAAGATTATAGGCCACATCTTGGGGTTTATTCACGAGGGCTCTTCAAAAAGCCACATCAAGGGTCATCATTGTGGAGTAAAGGACACCTCTATAAAAGGCGTGTATAATCATCCATTTTTCGAGCCCATGGAAAGAGCACTGCCTTAACAAGTCCTTAAAATGCTCCCATGTGTCAAACAAAGATTCCCCCTCTTCTTGCTTAAAATTATTTATCTCGTTCCTAACTTGGGTTGTCTTACTTAGCGGAAAGTATTGCATAAGAAAAGCAGCTTTTAATTGAGCCCAAAAGTGATGTAGTTGGCAGTTAAGTGCAAAGTTTGACTTAAATTGAACCATCTTTCTTGGCATTTTTCAACTCAATTCTCATGTTTTAATAGATTTAATTATTGCTCTTGTGTGATTCTTCAATTATATTGCAAATACCTTTGGATTCTTTGATGTGTGTGTTTTTGTGCAGAATTTAGGCATAAAACATCATTGATTAAGACACAAAGGATTGGATAAGGATGCCAAAGAATTGATGAAGAATCAGCATGTTCGTTGTGCGAACATCAGCGAGGTGAAAGAGAATGCTCGTTGTGCGAGGTCCTGGAGAACCAGCCCAGAGTAGAGGCAGTAGAAAAAGGGCCCGAAGTTCGCTGGGCGAAGTTGAAGCGAAGAGGTTCGTTGTGCGAAGAAGTGTTCGTACAACGAACTCAGATATTTTCCGAGGGTGGTTTAACTCTTCCTGGGGCACTTGAAGTGCCCAAAAGTAGTCTTTGCTGGGCGAATAGGGTGTCCGCTAGGCGAACATGATAGAATTTATAAATACTATTTAAGTACTTATTCACTTTTTAGAACAGAACTTGTATATTTTTTTAGAATAGAGCTTTATCTCTCTTCATTTCAAGCATATTCTTGAGAGAGAAACACAAACCCTAAGAGGGAGAATGTGAGAACTTAGATCTCTTATTGGGTTTGGATGTAATCTTTTGATACCTTATGTATTTCATCTAATATATGTTGGTGAACTAGTTTTGATTCAATATGTTGTCTTAGATTTCTTATTTGTGGGTCTTGACAAAACCTTTTCAAATCTTAGATCTTAGATATTCATCTATCAATGAGGAAACTTTTGACATAATCTTGTAAGTTGATATTCACTTGTATATTTTATTTTATTGGGTTGATTAGTAGCATGAGTAGCATGAGTAGGATCAATACGGTATTGTGAGGATGCATGAAAATAGAGATGAAGAACTATGTTCACTTACATTTGGCAAAATAGTTAAATGCATGTAAAAAGGGTTAAGTGTATGTACGTATTCTGATCATGGAGTTTTATATGAATCAATCATGAAGCTGATATGGATGTCATCTATGTTTACCTGTTTATCTTTGATTTGAACCATCATAGAAATATACTCTTCAGATCTGGATCTAGGATGATTATCAGTTAGGTTCTAAACTCTAGACATATATTTAGGCTTAACATTTGCTTGAGTATCAATTATTAATGCTCTGTGTTATTGAGTTGAGTGAGACATCACCAATGAGACAATATGGTTGTTCTCTCGATGTTGGTTAGATATAACCTCTGTTATGGGTGATACGTGAGGATATTAGACGAATGATTGATTTGTGTTTAATTGGTTAGAAGAATGCATCTGTTATCAATTGATGAGATCCAAACCCAACAAGGCTCCGTTTATATTTTAAGTCTTTACTTTATATTTTCAAGTTTTGTCTATTGTACCTTGAATCTTTCAACCATTTTGAAACCATAAGCTTAGAAATGTAGAGACCGTTGAACGATGTTCCTTCCCTCGCACCGATCCCTGTGAAAACGATATAAATCCCTGAGGGAATCCTTCTAAATATAAATTTTTTCTTCTTGTCGCTTTACTGCAGTTCGAACAAAATGGCATCGTTGTCGGGGATTGGTGTTTAGATATTAAAACGCATTGCAATAGTTTCTATATTTTTGAGCTTTGTATAGTTGTTTATAATATATATTTACTTGTTTTCTTTCACGTTTTTTTAAATGTTGGTTAGGGATGAATGATGAGAACTTCTTATAGATTGGTTGCTATTTGTACAAAAGTATTCAATGAAGATTCTTCCAAGTTTGGATGTTGATGGTAGGATTATGAGTGTGGTGAATACAAGCAAGGTAAATTGTACCGCTTTATAGAATGTTAGAATGATTTAAGAATTTTGTGCTTTGTGCAAATGTGTATTTTTGTTTCATTTTGCAAGTTGTTTGAATGCTTGCTTCACTTAGGACCAAAAGCCACAAATTGTGAGAAACCTCCATTGTTTACTATATGCTAGGATGACTGATAACTTTGTTTAATTCATTTGATTCATGCTTAATGTTGTGATTATTTTGATTTTGTGGAAGCATTAGAAATGATCAAGGCATTTGTTTATATTGAGCACAACCATTTCCAAAAGTAACTTACCTGTGAGTAGTGAGAATTTGTTAGCCCCTTTGAGCCTAAACAGATTAGATCCTCATTTTAAGGATGAACTTGGTTTTCGTACATAATTTGAAATTTTAGTTCATCATTGAATTTTGAGAGATTCTAAAATAATTTCTTGAACCTTTGAACATTATTTAAATTGATTTTCTTGCCATAAAAAGGAATGAGCATTCACTTAAGGTTTGGTTGAATTCAAGTTGGGGAGAATGAAAAAGAAAAGTGGTAGGTTACTCAAAATTTTGAAAATATTCAAACAAGCATGAAAAGAAAAATTGTGAATATGAATGTGAAAAACAAAAGAAAAAGAATGCTTGTTTAGAAAAGAAAAATAGAGATGAAATGATTGTGCAAAAGGAAGTTTGAGAAGGTTTGCAGTAGAGGAAAGAAAATGGTGAAAAGAAGTTGCGATGTGTAAATACCATGTATAGTGAATGTTTCTTTTGCATCGGAAAATTCGATTCAATGGCCTTTAGAAATGTCCCTTTATTGCGAACTTGACCAAGCTACAACCTTAAAATCCCTTAGTGGTCTTTTTGCTTCCATGTTTTCATTTTGATTGTTAGATGAATGCATGAATTAGATTGCTATTTGCATTGTTTTTCAAGTGAGTGAAATTGCCCCACGGTTGCAAATGCGTTAATTTCTTTATTCTTATTCAAAGAGGAGTGTTAGAGTGGTTCAAGTATGAGAATTTAATTGTTATTTGAAACATTGCATGATATTTGTTTAAGAACTAAATTCTTTGTCATTGTTCGATTCTATTAAGTGATGAACATTGCTTGTGCATACTCTCATGCTTGACCAAATACTCTTGTTTGAAGAAATCTCTCTTATTTGAATTTGAACTATTAATCCTTTCTTGGTTGAATATTATGCTTGAGCAAATCCTCTTGTTTGAGAAAATCTCTCTTGTTTGAATGAGGGGCATACTTTGCTTGAGGACAAGCAAATATCTAGTTGGGGAGAGTTTTTTAAGTGCAAATTTTGACTTAAATTGAACCATCTTGCTTGGCATTTTTCAACTCAATTCTCATGTTTTAATATATTTAATTCTTGTTCTTATGTGATTCTTCAATTATATTGCAAACACCTTTGGATTCTTTGATGTGTGTGTTATTGTGCCAGATTTAGGCATAAAACATCATTGTTTAAGACACAAAGGATTGGACAAGGAAGCTAAAGAATTGATGAAGAATCAGCATGCTCGTTGAGTGAACATCAGCGAGGTGAAAGTGAATGCTCGATGTGCGAGGTCCTGGCGAAGCCTCGGCGAACTAGCCCATATTTTTCAGAGTAGAAATTTATCTCTCTTTATTTCAAGCATATTCTTGAGTGAGAAACACAAACCCTAAGAGGGAGAAGGTAAAAGCTTAAATCTCTTGTTGGGTTTGAATGTAATCTTTTGATACCTGATGTATTTCTCTAATATATGTTGGTGAACTAGGTTTGATTCAATATTGATGTTGTCTTTGATTTCTTATTTGTGGGTCTTGACAAAACCTTTTCAAATATTAGATCTTAGATATTCATCTATCAATGAGCAAACTTTTGACATAGTCTTGTAAGTTGATATTCACTTGTATCTTCTATTTTATTGTGTTGATTAGTAGCATGAGTAGGATCAATACGGTATTGTGAGGATGCATGATAATAGAGATGAAGAACTATGTTCACTTACATTTGGCAAATTAGTTGAATGCATGTAAAAAGGGTTAAGTGTATGTACGTATTCTGATCATGGCATTTTATTTGAATCAATCATGAAGCGTATATGGATGTCATCTTTGTTTATCTGTTTATCTTTGATTTGAACCATCATAGAAATATAATCTTCAGATTTGGATCTAGGATGATTATCTGTTAGGTTCTAGACTCTAGACGTAGATTTAGGCTTAACATTTGCTTGAGTATCAGTTCTTAATGCTCTGTGTTGTTGAGTTGCGTGAGACATCACCAATGAGACAATATGATTGTTCTCTCGACGTTGGTTAGATATAACCTCTGTTGTGGGTGATACGTGAGGATATTAGACGAATGATTGATTTGTGTTTAATTGGTTAGAAGAATGCAAGTATTATCAATTGATGAGAATCAATCCCAACAAGGCTCCATTTATATTTTAAGTCTTTACTTTATATTTTCAGCTTTTATCTATTGTACCTTGAATCTTTCAACCATTTTGTAACCATAACCTTAGAAATGTAGGGACTGTTAAGCGCCGTTGCTTCCCTCGCACCAATCCTGTGGAGACGATATAAATCCCGGAGGGAATCCTTCCAAATCTAAATTTTTGCTTCTTGTCGCTTTACTGTAGTTTGAACATTGGTAGGTAAGGATTGGAGCCAAGCCCGTCCTCGGTCTCTTAGGGAGAAAGGGAATAGTCTAAGGCAAATAGCGTTCTGGTCGACATCGTTTGCCTTGACAGTGCCACATTTATCTACAAAAATTGATAGATGTAGGTTCGGGTTTTCTAAAGGTAATCCTGAAAAATTGCTTTTGTTGGACCATACCTATCAATGAAGGTTTAAGTTCAAAATTGTTTGCCTCAATAGGCGGGTGCACAATACTGAAATGTGGTTCCTCTTCCATATGAATAGAATAATCTTTCAAAGGTTTCGTATCAATAATGAGTGCTACCATCACAAACTGTCTTTGAGTTCGACGCCTTTCTAGCAAAAAACGCTCGATCTCGTCAACGGGTTCGACTAAACTATTAACAGAATGTGTTCTTCGCATACAAAAGTAGCCGTAGAATTTAAGAATAAAAATAAAACGCTAGTCTCTACAATGATCAAATAGAATTTCAATATTAATGCAATTGGTCCCCAGCAGTAGTGCCAAAAACTTGACACGCCGCAAGCGCACGGCTAATGTCGGAGTAGTTTTAAAAAGGATTGAACCTCATAGACTAATGGTTAAGTACTTATTTCTGTACTATCAGTGTAAAGCTAGAGCGACCAAAAATGGGTTTTAAAAGCAACTAACGTGAAAAAACACTTAAGTTAAAACAACTGATTTGAAAAGCACTTTTGGGAAAAACACCTTAAATGAGAATTTCTTGAAAATTAATAATAAAACAAACCGGACTTAGGTTTATGGCTCTTATCTTAGACTTATCCGCATGACTTAAGCACTTCTATTACGAGAATCCCTACCCAGTTTATTGAAAAATAGATTATTATGCCAATACCTACTTTCGCTAGCCTATTGCCCTACCTCTAACGAACGGGACGCTCGTCGGCTTTCGCTCACTCAAAAACGTTTGTTAGTGGTCATTACATTTGCATAACTATTAAGAATTGAAACTTTTCTCGATTTTGTCTGATCACTTTCATGACTTTGGACTTGATTGTTTAAAAACTGCTTTTCGGTGTTCGCCTCTACCCTTTCAGTGTAAGGCAAACGCCTAAAAAACACTCATACTTTTAAAGAGAGGTTTGAATAAAAACTTATACTTTTAAAATAAAAAGGGTGGAGTTCCCGTAACTAGCTTAAGTTCATACAAATAATCATATGATAGGGTTCAAAACCCTTAGTCCCTAGTGAACTACCCACTCATGGTGAAGAATGATCAAATAAAAGCAATTACTACAGAAAAACATAATTGACAAAATATAAATAAAACAATAAAGAACCTGATTAAACTAAGGGAAATACTTTATTAAAATTATGAACCAGTGGTCCAATGGAGACTTTTACAAAAAGCAGTAAAATAAGCGTAAACTCTAAACTGGAATAAAAACTGGATGAAAACTAAAGACTATGTATGAGTTTTTATATTAAATTATAAACATGAGTTCAATACCAATTACACACGATGAAGATCAGATCCAAGCAATCAAAAGCCTTAAAGCAGAACGAATCAAGCCGAAAAAGGAAACAAATTAGGAGAAAGCTCGATTGCCTGTTATGGCCCGTAATAGCCATTACGGGTGCCCGTAGCAGGCCTCTGGTGAATGTACTAGGGCGCCTCAAAATAGGGTTGGCGGACCATGCATGTTACAGCCCAAAATAGCCATTACGAGTACGCGTAACAAGCCTATGGTTTTTGTATGGAGACTTTCCGATTCTTCGTCTTTTCCGCGTTTTGTCCCTCATTCGCTTGAAATGCATATCATGACCTAAAAACAAAGGTAACACAATACCAAAGCGTAAAACATGGTAAAGTGAAAGGAAAGTAAATGAAAACGGTAAAATATGAAGGAAAAACAACTAATAAAAGCAATATAAAAACCAGTTATCAACGACATAATAGTTTAATAGACACATTTGTACTTAGGATGTTTACACGACATCCTACTCATGTGATATGTACTTGGGATTTTTACACGACATCTAACTCATCTGATGTTTAAGGTGTCATCATAGAGGAATCATTAATAAATAAATTAACAACAATATTGTAACTCACAACATTTAGTCTCAACAACATAAATAGTCTTGAATTCAAACATAAACGACATAAGAATCAATTCAAGCGTTTATCCCTAACCCAGTGTTACATGATCAGAGCAAGGCACCACTAGTCAAAGCGATAAACTAAAGAAGTAACTCCAAGAGCTATCTTCTACTTACTTCAACAATGCTACTCCTGAGTATTTGCACGATGCCCATGTAAAGGCAACATTCAAACAGAAGGGGTGAGAAATCACATTCAATACTAATAGACATATATTGCAAGGTAGGATACCAACACATATCATAATTTAGATGTACTCAAATCACAGTATATCAATTACATTTTCACACCAACTCATCAATCACAACTCATTCACACACCAATCACAGCTCAACAATTATGCATATAGCTCATTATGAAATGCAACTCGACTATGCAACTCTATGAATATGCATATGGTACCAACTCAATATTTGGTTCTCTCTAGAACCAGGTCCCCTCTCTGAACCCATGATCCCTATATCTGAGCTCCAAGCCCCCTCTGAACTAGCAACCTGCCTCTTGACACAACTCAACATTAATGCATGAACAAGTCATTAAATCAATGCGTTAAGACCCCTCTCTGATCCTAACATAAATAGATTAACAACTTAAGTAATCCCCTCTCTGGATTACCACACTGTAACAATTCATGTATGCACAACATCATATAATTCAATACAACTCAATTATTGCAATCAATCTCCTCAATTAGATCATTACTCTAACATACAACAACATAATAGTCATAAATGTCATCTCAAAACATAATGACATTGTCACATTCTCAATTCACATGACAACATCATTCGTCATCACTAAACAACAACAAACAGCAGTAACTCAACAAATGTAAACTCATAAGCATTTATTCATGTTACCCCCACCAAAACAACAACACAACACCGTAAAAACACAAAGATTCGCTAACCGATCATACAAGTCATCACAAACATTCCTATAGTAGGTAAATGACTATATTTCAAACATTTCACAAAGCACTACCATGACGTATCTCTGCGCATTAGCTTTCTAACACTTCAAACAACACGTCATTTGGATATACGGATCAAAAGTTATGGCTAAAACCGTCGGGGATCAAAGTTACAATTAAAATTATTTTTTTTCAAAAATCACACAACGATAATCGATTTTCATCTAACGACAATGGATTTTCATAGCTTTTTTCTTTCAAAAATTACAATAGCGCAATCATTTGTCATCATGTCACAATCGATTGACGCTGTCTGTTTTTACAAAAAATAATATTTGTTACGTATCAGCAACTAGTTCCAACCCTTCAAGCCCCATACTAGTCCCAAATTCAACACCTTAAATCACTCTAATTCAACTTCTAATAACACCAACATATTAATTCTCTATTAAAGAACATGAATCCACCAAATTTTTCATGAATCAAACACATAAAACCAGACCCTAAATCATTCAATTTATCATCAAACATCAAGAACACAACATTGCAATGACAATCAACCATTACTCATAGTTAATATAATCAAGTTAACATACAAAACAGATTTCCATCATTATGTTCATCATAGATTCATAGATTCAATAAATCCTAGTGAAGGCTAAGAACTCCTCTACCCTACTCTCATGCATAAGCTCTTATTGAAGGTTGTTCTCCCCCCTTACCTTGTGATTGCAGAAAATTCTTGATTGATCCTTGACTTTTCATCTCCCAAGTTCTAATCCTCTTTTCACTTTTCTTTCAAAATACACACTGTAACCTCTATCCCCCCCCCCCCCCCCCCCCAATTCTCGTTTTTTGTCTAAAAACCTAATTTCCTCATTAGGTTATCCCCATCTTAACCTTAATATTTTTTTATAATGCCTACCTTGTCCTCACTTACTCAACATAAGCCAAATATTGCCCTTCCTCTATTTATTTTCTATTTTTATTTTATTTTAGTTATTCTAATTTTATTACTTTTCTCTCTAATAATAAAACAAAATAAATAAATTCACTAAAATCTATTTTATTCACATTTTTTCAATTAATAATTAAAACTCTAACATTTTAATTATTCTGCCACTTCTACAATATCCTTCTCAACCATCCCTCTACACCCCACACACATGAAAAACATAATTCACACAAAAAAACATAATTAAATCAAATAAAATACGGTAAAATATTCTATATGAAAAATGGGGTGTTACATATTCTATTCCAGGTTGGAATTACATAGATGACTCTATATTTAAATTCAGGATGGGAAAGAGTACATACCATTTTACGGAGGACTTAGGGAAGGAATGATTTGATATTACTGTGCTTCGTCTTCACCCAACCTTGACTGATCATGACCTTCATCAAGATTTCGATTGGAATATTCATTTAAATTCAATTCTAAAGGCACCAAGGACGGATGACAACTTGGACAAGTTGTCAACAGGCTACTTGAAAAGGGGTCATCTCATTCTCCATTGGATTGTCACTAATGTATTGTGTCCAAAGAAAGGTGGTCATTCAGGGTAGACCATGCTGAGGTACATCTTATCTATACTCTCCAAAATAAAATTAAGATAAATTGGCCACACTATATTGTTGCAAGAATGTTTGTTTTTAAGGATTGTAACAGAGGGTCATCTTTGTGTTATGCTCCCATGATCACAAAAATTCTAAGGTATTTTGGTATTGGTGTGTCCAATATACTATATATTTCACATGGTTTGGCTTAAGAATTTAACAAAAGTACCATGAAAAATATGGGTTATCATTGGGATAATGTCAACAAGGTTTACTTCTATCGAGTGAAGGGTTCCAGTAAGATCATTTACAATTATGATGATCCGAATGAATTTGTTCCAGGTATTGTTAAAGAGCAACCGGTCGACGACCAAGATCGCCATGTTGATGCAGAGATAAAGGATCCTAACCATGATAAAGATGAGGTGTGGCTACATGATGCAATATATCAAAAACACAAAGACCCAAAAAGGTGGGTTCGATGGCAACAAAATTCTTGGACTCATCGTGGCATGACATATGGGAACGACTCTGGTATTAGCTCGAGTGGTGACGAATCTACAATTATCACCATGCTAGAGACATGCGTGTTCAGCAGCAGGAGCTCCAACACGAGGAGTCACGTAGGTGTGACACATTTGAAGCGGCTCAAGAGGAACGCTTGAGACTGGTTCAAGAACACATGAATGCCTAGGACACCAACTTTAACAACTTTGTAACATATACCACCGATCAATTTTCTTGTATTCTCCTAGACATGAAATTCCACCCTGGTTCCACTACAAACGACGTCAACAATGTGATTGCTTTTGAAAACGAAAAACACAATCATTGTATGCCATTTTATCGGGAGATGTGTGACTTTCTGGATGATCGGTATGGTAACGAGGCCGTGGCTTGGTACCACGATAGGATGCTAGAACCTAGGGGTAGAAATGAGACAATTAGGGGTCGTAGAAATTAGTTAAATTAATTATGGATCAAGTCTTTGGAAACTATTTAGAATGCACTTTATCTCTCGTCTTTCATGTTATTGTGTTTCGTCCCTATGCTTTTCTGTTTTGACAATGTTATGATGTGTTTGTAATGAACTTCTTATTATTTTGTATGAATTGCATGTTTATTTATGTTTAGATTTAATTTTATCGTCATTCTAATGAAATGTGAGCGCACGTTATTGTTATACAATTCATAATTTCAACACCTTTGAGTGTTATATATGGTTTTTTGTAAGTTTTTACATGATGTTTCTCACGTTTGTTGCTTTGTCTCTTTTTGATGCTGCCAAAGTGGGAGAAATCCATACAAGAACAAAGTCTCTAAGGTGCACATATTCAGGGGGAGTTTTATCAAGACATCAAATACATCATACATTTTACCATCATAAAAAAGGTGGAGTATGTGAGTGCACTTTTCTTTTAGAAATACTTTGAATGATGTCAAAACTAGGACACTTAGCATTTGTGTATATTGGACCTTATCCTCTGTGTCTAGATGTGCATTTTAACCTTAGGATGCTTAAAATCAGTCTTAGAAATGTTTTTACAAGTTAAAATTAATTTTTTATGTGAAAAATTAGTCTATAGGTCGACACATACTAAAGATTTTGTAAAACCAAAGTTTATGTTCAGTATGTGTCAACACATAAGCATTTCAGGTCGACGCATATGTCTTTCAGGTCGACACATACATCCTATAGGTCGACACATGCTGAGTCTTTGGTAAAACCAAAGTCAATGTTCATTTGAGGTTAACACATTGGGCTCTTCAGGTCGACACATAGAAGTAAAAATACTTCTATAGGTGGACACATACAATTTGAGGTCGATACATGTTGTCTAAAATTCCAAAAAAACTTTTAAAAAAAAAAACTCTAAGTTATGTTTTTCTATTCTTTTCTCCCTCTCAGTCACACACACACACACACACACACACATTCATGCATCCTTTTGAAAAACATGAAACCAAAGAATATACAAAGCAATCTTTATCATCTTCAACCTTTTTCTATGCATACACACAACAATTACACATAATGATTTATATTGAGTGCCATCTAGATTCAAGTTTGATAAGGTCCAATTTATGATTTGTAAAATCAAATTGGGTTGAGATTACTTTAGGGGTTTCATTGATAAAATCAATTGGGGTTTTCCCTCCAAGATCAAGTGTAATTTAAGGGTTTTTGGCACAAGATTTTGCAAATAGGATTCAGCCGAGCGAAAGCTTTTAAGAAAGGAGTTTCTGTCAAAGAAGTAGCGCAATTGGATGATCAAATTGAAAATCCTGGGACATTTTATCTTGCTTAAGATCAAGGGAAGAGAAGAAGATTTAATTAACTTCAAATTTGGGATTTGGGGGTTTGAATTTCTATTTCTCTCTTGTATTCAACATTTTGCAAAGATTATTGAATATCTTAATTCCATTTGGAATTGGGGGCAGACGTACCCGTAGTGAGGACAATTGGGGAGCTACCTAAATCTCTCTCTCTCTCTCTCTCTCTCTCTCTCTCTCTCTCTCTCTCTATGTATTTTTCATAATTTGTTCATGTACTAAAGTGGGAAAATTTTCTGCATTAAAGAAGAAATTTTTTCCATATTTTCATTACAATTTGTGAACCCATTTAGTGTTCAAATCTTCACATATTGATAATTCCTTTGGTGTTGAAATATTTTAAACTGTCTTTGTCAAGATAATTGCAATCTATAAACTTGGAATTGGATTTTCACATCAACAACACAAAGGAAAAATTAGTTTTTTGTTCGTTACACACCACGTGTTTGACAAATCGTCATAGTCAATCAGTGTCTCTTCATTTCATTGGAAATTGATTATCGAAGTGTAAAATTGTTCAAACGTAAATTTGAAAAACTTATTGATTTCTTTTCTCATAATTGTGATACATTAATTTCATTTTGTTAGGATTTAATACACATATCCAATTCTTCTTATAACAGTTTGGGATAGACGAGTGTTGATTCGGAACTGCTTTCTATTGCCATAGAAAATATTTTTAAAATAGATTTTTAATCAAAGAAAATTTATTAGTGACTTATTCACCCCATCCTCTAGATCGTTGCCCTCGTTGTTGGGTTTGAGCTCCCTTCTTATATGGAGAAAGACCCAAATATGATTATCCCACTTTTCTCACTTATTTAAGTGAGAGGATCAATTTAGGGTTGAGAGAGATAAAGGAAAAATTTGGATTCAAAAGAGAGAAAATAGGAGAGAAACTCATTCCCGTTTTTCTGAAACCAGTCTCACTAAATCGACAATCCCCGATTCGTTAACCGTTGGATCGAGCTCAAATTTGAAGGGCATGTTCGTAACACATATATCTAACTTTTGACGTACCGTTCAAAATTTTAAAACAACGTCTGAAGTGAAAGTTATTTGCTTCGCACTGAAGTTGCAGATTTGGAAAAAAATTTCAGCTTTTTTATTCTTATTTGTAAACTAGTTTGCTTTGTGATTTGCGGTTGTTAGCACTAGTTTGTGAATCACTTTAAGACTCCCTTGTACCCTTAATTAATTATAGTGGAATCATTTCTTTGGTTTGGACGACTCGTAGTTTTTACTCTCATATTGAGGGGTTTTCCACGTTAAAAATGACGGTGTTCTTTTGTGCCTTTATTTGTCCAATTTGGCATTTTATATTTGTTGTTGATCCTCAAAATTCCTATAAATTTGAGGAGTTTTATATCCACTGCGTATTGGTCTATTATTGTGTCTTAATTTATCATCACTCGTCTAAAAAGAGTGGTCCGCTTGTACGTCAATGCGTTACACATCTTACAAAAATTTAACACGTGTGACTTAGATCAATGTTGTAGGCCATTGACCAGCGATAAAAAATTGTAAATAGTTAAAATATAAAAAAAAAAACAAATTATAATTTTGCATAACTTTTCCTTCTAACAATTAAAATCAGAAGGAATAGTATATCTTTTGTAAAAAAATAAATCTCATATAATAAAATAAATAATACTCATATATATATATATATATATATATATATATATATATATATATATATATATATATATATATATATATATATATATATATATATATATATATATATGAATTTACCGGGACATAAACTCTATTCATAAGAATAGTAAAAAAATTACAAATATCTGCGGATAAAACCCATCACGAATACGAGTTCAATGGCTTATTAGATATTTACTAATAAAATGAACAAATACTTAACTACTCATTAATTCATTGATGCAGATACAAATTTAATGGTACTGATATTCATATCCTTTAAACTTAAAATCTTAATTACGTACGTTTTTCTTGCACATCATCTTCAAAACTAACTTTCTATTTATATCATACTAGCGTCCAGATGGACACTCCCATGCCCGTCTGTCCACTTTTATTAATACACAGGCGGATCAAAATATAAACGATATTTTTTATATCTTTATTTTTATTTTAATTAAATTATTTATAAAATAATAAAAAATAGTAATATAGTGAAAAAGATATTCAAACCACCATATAGCGGTTAATAGAAGAGAAATTAGATTTTAAAACAAAAACTAATTAAAGAGAAGTTGAGATTTAAAACAAAAATTAAAAAACATATAATTGGAAGAAAAAAAATAGACTACACCAAAAAACATGTTTTTCATTTTATATATAGTATAGATAAGAAAAATTAACTGAAGAAAGGATATACACGGAATTTACTAATAACAAAATTATAGTACATGGACAATGGATATCATTGTCATCCTCATCCCTATATATTCATAGTTTAGATACAAATATTTAAAAAATAAAAAGAAAACTTAACTAAAGAAAAGTACGTTTCCTTGAATGGAAGAAGGAAAAGTTTTTTTCAATAAAGAAATCAAGGAAAAATATTTGGATATTAGCAACTAACCGGGTCAGTTTCTTAGACCAAGTTCATGGAAACTAAAGTCCAACAAAAAATCAACAAATGACAAAGGAAAATAAAAATCTACAAAGAAGTTTGAAAATATGAAACTACCATAGTACGTGGAACCGGCGGTTGAAACAAATGTTAAAAAAATCCAAAATTAAATTATAAAATAATAAAACTTCTAAAAAAAGTAAGTATACATTAACTGTTGAATTATAATATCTTAACTGTTTAATTTATATAGTCACAAATTGTTAATTTAGACAGAGTTAGTTGTTTTTCACAAAACATAGAAAAAGAAATGGTTCCATGGAATTCATTTCCATTAGAAATTATCTATCAATTATTTGGTTGGTTAGCTTTTCTTTCATGGTCTCTTGCTGGTTACCCTCAACTCATCTCCAATTTTCGTAGAAAAAGGTAACAATTGTTTTTTTTTCTTCATGTTTTTATTTTAATTTTATTCTGTATTTTCTTGTTTCTAACTTATAAGTGATTTTGGAAACAGTGTGGTTGGTTTAAGTTTAGATTATACAATCTTGAACTTCACAAAGCATTGGTCATATCTCATTTACAATGCTTCCCTTTTCTTCAGCCCTGTTATTCAGAAACAGTATTTTGAGAAATATGGTTTTGGACAGGTAAATATATTTGTTCTTTTTTACTTTATGGTTTTGAATTTTATGCAACAATGAAAAAAAGATCATATTTGTCATATCAGTTGCGATAACGGCTTTGTTAATTGCAGATGATTCCTGTAGCGGCTAATGATGTTGCTTTCTCTACTCATGCAGTTATAATCAATTTGATTGTATTGTGTCAATTTGTAATCTATGGAGTAAGTTTAATCGACTTGTTGTTGAGTTCTTGATCATTCAAAAACAAAGTGTTTGTTTTTAAATTTGAATACACTTTACTCTGGATCAGAAAATATGTTGCTGATTTTTGTAAATGATATCTTTTTTTGCAGAATGGGAGTGTGAAGTTATCTAAGTATGCAATTGCAATATTTGTTGGTGTGTGGTTCAGTGCTGCTGTTTGTTTTTTCATAGCATTACCTACCGAGTCTTGGCTTTAGCTAGTCTCCATCTTCAAGTAAGTTTATGACTCAATATTTTAACAAATTATATGTATATGTAAAACTTTGATTTATGCAGCTCCGACACTTATGTTCGATAAAAGGTGTGTCTGTTTCGTGTTAGTATCGGACACCGATACTGATATTTATAATCTATCAAACATAAACATCTCTAAGAGTAGGCGTGTCGTGATGTTTGACACGTGTCGGTGTTTGACACACGTTGATGTTCGACACTTGTATGACACTCGTATGATACGTGTTGGAAAAGTCATCCAAGTGTCGGAAAAGTTAGAGCAGTGTCTCTCAAAAACAAAAACTCGTTGTTTAGACACTCTTCACTGTTGTAATTTATGAACAATGACTGTCCATGAGTGTGTTCCAAAATGCCTGGAAAAGTAGAAGTGACTAAATACTAATAAATGCCTGGAAAATAGTCCTACATAGAAAGTTTCAATCACTTTAAAAACCTTTATAAAGAGTTATGAATATTAACTCAACAAAAGGACAAAAGAGGATGAAGTGCCACATGGACAAATGTGGTGGTCCCAAGCATTATTGTCTCCTCCATACACCCCATCGCTGGTGGCGACACAGCCGACACCAGCTCCAGGTCTGAGGGCGTGGGCGTAGAGACGTTAGTGACAGTTTGTACGTGACACTTGAGCACTTATGCACGACACATAGAAGCAATTCCATATTCTCTTCCCTACATTCAATTTTTTATCAGTCTTGTGCAAACTCGAGTATATGCTGAATTATCTTGGGTGTTCCTGTATAGAAACTCTAAGACATTTGAGAGTGCTTGAAACACTACAAGGATAGTGTTTCATACACGATTCCCGCCTGGATCTATTCTAAATGCATTATTTGATCGTCTCTATGATTTGTACAGTGATACACAATCTGCAACAGAGATCTGGAAAACACTCGAATTCAAATTCAAGACTGAAGAGGAAGGTACGAAAAATTTCTTAATATCTAAATATTTTGATTTTAAAATGTCATATTCCAAGTCTATTCTTGCACAAGTACACGAGTTATATGTTCTCGTGAATAAAATAAAAGCTGTAAAAATAGACATTCCAGAAGCTTTCCAAGTTGGAGCAATCATTGCAAAATTGACACCCTCCTAGAAAGGATACAGGAAGAAATTGTTGCATAGTTACGAGGATTTCTTGTTGGAGAAACTTTAGAAACACCTTCGAATCGAGGAGGAGACGAAGGATAGAGATAAGTCAGAATTCGCTAGATACTCTAAAGCCAATGTTGTTAGACGACGACAATTGATCTAGAAGGGGGTTGAATAGATCACTACTTTTTAATGGAGAGTCGGCGCTTAAATTTGATTTTTAAAATTGTTTGCGGAAGCGGCCGAGGACTATATCGTCTAAACGAACCGGTTACCGAAAGGACCATATATTTGTAAGCCAAATGGAGTGATAGGCTCCATGAGAAAATCGAATCACAAACTTTACTATTAATCAATATACTCGACTGCACTTAATGTTGTGCAATTTCCAATGACCAATTAAAAAATAAAGAAAATTGACAGTTTAACAAACACTTTGTGAGCGTTCAATTTATCGAGCACTTGGTGTGCGAAACACTCCAAGTGGCAACTTCTATGTAAATGTAGTGCAGAATTTTATCTACTACAATCAAAGTGATTGTATAGTGTTTTCAAACCAGATTTTAAGCACTACACTATAACAGAATTTTATCGATCAATTGAATATTCAGAAACGTAAACAGTTCAAAAATTAAAGAGATAGGGAAAGAGAGAACAACACCGAATTTGTTTAGGCAGTTCCCCTTTCGTCCTCGCTTCGGGTACGTCTGCCCCCAATTCTAAATCTAGAATTGAGATATCTATAATCTTGTTGTAAATTGTTTTTACAAGAGAAGCCTTAGCCATCACACACTCAAGAAACCTCGTTGATGCTGATTCTATGTATTCTCTCCCCTTGATTAGAGTTGAATCAAGTGCCTCGAACGTGTTGAATAAACCTTCGTTTACCGCTACTAGATTGAATGAACACAGCGGTCTTCAATCACCTTTGCTCGGCTGATTTCAATCACACACAACTCGATCCCAAACCTTTCTTGCACAATCCTTCGACTAACGCTACTAGATTGAACGAACCCTTCGTTCTTCAATCACCTTCGCTCAGCTGAATTCAATGAAGCAAAGATTTGTCTCAAAAAACCCCAAATCCAATTGATCTTGGAGAACAAAACCTAATGGTTTTATTCAAGAAAAAAGCCACTGAAAACTCACCCCAAATAAGATACACACTCCTATGGTTGGACGTTATCACCTCATTGATGTAAGAGATCAACAAAAATTGTTATGTGTAATTGTTGAGAAAATGCAAGAATGAGGATGAAGATGATGAGAGAAAAATTTCAGTGTATATCTTTCACTTTTTCTTGTTATAGTGTAAAAATGAGGTACAATGTATATATGATGCTATGACCAACTAACAAAAATAACAGCATTTTGAAACTTAGAGAAATCATAAAAATAGCAACAATCCAGCGAAGAGTCGACCAAAACCTCATGAGGGTCAGCCTGCGCTGACCCGCGAGCAAGACTATGCAAATTAGGAAGCTTTGCGTCGACCGCCACAAGGCCATGCGTCGACGCAAGCCTGATGAAAAATTACAATTACAAAAGACATCAGTATGAGTCGACCAGATGGTCGACGTGAGCTGACCTGTGAGACATGAAATGAAAATCAACTTTCATGAGTCGTCCAAAACATAGTTTGAGTCGACTCAAACCACGAACACTTGCAAAAATCAGTTTTTGACCATATTTTCTTCTACCTAGGCTATGTTAATGCATACCTATGACTCACAACATGATTACACACATATAAGAGATATATGAGACTCTTCCTATATGTTTGGACACATGATTATGGAATATTTATGCATTGTGAAATATGGATGCCGACTATGATGTGATGATACCGTCCAAATTACACACTACGAGCTAGTACATGTTTTGACATCATTAAAATAAAAATTGAGTGTTAAGACACCTTACCCTAACAAATGTTATAATTGAAAAAGGAAAGAGGAAACATGATGGTATTAAGAACCATATTGGCCCTAACAAAGAACAAAACAATTTCAAAAACTCTAGGGGACCAAAATGACCAAAAGGTGGTTGCTATGTGTGCGGTAAACCAGGCCACTTTGCTCGAGATTGTAGGCATAACAAATGACGACATAATTGCTAAGGTGAGTGAGATTATGGAAATAAAAGGCAAAGTGCAAGGATGGTGGTATGATACATGTGCTACCATGCATGTTACCATGCATGTTTCTTATGACTAAGCAACATTTAAAACCTACTCTGAATTAAATGATGGGCAAGAAGTGCATATGGGAAATGAAGTACGATCTAAAGTCGTTGGAACAGGATTCGTCGAACTAAATTTCACTTCCAGAAAGAAAGTCACTCTTGTCAATGTACTCAATGTCTCCGACATGAATAGAAACCTTGTTAGTGGGGACTTATTGAGAAAACCTAGTATTAAGTCTATATATAAATCGGGTAAACTAATATTGACTCGTAATGGTGTATTTGGAGGAAAAGGATATTCCGCTGAGGGGATGATCAAACTTTGTACTACCGATAATATTGTTAATGAAATTTATAATTCTGCTTATATGCTTGAATCTATTTCTTTATGGCATTCTAGATTAGCGCATATTGGTATTAGTATCATGAATAGACTAATTAAATCCGGTTTGATCTCTTGCAATATTCAATATTTCAAAAAATGTGAAATACATGCCAAATAAAAAATGATCAAGAAACCTTTCAAAAGTGTTGAAAGAAAATCATATTTCCTTTAGGATCCATATTATTGTAATATGCTACACACCTCCACACTCTAAAATATGTTACACTTTGATTTTGTTTCAACACCTTTAAAAGGTTTCTTGATCATCTTTGATTTGACACATTTTTCGAAATCATGAATATTGCATGAGATCAATCCAGATTTAATTAGTATTTTCATAGTACTAATACCAATATGTGCTAATCTAGAATGCCATAAAGAAATAGATTCAAGCATATAAGCAGAATTAGAAATTTCATTAAAAGTATTATCGGTAGTACAAAGTTTGATCATTTCCTCAGCGGAATATCCTTTTCTTATAAATACACCATTACGGGTCAATAAAAGTTTGCCTGATTCATATACATATTTAATTCCCAATTTACCCAACGAATCCCCACTAACAAGATTCCTACTCATGTCGGGAACATGAAACACATTAACAAGATTGACTTTCTTTTCGGAAGTGAAGTTGAGTTCGAAGGATCCGATTCCAACAACTTTAGATCGTACTTCATTTCTCATTTGTACTTCCTATCCATCAATTACCTCAGAATAGATTTTAAAAACAGCCTTGTCATAAGAGACGTGCACTGTAGTACATGTGTCATACCACCATCCTTGCACTTTGTCTTTGAGTGCCATTATTTTGCTCACCGTAGCGATTATGTCTCCATTTGCATAAACTGCATTGATCTCATTTTTTGACTTGTTGTGCTTGCAATCTCGAGCATAGTGTCCAAATTTTCCACATACAAAACAGTCGCTTTTCAGACCTTTTGGACCGCCATAATTTTTGAATTTGTTATGTTCTTTTTTAGGTCCAAGATGACTCTTCATGCCATCATGTTTCTTTTTCCGTTAGGCAGTCACAACATTGGCTTTGGAAAAAATAGCAGATTATGATTTCTCCATTTCCTTCGATTCCTCCTCGATTCGAAGATGTTTCTGGATTTTCTCTAGAGAGAAGTCCTCAGAACTGTGTAACAATTTCTTTCTATAGCCTTTCCACAAAGGTGGTAATTTTACAATGATTGCACCAACTTAAAAGGTCTCGGGAATGTTTATTTTTACAACTTTTATTTTATTCACGAGAACCTATAACTCGTGCACTTGTGGAAGAATGGGTTTGGAATCTATAAATTTGAAATCAAAGTATTTAGAAATTAAAAACTTCTTCCTACCTTCCTCTTCAACCTTGAATTTAAACTCGAGTGCTTTCCAGATTTCTGTGCAGAGCGAGTATCCGTACAGAGGTCGTAGAGAAGATCAGATAGTGTATTTATAATATGTTCATGGCATAACAATTCGCCCTCTTTACGTTTCTTACGTTCCTTCTTAAGTTCATCAAAGTCATCCTCGGTTGGTTCAGGAATTGGTGGTAAGTCAAGATCTAACACATAGTGAACCTTCAGAGCGGTCAATAGGAATGTCATTTTATCTTGCCATCGGGTGTAGTTAGTTCCATCAAAGTGATCCAACTTGACAAGGTTTTGGTTCATAACCTTGATACCTGAAACTGCAGTGTTGGAAGCCATTAATTGAATACTTTTAAGACCGTTAGAAATATCAGTAAAGTTGAATCAATCCATACCTGAATCTTGAATGGTGTCACTTTCCTTAAAAGTACTTCAAGCACTCTCAAATATGTCTTAGAGTTGGAACGCGAGAATATCCAAGATAATTCAGCCTTATATCGAATTTGTGCAAGACCGACGAAAAATTCTATTTATAGCGAAGAGAGTTTGAAATTTGTTCAAGAGGATATTCGGTTTGTGATGTGATTTTCTGAATTCTGGAATTTAGTATTTATAGGCCATTTATGTGTTGTTTCACAAGGTTGCGACCCTTGATGAAACAGCGCCTTTTAACAGCATTTCCACTAAAAGTTGCATTGTTTCCAAGCGTTGTCTATTTTCATTCCGCAACACTTCACAAAGTGTTGCTTCTCTTCGAATTCAAAATTCGAACGCATGCATCGACCAAAACGAGAGCAATAGTGAACCCGACCGAAGGTCATCGGCCGCCTGCCGGAGCACCACCGACGTCGCCTCATAACGCTGCGAGTAGCCCAATTACTCTGATGTGTCATGCCTAAGTGATCAAGTGATGCTTACAAACCGGCGGTTGGCATATGGTTAACGGTTGTTGCTCTTTTTTTGTCGTTGCTTGAGTTGGATTTTTGAATTTGAAAATATGCAACACTTCGTGAAGTGTTATTGAATGGGAAATTGCAATTATTGAAAAATGTTGTTATAGGCGAAACAACACAACTATTGGTAAAAGATGTTATTTCATCAAGAATCGCAACCTTGTGAAATAACACAAACATGGCCTATAAATAAGTCATTCCGAATTCAGAAATCACATCACAAAATTCATATCCTCTTCATAAAATTCCAGATTTTCTTCACTACATTCGAGTTTTCATCCGTCTTATGCAAATTCGAGTATATGTTGAATTATCCTGGGTGTTACTGCATAGAAACTCTAAGACATTCAAGAGTGTTTGAAACACTATAAAAAAAGGGTTTTGTAGACGATTTCAGACTGGATCCATTCAATTTAGAAGCTTTATCTAACATTTAAATCGGTGTCGGATATTCGTATGACACTCATACAACATGTGTCCAACAATTCAGACAAATATTTTTCAAAAAAGATGGTTTTCAATATATATTACATATCTTTTGGACATGATTGAAATAATATTATCAATGAAAAATTAAATACATTAATTTTAATTAGAATATTTTTAATTCTTTTAATAATAGATAAATAAATAAAGTTTAAACACTATTGTATATATAGCGGTATTAGTATTTTATATTTTTTATATTATCGATGTCGCAGTGTCTATATCGTATCGTGTCGCGGTGTTTTTGTCAGAGTCGGTGTTTTATAGCTTATAATTCGTTCAATTTTTATTTTATTTTAATTATTATCAATGTTGACACATTATTATTGGTGTTGTGTCCGGTGTCTCGCATTTGTAAATCTTCTTTGATGAAATTGAATTTGATGGCTTTATAGTAGCACTTAAATTTTGATACAATTGTTAATATAATTGTAGCTTTCTTTTGTATTGTTTTATGATTACTTCTAATAACATGTGGAAATAAATTATATTGCAGCTCAATTCAAATGTGTATGACCCTCATCAAATATTTTCCCCAGGTTTTAATCCCTTACCTCATATATTATGTTTTATATCATCATCTTCAATTTTCACTATACATATCTTTTCACAATTTTTAGTATAAGATATATTTTTCAAAATGAAAAAGGAAAACTATATATTTACTTAATTACCCCTATGAATGATTTGTTGCTTAGTTCTGAAAAATTTTGTTATGAAATGTAGGCATTCATGAACTTCATGAGAAAGAGCACTGATGGATTTAGCATTGGCAGCATTCTCCTTGATTTTTCAGGAGGTGTCTTTAATTATTCACAAATGGTTGTACAATCGATAGATCAAGGTTTGTTATTTTAATTACTAGTAAAATTTATCAAATTATTATTTGATCATAGATATTATAATACTAATTATTATGAATTTCAACTTTTTCTATATATTTAGATTCATGGGTGAATTTCTATGGTAACATTGGCAAAGTAATGATATCCTTGGTATGTAATCTTCTTTACCTCACAATTTTAACTTTATTATTATTATTATTATTATTATTCAAAAATAATTATTATTATTATGTTTTTTAATCACTATTGCAGGTAACTATATTCTATGATTCAATTTTAATGTGTCAACATTATCTACTATATCCTCACAAGAAAGTGGTTATTGCTTCTGAAAATTCTGCAGAAATCAAGAAACCATTGATTAGTTCAAGTCCATTAGATGAACAAATTCATGATTCTGTATGAATTTTATTATTCGCTAGGAGAAGTTGGTGGTTCTTTGAGTATATATTGTACAAAACCAAAATCAAATAAATTTATGTATCATATGTATAAATGCTTGTTTGAATACTACTACCATATACGACCATTATGTGTATATATAATTGTTCTCATTCTAATCTTAATGTTTTATATGATAAACAGTTTTTTTTAGTTAAAGACAAATATATATATTATGCCTTGTAAAATATATTAAAATATAGAGAATAAAAAAACAAAAATTAGGGAATTAGGCGAAAATCTAAAGTAGACAATTTATTAAAAAATATATTACAAAAATTTAATGGGATAATTCTCGAGGAAAGAAAAAAGAGAGAGAATAAAATAGATAATCAAAAAGATATGATCTATTTAGGTCAAGTAAATAAGAGACATTACAAAGAATAGAATCTCACCAAACAAAACTGTTAGGAAGTTAAAAATAGAACCCTAACAAACTAATAAAAACTTTAAATTGACAAATAAAAACTAAGAGAGATAAAATTAAAAGATAATAAAAGATAAAGATAACATTTGATTTCTTTTATTCCTTCCCAAATAACACATTACACTTTAATATATAGAACTCTAAATGCATAATAGTCATACATGTGGCATAATCTCAAAACCTTAAGAACATTCTAGAAATATTAAAATACTAAATAATATATTAAAACTACTAAATAAAAATATCTAATATCACTCTCTATCACTACTTACCCCTTCAAAATCAACCTTGTCCTCAAGGTTGTAACAATAATGTCATAATAGAAACTTTTCCAGGATCCCACTGTTTAAAGAAGTTAAAATAAAGGTTGTCATTGACATTAGTACCTCTCAAATCAACCCCAAACTCACTCATAACCTGTTTAACCAAAGTCTCATTAGCCGTAAAAGAAATTGATTTCTGTCCAAAAGCATGCTGACAGAACAAAGACAAAGCATCCTCTTCACTCAATAGTTCAACATCATAAGTTTCATTGAATATTGTTGGAAATTTGAACCTCGAAACCACAACAAACTTGCAACCTGGTATTCTACACACAAGTTGTTCAAGAACCGAGAGTGACCAAACATCATCTAGGACAACCAACGTTCGAGCTTCACTTCTGCATTCAAATTGTGGTATCCATTGAGGAACAACATAGTCTGGATTCAAGTTTTTGTTTCCCATGATGTGCCCCCAAATCTTTGTCCTTAGCTGCTCTTTCCCTTCCTCTAGTATGTGAAAATTAAATGATAGGTAAGCAAACCACAGAGAGTGAATAGCAATTGTTGGAATCAAAGCAACGATATTTTGAAGTCTATTTTCAATCAACCCAGCATGACCGCATAGAATGAGTGAGCTCGTGAAGTTGACTCCAGTTGGCTCGAACCCTTCTTTCTTCATCGAATAGAAAATTTTCAGAGCCTCGTTTCCAAATTCATTTTGCACAAAACGAACAATAATTGAATTCCACAACACAACAGTTTGTTGAGTCATTCCATCAAACACCTTACGAGCAATCTTTATGCACCCATAACGAATACACCTGTCTATCAACAAATTGAAAACTTTAACATTGATTCTGAACTCTTTCTTCATCGCAAGTCCACATACTCGCAGTTCAAGACCGGGTGCACCCATATCAACACAAACAACAACGATAGCCATAACAGTCACATAATCATGAACAATACCAGCAATATGGATTTCTCGAAAAACACTCATGAGCTTGTTCGTAACAATCTTTCTTGTGAACATGAATTTGGGGGTCAGATGAACGAACAGATCCGTTCTTCCCAATGAAGATTTCCCTTCTAGGAGACTCAAGGATTTTGAAGGGTGCACAGAGCATTAGAGCCATGAAATTCCTTCTAAAAGATTCATCTATAGTTGAAGGAAGCAACAATCTTGAAGGAATCACGGATGATGAGTGGTTGTGGATCGTTCAGAAATTAATGAAATGAGGTACTGAGGTTGAAACTGTGTCGGTTGATGTGGGAAATATGTTTGTATGTTTGATTGAATTTGGCTTTAGGAGTTTTGTAGGTGAAATCATGTGAAGGTGAAGTAGAGGGCATGAGACAACATGTGTATGGTTGGGACGCAACATGATGTTGCTCAAAAGTTGCTGGGCCACATGATTTTGTATGGAGAGAGAGAAAGTATTGTTGAATTGTTATGAGTGGTGATGGTGGGACAGACGCGTTCACTGTAGCAATAGGTGTGTGATGAAGCTTACAAGATAAGAAGGAATCTTTGTGCAGTGTGAAAGACTCTGCTGACGGACGTACCACAGGTGGCAGGCGTTTGGCAGCTGGCTGATTGATGTGCAGCAGGCGCGTGGGAAGAATGGATTAGACCATTGGCTTATGGGTAGCAAGTGGGCATGTGGAGAGATCACGACCGCGTGATGCATCACAATTTTGATCAAGCGGTGGTGGTGGATTTCCCTTTGTATGGTTTTGATTATCAGATGGAGAATATTTTGGATCTTGCGGTTTTAAAGAGATAATAGTAAAAAATGGAATATTACTATATAGTACTTGGTTTTTTTCTGATGTTATCTTTGTTTTAACAGACAATGGTGAAAGCTTGATGAGCTCCTTCTCTAAACATCGATCTGGTGGCTTTGGAAGTGGTGGCGACAAAGTTATTTTTGTTAGGAGCGGCGGAGTTACCAAAGGTTGATCAAGTCTCGATGTTAATGGTGGTAGAATAGAAAGGGATATCGCTGGAGATCTTGCCGAAAATGTCGCCGGAGAATCCGCCAAATATTTCACCGGAGAAGATGACGAAACTGTTGTCGGAGAAAATTTTAGTGAATCCAAAGTTTCTACTTCTTCGGTCTGTTTTTCTATAGTTTTTTGAATAGAATAGTTTTCTCTCCATTTCTGTTGTGAATCAGAATATTGTTTTGATGATGCTTTGAAAGAATACCTCAAATTTTGAATTCGTTCCTTCAACTCTTCTCTATATTTGGTTGATATCTCATGGGTTTCAATCAAATATTGTTTGAGAATTTCTAGCTGTGAATAGAAATCTTGAGATTGAGGTGTTTCAGGTTGTGAATAGGAACTTGCAGGATATGGTTTTATGGATGGTGGAGCAGAAATGGTTGTTGTAGTGGAATAATATGAGTGAGTGAAAGTAGGGTAAAATGGATGAGTGTAGTAAGAATATGTCATGGAAGGGAGATTGAGTGCAGTAATGAAAGCACCAATGTTAGGAAGCTAAAAATAGAACCCTAACAAACTAATAAAAACTTTAAATTGACAAATAAAAACTAAGAGAGATAAAACTAAAAGATAATAAAAGATAAAGATAACATTTGATTTCTTTTATTCCTTCCCAAATAACACATTACACTTTAATATATAGAACTCTAAATGCATAATAGCCATACATGTGGCATAATCTCAAAACCTTAAGAACATTCTAGAAATATTAAAATACTAAATAATATATTAAAACTACTAAATAAAATATCTAATATCACTCTCTATCAAAAACCATTATAGAATCCCACCAAACAAAACCATTATGTTAAAGACCAAGTGTGACGATTGTCTTCTTCAAATATATGGTAAATAGTTAAGCACATCTTATTAGATAGCTTAACACAATTCACTCACATGTTCCTTAACCATCGTGCTATTGTTAGATGTTGTAATTCGATGTTATGTCGAAAGCTAGAATCTGATTATGTCAAAGTAGTTAGTCAAAGGTGTAGGAGTCAACTGTATTCAACACGACAAAGTTGAATACAACATATAGTTGTTATGTCGAAATATAACTTGTAGTTTTGTATTTGGGTCGATTTGTATAGTTTTGGGTGGGCTTTAGTTGCCTATATAAAGGCATTGCATGGAGTAAATTCTAACAACTCCAATCAATAATATTTTCTCTTTTACAATTCAGTTTCTCTCTTTTCTATCTTATTCTTCTTCTCTCATCTTTCTTGAAAACCCTTTTGTTCCAGCAAATTAGTATCGAAGAGTCTATGTTACGATTCAAACAGAATCTGTAATGGAAAACAGAATAATAACATCAATGCAATTTCTAGCGAATCTACCGGTTTTCAAAGGTGAGAACTATGAACAGTGGGTTGCGCAGATGAAGGTCGTCTTAAGATTTCAAGATGTGTCTGAAATCGTGAATGATGGAGTACTGACATTGAAAGTGAATGCAAATGGTGTTCATAAAGTTGCGCACAAGGATCAAAGGAAGAAAGATGGAAAAGGCTTGTTCTTGATTCACCAATGTGTGGATCATAACGTGTCTGAGAAGATAATTGAAGAAGAAACGACCAAAGGAGTGTGAGACAAGTTAAAGAACTTGTACAACAGAGATGAAAAACTGAAAAGGGTGAAGTTACAGACGTTAAGAAAGCAATTCGAGATGACTCTGATGAAGGAAGATAAATTAATCTCGGAATACTTTTCATGTGTGGTGTTGCTGACAAATCAAATGAAGGCATGTGGTGAATCAATGAACAATTTACAGAAGATTGAGAAAGTTTTGAGATCTATGACTATGAATTTTGATTACATTGTAGTGTCAATAGAAGAATCCAAGAACACGGGTGAAATGAAGTTAGAAGAACTTCAAGCTTCATTAGAGGCTCGTGAGATGAGGTTAAAGCAAAGTAACTTAGAAAGGGAGAAGATGGTTGAACAGGCAATACAAGCAAGATTCATTAAGAAATATGGGAAAGAGGAAGCGAAGTAGGGAAAGAATCTTGCTCATGATGAGAAGTCAAGTAAGAACTCAAAGAATCACTATGACTCGATCAAGAAAGGCATGGGAAACAAGTATTCTAGGAAGAAAATTGACATGAAAGAGGTGCAGTGTTACAACTCTCAAGGATTTGGCCACTATGCTCGAGACTGACGAAGAAAGAAGGAAGCGTGAGCAAAAATAGTGATGAAGTGTAGTATGCACATGCTGAAGATAGTAATTCTTATTATGTGTTACTCATGGCCAACACTCAGTCGAACAATGAGCAAACCAATATGTGGTACCTGGATTCAGGATGTAGTAACCACATGACTGGTAATAAAAATTGATTCACCAGGCTAGATGAATCAGTTGAGAAAGTGATAAAATTTACAGATGGAAGACACATCACATCAGGTAGAAAAGGAGATATCTCTGTTGTTATAAATGATGGTCAAAAATTCAGCATCATTGATGTGTTGTATGTACCTTCGATTATAATTAACTTGATAAGCGTAGGTCAATTACTTGCTAAACGTACGACATGAAGCTAGAAAAGAATCAGATGAAGGTGTATCATAGTGGTGAAAGGTTGAATTTGAAGGCGCCATTTGCAGACAAAAGAACCTTCAAAGTAGAGATCAACAGTGTTGATCAAAAGTGTCTTACTTTGACTGCAAAAGAAGACAATAATTGGCTATGAGATCACAAGTATAGACATCTAAACTTCATAAGTTTAGGTATCCTCAAGAAGAAGAAGATGATGTATGGCTTATCTTAAGTGAAGTAACTGAATCAGGTATATGAGGAATGTTACAAAGCAAAGCAGCCTAAGTGAGAATTCAAACATGACTTGCCCATGAGGTCGAAGGAAAATCTAAAGTTAGTTCACTCTGATGTGTGTGGACCATTTGAAGTAAGGTCGAATGGAGGTAACTGGTATTTCTTAACTTTCATATATGAATTCACAAAATATATGTGGATTTACCTTATTGAAAAGAAGAGTTACGTATTCACAAATTTCAAGAAGTTCAAATTGCATGTCGAGAAGCAAAGTGGATGCAAGTTGAAGAAACTGAGAACTGATGGTGGTGGTGAATACACTTCTCGATAATTTGATAGATTTTACAATGAGGAAGGTACAGAGCATGAGGTTATTGCACCATATACACCTCAGCATAATGGCATAGTTTAGAGGAAGAATTAAAGTATACTAAACATGACTAGGAGCATGTTGAAAGCTAAAGATATGCCAAAGAGATTTTGGCGTGAAGCAGCTTCGACAATAGTATACATTTTAAACAGATGTCCAACCAAGAAGATTGTCGAGATGACTCCTTATGAGGCTTGGACAGGTATGAATCTGAGTGTTTGGTTCAATGTGTTATAGGCATGTACCTGAACAATTGAGGAAGAAACTAGATGATTAAATTCAGACTATGGTGCTCATAGGTTATCATTCGACTAGTACATACAAGTTGTATTTACCAAATAATGATAAACTTCTGATCAGTTGAGATGTTTTAGCGGATGAAAGAAAAGGGTGGTGTCGCGGCCGGCAAAATGACAAAGTCGCCATCATCCTTTAGTCATTCCTAAGGAACAAGGAAACAATGATAAAACCTAAGAGTTGAGGATAAGAGACTAGGTTCGGGAGTCGGTTAAGTAAGGGGATGGTGCTAGGCACCCCTCACCTCCATTGTACTCAATGGGATCCTCCTCTACATCTAAGATTAGTGTGTGTTCTTAAGGTATGTTTGCTCATTATTTATCCATTGTTTAATTATTTATTTACTTACAAAATGTTTTAAAATTGATTAATAAGGTAAATCCTAAAAAGTTTTTTATTATTGTACTCGCTAGAGTCTTACAACTCTATGCCTACATACCCTCAAGTCTATTAAAGGATCAGAGTTCTGTAGTTCGTCTTAAAAATGTTGGTTGGTTGATTGTTTTTATCCCTTGAAATATTCTTACACATCGGGGCCGAAGAAATATTCGATTTTGAAAAATGTCTCAATCCACAAGGGCAGAGAACTTACAATTTGAGATGTGTTAGATTGATTTTATCCCTTTTGATTGATTGAAAAAAAATCCCATTAATTTGCTTATTGAAAATAATCCATAGTGATATAATTATTCTAATAAAAGTATTAGAAGTTTGATTAACCCAAAGACCATATTCCTTATTCCTATCCCCGATTTTTATCCCTTAAACCTTAAAAATTTTCCTAAAATTTTATCCCATATTATCCCAAATTTATCCCATAAATATTTCCTAATTAATCCTATTTTTATTCCTGTTATTATTTATATTAACCCATTTAAAAAAATAGTCCCTAATCTAAACATGCTTGATTGCTCTAAAATTAATCCTTAATTATATTAATCAACATTATCTAGGTAACTATTTTATTTTGTTCATTTTTATTATTTGTCAAGGGGGTATATTAATTATTAATTCAATTATAATATTAATCCTAATCTCCATTAAAATTTCTAATTATACATTTTTCATGTTAATTATAAATATCTAGATAGTTACCTAATTATGTTTATTAATCCAATTATTAAATTAATCCCTAAATATGTTAATTAACTTGAATTATATCCTAATTAATTATATTTCTTGCTCTTTTTTATTTATATGAAAGAGGAAATATTTAATCACTTAAAAAATAACTACCAATCCAATTATGCTCAATTATCCTGGAATTAACCCTAACCCTAATTCAAATTCCTAATAATGTATTTGTATTTCATGTTAATTGTAATTATTTAAATAAATATCTAATTATTATTTTTAATTAATCCTATCATTATATCAATTAAACCCCAAATATGTTAATGTTTGCCTTGAAAAATAGCAAACAACCGCTGGTCTCCTAATTTGTGAAAATTAGTTTACTTCCAGGATCGACCATACAAATCCTGGGACAATATGTTTAGGAGTTTTGACAATTTGTGTGAAAATCAAACCTTTTGTTCATTAAGTTCATCATTGTTTTCATAAACTGATGTAATTCGAATAAAAATGATAAAGTTTTGTTCTTAAAAGGAATAACGAAAACGTAATAAAAGTACAAGAATGAAATTGCAGAAATGTAGAATAAATTGCATGTAAATAACTTAAAACGTCATTGAAATGTAAAGAAGAAACTGGTGTTTTTTCAAACGTACATTTCTCAATGATAACTCTTTTCTCTCACACGGGTACTTTGAGTATTTTTGAGTAACTTGTACAAATTTTGAATACACACACGGAAATCTAACACTATGACTCCCTATTTATATACAGTCGAAATAACCGCCAACAACGGTCATTTCTCCTAATGGCGACAAATGGCATCCTGCATGTCTTCACCTCTTAGATGCATTCCACGCGTCTTGTTTTCAAAACAAATTTCCCTCCTGGATTTAAATTTTAAAATATCCGTCGAAGCAAGGTCTTCATAGAATTATGTCGAAATAATTTTAACACTTAGAAAAATCTTCAGCTCTTCCATTCCAACTTAACCCTTATTTTCGACTGACCTTCTTCACAAGAAATAAATTACTGTCGAAATGTTCTGGAAAATCTTAAACTTTTACCTCCTGAACAAGATCCAGGCGTCGAAATTAGGAGCCTACAAATTGCCCCCCAGAAAATGCATTTTCGACAAAGGAGAAAAAGTATTTTTTGACAACATAATTCGACGCCTTAAATCATTTCGACAGAATGAGTGTTCATATGACTTGACATTCATGACGTCATAGTCATCATTACACTTTTTTTGAAACGTCTTTTCAACCCACGTTCTGAAATTTTCAATCATCACGCTCCTAGTCCCTAGGAGATCGTGGGTCAAAAAATAACTGCCACCGTCTAATCAGTTTATCCCTGACTAACACGTGTCCCACGATTCTTTTCATTAAATGGAAGCCTCTTTGAATAGTAACCGCTTCAATCTCCCTTTTACCACTTATAAATAAGTGAAAATTTTCCTCAATTCACTTTTCCCACTTCTCTTTCTCTTAAACAAGAAACTTACTTCACGCAACTTCATCTTCTTCATTTTTCTCTCTGAACTTTCTACGATCAACCATATCTTCTTCCACAGCTCCTCAAGGAACCAGCACCAAGAACAGAGATTCCCAAAAATCCAAAGGCTTGCCGCCTGTTCACGGGATTCTTGGTCCAAGTGTTGTGGGGAACCAGCAATATGTACCAAAACCTCCCAACGAAGAAGAGAAAATACGCATTTACCAGTCACAGGTATTAATCCCCATTCTTATTTCTGGTAAATCCCATGCAATCTTAGGACCTTTGCCTGATTTAAAGTTAGATCCCTTAAAAGTAAAGGAATTTTTTCAAACTTATCATCGTTATAAGTCAATAGCTAATGGAGTTAGACCTAGGACTGAGAAAGAAATAGCCATAGATGAAAAATCCAAAGTAGATGGTCAAGGGTCACCCTCTGGGGAAACCATAAATCTAGAGTATATGAACAACTTTAGGATTTTAGGTCTTTCCCTCTGTCGTAAGACCCATCCGACTATTTATCTTGGCTAGCAAAAATAGAGGCAGCCAAATCTGAGGCTTGGAAAACCATTGGCATTTTCGACCTTATCCAGTTGTCGAAAGTAGGACCTGGATATTGTCCATCTATGCTTTTGGCTTCCCTTTACTTTTGGGACAGTACCTACAATAATTTTCACCTTCCTTGTGGAATGATCACCCCCACCATTTTCGACATAGCTCCCATCACTATCCTTAGCCCACTTGGGGTGGATTATGATCCCAACCTCTTGTCTGACGATTCCATTGGTTTCAACACCAATAAGGCTACCTTTACCTCCTACATCGCGAATTATCATGATAAGGAAACTAAAGAAGTCTCAGACCAAGAGCACGTGGCCTTCTTAGCCCCCTGGCTGTCGAGATGTGTCTTCTGCTCCAGGTCTCTCCAAGTGGCGAAAAGATATATCACTATGGCGAACCAACTCCATGTTGGACACCAATTGTGCCTCGGCGAAATCATCCTGGCCAATCTGTATGAGTCCCTTGCCGAAGGAGTTACTTTACTGAAAAATATTAAGGATAAGGGAAATCTTCTGTTGTCGGGACCATTTTGGCTCCTACAATTGTGGCTCAATGCCACATTCGAAGCTTCTCTATCCAATAAAAACCTTGTGGACGAAGCTGCTCTAAAGGATAGAAGGGTCGAAGGAACTAGGCTGGCACTGCTAACACCCAACGACGAAGGTCTGAGCCTCCAGCAAACCTTTACTGGCTATGTCATGATGTTTACCAAACGTCATAACTTTACTTCTAATATGGCTCCTTTCGGAAACAGAAAAATTGGACCAGAATGGTTTACCAGGAAGTTCCCCTTAAAGTCGAAAGCACAAGAGGCAGAATTTCTCAATGTCTGGGAATCTTTTCTAACCCCTGGGCTCTTAGCCTCCAGGATCAACCCCTCAAAGCTGAAAATCTCACTTGTCAACTACCAACCCAATCTGGTCTCTCGACAGTTTGGATTAATTCAAATAAACCCAAACCCCTCTTTTCAAAGAAAGGTTCTCTGATACACTACAACATGATCCATAACGAAGCTGAGTGTACCAAACTGCTGGCGAAATACTCAAATTTGGTTGAAATTCAACCAGTGCCTTTTAAACCCAGCTTCCTCTATACTCAAGAGTTTGATAAATGGTGGAGGGATTACTATAATTCACAATTCTTCGATGTGCCTTATTTTACTATTTAACTGACAAGAGCTTTCGCCCTTGTGTAGGACAAATCAAAAAAAGGTACCTCAAGACACATCAAAGAAATCCAAGCATTCTAGAAGTACTTTGAAACTGCCTATAGACCCAACGAACTTAGTCGAACCATAAGCGAATCAGCCGTTACTTTGAAAGAAAAATTTGCAAGAAAATTGGATGAGTTAAAACTACCTTCATACGTTCGACCAGATCAATGTTATGAGTTAGCTTTTAATCTATATCCACCAAAGTTCCCTCCTCTACCGTCTGCTGAATTTGGTGTGGCTTTTAGTCCTCCATTTCCAGACTGGTTCATCTGTGGGAATTCCATGAAAAATCTTCGCCAAGACTACCAAAAACATGCTAAGCGAGTGGTTCCGACTAAGTACACTTTGGACAATTTCAAAGGCCACCTTCATATTGGCATAGAACACGTTCGCGTGGAATCTCCTATATATGAAGGTGTGGAATGGGAAGATATTCGGCACCACTTCCTTTATTTACATATGTTTTTCCTTAACTCATATTTAACTTTTTTCCCTTCTTCTTAGCCATAACCTGTTAAGAAGTCGGCTACCGTCGAAGGGTCAACTGCAGAGTATGAAGAAGACCAAAAAGACACTACCAAGAAACCCGTGACGAGGGTATGGTTTCGCCTTTTCCTTGATCATTATCTTTATATTTTCTTTATTTATTATTATTATTTTCTGAAATGTACTAACGAAACCCTTTTTTTTTACAGGGAAGTCGGAAACCTCCTTCGACACCAAAGAAAAGAAAAGAGAAAGAACCTGACGTTCATGTTATTGAATCTGATGATGGTGACGAATCACCTGACCAAGCTAAACCTTCGAAAAAGAAGAAGAAACTGTCGAAAACTCAATAGCCCAAACCTTCTGCTTCCAGAATATTGGAGAAGATTCCTCATAAAAAGCCTATCGAGCAAGCCACTCCAGTCCCAGCAGAAAGTGAAAATTCTAGTCTCAAAACTGAAATTCCAAAGGTATGTTCTTTTCGTATTTCGACAATTAAAGCCACTTTCACTTATAGTAAAATTTTGACTTGTTAACTTTTCAGGTTCTTGTCGATACTCATGGAAATCCTCTTGTCCAAGTTCTTCCTAAAACAAGCAGCGATCCAACTTACAAACCAACAAGCCTCTCTAAGCCTTCCCCAAAGGATTCGACCAAAGAGTCTGCTACTGAGGTGAATCAACCCATCAATACTTTTGAGAAACATTCCAAAATCACCATCACAAACCCGTCTCCTGATGTGATCAAAGAGAAAGCTGGTCCTAAGGAAGATATTTTAGTTGATGTTGGTGGGGACACTGTGATGCCCAATGCAGACGTTACCATGGAAGAAGATCCTGAAGAGTAATCCCCTATCAACCAAATAGATGATAATGAAGAGAAGGATGGGGATGTCGAAGCTGATGACGAAAAGGAAGAAGAAGAAGCTGACAAAAAGCAAACAACTCTAGAGACTGCTATTGGTGAAGAAGGAATAAAGGACGGGAAAAACCTTAATGATCATCCCAAAGCTGCTTCTACAAACACTACTTCGACCAGTCTCTCTCACGAAGAACTTGAAAACCTGAAGGTGCAAAGACCATTGGAATATCTTAAGGCTATGCTCAGTACGCGCTACAACTTCTGTGACACCACCACCAGCGGTTCGACCCCCTCAGGGACTCTTTCTGGCGTAAAATCCATGGACGGAGTGCTGACCCAGATTCGAGAGAAAATCCTCAACATAGATTTGTTCCAACTCCTAGAGAAGGATTCCTCTGCTTAATTTGACTTGAAAAAGATCTTAAAACAAATCAATATTCTGGAAGCTCCTCCTGAAGTGACTGATGTTGTTGTGGATCTGACCACAATGATTGACCTTGTGGTAGCATACTTTAACCGACTTCGAGATTACTCGAAAAAACTTAAAAATAAGTCGGGAACTCAACTTGCTGAACGGGATGCCGCCTCAAGTTCTACCATCAAGGTGACTGAACTGGAGAAGACTTCTGAACAGAACAAGAAAGAGGCAGCAAGTTGTGACGAAAACATTCGCGAATGGGAGAAACAAATCACCTTCCTTCAAGACAAAATCTCTCAGGCCAAAAAGCGCAAAGAAGAACTGCAACAAATCAACCAAGAGGAGATAGCTAAAGAGCTTGAAGTTGGGGTGCATCATGTAGAAAGAGCTCAAAAGCTTGGAAAAGAAATCGAAGAGCTTTCGACTAGCAAGGCCCTCTGCAAACGTCGCCTTCAGATTCAGCGGTCCAAATTTGAAAAACTGAAGAAGTTTTTTCCTGTTTAAAACTTGTAATTTTATTTGGCCCTTTGAGGCCTAATTTTGTAATGACTTTTAAGCCATATGTTTGGCAAAAGGAATTTTAATTTCACCAAGTTGGTTGTTGTTGAAGCTAGAATAGCAGCAAGCCAAAATGTGAAAATCTATTTATACAATTCAAGAATTTACATGTTCGCTAAGCGAACGATTCATTCGCACAGCGAATGGTGAAAAATAGGCACCTGAGGTGCCTCTGAATAGTTAAACTGCCACAGAATTCTTCGTGAGTTCGCAATTCGAAGGATCACTCGCAAAGCGAACACTCGCTTTCCCATTCGCAAAGCAAACTTTAGCTCCTTTTGCCCCTGCCAAATTCTGGGACCATTTGCTGGGACCTTGCTAGATTGTTCGCAAAGCAAACATTCGCTAGCTATTCACAAAGCGAACTTACTGATGCATTCCTCATTTCTTTAGCAGCTTGTATCCATTTCTTGTGTCTTACAACTTTGATCAATTTATGCCTTTTCTTGCATAATAACACACATATTACAAGCACCAAAGGTATATTCTCAAGGTTAGAAGAATAACAATAATCAAGAGTAAAACTAATGAAAATATGAGAAAAGAGAAGAAAAAGTGCAAAGAAAGATATGTCACTTTTAGGTAAAATATGCACCTACCAACTCTCCCCAACTAGATTTTTGCTTGTCCTCAAGCAAAGTATGCCTCTCATTTAAACAAGAGGATTTGCTCAAGCATAAGATTCAACCAAAGTCAAGCATGAAAATGCGCACAAGCAACGTTCACCACTCAATAGAATTGAACAATGACAAAGAATTAAGTTCTTAAAAAAATATCATGGAATGTTTCAAAGAACAACTAAGTTTTCATACTTGAATCACTCTAACACTCCTCTTCAAAATAAGAATGAATAAATTGACGCGTTTGCAACCGCGGGGAAATTTCACTTACCCGACAAACAATGTAAATAGCAAATAATTCATACAACATCTAATAATAAAAAATGAAAACATGGAAGCAAAAAGATCACAAAGGGCTTTAAAGGTTGTAGCTTAGTCGGGTTCACAACAGAGGGACATTTCTAAAGGCCATTGAATCGAAATTGCCGATGCAAAAAGAAACATTCACTATACATAATATTTACACATCACAAATTCATTCACCATTTTCATTCCTTTACCACAAACCTTCTAAAACTTCTTTATGCAAAATTATTTCATTCACTATTTTTCTCCTTCAAACAAGCACTCTTTTTCTTTTGTTTTTCACATTCATATTCACACTTTTTCTTTTCATGCTTGTTTGAACTTTTTCAAAAGTTTTAGCAACTTACCAATCTTCTTTATCATTCTCCCCAACTTGAATTCAACCAAACCTCCAGTGAATGCTCCTTGCTTTTTAAGGCAAGGAAATCAAATTAAAACAATGTTCAAAGGTTCAAGAAGAAATTTTTAGAACCTCATAAAATTCAATGATGAACTACACTTTCAAATTATGTACACAAACCAAGTTCATCACTAAAATGAGATCTAAATTGTTTACGCTCAAAGGGGTTAACGAATTATCTCTACTCACGGGTAAGGTACTTTTAGATACGGTTGTGCTCAATATAAACAAATGCCTTGATCATTTCTAATGCTTCCACAAAATCACAATAATCAAAAGATAAAGCATGAATCAAACGAATCGAACAAAGTTATCAGTCATCCAAGCATTTAGTAAACAATAGAGGTTTCTCATAATTTGTGGCTTTTGGACCTAAGTGAAACAAGCATTCAAACAAGTTGAAAAATGAAACAAGAATACACATTTGCACAAAGCACAAAATTCTTAAATCATTCTAACATTCTATAAAGTAGTACAATTTACCTCGCATACATTCAAATCTCACCATCCAGACTTGGTTGAAGCTTCATTGAATACTTTTATACAATTAGCAACCAATCTAGAAGGAGTTCTCATCATTCCTGGTCACACTAGAGAAAACATCAAAGAAAACAAATACATACAATATAAACAAATGTACAAAGCTCAAAAATATAGAAACTATCGCGATGCGATTCAATATCTAAACACGGATCCCCGACAACGGCGCCAATTTATTGAAGCTAGAATAGCAGCAAGCAAAAATATATAAGTAACCCAGTTTTGTCGTATCCACAGGGATCAGTGCGAGGGAAAGAATGTCATTCGACGGTATCTATATTTCTAAACTTATGGTTCAAAAGTTTTAGTTTAAAGCGGAACCAAAAGCAAATGCGGAAAATGTAAAGACGGAAAATATAAAATAAAGACTGAATTATAAATGGAGCCTTGTTTGAATTGGATCTCATCAATTGATAACACGTGCATTCTTCTAATCATATTATACATAAATCAATTATTCACCTAATATCCTCACGTATCACCCACGACCGAGGTTATGTCTAACGCAACGTCGAGAGATCGACCGTATTGCCTCATTGGTGATGTCTCACGCAACAAAAACCAACACAGAGCATTAAGAGCTGATACTCATGCAAGTGTTAAGCCTAAATCTATCTCTAGAGTTTAGAACAAAACAGATAATCATCTTAGATCCTGATCTGAAGAGTATATGTCTATAGCTGTTCAAATCAAAGATAAACAAGTAAACAAAGATGACACCCAAATCAGATAAATGACTGCTTTATATAAACTGCCAATGATCAGAATACGTACACACGTTTAACCCTTTTTACATGTATTCAACTAATTTGCCAAATGAATGTGAACACCGTTCTTTATCACTATTATCATGCATCCTCGCAATACCGTATCGATCCTACTCATGATAGCCATGCTACTTAATCAACACAATACAACAAAAGATACAATGAATATCAACTCACAAAACCATGTCAAAAATTTTACTCATTGATAGATGAAAATCTAAGATCAAGGATTTGTAAAGGTTTTGTCAAGATCACAAATAATCAATCAAAGACAACAACAATAGAGAATCGAAACATATTCACAAACATACATTAGATGAAATACATAAGGTATCAAGAGATTACATTCCTCTCCAACAAAAGATCCTACCTTTTCTCCCTTGGAAATGAGAAGATATAAGCTCTGATCTTTTTATTTACAAGTTTCTATCTTCAAAATCCAAAACATGATAACCTAAAAAGTGTGAAAATCTATTTATACAATTCAGGAATTTACATGTTCGCTAAGCGAACGATTCATTCGCACAGCGAATGGTGAAAAATAGGCACCTAAGGTGCCTCTGAATAGTTAAACCGCCACAGAATTCTTCGTGAGTTCGCAATGCGAAGGATCACTCACAAAGCGAACACTCGCTTTCCCCGTTCACAAAGTGAACTTTAGCTTCTTTTGTCCCTGCCAAATTCTGGGACCATTCGCTGGGACCTCGCTAGATTTTTCACAAAGCGAACATTCGCTAGCTATTCGCAAAGCGAATGTACTGATGCATTCCTCATTTCTTTAGCAGCTTGTATCCATTTCTTGTGTCTTACAACTTTGATCAATTTATGCCTTTTCCTGCACAATAACACACATATTACAAGCACCAAAGGTATATTCTCAAAGTTAGAAGAATAACAACAATCAAGAGTAAAACTAATGAAAACATGAGAAAATAGAAGAAAAAGTGCAAAGAAAGATATGTCATTTTTAGGTAAAATCTGCACCTAACAGTTGTTTCTTTTGCATGACTATTCGACTTCTATCTTAACTTCTTGCAATATGGGCTTATATTTTTTCAAATATTTCCTGTTTATATTTAGCACTCGCTTATCTTTGTCTAATTCTTCAACTTCATATGCGCCGTTTGAAAATACTTTAGTAATTTAAAAAGGCCCTTCCCATTTAGGGGACCATTTTCCCATAAGTCTATCTTTTCGATCCATGGGAAGAATAACTTTCCAAACAAGGTCACCAATAAAAAATACCTTGCCTTTTACTCTTTTATTGTAGGATTTTCCCACCCTTTCCTTTTGCCTTTTTAATAACTCTAGCGCATTTAACCTTTCTTCGTCCAAATCCACCAACTCATCTATCATCATATTCCAATATGAGTCTGATGGAATTTCATGATGCCTTTGGACTCTTGTTGACTGTAAATATATTTCTACCGGCAGGACTGCATCATGACCGTATGTTAGTCGAAAAGGCGTAGCATTTGTAGCTTCCTTAGGAGAGGTTCGACAGGCCCACATAATTTGGTCCAAAGTTTTGTGCCAATTCTTTGGCTTCCTTCCCACATGCTTCTTTATCAAACCAATTATAACCTTATTTGCTGCTTCAACTTGTCCATTGGCTTGAGCATAGTAAGGCGTTGACGTGAGAAGTTTGAACCCTGTTTCTTTTGCAAAAGCTTGCATATTTTTACCAGTAAAAACCGATCCTTGATCCGTTGTTATTGTCTCTGGGATCCCAAACCTATAGATGATGTGTTTTTGAATGAATTCGATCACGGCTTCTTGATCCACATTTACTAAAGGTATGGCTTCGATCCATTTTGTGAAATAATCAACACCCACAAAAATAAACTTCTGCCTTTTTGATGATGCTGGTCGAATTTCTCCAATCAAATCTAAAGTCCAACCCCTAAAAGGCCAAGACTTTACTATAGAATGTAACTCACTTGCAGGAATGGTTGTATCCATGCGTGCTGTTGAAAAGTATTTCGGGGGTGTTTTATCGTATCCACGGGGATTGAACGTATATTGCCGCCGTTCGATAGTCAAAAGCGTTTCAAACTTTATAGTAACAAAGGGTTTGGTTTTTCATTTCGAATTATTTGCATAAAATTTAGAATTCAACGGTAAAAAGATTTTGTTTTAAAGATTTGTAAAAACATGCCAAGATTAGTATCCGATAATCCGTTTCGTATGTATTAACTCAATAAAGCGTGTAAACTCGTTAACAATAAATATAACCACATATTCTCTCAACAAGTTTCTCTCGAACACTTGTTGTGAGATTTATCATATTGATCATTTGATGATCTCTCACTCAAACTACCAATATGATAACATTCAAGTTCAATATTTATGAACATCAACTTTCATAACTATCTCTAGCCTTATGATTATTGATGGATTGAAACTTAGGTCAAGTTTAATTCATTTCTCTCGAACATGAATTAAAACAAAATAACAACCATGTAAACAAAGTTTTTCTTCTATATTTATCATCAACAAAGTTCATAAACTTACAATCAAGATCAATACATACAAAATGATGGATTACCTTCCACTAATCTTGACACAAGAGTTGCTTAGCTACCCATTGTTATGGTAGCTTGATCAACAAGTAATGGACAAAGCTTTTGTTGCATCAATCTTCAATGGATCAAGGATTGAAGCATAAAAGCTTTGGATTCTAAGAAAAATAATAAAAGATGAAGTTTTTGAGGTCTCAAGATGATTCTAGGTTACAAAGATCTTTCTAAAAGTTGTTATCCAAAAATATCTAACAAACACCCTAAATACCACTTTTTGTCCAGACAAATTCGCCAGGCGAGCTACAAAATTTGCCTGGAGAAACCTTTAAGATCAACCACGTGACAGAATAGTGTAGAAAAATCTGGGAAAATATCTTGAATTCGCCAGGCGAATCCCTTTCGCCACACCTTCGTCTGGCGAATCTTCCAGCGAAGCACTTCCAGTAGCTACTGGAATTAAAATTCTCACTCGCCAGTTGGCTCGCCAGGCTCTCACCTGGCGAATCTCTCCTTCCGCCACCCATTCGCCTAGCGAATGTACTGTTTGTTGCAGACACGCGACTTTGCTCGTTTCATCGTGTTTTCTTCCGATTTTTGTCGCGTCCCTTTTATGGAAAATATTGCAAAACTAACAAAACATCAAAGAGACCAAAAATAGACATTGTTTCAAAAATCACTTAAAAATAAGCTGTTTCGCATTCAGGCATTTGGAAAAGAGCTTAAAACTGCAGAAAATTGATCTAAAATTCATTTACAACTAGACACTTATCAAACTCTCCCCAACTTGCCTCGTGTTTTGCCCTCAAACAAAAGTAAGTTCCAACAATCACAAGCAAGATTTCCAAGCACTAAATCAACCAAAAACATCAACGGTTCACACTCGACATATACACGCATAAAGTGTTTTCACAAAGTTGCATAGAATCAAAACATGATTATGAATTAAGTTCTAAACACAACATCATACAATGCAAAATCAAGTACCTACTGTAATATCCTAATTTTTACCCCTAAGATCCCACATGTCATTTGCATTTTTGCATACCACAAACAAGATCACATGTTGCTTCCCTCTTTGATAGGATTGTGCCTTGCAGGGATCTTTGAGTTTGTGTGCGTTTGATTGGTTTAATTTGTTTATATTGTACTAACCATTAATTAAAATCCAAAAAATATTTTGTTTCCTTTCACTAACATTTTCAGGGGAAGAACAAGTTAAAAATACCAAAAAAAAATTAGTCCCGCAGCTCGAATGAATTCCATCTGAACAAAGTCAAAGTTGATCCGCAATTAATTCAAAAATTACTTGATCAAGAGTTTCCAAGATTTAATTGATTTTTTATTCAAGAGACTCCAAGGTTCATGTGTTTATTTCCATGCCTTCTTTGACAAGCAAGAGAATCGAGCCGGAACCACAACAGTGCAACAAAATGCTCATTTTTCACAAATTTTGCACTGAGTAACCGGTTAGCAGATATGCTGTAACCGGTTACCATCGTGAAACTTTGAAAAATGGTGGCAAATTCGAATTTAGCAGTTGGCACCAATCTCAGCCCTTGATCACATTTGGAATATTCTAGGCCATTCATTTTAATTCCCTACATCACTTTGATCATTTTCCACCATGCACCTTCATTAATCACTACTCTTTTGATAATTCCCTCCAAATTTGAATTCCAATCCTAATTTTGATCATCCAAGCCTAATTCCAAACCACAAAATTTCCCAAGCCTAAATTCTATAAATAGAGGCTTCATTTCATTCATTTCACAAGCTTTTGAGAGCCAAAAAAACCCTTGCAATTTCTCTCCCCAAACCACAAATTCACCAAAGCTCTTCTTTCTTCTTTAGAAAGTTAGTAAGAATTCACATTGATTCTTAATTAACTTTGAGCTAAACCTTCATCATTTCTTATTTTTGTTCATCAATCACAGTAGATCAAGGTTTTGGAGTGTAGATCTTGAAGCAATTTGAAGGAATTTTCAGATTTGAAGTGGTAATTCATCTTCACCATTGTTGAAGCTTCATCTTCATCTTCCATAATGTAGATCTTTGGAGATCCTTGTTGCTTGATCCTTTAGATCTTGTGATTGTGTTTAATTGCTGGTTTTGGCTGTTATTTTACTTTAAATTTCGTGCAATTTCAGTTCCATGATCATAAGGTGTTTGTAAAAAGTTTTGGAAATGGATCATGCTGAATTTTGCACATTTTTCTGCATTCTGGTGTTATGTAACCGGTTAGCAGTTATGCTGTAACCGGTTACACTGTGTAAATTTTAAAAAAATGGCACCTATTTTGCACTGAGTAACCGGTTAGCAGATATGCTGTAACCGGTTACTTCGAAACAGAATGCATATTTTGGCTTGTTTTGGGGACTGTTTTGGTTCCTTTTCCATTTTCTTCCATTTCCTTTGTTCTTAGCCTTAGATCACATATTTGTGTGGTTTAATTTGGCTTTCTCTTCATCTATTTCTCTTTTCTTTTGATCGATGGAAGTCTAAAAGATCTTGGAATTCCGTTGTTGAATTTCGATCGAGACTAGATTGTTACCATTTTTCTTTTCGTGCGATATTGCTTTCGAATGACGATCTACATATCGTTCATCTAGCATACATTAACACAAAGAGCTATTGACCGGCCTCATTGTAGGCTAATTACTCCGTAAATTACTCGGCGATTGCTTAACATAGCGCAATATTTGTCACGTATCGGAAAACTATCAAGAATGGTTGATTATTTGTCTTATGGTTCAAAACTCACGAAACTTGTTGTTAGGAGGCTTTGGTCTTATCAATCCTCTAATGAGTTTCATCAACCTTGACCTAAGTGCGATTATTCAATTGTTATTGATCACTAATACTAACAACTAATCACTAACTTACTAACAATATTTTGTATTAATTTTGTTTATGTTTCCTTCTCGCTCCCTATCTCTTTTATTTTTCTTTTATGCTTCATTTCATATCATGTTTATACTTCCGCAATTTTTCCTTTGTCCGTTGGACACATGTTTATGCTTATGCTTTTTTTTCTTTGTCCATTTGGACTCAAAAACATTAATAAAGGCTTAAACCATAAAAAAAACTTAATTCTCCTCATCTTGGACTATTGGTTACTATCCTATGCTTTGGAGTGATCTCTTTATGGACCTTTTTGAAGTAATATTGGACTTATGGACCTAGAATTAGGACTTCTTATCCCTTTGCTTGGAGTATTGATTGAAGACTTACCTTTATGTGGCCAATTTACTTAAGGATGGAATTCTTTTAATATTGTTTTGAAGTGGCTCCATTTTGGTTAGATCCTTCTTTTCCCTAACTTTTATTTTATGCACTAGGATAGTCACTTCTTCTCCTCCCCTTCTTAAATTTTCAAAACCTTCTCCCTTTTTTCAAAAACTTTCTTGTTTTCAAACTTAAAACCGCTTTCATAATAAAACCTTGACTTTTGTCAAGTGACTTTTAAAACTTTGTTTTCCTTAATAAATGTCAATCCATCTTAATCATATTTTGACCATTTCAAAAAGACATAAAAAATACAAAACTCATCCAAATTTTTTGTGCTTTGTGCACCTTTTTCTTTTAAACTTTTCATAAAGAACTAGACATGAGTCATTTTTTTTTATGAGATGTAAAACTCCTAACCATGGTATTTTGTTGAAAGTATGGTCGTTTTCCACTTAGATGTTGAAGTGATTAGTCTTGTTGATGTTAATCCAAGCAAATCCTCCATCTTAATGTGATGCAAATGCCTCTTTCCCATACCTTTGGGTAATTAGTTGAGTATTCTCTCTTGAGAATGACGGGTTGTCTTTTTCAAGATAAAATAAACAATAACCAATAATTTTCATTCTTTGTACCACGAACTACGAGGTTTTGATTCTACATTGCACATCGTGGGTACGTAGGCATGAGGTGATAAGTCTCTCCAAACACAAAAATCTTAAAAAATAATTCTCCCCTCATCTCCTCAATCTCTTTACAAGCAAACCATTTTCAAACCAAAAAGCGATAGATATTTCAAAGGGCTCCTATAGAGTACTATAGACGTTTTGGGTGCTAACACCTTCCCATTGCGTAACCAACCCCCCTTACCCATTCTCTGTTTGTTCTTGTTTTTTAGACTTCTTAGGATTTATTCGCTCTTTTTTCCTTTTCCATTGTGGAATAAATAAAAGCGTGGTGGCGACTCTGTTTTCCTTGAGTTAAGTTAATTAATAGCTTACACTCACAAATTTTTACCGCTACAGAAAAGTGGCGACTCTGCTGGGGAAAGATTGACCTCTTGCTGGTCCATCCCTTGAGGGGTTTAGCCTACTTTGATTTATTTATCGCTTTTTGTCTGATTTGCTTGTTACTTTGTTTGTTCTATTTGGGAATTCTTCTGTGTGGTGAGATAAGTCTTATACCCAGGCTTGAGTATACACCTAAGACTAGGGTGGAAAGTAGTGTGACTTGTGTGGCATTTGGCCAGACTTAGTATACACGAAAACTCCACATCCAGACGAGGTTTTCTTTGGTAATGTTCTATCATGCGCATTTAGTGCAGATGATGGAATGTAACTTGGAAAACTGTCGACTCTGGCGACCATTCCCGAGGACTCAGTAGAGGCACTCCTCCCAAGAGGTAGTAATGGCAAACCCATTATACTTCTTGATCCGAGGACCCGAATCTGAGGACTTTAGTACCCTTAACCCATCTTGGCCTTATTAGGACGTGGTGCGGTGGCTGTTCAGGTGCAGACTTGAATCAGTTGTTACGCGATACCACACTCAGACGAGACTCTCTTGAGAATATTATTGACTACCAAGAAAGTTGGGAAATCGATAATATCCAAAAGATGGGTTGTAGACTCTGGGAACTTCTTTAGAACCTTGTTCAGCTGGTGTTATACCCTTAGTACATACCTTGTGGGTTGGTTCTTACCCTTTGCTTCATGCTCGTGACTTGAACCTTGACCCGTGTGCTTTGTGTGATCTTGTTTGTGGTTGTTGCATACATGCACTCATACATTCATGGACATTTTGTTTCAGTCAATTTTCAAGGATCTTAGAGATTTTCCTTTTGCAGACATCGCAGATAATATTCAATAAAATGAGATGTTTATCAGTATTTCAAAAAAGTGTTATTACGATGCTTGCAATTGCTTTATATTTTAAAGATCCTTGAAAAATGAATGAAACATTTGCATTTTGCATTAGCATTCACATCATTCTGCATTGTTTCTTGCCTTTCCAGGTGTCTTATTGTTTCCCTTTGGTCTTCATTCAGCCAAGCTGTCGCACCAGTATAATACTCGGGCTAATTAGAGAAAGAAGAGGTTTAGCTGGTTTTCTGGCATTCATGCCAAGTTTGAGGTAGTTACTGAAGGAACATGGAGAGAACAAAAGATGATGATCTCATGTCAGGCTTTGCAATGATGACCAATCCGATGTATGATTCTCCTCTGGATGACGATATTCCACAAGTGGATGTTCCTACTCGATCCCGACCTGTGCAAAATGATCTGGTTGGTCAAGTTGTTGAAAAAGATCCTTAATTTTCGAGGTATATGCAAAATCCTCAGAATGTCCACCCTGTGACAGAGATGATTGATCTTAAAGTTGTGGAAATGAAAGAAGGACTTCGTGATCTCAGTGAGGAATTGAAAATGTTGACAAGACCCGATGCATCTAGTTTTAAGGCTCATGACTTGTGCCTGGTTTAGGATGTGGTTATTCCTCCGAAGTTCAAAATGTCTGTCTTTGAAATATACAAGGGAGTCAACTGTCCAAGGTGCCATTTGACGATGTTCTGTCGAAAGATGATCGCTCATGTTGACAACGATCTGCTAATGATTTACTGCTTCCAAGAAAGTTTATATGGAGGATCTTTGATGTGGTATACGAAACTGAAAAGGGACCATATTCAGTCTTGGGAAGACCTAGCTGATGCTTTTGTAAAACAATATGACTACAATTTGGACATGACTCCAGATAGTGATGAATTGATGAGTATGAGTCAGAAGGACAGCGAATCCTTCAGAGAGTATGCACAAAGGTGGAAAGAATTAGCAGCTCAAGTTCATCCACCACTATTAGAGAAGGAATTGTCCAAAATGTTTCTAAGAACGCTATCAGACTCTTATTATGACAGGATGGTAGGCGTTGTACCTCTAGATTTCTCCAAAATTATGGAAGTCAGAGTAAATATTGAGAACGCATTCAAATGTGGAAGGATCCGAGATTTTCCAGATGACCATGCAAGTGAAGAGAAATCTGTATGTGATTCCCAAGTGGAAGAAAATGTTGAGGTTGATGCGATTCAAAATTCTCCTCAGTTCCAAAAGCAGCAGAGACCTCTGAATAATTCAGAAAGAGAGACTCGTCGATTTAATTCAATTCCAATGACTTACAGTCAATTGTGGTCTTATTTTTCCCGAAACTCGGTGATGACACCCAGAAGGACTAGAGCCATGAAGTCTCGCCCTCCTTGGTACAACCCAAATACCAGTTGTGAATTTCATGATGGAGTAATGGGGCATCCAATTGAGGAGTGCAAGGTTTTCCAGGAAAAGGTTCAAGAGATGATTGACGATGAGGTGTTGACCTTCAAGGAAGGAAGCGCATTTGTGAATGGAACGCCTTTATGCTGATATCAGTAGAGTGACCCCTGGTGGTTGTATGTTTGCTTCTGTGTCTCCCAAGAAAGTTGATAATGTCCTTTCAAGCTCAAGCTGACACAGTTTCCTCAGATCTTTAGTTCATTTACTGCATTTTCATTTGTAATCTTTTATGATGTTATTGCTTTGTTTGCATGTAGAAGCTTGTTTATTTTGAATATTAATCTTAATGTAATGAGTATGTTTATCTTGAAGTGATCCATTCGCATTCGCTCATAAATTGTTTTCCTGCATTTGCAATACCAACTTCTTGTTTAAACTCTTGGAGGGAGGATGATGAAGTGAAAACGCAAAATTTCTAGTTGTGTGCTTTTGAATGAGACCCTGCTGATGATGTAAGGCATTGTTTCAAATTCCCAAACACCGGAGATATAAGGAAGATAATCCCTTGTTAACCCCTTTGAGTCTTGAAGTAGGAGTTTCTTTTCTAATTGAAAAAACCCTCACATTTAACCTTAGGGCAGGGTAGTCTTCAGTTAATTTGACCAAGTGTCCAAATTTCAAAAGGAGTGTGCACCAATGGAAACCACAGTGGTTATTCCTCATCCATGAAGGAAAGAGGCAGTCACAACCCTTTCAGATAAGCCAGTGTCACATGATTTGTTCAAAAAGAAGAAAGAAAAAAATAAAAGCCCGCTAAGTCGAAAACATTGAAAACAAGTGACTTAGGCAAAAATTGGGGCATCCCGCTGGACATCAAAAATTCGAAAAAAATCAGTCCAAGCAAAAGTTAGGGAAAAATAAAAAGAATGAAAATGTGAAAAGCAAGAATAAAAGAAGAATTCTCATCCAAAGAACAAATCTTTGTGTGACTACCAGGTCGAAGGACAAAAAGGGTGACTGTTATTCCCCGAATAACCTCATTGGTTCTTAAACCATCAGTTTCAGTAATCTTTTTAAAGATGAATATTTGTGTCAATTAGCTGAATATAAGACTGAAGAGCATCACGGAGATTGGGTGGGTACAAATGATTTTGAGCCTAAAAATCCTTTTTCTGAAAACCGTGAACCAAGCTAAGTTATAACCCTCAAAAGACCTAATTGAAGTAGGGTTTATTTTGAGAGCATACTCCAAACGAGATAGTGTTCCTGACTCCCATGAGTTGTGCTAAAAGATCTTTGTTGGTATTGCATGTGCATTTAAAAATAAATGCCGTATCTTAACTAGTGATTCATTCACAAGGTTTGCGACGTCTTTTCAGTAAAAACTTCAAGATTAACATGTCTGTTGCATTAGAATTATCATTCTTAGAATTAAAATTTTCTGCTTGCATACATTTGTTTGACATCATAGAAGCTTACATTTGAGCATCAGTGATGAGTTTAATCTTTTGAGGCCCGAAACTCTGATGAGTAATTGACAAATCATTTCAAGGATGATCCTATCCAGGGGCATGTTGCTTGAAGGCTTTGTTGAGTATGAGCAAACTTGTTTTCCCAGTTGATGCTTTCGCATGGGGCAAAGCTGGAAGACTCTATTGATTGAAGAGTGTGCCAAGTTCAATTAATCTGGGGTAGTTACGTCGAGGTTCGACGAATCTCTCAGAATCTGAAGACACTGGGACAGATTATCGCAAGTCATTATGGTACAAAGTTTCCTTTTGGTGTATACCATACAGTCTGGGGCAAAAGTTAAATGGTGAATTTAACGCACATGAGCAAATTTGTTCTTGTGGATGTAATCAAGTTGTTAATCAGACGATGGATTTCCTCAGGATTGTTATGAGGTGTTGGACTCTTGAAATCCATTATTCCTCAATTGAGCGCCAGTTTGGGTATTTCCCGTCCAAGTACTATTTTGGGTATTCCTCTGGCTAAGTCCTGATTCAGATTTCCCCAGCCGAGTATGATTCTATTCTCTAGCCAGGTTATGATCAAGCATTTGTGGAGCTTTGAGGTGTTGTTTCCCCTTGATGTGGAATCCTCGCACAGAGTTTTACCTCTTGTTGTGATTGCTTTGATCACTCCCCAAGCAAAGAGTAATGTTGACTTCTTATTCCCCCAATTGGTTGATATCCCCTTTAGGGTTGGCTTTGTACTCCTTGAGAGGATCTTTTTTGGTATCTCTATCTTGTTGAGATTAGCCGAGTATTCAGCTATGCTGTGGTGTTTATTCATCCTCTGTTCATCCGTGTGTCTGTTTTGTCAGCATATTCATACTCATACGCATTGTATACGCATTCTTTTGTTGTGCATAGCATATTGTTGTTGCATGGTGCATTTTGCATCTGTGTTGGTGCTTCTCGGCTCTCTGGTGTGGTTTCCTCCGCAGAGTGTGTGTGTGTCCTCTCTCCAATAGAGTGTCGACCCTAAGCAGAAAACGTTTATCCTTTCTAATTCCCCACTGAGTTTATTCCTCGTGGAAAATTTTGTTTTAGTTTTCCTTTCCGATTCATTATCTGGATGAAATTAATCCCCAGTTGAGATATTTCCTCCTTGGGATGAGTCTTGTTTGACCGTTTCTCTCCAATTTCTTCCTGGATTGAATTTTGGTCTCCGGCGGTGACTATTTTGAAACTCTCTAGGTTGTGCAACCTAGATGATTGGGAGTGCATTTATTTTTGTACCTTCGAAGATTTTGTATTACTCAGCAGGTGATCTGTTTGTGATTACCATCAGATGATGAAGATTTTGTTTCTCCAGCAGGGTTATGACAACACTCTTTTGGAATTTATTACGTGACAATAAGCAACAGCCTCTTTATTTGAGAAACTTGTGTGTCTCCAATTTTCAAATGTTATCTTTTCCATCAAATGGTATCTCTCAGGTTGTGTCTATCAGAGAAGTTTGTTGTGAATTTCCAACAGTTGGTTGTCTCTTTATTTGAGAAGTTTGTTGCGTGATCTAACTTGCCCATATCTCCTGTGAAGATCCCTGGTAGAGTTATTGTTTCCTAGTTCCTGGCAAATCTCAGCAGAAGATTTCCAGTTGACCTCGACAGAAGGTATTTTCTTTCCAAGAATCTCGGTAGTAGATTTCGTGGATATTTTCAAAAGATTTCTAGCAAACCTCGACATAAGGTGGCTTTATTTCAAATTTCTTTGATTGATCTCAGCAGTAGATTCTCCAGTAAGTTTTAAAATAGAATTTTCAACAAGCCTCGGCAGAAGGTATTTTCTTTTTAGGATCTCGGCAGTAGAATCCTTAAAAGATCTTTCAGCAGAGTCTCGGCAGCAGGCATGTTTTCGATTATTCCTCGGCAGTAGGAATTACATATAAAATCTCGGCAGAAGGTGTTTCATTTGAAGGTTCTCTGGTTGATCTTGGCAATAGATTCCCCAGTAAATTTTTTATGGTTGACACATTTCCAAAAAAAAATCTTGGTAGAAAGTACTCCGATGAATGGTAAGTCTCTTCGGTTTGATGGGACAGTTCTTTGTTGAGATTTTGTTACTCCAATGAATGGTAAGTCTCTTCGGTTTGATGGGACAGTTCGTTGTTGAGATTTGTTACTCCGATGAATGGTAAGTCTCTTCGGTTTGATGGGACAGTTTGTTGTTGAGATTTTGTGACTCCGATGAATGGTAAGTCTCTTCGGTTTGATGGGACAGTTCGTTGTTGAGATTTGTTACTCCGATGAATGGTAAGTCTCTTCGGGTTGATGGGACAGTTCGTTGTTGAGATTCTATTACTCCGATGAATGGTAAGTCTCTTCGGTTTGACGGAACAGTTCGTTGTTGAGATTTTGTGACTCCGATGAATGGTAAGTCTCTTCGGTTTGACGGGACAGTTCGTCATTGAGGTTTTGTTACTCCGATGAATGGTAAGTCTCTTCGGTTTGACGAGACAGTTTGTTGTTGAGGTTTTGTTACTTCGATGAATGGTAAGTCTCTTCGGTTTGACGGGACAGTTCGTTGTTGAGGTTTTCTACTCCGATGGATGATTAGTCTCTTCAGTATGCTAGAGACAATTCATTGTTGAGGTCTTGTTTTTCCCAGTGGAGCCTTGCTGTGCTAAGTCTTCCCTGTTGGGTTTTATCCTTGTTGTGATGTGGTTTATTTCCACATACACTTATCCCCAGTTTGTCTTCTCCCTTTGTTGGGATGTGTTTTCCCCTGCGGAGTCTTTTCTCTTTTTCTTTTGCTCTCCGGTTTTTGTTTATCTCCTGTGGCATATTCTCCCCACAGTGGTCTTGTGTTTGCATATCATTTGCATGATCATATCATCTTGTGGTCTCTTAGGGCCAAAAATTGGGTTGTTGTTATATTTAAGTCTCTTCTATCTCATCGAGACAAAGATGCCCATCTTCGTATCTCCGGATAGAAGAAACTTAAATAGGGGCAGCTGTAATACCCTAATTTTTACCCCTAAGATCCCACATGTCATTTGCATTTTTGCATACCACAAACAAGATCACATATTGGTTCCCTCTTTGATAGGATTGTGCCTTGCAGGGATCTTTGAGTTTGTGTGCGTTTGATTTGTTTAATTTGTTTATATTGTACTAACCATTAATTAAAATCCAAAAAATATTTTGTTTTCTTTCACTAACATTTTCAGGGGAAGAACAAGTTAAAAATACCAAAAACAAATCAGTCCCGCAGCTCGAATGAATTCTATCTGAACAAAGTCAAAGTTGATCCGCAATTAATTCAAAAATTACTTGATCAAGAGTTTCCAAGATTTAATTGATTTTTTATTCAAGAGACTCCAAGGTTCATGTGTTTATTTCCATGCCTTCTTTGACAAGCAAGAGAATCGAGCCAGAACCACAACAGTGCAACAAAATGCTCATTTTTCACAAATTTTGCACTGAGTAACGGTTAGCAGATATGCTATAACCGGTTACCATCGTGAAAATTTGAAAAATGGTGGCAAATTCAAATTCAGCACTTGGCACCAATCTCAGCCCTTGATCACATTTGGAATATTCTAGGCCATTTCATTTTAATTCCCTACATCACTTTGATCATTTTCCACCATGCACCTTCACTAATCACCACTCTTTTGATAATTCCCTCCAATTTTGAATTCCAATCCTAATTTTGATCATCCGAGCCTAATTTCAAACCACCAAATTTCCCAAGCCTAAATTCTATAAATAGAGGCTTCATTTCATTCATTTCACAAGCTTTTGAGAGCCAAAAAAACCCTTGCAATTTCTCTCCCCAAACCATAAATTTACCAAAGCTCTTCTTTCTTCTTTGGAAAGTTAGTAAAATTCACATTGATTCTTACTTAACTTTGAGTTAAACCTTCATCATTTCTTATTTTTGTTCATCAATCACAGTAGATCAAGGTTTTGGAGTGTATATCTTGAAGCAATTTGAAGGAATTTTCATATTTGAAGTGCTAATTCATCTTTCACTTCATCTTCATCTTCCATAATGTAGATCTTTGGAGATCCTTGTTGCTTGATCCTTTGGATCTTGTGATTGTGTTTAATTGTTGGTTTTGGCTGTTATTTTACTTTAAATTTCGTGCAATATCAGTTCCATGATCATAAGGTGTTTGTAAAAAGTTTTGGAAATGGATCATGCTGAATTTTGCACATTTTTCTGCATTCTGGTGCTGTGTAACCGGTTAGCAGTTATGCTGTAACCGGTTACACTGTGTAAATTTTGAAAAAATGGCACCTATTTTGCACTGAGTAACCGGTTAGCAGATATGTTGTAACCGGTTACTTCGAAACATAATGCATATTTTGGCTTGTTTTTGGGACTGTTTTGGTTCCTTTTCCATTTTCTTCCCTTTCCTTTGTTCTTAGCCTTAGATCACATATTTGTGTGGTTTAATTTGGCTTTCTCTTCATCTATTTCTCTTTTCTTTTGATCGATGAAAGTCTAAAAGATCTTGTAATTCTGTTGTTGAATTTTGATCGAGACTAGATCGTTACCATTTTTCTTTTCGTGCGGTATTGCTTTTGGATGACGATCTACATATTGTTCATCTAGCATACATTAGCACAAAAAACTATTGATCGGCCTCATTGTAGGGTAATTACTCCATAAATTACTCGGCGATTGCTTAACATAGCGCAATTTTTGTCCCGTATCGGGAAACTATCAAGAATGGTTGATTATTTGTCTTATGGTTCAAAACTCATGAAACTTGTTGTTAGGAGGCTTTGGTCTTATCAATCCTCTAATGAGTTTCATCAACCTTGACCCAAGTGCGATTATTCAATTGTTATTGATCACTAATACTAACAACTAATCACTAACTTACTAACAATATTTTTTTTTAATTTTATTTATGTTTCCTTCTCGCTCCCTATCTCTTTTATTTTTTTTTTATGCTTTATTTCATATCATGTTTATACTTCCGCAATTTTTCCTTTGTCCGTTGGACACATGTTTATGCTTATGCTTTTTTTCTTTGTCCATTTAGACTCAAAAACATTAATAAAGGTTTAAACCATAAAAAAAACTTAATTCTCCTCATCTTGGACTATTGGTTACTATCATATGCTTTGGAGTGATCTCTTTATGGACCTTTTTGAAGTAATATTTGACTTATGGACCTAGAATTAGGACTTCTTATCCCTTTGCTTGGAGTATTGATTGAAGACTTGCCTTTATGTGGCCAATTTGCTTAAGGATGGAATTCTTTTAATATTGCTTTGAAGTGGCTCCATTTTGGTTAGATCCTTCTTTTCTCTAGCTTTTATTTTATGCACTAGGATAGTCACTTCTTCTCCTACCCTTCTTAAATTTTCAAAACCTTCTCCCTTTTTTCAAAAACTTTCTTGTTTTCAAACTTAAAACCGCTTTCATAATAAAACCTTGACTTTTGTCAAGTGACTTTTAAAACTTTGTTTTCCTTAATAAATGTCAATCAATCTTAATCATATTTTGACCATTTCAAAAAGACATAAAAAATACAAAACTCATCCAAATTTTTTGTGCTTTATGCACCTTTTTCTTTTAAACTTTTCATAAAGAACTAGACATGAGTCATTTTTTTGATGAGATGTAAAACTCCTAACCATGGTATTTTGTTGAAAGTATGGTCGTTTTCCACTTAGATGTTGAAGTGATTAGTCTTGTTGATGTTAATCCAAGCAAATCCTCCATCTTAATGTGATGCAAATGCCTCTTTCCCATACCTTTGGGTAATTAGTTGAGTATTCTCTCTTGAGAATGACGGGTTGTCTTTTTCAAGATAAAATAAACCATAACCAATAATTTTCATTCTTTGTACCACGAACTACGAGGTTTTGATCCTACATTGCACATCGTGGGTACGTAGGCATGAGGCAATAAGTCTCTCCAAACACAAAAATCTTAAAAAATAATTCTCCTCTCATCTCCTCAATCTCTTTTCAAGCAAACCATTTTCAAACCAAAAAGCGGTAGATATTTCAAAGGGCTCCTATAGAGTACTATAGACGTTTTGGTTGCTAACACCATCCCATTGCGTAACCAACCCCCTTACCCATTCTCTGTTTATTCTTGTTTTTTAGACTTCTTAGGATTTATTCGCTCTTTTTTCCTTTCCCATTGTGGAATAAATAAAAGCGTGGTGGCGACTCTGTTTTTCTTGAGTTGAGTTAATTAATAGCTTACACTCACAAATTTTTACCGCTACACCTACAAGTTCAAGTTGAATCACCTAAATTCACTTATTATCAACACACTATGTACATAATTTCACACGGGACAAAACACTCTCACAAGCAATCGTGCCACATCTGGAATCATTCATGCATTCATCTTACAAAGTTATCAAAAATAAGTAGAAACAAAGATCACTAAGGACTTTTATGGTTGTAATATGGCTTGGTTTAAAAACAAGGGTCATATCTAAACGGCCATCGAACAAAAAATGGGTAATAACAATGAAGAGCATTTCTTTTTCAACTTTCTCATTATTTTTCATACTTTATTCCTTCCTTTCACAATGCATTCTCTTCTTTTGATTTTCTTTTCTTTTTGTTATTTTTGTTCTTTTTCTTTCTTTTTGTTTTTTATTTCTTTTTCTTAGAATGCATTGTATCACCAATTCCTTTCTCCTTTCAAAGTAAACCATTCTCCCCAACTTCAACAATACTACAAGCTTAGCTTAAATTCTCTTCAAAACAGGTTAAAATTCGGGTTCATGATTCACAATAAAAAAAAATCTTTTTAGGCTCAAAAGGAGTTTCAAATACGCGCACACACACAAGGTTACTTGAAGAGTTTTTGGAATGGTGGTTTTCCTCATAGTACTCAAAAATTTACCTTGATCATTTCTAAGTTTCCAATCATTTAAAACAACTCACAAGATTAAACATGAACAAAACGAGTAAAACAACGATTACTTTACTCTATTTTTGGTGAACAATGGAAAGAATCTCACTTTTGTGGTTTTGTCCTAATTGATTCACAAATGAACAAGTATTTACAACACAATGCATTACCATAATTTTGTATAAAGCACTAACTCACAATCATGCTAAAATTCTACACAACAAACATTCACACTTTGATTGTGCACAAAATTAAGAATTCTATCATCACCATCAATGTTTAATGCTAACAAAGCACTCTTTCTTCTTGTGCTAACACACAAAATTTTCAAAAATTAAGGGCAAACATCACTTTCTTTGCGCAAACACACATAAAATAAAAACAGAATTTAAACTAAAACAAAATCTAACACCAAACTGAAATATTATAAGTACTGGTGTAAACACATCGAAATTGTACTCGCCGAAGCGACAAAATTCTACAACAGAAAATAGAAATCCTTCACTTTGTAGTCTCCTCTAATTAATTAAGTCATTAAGATCATCTTGCATCTCGTCACCTCCATCATCATCATCATTATCAGCTTCACCTTCACCATCAGTACCAACAGCTCCAGTTGCACCTCCCCCTGAAAAGAATGGACGCCTGCCCGCATGCCAGTTTGCATAATTATCAAAATTTGTCCGAGTAGGAAAATGAACAACTTCCTGCGGTGTGGTTTGAAACTGGTACAGCTGTTGCATACAATTGAAATTGAATTCCGATGATCTTTGGTATGCCTCAGCCATATCCCACGAGTAATTGAATGTTTCTCGCATTCTAGGATCCCATGTTGAATAATCAAGAGACTCAGTTTGCTCACTAGCTTGCTTACTAGTTTGCGAGCGGGATGATTGACCAACACTTGCACCCTTCCTCTTCACAATCAACTTATTCTTACAATACCGCTCAATATAATCATCATTGATAAGCCCCCTCCTCTTCTCATTAATCACGTCGGGCATCATGATCCACTTTTAAAGACAAAGAGCGGTTACAAAACAAGGAAAAATGATAGGGGCAGCAGCATGTACCTCGGGTCTTCGCGTGTTCTCGATAAAATTATTCATTTCCTTCGAAATAATCCGAGCTACATCAACCTCTTTGTCTTCCATGATGTAATATAAAAGGAGGGCAACATCAACCGGTATTGAGGAACGGTGCATCTTGGGTTTGATGTTATGGAGGATGAGAAGAAGTGCGACTTGCACATCCGGAGGCATGTCTTCCCTCCTATACCGGATGACTTCTCCTTGGGCGTTCCTTTCCACACTTTTTCCTTTGAACAAAATGGTCCTGGAAATTTTATCGTGATCTAGATAAATGCCAAGTTCCTTAGTGTAATCATCCTTCTCAAACATCCCTAAAGAACTTGGTTTTCCAAACAGGTCATTTATGTCCTCACGATCGAATCTGATTTCCTTGCCACGGACAAACGTGATGTACCGGAACACTTGCATTTCCCCTTGAGCTTCGGGCAATTGGAGAGCATTTGCGTAGAATTCACGAACCATCTCGTAGTTGATTGCTTCCAAAGGATTTATCAAATGCCCCCACTTCTTATTCTTGAAAATTTTAGCCAACTTCCGGTACGGCCCCTCGGGATGAATATCAAACCTTTTCTCAGACAAAAATTATCGGCCTTCAAGCATGGTATACCGGGCAGCATGAGCAGCACTTAAGAACCGATTGGGATCAACCTCACTTTGTTGCCCGGAACTGCTTCCAACAACTGTCTTCTGCTTTTTCCCACCGGTTACTCTGGTTTTATGAGGCATCTGAAAAATTAGACACGACACAGAGCAACATAATTGTTTTCAATTGTTAGCAAAATTCAAACAGCAAAAACAAATTCAAAGCAGAAATTAAAACAAATAAAATAAGAAATAAACAAAACAGAATAATAAAAAAAACTGAAAAAGGTCATTCGCCCCATGCTCGCCAGGCGAAGCAGGGGCGACGTCTCGCTGCACGTTCGCTAGGCGAAGCTGAAGCGAAAGCTCGCCTCACGCTCGCCAGGCGAATTCTTACGAACCCAGAAAAATTTAACATGTAGGGGTCATCTTCCACAGATCACTTCACAATCTGACCCTATAAATACAACAGCAATCCAACAACAACTCTAATCTAATCAAAGTTCTAGGGTTTCAACAACAACCCTTAACAGTTGTGAAATTCAAACCCTAATCTAACACAATTGAACAAATTAAGTAAAAACAAAATTAAGAACAATAATTAGAATGGAAACATACCTCATATGGGATTGAGAGTGATGGAAGAGTGAGATTGAGAGCTAAAAGTGTGGGGTTGTGAGAGAAAGAGTAAAATGAGTGAGAGTGAAAGTGAAAGTGGCAGAGTTAAAGTGAGAGGAAAGGAGAGATAAGGTAAAAAAAATACGTGGTCCCAAGTGGACCCTAAATAAAGTATTATATTATAATTTTTTTTTCATTTTCTTTTTCTCTCTGCAAAAATCCACCAGCAGTGCCACGCCAGATTCGCCTGGCGAAGCTGTGGCGAGAGGCTGGCAAAAATTAGATTCGTCAGGCGAAATTAGGATTCGCCAGGCGAATTACACCAGAAGCAAAATTCTCTACTGTCAATGATGCAATGCAATTTTTTTTTCAAATTTTCTAAATTCACTACTATTATCACACAAATCAAATCATCAAAACAGCAAAGAAAACATAAATACTTACAATGTTGGGGTGCCTCCCAACAAGCGCTTGTTTAACGTCGGCTAAGCTCGACGGTTTGGAGACTTGACGCCTCGAAACCAAAAGCTAAAGAATTGTCTTCCGAGAAAAACACATTTTGTGAACAAGAACTTCAACCGTTATCATGTCCTTTTTTTTATCCCCTTTTTTTCAAGAAGGAAAAATCCCAACATGATCGCAACATGGCCACTTTTGCATCTTCGTTTTTTTTCTTCCACAAAGCCTCTCTTTCCAATTCTTTCTTTTTATGATCGCTTTCATCTACTTGATTTGCATACATCACTCCTTTGAACAATGTAAAACAAGCTTCTTCCTCTTTTCCACTATCCTTGATCCGCACCTTCATTATGCCTTCATCAACATCCACCAAAATTTTGGCGGTTTTCATGAACGGTCTTCCCAAAATAATTGGCGTATCCTCATCCTCATCCATGTCAATGATCACGAAATCAACCGCAAACAAGAATTTGTCCACTTTTACAAGCACATCCTCCACAACACCAAGAGGAAGAGTCCTAGACTTATCCGCAAGTTGTAATGTCATGGTTGTTGACTTCACATTCATATTATCAAGTCTTTTAACCACGGACAACGGAATGAGATTAATACTAGCACCCATGTCAACCAAAGCTTTGCATTTAAAATCATTACCTATAGTAATAGGTAAAGTTACTCTTCCCGGATCTTGCTTTTCCGCGGAAGCACACTTTGAATGACAACACTACACTCGGCATTGAGATCAATGTTATCTTTTCCCGTGCACCTCTTCTTTTTCGTAAGTATGTCCTTCATGAATTTGACATACTTAGGCATTTGTTCAAGAGCTTCAGAGAAAGGAACGGTTACTTGCAACCGACTAAACAATTCTAAGAATCTTGCGTAATGCTTATCGTTCTCTTTTTTATTAGGAGCAGGGGTATATGGTAACCTTCTTTGTAAAACTTCCTTTTCATACTCCTTTCTTTTTCTTTCTTTTTTCTTCCTTACTTATTCATCATTCTTTTCAACTACACGATTTTCATCAGTTTTTTCGACTTCCTCCAATACAATATCATTTTCCTTTTCAACTACCACCTCATATTCAACATCTCCTCCAATTGTTCTTCCACTTCTTGTGAAAATGGCTTTACAATGCTCCTTTGGATTTGTTTGAGTGATAGCGGAGAAGGATGGCCTCGGTTGCTTTTCGGCTAATTGCTTTGCAAGTTGCCCTATTTGAGATTCAAAATTTTTAATCGAAGCTTCCGTATTCTTTTGAGTTGCCATTGATAATTGCATGAATTGTGAAAGTTTCCTCCATTTTTGAACTTCCACTTTGATCTTGGGGTGGTTGGTAAGGACTTTGTCGGTATCCTTGTTGATTTTGGTAGTTGCCTCTTGGTTGGTAGCCTTGTTGATTTTGGTAAGGTTGTTGAACATTTTGGTAAGGAGGTCTTCCTTGGTAACCTTGAGTTGGATTACCAGCATAATTTACTTCTTCCACTACCAGAGGACAATACCCGGTAGGATGATCCCCTCTACGCAATTCACAACAAGCTACTTGCACACTCTTGCTCGGTGAGTTATGAATCTCTTTGAGTTGTTGAGGGAGCTTGGACCTTTGTTGCGTTAATAACTCAACTTGTTGAGATAATAACTTGTTCTGAGCAAGAATTGCATCATTTGTTCCCAACTCAAGTACTCCTGGCTTCTTTTGAGAAGGGCCACGGTTATGGTTCCCTTGATGGTCATTTAGAGCCATCCTGTCAATGATAGAAATAGCGTCCTCGGCGCTTTTAGCCATTAACGATCCACCCGCGGTGGCATCTAACAATGCTTTATGAACCAATTGAAGACCATTTCTAAAAATATGAACTTGAGTAAGCTCATCGAAACCGTGCCCTTTACACTTTCTCAGCATGGACTTGAATCTCTCCCAAGCTTCGTTGAGAGATTCATTTTCACCCTAAGTGAAAACTGCAATTGCTGTTTTAGCCTCCATGAAACGATTGTGTGGAAAAAATCGTTCCAAAAACTTTTCCTCTAACATGTTCCAGTCCTTCATGATTGTCGTAGATTGGTCAAGATACCATTCCTTAGCCTTCCCAATGAGGGAATGCGGGAATAGTCTCTTGAACAAAGACTCTTCTTCAGCTTCGGGTGCACCAGTCGCGCCCGCAAACTCATAGAACTTAGTCAGGTGAGTAAAATGATCCTCGTGATCCATACCAGTGAATGGATTCTGGTATAGAAGCGAGAGGATACCCGTCTTCATTTCTGAATGTCGATCATTCTGAGCATTACGTGCAAATTGTGCAGTATGTCTCAAACTATTAGTACAAGGAACTGAAGCAGGTGGTGGTGGTGCAGCCATGGTTGGCGGTAACTGTGGTCTTGGTGTCGAAGTTGAACTTTCGTCTCGTTCTCGTCTTTCCTTAGCAGTTCTTTCGATTTCAGGATCAAAAAGAAGTTGGGCTGCGGGTATCTTCCCTCGCATAAAACGGAGTCTGCACACTTAACCAAACAAATTAACAAGCACAAGAAAAAGTTAAACAAGTTTAAAACACAATAACTATTGCAATGCTCGCAATATAACAACAATCCACGGCAACGGCGCCATTTTGTTGAAAAGTATTTCGGGGGTGTTTTATCTTATCCACAGGGATTGAACGTATATTGTCGTCGTTCGATAGTCAAAAGCGTTTCAAACTTTATAGTAACAAAGGGTTTAGTTTTCTGTTTCGAATTGTTTGCATAAAATTTAGAATTCAACGCTAAAAAGATTTGGTTTTAAAGATTTGTAAAAACATGCCAAGATTAGTATCCGATAATCCGTTTCGTACGTATCAACTCAATAAAGCGTGTGAACTCATTAACAATAAATATAACCACATATCCTCTCAACAAGTTTCTCTCGAACACTTGGTGTGAGATTTATCATATTGATCCTTTGATGATCTCTCACTCAAACTACTAATACGATAACATTCAATTTTAATATTTATGAACATCAACTTTCAAAACTATCTCTAGCCTTATGATTATTGATGGATTGAAACTTAGGTCAAGTTTAATACATTTCTCTCGAACATGAATTAAAACAAAATAACAACCATGTAAACAAAGTTTTTCTTCTATATTTATCATCAACAAAGTTCACAAACTTACAATCAAGATCAATACATACAAAATGATGGATTACCTTCCACTAATCTTGACACAAGAGTTGCTTAGCTACCCATTGTCATGGTAGCTTGATCAACAAGTAATGGACAAAGCTTTTGTTGCATCAATCTTCAATGGATCAAGGATTGAAGCATAAAAGCTTTGGATTCTAAGAAAAATAATAAAAGATGAAGTTTTTGAGGTCTCAAGATGATTCTAGGTTACAAAGATCTTTCTAAAAGTTGTTATCTAAAAATATCTAACAAACACCCTAAATACCACTGTCTGTCCAGACAAATTCGCCAGGCGAGCTACAAAATTTGCCTGGCGAAACCTTTAAGATCAGCCACGTGATAGAACAGTGCAGAGAAATCAGGGAAAAATATCTTGAATTCGCCAGGCGAATCCCTTTCGCCACACCTTCGCCTGGCGAATCTTCCAGCGAAGCACTTCTAGTAGCTACTGGAATTGAAATTCTCACTCGCCAGTTGGCTCGCCAGGCAACCCATTCGCCTGGCGAATGTACTGTTTGTTGCAGACACGTGACTTTGCTCATTTCATCGTGTCTTCTTCTGATTTTTGCCGCGTCCCTTTTACGAAAAATGCTGCAAAACTAACAAAAACATCAAAGAGACCAAAAATAGACATTGATTCAAAAATCACTTAAAAATAAGCTATTTTGCATTCAGGCATTTGGAAAAGAGCTTAAAACTGTAGAAAATTGATCTAAAATTCATTTACAACCAGACACTTATCACGTGCACCTGGCATTCTTGACATCCTTTCGTGAATTCAACGCAATATTTTAACATGATTGGCCAATACATTCCTTGTCGGAATAACAACCACTTCATCTTATGGCCTACTTGATGCGCACCACATGCCCCACTGTGTACATTCGATAAGGCTATGTATGCTTCAGATTCACTTAGGCACTTAAGTAATATCCCTTCAGGAGTTTTCTTAAATAATTCATTACCCAGCATAACATAACTCAAAGCTCGATACCTGATTTCCCGTTCGACTGGTCCTGTTGGATTTTGTAGATAGTCTATTATGGGCTTTCTCCAGTCTCCAATCGTCGAACTATCTATGTTAAAAATTTCAAAATTTTCTTCGTCAGCGTATCCTAGCTTTATCATCTCCAAATTTGATGGGGATAATCTGGCTGACACGACTCTTCCTCTAACCTCAATGGCTTTTTGCAACTTTTCCTTTGATATTTTGTAGCCAAAAGTAATTTGTGCTAAGTCATTTGCCTCCTGGTTTTCTATTCGAGGGATATGTCGAATCATTACCATATTGAATCTTTTCAAGAGTCGACTGGCTATTACAAAGTACATGTTCAAATTCTTTTTGACACATTTGTACTCCTTTGTTATTTGCTTTATGACTAACTCAGAGTCGCCCATTATTTCGACCCGAGTTGCCCCCAATTCCAATAAAATTTCAAGTCCGACTATTAAAGCCTCATATTCTGCCTCATTGTTTGAACATAGGCCTTCAACTTTATACTTGAATTTTGTTGGAATTCTATTAGGAGAAATAATTAGAACTCCTATACAAGTTCCATTTTTATGACTAGAGCCGTCTAAGTATAACTTCCATGGTTCTAGTTCAATGTAGTCCAAAGACTTTTCATTTATAGCGTGGTCGACTATGAAATCAGCCACCACTTGTCCTTTGACAGGTTTTAGAGGTAAATATGTCAGAGAATACTCAGTTAATGCTAATGCCCACTTTCCAATTCGACTGTGGAAAATTGGTTTAGATAACATGTATTTTATAACATCGAAATGAGAAGAAACGAAAACATCCACTGGTTTTATATAGTGCTTCAATTTCATACATGAAAAGTATAAACATAAACACAACTTTTCGACTACACTATATCTAGTTTCCGCATCGTTCAAGACCCTACTGAGGTAATAAATGGCTCTTTCGACACCATTCTCATCCTCTTGAGCCAACATGCTCCCTAATGTCTTGTCCGACGTAGATATGTACAGCCTCATACTCCTACTTCTACAAGGTGACATCAAAATTGGAGGATGTGTCAGGTACTCCTTGATTTTGTCGAAGGCATCCTGCTGCGCTTGCCCCCATTCGAAGTCTTCTTTCTTCAGTCGAAGTAGAGGGGAGAAGGCTTGCGTCTTCCCACTAAGGCTGGAGATGAACCTTATAAGAAAGTTAATCTTTCCAAGTAGAGACTGCAATTCGTTCTTTGTAGATGGCACTTTCGCTTCCATTATTGCCTTGGCCTTGTTTTGATTGATTTCGATCCTTTTCTTGTGGAGCACAAAGCCTAGGAAGTCTTCCTCCGGCACACAAAACGCACATTTGAGAGGGTTCATCTTTAAGCCAAACTTCCTCATCCTTTCAAAGGACTGTCGAAGATGGTCTAGGTGACTTTTTCTTGAAACAGACTTAACAACAATATCGTCAATATAAATCTGCATGAAAGTCTCAATGAAATCGTGAAAAATCGAATTCATTGCTCGCTGGTATGTTGCCCCAGCATTCTTTAAGCCAAAAGGCATCACCACCCATTCGTAGGTGCCTAAGGCTCCAGGGCATCGAAATGTTGTTTTAGGAACATCTTCCTCAGCAATAAAAATTTGATTGTAACCAGAGTATCCATCAAGCATACTAAGGTACTCGTGGCCTACGGCAGAATCGACAAGCATTTCCGCCACTGGAATAGGATATTCATCCTTTGGGGTAGCAGAATTCAAATCTCAAAAATCTATGCATACCCTTAGTTTGCCATTTTTCTTTATTACTGGAACTATATTGGCAATCCATTCGACATACCTGGTCGGGCGGATGAACTTGCATCTGAGGAGCCTTTCGAATTCTTCTTTAATCTTTGAGAGGATCTCTGGTGCGAATCGCCTTGGAGTTTGCTTAACAGGTTTTCTCCCAGGCTTTATTGGTAGCTTTAGTTCGACCAGATTCCTATCCAGACTGGGCATTTTGTCATAGTCCCATGCGAAACAATCCTTGAATTCCTTCAGCAACTGGACTATTTCGACCTTGAGTTGGGGAAAAACTTTTGCACTGATGTAAGTTGGTCTTTTTTCTGCCCCCGGCCCCAAGTCGATTTCTTCGAGTGGATCCTGTGCCATCATCTTGATGTCTGCTGCTAATGGATCCTTCTCAAACCCTAAAGGCTCATCGTCATAAATCGCGTCGAGCCTCTGATTTTGCAATTCTCCCAGATCTTTGTCAGGTGGATCTGGATTAAAGTCCTTTCCAGGACCTTGTTGATCTGCTTCGATCTCACTGGCTTCGACAACCATGTATTCTACTTCGTCCTCTAAGGCCGCTTTGAGTTTATTCTCGGCTATATAAGCCGCAATCTTCTCCAGAACTAGTGACTCACTCATTGTCACTAACTTCGCTGCCCCAGCTAGTTGGCTGGATGTGTGAGGTTCCAAAAATATAATTTTCTTTGCCAACTACCTCTCTATCCCACTGAAACCCGTGGGTGGGATGAAGGTATAGTGAGCATAAGGCGTTGTTAGTTGGCGTCATGTCGAAGGTTGCAGGACTACAAGGAGCAATATGAGCCAGATTTCTGTCGAAGCTTCACCTGTCAACCTGGTTTACTTCAGCCAGAAAGTAACTCTGGTCAGCTTCTATATTCTCGATAATCCCGTAAGCACGCCATATCGTTATTCGTTGGTGCATCAACGAAGGGACGACGCCTATTCCATGTATTTATTCCCTGCCTAACAGCAGGTTGTAATTTGCCTTTGAGGCAATTACCATAAACATTTTCGGCCTTGTGATGGTTCCGACTGTTAGATCTACTTGTATCACACCCATGGTAGTTCCCACTTTACCCTCGTAATTTGACAACACCATGTTATGAGGTTTGGTGTCGGAATCATCCTTTCCAATCTTCTTGAGCATGTAATGCGACATCAAATTAACTGCCGCGCCTCCATCAATCAAAATCTTATTTACCCCTATGTTGCCCACCTTTCCTTTGATGAATAGGGGTTTCAAGTGACTTCTCATCGAATCATCTGGCCTTTCAAAAAATGTGTTTTGTTCTTCCACGCCTCCATTGTTTATGATATAATAACAAACAGGCATGTGTCTGGCCATTTTGACTTCCATAGCCTCTTCCTCATCTTCGATTTCCACTATCTGGTCGTACTCCCTGGGGAGTACTGAGACAACGTTACACATTACGTCGAAAGATGCTTCCGACTCTGAGTTAAAATCGTCTATCATTTCATCATCCCTAGTTACGTCCTCCTTCGACGACACTTGTTCTATAGCAGTGAGTGGCTTTTCATCCTTCGATTCCTTTTTCTGATTCAAAGTTTGAATATTACTGCGGATTTCTGGCTTGGCTTTTCCCGCAGCCTCCTTCTCTGCTTTCTTTCGACGTTGATACCTCCTCCATTGTGACTTCGTCATAGGGTTCTTGCCCTTGTAGTTTTCAGATGGGTAAGTCATCTTCTTAGACTTTTGGAATTCTCTCCTATATGATAAGGAAGATCCTCTCTGTACTTTGAAATCTTTCCACTTCCCTTGTCCATGGGCTTGTCGCATTGGATTAACCCATTTCTCATCTGGAGCCTTATTTGTAGTCTTGAATGTGTTAGGGTACCTTCCTCCTAACCTCTACCTGTTTTGGTCTCCTCTTCTGGGGTCGAATCTTTCTCCTCCTACTGGTTGGGAAGGCTTCTAATTTCCCCTTCTTTTTGCTCTCTCCACTCCCTCTAAGTTCTGTGTTGCCTTTTTGTCGAAGACGGCACTACAATGAGGATAGAGCATTACTTCAGACCTCTTTCTTTAGCATCTGTGGATGAAATCGGGTATGCTAGTTTGTGGTATTCCTCACATCGACGCTCTTCATCGACTTGCATCGAAACATTCTGAGACACCTCCACTATGTTCACATTGGAAGCTGTCTCTGTGGCAATGCTCATTTTGTTCAACTTCAAACTGAGGCCTTCATTGACCTCGTGGTCCCTCTTGATACGGTTGAAACCCTCAGTGGCTTCCTTTGTTGGTACCTTTAGAAGCAAACCCTTAGTAACCTGTTGGCTGACGAATCCGACAACCTTCTTCTTTGGATCCTCCATGGTTCTCCGGAGGAGGCCAACAGCAGCCTGTTTGTAGGAACCCTCAGTAGTCCCTTTGTTAACCTGAGCAAAACCATCAGTGGTCTCGTTATTGATTTGGACGAAACCATCAGTAGTTTCGTTGTTGACTATGGCGAAACCTCCAGTAGTTTTGTTGTTGACGCCATCAGTGGCCTCAGCAATGTAGTTCTCTATGATCTTTTCGTCAAGGTCTTCAGTAACCTTAACCATCACAGCATGGTTCACGAAGTCATTAGTAACTTCGACCATGTCACATTTGTCGGCGGGATCCTCATCAACCTCCACCATATTCATGTTGTTGTCGAAGCCATCAGCAGCCTCGATCCTATCCACGTTGTCGTCGAAGCCTTCAGCAACCTCGACCATGTTCACCACGGATGGCTCAGCGTAGTGGGCTTCTACCACTTGCAAAGGGTTTGAATCCACCTTCATCTGGGGCTTCGACTTGTCGCCGAATTTGAGCCTTCCATCTCTGATTGCATTTTGCACTAGATCCCTGAAAAGGAAACATTGAGACGTTTTATGATCCAAAAAATTATGGTATTTGCAAAAACCTCTCTTTTTCTACTGTTCTAAAGGAGGCACTTTAGTACCAGGTGGCACTATCATTTGTCCATCCTTGACTAAGAAATCAAATATTTCATCACACTTTGTGACGTCGAACGTATAAGTTCTTTTGGGGAACTTGTCATTCTTTTCCAATTCGATTGGGTTTTTCCCATTCGACGGAGCCAAGACTTTGCAAGCATATGGCAGACCCTGTTTTAATTCCGCCAGATCGACCTCATGTTCGTCAAAATTCAATGATTCATCTTCGTCGTTGTCTTCACAAACTTCGACATAGGATACTCTTTCTTTTTTATTCTTGTTAGCCCTAGCTTTTTCGGCTTTTAGTCTTTCGACCTGCCTAACCCTATCAGCCAATTGGGCCATGTCTCTTAAGTACTGGGTATCTAATTTCTTTCTAATTGAGTAGTCAAGGCCTCTTGCAGCCATTTCGACTAACTCGTGTTCAGGCACCTGTGTAAAACACCTTGCCTTGAGCAACCTAAACCTATTCAGGTAGTCATCAATTGGCCATGAGAACTTTCTCTTGATGCTAGCCAATTCTTTCAAACTTAACTTTGTTTGTCCCATGTAGAATTGTTCATTGAATAATCTCTCCAATTGGGTCCAGGTATGTATCGAATTTGCAGGTAGAGTAGTAAACCAAGTAAAAGCGTTTTTTGTTAGCGAACTTGGGAAATATTTTATCTTCAAATTTTCATTATTTGCTATTTAGCCTGCTTCTATCAAATATCGTGCCACGTGTTCGACCGTCGATTCACTAGTATCTCCTGAAAATTTTGTAAACTTGGGAACCTTCCACCTTGGGGATAAATCTTGCTGCAAGACATATTCAAATAAAGGGGAAGTATAACTGGGACTCTGGAGGCCCACATTCATGCCATTTCGTACCATAATCCTTTCGACCATGGCTGCCAAATTATTTTCTGCAGGCATATCGTTATGTCGTATTTGTTGTATAATATTATCAGCATTTTGGTTTCTATTAACTAATACTACCCTTGGTTCTTGTGGGATAGGAATTTTGACTCCTGGCTGTTTGACTGCCCCTCCTTGCTTCAACACGTTCGCCTGAGGGATATTTGGTTGTCTTTGATTTAAAGTAGGTTCCTCTTCGACGGCTACTCCTGGATTCTGAATTACACGTTCCCTTTGACGTCGCTTGAGGAACAATTGGAGCAGGATATGGTGTTGGTGGATAAATATCATCTCTAACTTCCAATGGACAGTGTGCCCGTCACTGGTAGACCTGTAATGGAGGTTTAATGGGTGTGGGGATGACAAAAGGTATATCTCGAATATCTAAATTACAAATCTCATTGGGTGACACAGAGGCAGAGAAAAAAGGGGAACCTTCAAAAAATGTAACATCGGAGGAAACAATGCATCATTGAAGTTGAGGATAAAAACAATGATGTCCCCTTTGTATATGTGAGTAGCCTAGAAAAATGCATATAAGAGATTTGGCGGAAAGTTTATCTTTACCTAGAATAAGATCATGAACAAAACATGTGCAACCAAAAACGTGAAGAGGAATGGGGTAGAGATCATATTGCGGATTCAAGATAGAGTATGGAATCTGATCTTAAAGGGTCGATGAAGGCATTCGATTGATAAGGTGGCATGTTGTGAGGAGAGCATCACCCACAAAAACGAGAAGGTACATTGTGGTGAAGTAAAGGAGTTCGTACGATTTCAACTAAATGACGATTCTTCAATTCAACAACATCGTTCAGTAGTGGTGTTTGAGCACATGATGATTGGTTAATAGTTCGATGTGATGTTAAAAAAGATTGAAATTGGGATGACATATGTTAACGAGCATTATCAGTGTGTAAAATTTTAATGGAATTGTTAAACTGGTTTTTAATTTAAGCATAAAACTCTTAGAATATACGAAAAACATCAGAACAATTTTTCATTAGAAATAACCAAGTGCATTGTGAGAAATCGTCGATGAAAGTTACAAAGTAATAATATCCTAAAGTATACTCACACGACTAGCACCCCAAATATCAGTGTGAACTAAAGCAAAAGGTGATGCAACACTTTTATGTACTCGTTAACAATAAGTACTACGAGTATGTTTGCCTAATTGACAAGACTGTCACTCAAAAGATGAACGCTTAGAAAAATTAGGAACTAAAAGACGCGTTTTATTAAGACTATGGTGACCCAAAATTTGATGTGTAAGATCTTGAGAGGCAATAGAAGCACACACCAGCGATGGAGATATATGATATAATCCTCCAAATTCACCCCCTGCTTCAATCGTCTGTCCTGTACGTCGATCTTGGAAATAAATAGAATTATAATTAAAAAGGACTGAACAACCAAAAGTACGAAAAAGCTTGTGAACATATATTAAATTAAAAGGACAACCAAGAATGTAAATGACAAACTCTAAAGACAAGTTTGGAAGTGGATGTGCCTGACCAAGGCCTTGAACTTTGATTTTAGAGTCATCTACCACGGTGACAGAAGGCAAATAATCAGAATAAGACAAGTGAGATAAAAAGGATTTATAATCAGTCATATGATCAGAGGCACAAGAGTCAAGGACCCAAGGACTAAGAGAAGAGGTAGAGATAAAGGCTAAAGGATTACACAACTGAGCAATAGCGGCAGATGATGATGGTTGATGGGCTGCTTTGAATTAAAGAAAATCATTGTAATCAGCGGCGGGAATAATAACGTCTTTAGTGATATCCTGTTGAGCAACGGAAGCGACCCGTGGTTGTCGTTGTTGTTCTCTTGCATTTGTACGACAATCAGTTTTAATGTGACCGTAACGATTGAGTTACTTACAACGAATACCATGACAATGTCCACCCCATCCTCCGGTTCGTCCACCAAAATCATGATAGCGGGAAGCAAGAGCAGATGATTCAATAGGAGATGAAGTAGAAACCAATCCAAAAGCATGAGGTGTAGCCAATCGGAATAGTTGTTCACTAACTACTTCATAGTTAGAAAATTAGATCTTGATAAAATCTAGTTCCGAACGAAATCAAGTTTTAATGGTAGTTGTAACGCCCGGTTATTTAATTAATTATTTAATTAAATATCTTCGTATTATTCGTTTGATTTGTGTTGGTTGTCGAAAATATTGTGTTGAGTTGCTATGTCGGTTTTAGTTGAATTAATTTAATTGATTTAAGTTGTGTTGGCTTTAGTTGGATTAATTTAATTAAGATGATTTAAGTTGTAGAAATAATATAGTGTTAATATATTAGAATTATAAGAGAATATTGAGCTTATTTAGATGGTGAGTGTAGTAGTAATAATGGGGGGGTAGAAAGTTGGCCCAAATGAAAGTTACTAGAATAATAGTGTTGTTATATTAGGCATTTAGAAATAATGAGGAATTAGAAGTAGCAGTAAGAACGTGGAAGTTGCAGAGAAAGAGAAAATAAGGTTTTGGGAGGAGAACGTGGAAGTTACAGAGAAGAGGAAAAGAGGCAAAGCTGGATCGATCGGAGATTTAGAGCAACCTTCAATCCAAGGTAATGGTGGGGTTCTGACTCTATAATGGGGTATTTGATGAATGATATGTAGGGTTGGGTTTGTAGAATTACCTCTGTCTGTGTTGTAATGGCTGTCGTGGATATTGAAATACGTTTGCTGTTGATGAATTGGTTGTAGGAAAATTTGTCTATGTTGCTTTAAGGTATAATTTTATTGCGTTTATGTTGCACTGTGATGGGTGAATTTGGAATTGTCTGGAATCTAAGGAGAGGTTTGTGAATTGGGGAGAACTGGAACGAAATACACTGAGACAAAGGGAATTGGGGGATGTGGCGACCGTGATAGAGGGTGTGACGAGCGTCACACAGGTTGTGTGTGAGTGACGACCGTCACTCATGTGTTACGACCGTCACACATGTGACGAGGGCCAGGGTGTGGTAACGAGCGTCACACGGGCCTGCTATGTGATTCTTTCTGTTTCCGTTCTGTTCATTCTGTCTGCTATGGTTTCACTTGGTTTAGTTCCATTTTAATTTTAGTTTGAGAGGTTGGTATATAAGTCAGTAGTACTGGACAAAGGATTGATAATGGAATTAATTAACCGATTTTCAGTCGAAAACTATCGAACAATAACGTGATTTCTTGTAGTAAATTTTAGTTGGTACAGAGTATGTTATAGTTGCTGTGATATTGTTGTTGGGAATTATAAAGTTGCAGGTGTGAAATATGTTGCATTGCCTCTAATTATTGGCAAGAATTAAGTGGTGGGCCTATGGCCAATGTTGATTTGTTGTTGTGTTGATATATAACTATCATTGTTATTATTCTGACGTCCATGTTGAGTCGCATTGCATCGCATATCAAGCTGGAGCTGATGCTCGGTAAGTTGGCCTGGATTGGCAAAATATTAAGTTGAAGGTTTATGCCTTGTTGATGCCTCTATTAATTGGCAAATTTTAAGTTGGGAGTTCTGCTCCAATGGTACCACATGCATGTGCATTTTACAAGTCGCATTCCATGTTGCATAAAGTTGTTGTTATGTTGTTGATTAATGTTGATTGAAAGGTTGTGAAGTGGTGATTTTATAATCTGATCTAATATATTATTTATCATACATCCGATTATATTGTTTGATATCTCACCCCTTCTATGTTTAGTGACGGTTTATACGCCATCCTGCAGGTAATCCAGAGTGAAGGCTATCTACCTTCATTAGTTCGGGTCGGTGTCGTCGCTCTGATACGTAACACTCGGGGGGAATGAACGCTTGTTTATTTATTGTTGATTTTAGTATTGTTGCTGAATTTTAAGTTGTTTTCTTTAAAGACTTGTTGTTTTGAAGTTGTTTTAAGCTGGATAAAGATGTTATGTCATTAAGTTGAAGTTTGTGAATCCGCTGCTTAATTATAAAAGTTGTTTTGTTTTAAAGACTAATATTATGTGTTATGTATCTATGTTATATGTGATTATAAGCCGTTGTTATAAGTTGTATGTGTAGCATCCTATGTGTATGTTGGAATTTTGTAACTCTGATTTTATCAATATTCGCTGGGTAGAAATGGGGTGTTACATTAGTTGTATCAGAGCAGGTTGGTCCGTCTGGCCAAGTTGTCGAGTCGTAGCTTTGTTTAACAATCGAGTATTGTTAACTAGTTCTAACCTTTGTTTATGTTGTAGTGATAAGTTGAGATGGTTGGAAGGAACGATGCTGCAATTTCCACTGCTATTCAAGCAATGGCTCAGGCTATGCAGAATCAACCGAATGCTGACGAGAATGCTGGATCTCGTAGTTTGGCGACGTTTTAGAGGGAGAATCCGCCTACCTTCAAGGGTAAGTATGATCCTGATGGAGCGTTGGACTGGTTGAAAGAGATGGAGAGGATCTTCTGTGTGATGGACTGTACTCCAGCGCAGAAGGTTCGATATGGGACTCATATGCTAGCAGTCGAAGTTGATGACTGGTGGCTAGAGACTCGTCAGAGGTTGGAAGCTGCAGGTGATGAAATCACTTGGGTTGTGTTCTGTAGAGAGTTCCTGAGGAAGTATTATCCTGAAGATGTTCGGGGTAAGAAGGAAATTGAATTCCTTGAGCTGAAGCAAGGAAATACGTCGGTGACTGATTATGCTGCAAAGTTTGTTGAGTTGGCTAAGTTTTACCCGCACTATAACGAGGAGAATACTGAGTTTTCAAAGTGCATCAAGTTTGAGACCGGATTGCGTCCAGAGATCAAGAAGGCAGTTGGATATTAAAAGATTCGTGTCTTCTCTGATTTGGTTGATAGCTGTAGGATTTATGAAGAGGATAATAATGCTCATTACAAGATCATTAATGAGAGGAAGAGCAAGCACCAACAGAATCGTGGCAAGCCTTATGATGCTCCAGCTGGTAAAGGCAAACAGAAAGTGGTTGATGGTAAGAGGACTAGTGGGGGAGATGCTCATGCTGGTGTAGTTTATTTAAAATGTGGGAAACTTGGTCATAAGAGTAACGTGTGTACTGCTGAGGTAAAGAGGTGTTTCCGGGCATGCAATATCTGAGTGCAAGCATAAAGAGATGATTTGCTTCAACTGTGGTGAAGAAGGACACATTGGTAATCAGTGTCAGAAACCAAAGAAGGCGCAAACCGGTGGGAAAGTGTTCGCGTTGGCTGAGACTCAGACAACTAGTGAGGACAGACTCATCAGAGGTACATGTTTCATTAATAGTACTACTTTATTTACTATTATTGATACTAGTGCTACGCATTGCTTTATTGCTGCTGATTGTGTTAAAAGATTGGGTCTTATGTTGTCTTCTATGAATGGAGAAATGGTCGTCAAAATTTCGGCTAAGGGATCGGTGACTACTTCTCTTGTGTGTTTAAAGTGTCCTTTGTCGATCTTCGACAGAGACTTTAATGTTGATTTGGTGTGTTTGCCGTTAACTGGGATGGATGTGATCTTAGGAATGAACTGGTTAGAATATAACTATGTTCATATCAATTGCTATAGAAAGTCGGTGAGGTTTTCTACTCCTGAAGAAGAGGAAGGAGTTGGGTTGTTGTCTTTTAGGCAGTTACGAGAGTTGATGCAAGAAGAAGCTCAGGTGTTCTCATTAATGGCGTCGTTATCGCTAGAGAATCAAGCTATAATTGAGGAGTTGCAAGTGGTGCGCGAATTTTCTGAAGTTTTCCCTGATGAAATTCCTGACGTACCGCCAGAGAGGGAAGTGGAATTTGCGATTGACCTTGTACCTGGTACCAGACCTGTTTCTATGGCACCATACAGGATGTCTACATCAGAATTGTCGGAATTAAAGAAGCAATTGGAGGATTTACTTGAGAAGAAGTTTGTAAGGCCAAGTGTATCGCCGTGGGGAGCTCCAGTGTTGTTAGTAAAGAAGAAAGATGGAAGTATGAGGCTCTGTGTTGATTATAGACAGTCGAACAAAGTGACGATTAAGAACAAGTATCCGCTTCCGAGAATAGATGACTTGATGGATCAGTTGGTAGGTGCTTGTGTGTTTAGCAAGATTGATTTGAGGTCAGGCTATCATCAGATTAAAGTGAAAGATGATGATATCCAGAAGACGGCTTTTAGAACGCGTTATAGACATTATGAGTATTCGGTGATGCCATTCGGTGTTACTAATGTGCCGGGAGTATTCATGGAGTACATGAATCGTATCTTTCATACTTACTTGGATCGGTTTGTGGTGGTGTTCATTGATGATATACTGATTTACTCTAAATCGGAAGAAGAGCATGCAGAACACTTAAGACTAGTATTGCAAGTTTTGAAAGAGAAGAAGTTATATGCAAAGCTGTCTAAATGTGAATTTTGGTTAAAGGAAGTTAGTTTTCTTGATCATGTCATTTAAGGTAGTGGCATTGTTGTGGACCCATCTAAAGTAGATGCTGTGTTGCAATGGGAAACTCCAAAGTCGGCTACCGAGATTAGAAGCTTTTTGGGACTAGCCGGTTATTACCGAAGGTTCATCGAAGGATTTTCTAAGTTAGCACTTCCGTTGACTAAGTTAACTTGTAAAAGTAGATCTTTTGTGTGGGACGTTCAATGTGAAGAAAGTTTTACGGAACTGAAGAAGAGATTGACGTCGGCTCCGGTTTTGATATTACCTAATCCGGGAGAACCTTTTGTGGTATATTGTGACGCTTCTAAGATGGGTTTAGGAGGTGTACATATGCAGAATGATAAGGTGGTTGCTTATGCATCGAGGCAGTTGAGAACTCATGAAAAGGACTATCCTACACATGATTTAGAGCTTGCTGCAGTTGTTTTTGTGCTGAAGATTTGGAGACATTATCTCTATGGTTCTAGATTTGAAGTGTTTAGTGACCATAAGAGTTTAAAGTATTTATTTGATCAGAAGGAGTTGAATATGAGACAACGGAGATGGTTGGAATTATTAAAAGATTATGATTTCGGTTTGAACTATCATCTAGGAAAAGCTAATGTTGTGGCTGATGCTTTAAGCCGAAAAACTTTGCATATGTCGGCGATGATGGTTAAAGAATTAGAACTAATTGAACAGTTCAGAGATATGAGTTTGGTTTGCGAAGTGACACCGCAGAGTGTTATGTTGGGAATGTTGAAGATTAACAACGATTTTCTAGACAGTATAAAGGAAGCTCAGAAGTTAGACGTGAAACTAGTAGATTCGATTGTTGGGATCAATCAGTCGGAGAACGATGATTTCAAGTTAGATGCGCATGGTGTGTTGAGATTCCGTAATCGAATTTGTATTCCTGATGATGCGAAGATGAAGAAAGCGATTCTTGATGAAAGTCCTAGGAGTAAATTGAGTATTCATCCGGGGGCTACAAAGATGTATCAAGATTTGAAGAAGTTGTTTTGGTGGCCTGGGATGAAGCGTGATGTAGCACGAATTGTGTATACATGTTTAACTTATCAGAAGTCGAAAGTTGAGCATCAGAAGCCTGCGGGGTTGATGCAACCGTTAGAAGTTCCATAATGGAAGTGGGATAGCATTTCAATGGACTTTGTGACGGGATTACCTAATACTTCAAGAGGACATGATTCGATTTGGGTGATTGTTGATAGACTTACGAAGTCGGCTCATTTTATCCATATTAACATTAATTTTCCAGTATCGAAGTTGGTAGAGATTTATACCAATGTAATTGTCAAGCTACATGGTGTTTCTTTGTGTATTGTGTCGGATAGAGATCTGAGGTTCACTTCTGATTTTTGGAAGAGTTTGCAAGAGGCGTTGGATTCTAAGTTGAGGTTGAGTTTAGCGTATCACCCTCAGACGGATGGTCAGACGGAGAGAACAATTCAGTCATTAGAGGATTTGTTAAGAGCATGTGTTCTTAAGCAGGGAGGTTCGTGGGATACTTATCTTCCATTGATAGAATTCACTTATAATAGCAGTTACCATTCGAGTATTGGAATGGCCCCTTTTGAAGCGTTATATGGTCGGAGATGTATGACTCATTTATGTTGGCATGAATCTGGGGAAGGTGTAGTGCTTGGACCTGAAATTGTTCGAGAGACTACTGAGAAGGTGAAGTTAATTCAAGAGAAGATGAAAACTTCTCAAAGTAGACAGAAGAGTTATCATGACAAGCGAAGGAAAGATTTAGAATTTCAAGCGGGTGACCATGTATTCTTGAGAGTTACGCCTGTGACCAGTGTTGGGCGTGCATTGAAGTCTAAGAAGCTCACTCCTCGTTTTATTGGTCCGTATCAGATTTCGGACAAAGTTGGAAATGTTGCTTATAGAGTGGCTTTACCGCCTAATCTTTCGAATTTACACGATGTGTTTCATGTGTCACAACTTCGGAAGTACATTTCAGATCCATCTCATGTGATTCATATGGATGATGTACAAGTACGGGATAATCTTACTATTGAGACGGTGCCTGTACGAATCGCGGATCGTGAAATGAAGACTTTAAGAGGCAAGGAGATTGCTTTGGTGAAAGTAGTTTGGTTGGGAGCTGCCGGAGAAAGCCTGACGTGGGAGTTGGAAAACAAGATGCGGGGGTCCTATCCCGAGTTGTTTGAACAAGGTAAATTTTCGAGGACGAAAATATCCTAAGTGGGGGAGAGTTGTAACGCCCAGTTATTTAATTAATTATTTAATTAAATATCTTCGTATTATTCGTTTGATTTGTGTTGGTTGTCGAAAATATTGTGTTGAGTTGCTATGTCGGTTTTAGTTGAATTAATTTAATTGATTTAAGTTGTGTTGGCTTTAGTTGGATTAAATTAATTAAGATGATTTAAGTTGTAGAAATAATATAGTGTTAATATATTAGAATTATAAGAGAATATTGGGCTTATTTAAATGGTGAGTGTAGCAGTAATAATGGGGAGGGGGTAGAAAGTTGGCCCAAATGAAAGTTACTAGAATAATAGTGTTGTTATATTAGGCATTTAGAAATAATGAGGAATTAGAAGTAGCAGTAAGAACGTGGAAGTTGCAGAGAAAGAGAAAATAAGGTTTTGGGAGGAGAACGTGGAAGTTACAGAGAAGAGGAAAAGAGGCAAAGCTGGGTCGATCGGAGATTTAGAGCAACCTTCAATCCAAGGTAAGGGTGGGGTTCTGACTATATAATGTGGTATTTGATGAATGATATGTGGGGTTGGGTTTGTAGAATTACCTCAGTCTGTGTTGTAATGGCTGTCGTGGATATTGAAATACGTTTACTGTTGATGAATTGGTTGTAGGAAAATTTGTCTATGTTGCTTTAAGGTATAATTTTATTGCGTTTATGTTGCACTGTGATGGGTGAATTTGGAATTGTCTGGAATCTGAGGAGAGGTTTGTGAATTGGGGAGAACTGGAACGAAATACACTGAGACGAAGGGAATTGGGGGATGTGGCGACCGTGATAGAGGGCGTGACGAGCGTCACGCAGGTTGTGTGCGAGTGACGACCGTCACTCATGTGTTACGACCGTCACACATGTGACGAGGGCCAAGGTGTGGTGACGAGCGTTACACGGGCCTGCTATGTGATTCTTTCTGTTTTCGTTCTATTCATTCTGTCTGCTATGGTTTCACTTGGTTCTGTTCCGTTTTAATTTTAGTTTGAGAGGTTGGTATATAAGTCAGTAGTACTGGACAGAGGATTGATAATGGAATTAATTAACCGATTTTCAGTTGAAAACTATCGAACAATGACGTGATTGCTTGTAGTATATTTTAGTTGGTACAGAGTATGTTATAGTTGTTGTGATATTGTTGTTGGGAATTATAAAGTTGCAGGTGTGAAATATGTTGCATTGCCTCTAATTATTGGCAAGAATTAAGTGGTGGGCCTATGGCCAATGTTGATTTGTTGTTGTGTTGATATATAACTATCATTGTTGTTATTCTGACGTCCATGTTGAGTCGCATTGCATCGCATATCAAGCTGGAGCTGCTGCTCGGTAAGTTGGCCTGGATTGGCAAAATATTAAGTTGAAGGCTTATACCTTGTTGATGCCTCTATTAATTGGCAAATTTTAAGTTGGGAGTTCTGCTCCAATGGTACCACATGCATGTGCATTTTACAAGTCGCATTCCAAGTTGCATAAAGTTGTTGTTATGTTGTTGATTAATGTTGATTGAAAGGTTGTGAAGTGGTGATTTTATAATCTGATCTAATATATTATTTATCATACATCCGATTATATTGTTTGATATCTCACCCCTTCTGTGTTTGGTGACGGTTTATACGCCATCCTGCAGGTAATCCAGAGTGAAGGCTATCTACCTTCATTAGTTCGGGTCGGTGTCGTCGCTCTGATACGTAACACTCGGGGGGAATGAACGCTTGTTTCTTTATTGTTGATTTTAGTATTGTTGCTGAATTTTAAGTTGTTTTCTTTAAAGACTTGTTGTTTTGAAGTTGTTTTAAGCTTGATACAAATGTTATGTCATTAAGTTGAAGTTTGTGAATCCGCTGCTTAATTATAAAAGTTGTTTTGTTTCAAAGACTAATATTATGTGTTATGTATCTATGTTATATGTGATTATAAGCCGTTGTTATAAGTTGTATGTGTAGCATCCTATGTGTATGTTGGAATTTTGTAACTCTGATTTTATCAATATTCGCTGGGTAGAAATGGGGTATTACATTAGTCCGGTAAGTGCCATGATCATGAAATACTTACTTTGTTGTTCAGCATAAGTTGTTGCATCTTTTGTAAAAGGCATTAGAGTTATGAAATTTTCCTTTAACGCATCAGCTTACTCATTAGATAATGTCACTGTAAAGATTATGGACATCATTAGAGAATGCTTTCTTAGCCTTTTTCCAAACCTCATAGCAAGTGACAAATGCTTGGTATTGTGCTTGGATATCAGTTGGTATGGAAAACCATAACACAGTGCATAGAGCCACATCGTTTTGTTTCCACTTATCGCGTTTGGCGGCGGGAACATTGTCTGGTTTTGCAGTTAAGTGATCCTCATATCCTTGACCGTGAAACCACATTTTGACAGCACCATCCTATATGTTGTAGTTGGTTGTTCCGGTTAGTTTCTCACATATTATAAGTGGAACCTTAGTGAACGTGACAAAATCGGTATCTCCCATAATATTTTCTGGGTTGAAACAAAAAAAATCGAGAGCAGATCTGGAAAAAGTACAGGAAGGCACTTCTGGTGAAGAAAACGACAACGGGAGGGGCGACGGGATACACTGCCACACGCGGCTTGAAGGAAGGAGCGTGAGATTCATGCGCGGGCGGAGGGACGATGCATAAGGGCGCGTGGGTAGGCGAGAGGCAGTGGGATTTTTGGTTTTCGGCCGATCGGGAGGAGACGAATCCGACTGTATGAGTATTTCGCCGGAAGGTCTTTGGGAGCAGTGAGACGCTTGTGACAGTGTTGTGGCTGGCCGAAAATTTGTGGAGAAGAAAAACATTATGGTAGACAGTAGGTTAACCAACTTTGATACCATGTTGTGATTGTAATTCTGTGTCGAATATGATCACATATATTGTATATACAATATATGCAAATATAATTATACATAATAGATAATATATTTATGACTAATTAAATATGAATCAATACTAATTAATTAATAACATATTCTTAACAACATTAAATATAACAAATATAAGTGATTTTTGTTCAAATTTTTTGTTTAATAGTTTTAAAATAAATATATACCAAGAGATTTTAAGCATAAATTCTTTACACGAATTTTGTTCACCTTTAATCTTTATTTTTTTCCCCAAAAAATGTATAGTTTCATTTTTCTATATTAATTTATGGCTTTAATGGTAGTGTATTGATAGTGTAAAAAAGTTTTACACTGTCATCCAATAAAAACATAATGTTTTACCATATCATATAAATTTTTTAAAAATTATAGTCTGACTTGGCGGGATTCATGGTTGTGATTAGTTGACCGTGTAAAATTTTTTTACACTGTCAGTGCATCACCCATTTTCTTTTAATTTATATAGAATTTTTTAGAGATTAATTGGAATACACTGTCAGTGTAAAACTACTTTACACTGACATCCAATTAGAATGAATCATTTTGACACATAATTATGAAATTAAAAATAAAAATAAATAAATTATAATAAACTATTTTAGTAACTACTTCTTCCATGTTTTTCTCTTCTCATGTGTCAAAATAATTCATTCTAATGGGATGAGAGTGTAAAATAGTTTTACACTGAGTATAGTCCAATTAATCTCAATTTTTTATTAGATAAAGATTAATAAAGGTAACAATAGTAAGCGTTCGGTTCGTATTTTTGGAACAAACACTCTTTTTCTCTCCCTCCGGTTCACTATTCATGTCTCTATAACGAAAACAACAGTTCCGAATATCACAAACTTATACGGTTCTTCCAATTCCTCTCACTTTCCAGGTTCCTTTCTCACTCTCCCTTTCGATTTTCAGAAATTCAATCTAATTACTTCAATTATTCATTCATTAAATTTATATAATTTTTAATTTTAATGCTTAATTTGTTTTTAATTAATTAGATGTTATTTGGAAATCCTAACCCTAAGACCTTGTTCATAATTTTTATGATTTCTATGAGCTGTTTATAAGAACTGCACTTTTCAATCTGTAATATTTTTGGGTCAAAATGTGTTTTTTTCATATGTAATTGCAAATTTTAGTAACTGATAATGTTAAAACCTTTGATTAATAAGAAACTGCATAAAATTGATTTTGACATGTTTGGTTGCTCAAGGATATACTTGATTATGCTTTTAAGAATTGATTCTATTTGAAACTATAATTTATAGCTTTTGAATTGATTCTACTTAGAAATTATGTTGAGATTCTTAATATTGCGATAGAATCGTGGTCAAATATGGCTGATGCGAGTACAATCACAATCGTAGAGATATCAAAAACCTTGATAGATACTGCTGCGCTCCCAATCGTTGTCGCGTTGAGTTTGTAAAATCCTAAAAAATCTTGATGTTGCGACACATTTGTGGTCGCAGAGATATACAATACCTCGATGTCTCGGCCATTATCGCATAGATACTGCTTGTTTTTAATACTTTAATCAGCCCTTGTTGCATTTATTGCCTTGTGTCTTTTGTCACTATTATATTTTTCCCCTCATTTGTTTGTTCTTTTGTATATTTAGGACAAAAGTCTACGAAGGACGTTGAAGATGACACAAAAGGCACCCTAAGGAAAATGATGCTGAAAATAAATGTCGCATAGTATCACTTCGGATAGTGATTGATATGGGGAAGGAGAGTCCGAGCCCCAAGGATTCATCTGTTGCAGACAGTAATGTGGTCGTTGGCAAAGAGAATGATTGTACAAGCGCAAATGCTTCTCCGATGGAAACTAATGATGAATGTCAGACCTCAAATATTTCCAATGATGACCAATTTCGTATTGATGTTGTTAGAGGACAGCTGTGTCAGAACCACGGCTTGACCTCCATATCTGTGGCCGATACTGATGTAATAAACGAGGAGGAAATCTACGTGGCACCGAATATTGACATGGAGTTTGAATCAGAAGACCATGCTTACAAGTGTTACAACAAGTATGCCATTCTGAAAGGTTTCAGCATAAGAAAGGATTTCATCAACAAAAGTCGGATAGATGGTTCTGTGGTGTCCAGAAGATTCACCTGCCATAGACAGGGTTTTCGTCCTAACAAAAATTATACAAATCCGAAGAAATTTCAACAAGAAACGAGGACCGGTTGCTTGGCACACATGACTATTTCTCGTCAAACAAATGGCAAGTTTCGTGTCACGAGTTTCGAAACAGAACACAATCACGAGTTTGTAACACCCAGTATTGCTTATACGCTGCCATCACAGAAAAAATTGAGTTTTGTTCAAGCTGTTGAAGTGAACCTAACTGAGTCTAGGTTGGATGGAGTACCAAAACTAGGAATGGGATTCGATTCTGAGGAGCATGCTTATGAATTTTATAATTCATATGCTGCACAAGTAGGTTTCAGTGTAAGAAAAGATTATGTAAATAGAAGTAAAGTCGACGGTGCCGTGGCATCGAGAAGATTTACTTGCTTCAGAGAAGGTTTCCGGCAGAAAGAGAAGCGAGTCACGAATGTAAAGAGACCGCGGAAGGATACTAGGATTGGATGTTTAGCACAACTGATTATTTCTCGTCAGCAGGATGGCAAGTATCATATAACTAATTTTGAAGAAAAACACAATCACGAGCTTGTTGCTGCGTGTAGAGTTCATACGTTAAGATCACAGAAGAGACTAGCCGCAACTCGAGTTGATGACAGTATTGTCGATGGATGTAATGTGCTGCCCAAGCCGGTTGAAGGTTTTCATGATCTGGATTATGATCCCGTGGATCGTGAATATCAACTACCTTTCAAACGCACACGAGAAATAAAAGAGGATGAAATCGAAAAAATTAGGCACTACTTTCAAACCAAGCAATCAAAGAATCCTTCTTTCGTTTATGCTTTCCAGCTAGATGCCGAGAATCGAATGACAAATATATTTTGGGCTGATGCAAAGATGATAGTTGATTACAGTGACTTTGGCGATGTTGTTTGTTTTGATACGAGTTATAAATTTTATAAGGACTCGCGCCCATTTGCTCCATTTCTTGGTATAAATAATCACAGGCAAATGATTATCTTCGGGGCTGCACTTCTATACGACGAATCTGTCGAATCTTTTAAGTGGCTGTTTCATGTTTTCATGGAGGCTATGTCTAGAACCAAGCCGAAGACAATCCTAAGAGATCAAGATCCAATAATAGCCGAAGCTATAAATTCTGTGTTTCCTCAAACAAATCAACGAGTTTGTGTGTGGCATGTCTACCAAGACGCCCTCAAGCAACTTAGTCACGTATCTGTTAAATCCGATTCCTTTGTAAATGATTTGAGCAGCTGCTTTTTTCATCATGACGAAGAAGAGGATTTTGTTATTGCATGGAATACTTTCATGGACAAGTATAATCTGTGGGAAGACGAATGGTTGCGTCAAATATACGAAAGCAGAAACCAATGGGGCATAGCTTATGGACGGCATATTTTTTGTGCCGACATAGCAAGCTTGCTTGTGCGAGAAGATCTTACCGGAAACCTGAAAAAGCACCTCAAGAATAATGACTCAGGTGTTCTTCCATTTCTCAAGCATCTCGCAAAGATGGTGACTGATTGGCACTACAAGGAACTAGAAGCTAAATATGACACGAGTCGGCATATGCCAGCTCTAATGGGCGATATCGTTACATTAAAGCGTGCAAGAGAACCATACACGCCAAAGATATTCGAGTTATTCCAGAGAGAATACGAAGCATGCTTAAATCTAGTGCTTAAGCATTGCAGTGAGAGTGGATCAGTGTATAATTATAAAGTTAGCATATATGAACAAGTCCGAGAGTATACGGTTAGTTTCGATTCGTCTGATGAGACAATCTGTTGCAGCTGTATGAAGTTTGAGTGTGTGGGAGTCTTGTGCTGCCATGCATTAAAGGTTCTTGATTATAGGAACATAAGGATAGTTCCATCGAAATACATCTTAAAGAGATGGACAAAAGATGCTAGAGTTTGAGCTTCTAGTTTTTTGTAGGCAATTTTGATTATATCATTAGAAGGCTTTTTATTTCTCTTCTTTTTGTAATTTATTGTAATCTCATTACTGATACAAAGCAGCATTTTATTTGCTGAAAAATTTCAAGGTTGAGAGAAAAAACATGTGTATTAATTTTATTCCGATAATGTATATTTTTTAATTTGAACTTGAAATTTTTTCTCTACTTTAATCATCATGCATTTCACCCATCATATCACTCAAGATATGTTCAAATCAGTGTCGTTTTAAGTTTTTAGAAGCCATGTGTTGGTAAGTTGTGGTTCAATTCAGACAAAACAATAGGATTCCTATTCAGCTATGGTCTAATCATGGCAGATCTATTGAGACCTTTTTTCTCTCAGTTTTATCCAGAAAAATTTGATGCCCCAATGTTGTAGGTCCATCTTGCATGCCCTTAAATACGATTCTAGTTCAAATGACATAGAAATTACCTTTGGGACATTTTAAATTACAAAATGGAAGGCTATTTGAATATATTGAGAGGGTGCAAAATGAAAGGCACCCTAAAATGAAGAAAAGAAAAATAGACAAAAGGGTTAGGAGGCTGGCAATGTTGCTATAACTTTGCTGCCTAGTTAATGTGGTAACAGCTTCATTTTTACAAGATCTTTCTGCTCTCAGCATGGTCCTTATTTGTAAATTCTACCATTTTGGTTCCTATGCTGAATATTTGGTGATGCATTCTCATGAGTTGTAATAATCTTCATGGAATTTGAAGTCAGAGGATGATGAGTCAAGGTATGATGATAACCACCCCCCTTTCCCATGAAATTCTTGGTGCTATTGTTTTTCAGTGAAGATTTGTTTGGAGTTAGAGAAGTTTTGCACTCTGCCATACTTGGAGTGAGATATCTTCCCACATTAGGTGGTTCAGAATGTGTCTGTGGAACCTGCAAGACAAACAAAAGATGAACTTTTACCAAATTTTTACAACATTTACACACACCGAACATGACACTAACACGTCGACATCGGCAACGTGCCAATATCCGATACTAACATGTGTCACACACCAGATATGGCTTCAATTGAAAGTATCGGTGCTATATAGATTATGGACTTCATGATAATGTATACATTTACCTTTCTTGTCCCAGTATTTGATGCTTTCCTTTCCTTGTAAAAATCAGGTAATGGTCTGGCTTGGAAGCAAAAGCTTTGGCGTAGTTTTCTAATCTCTGTTCCCGCTTTTGCCTGCAAATAAGAGGGTTATCATTATCTCACAATAATATAATCTCTTGTCAAGTTTAGTTTTGATGAAAGTTTCATCCAATTTTAGTTCTTAATTTGGTAATTTTCGGTGAAAAAAATTTTAATCTATATTTAGTCTCTGAAATCGCCGGATTAGAAACTAAATATCGATAGAAACTGAACTTGACAAAAATGTGCATACTAAAACGACTAAAATATATTTAACTTGATTAATTATGTATGATACCAACCTTGAGTTTTGCATGCAGCTGCACTTTTTGTACTTCATTAGCATTGAACTTTTCTTCAAGTTTCTATAATTGAAAACACAGTGACATAATATGAAGCAAACCTCATAATCAATTGAATAGAAGAGAAACTTAAGGATTTAAATTTTACCTTCTTTCTTGTTGCAGCTCTTTCTTCTGTCCTTAAGCTGAAAGGAGATGATATAATTGGTGATCTTGTTTTTTTCCTGCATGCAGATAGAACATTGAAAATCGGTGTCTTTCATAGTGAGTTTGACGTAAAGTGATTTGTGTTTGGATTTCGTCCACTCAAACATTGAATTGTTTTAGATAGAACTGTTTCTATCAAAACAATGTGTCAAGCAGATATTTTTTAAACATGACGAAACCGCGTTTAGAGCTTTGGAATCGTAGAGTTTGAGTGCAACAAACGCAATTCCAAACAAGTAATTAATCAGATACTGAGAGTTTGGATTTTGTCCAACACTCTGGAAATTTCTTGAATCGTGTGATCAAAGTGAAAAAGACTTACTCTCCAGAGAGCAAGCGCCATTTAGGACCGGATGTATGGTTGCGTGATGCCGATGAATCAATAGGTGTTTTGTTCCTATGATTTTCTGTTAATGGAGTCAATGAAGAATGCTTTTGCATCTCTTTGGAAGCCTGCAATTCTTGAAAATGACTCACTTTAGCACTGTTGACAACAATTGCAACTTCAAAGATCACACCAAAATTGAAGTTGAAGGACTATTGAATCAAGATACAACTCGCATGTAACATAATAACTAATAGTAAGGAATTGAAAAGAAGAGCAAAGAAGCTGAATGGATACCGTGGTTGGAGTTCTCAGAGGAGGAGTCAAGCTATCCTTCGAAACCTTGGAAGAAGAAGAAGAACCAACTTTTGTACTTTCGAATCTCCTCATAACCGATGCAGTCAACCGATTAAATTCTCTAATTGGTGTAAAATTAACTTTCTTTGGAGTTGATCTCTTTTTATCTGCATTGCTTAATGCAGAAGGCTTGTTGTTGCTCATTGTTGGAGTAACAAAGTTATCTATTTTGGAAGAAATAGAAGTAGTCGATTTAACAGGTGTAGTAGTCGTGAACTTTGAGGTTCCATGATTAGCTTTTAACAACTTATAGGAAGAAACTGGTGGTTTCTTCTTGCTAGTTGATGCCAAAACTTCTTGATCATAGTTAGAGACATCCTGCAATAAGACATAAAAAAAAATTCAAATCTCTATTTTATCTCATTTACGATTTTGGTTCCCTAAGAAAGCGACAGGCAAGATAATTATGTCATCAATTTAGTTTCCGTAGGGTTTGCATTCTCTGCGGACACAAATTCCACGCATTCATACCGTCGCCATACTGGTAACCGTTTGATTAAGATTAAACAATCTAGATTTCAAGCTCGATATTTTAGAGTAAAAAAATGCTTTTTTCTAATTGTCTGATATCAATCTATGGCCACTGATGTACTAACGGCGCGAATGCATGGAATTTGTGCGTGGAGTAGATCCAAATAAAATCCAATAAGTATGTTACTTGTCACATCATCAACAATCAACCTCAAATGCATCGATCGAGATAAGGACAATGTCCGGCATTTTGATACCTTAATGAAGGTAACGAAATCGAAAATTAAGCGACCGAGAGGAAAACTGCAAAAATGCATTTAAGCTATAAACCTTCAATATTGGTGTCATGATTGGAGTTGTTGCACTAAGCTTTTCACTTAGCTTCTCAAGTGTATCAACATTTTCAATCTTTTTTCGCAATTCAACCATCATTGAGATCCTTAAAACATCTTCTTTTTCCATTTGTGCTTCAGATTCTTCTAACTTGTTACTTTCAGAAACCTTTGTGTCTTGTTCTTCCTTAACATCATTACTCAAAACCTTTGTGTTTTGTTCTTCCATAACAACAATTTCACACTTCGGACTTTCATCGATCTTTTCATCATTTTCCTGTTTTTCTGCAACATTATTTTGTGCATCAGCATTGTTTGCTTCTTGCTCAAGCAACGCAGCAGCGGCTTTCTGAGCTGCGAGTTTCTTGTAGTGAGCTTCAAAGAAAGCTTTCTTCTGCGCAACTGAACCTGGTTTCGAATACATTTCCGCCTCTTCGACGTAACGGTTTTGAGTGAAACTAGACCATTTCTCCCATGCTAGTGTCTCTGTCATGAACCTCCCAAATGAAATTGATTGTCCAAGTGTATGATTTGGGTTGTTCTGTCAAATTCATAGTTTTTTTTCAATGTAAATAAATAATCTTCACAAAACATGATATGTAACTTGAGGAAAATATTTCTGATATACTTTAAAGTCGTAACCAAAGCACGACGCTAATTCATTTATATAAACTACTTTAAATCTAAATATAATGAACACTAATGTGTTTATATATTTCAAAGTTAATGGACCAAATACGGACGTTAATTATATATTTGATTTGTTTATATACTTCAAAGGTGTAAAAAAAATGCGAACCCATTCGTTTTTGTTCTTGTCTAGCCGTCTAATTGCTAGAACCTCACTCCTTAAAGGCAAATAATTGAAATGTCACGGATTCAAACTCACGTAGTCACGTTTCTGTAATTAGATGTCCCTATGACTACTGACTGAGCTGGATTATTTTATCCTAATTCGTTTATTTAAACTAAAAATCTAATGAGCTAAATGAGCTAAATACAATTATTACATAATATAAGCTATTTTCAACATAAAAAATAGTGTTCGTGTCTTTTGATCCAGCCGTCTATAATCAGATATTTCTTCACTGATAATGTATTTGTCTTCTTTAACTTGCCTCTTCGGTGGAAAGTCGCTCGATTACACCAGATATGGTTTGTACTTGTCTTTCTTTTTAATCTTATTTGTTTTTTTGACTTTCAAAAAAAATTACAATGTGGAAAGTAAAAAATTTAAGTTACGACTAGAACCAATGGAAAACTTGTCATGTAAAAAGAGTTTTTAATTGTTTCTAGTCATAACTTGTAATTTTTTTTTCTTTTTTTGGAAAGTAAACAAAAACAAATAAAATTAAAAGAAAGACAAACACAAGTCATATCTGATGTGATCGGGCTACAAATACAATATCAATGAAGGAAATATCCGATCATGAACGGCTAGATCGAAAAAGACAAACACTACTATTAGCAGACTCCAAAAAACACTAGACAGAAACATAAAAAAATTATAAGTCCATGAAAAATCAGTTACAAGGGTTTCCAAAAATAGACCCCCAAAAAACTTCAAAGTTTCACAAGCATTAATAAGCAAAATCATACCTTCATGAAAATCAGTAAAAGGGTTCTACACATTTAAGAGATTCTAGTAATTAATGTCACAAAATCATAAATGAACACCATCTTAGAAAATTTCATTTCTCTTTATTCATATGCTTTCATAAACTACATGCATAAACAACCAATTAAGAAAACAAATTAAAATAAAAGTGATTAATGAATGAACTTTACCTCATTGGCTTCATTGGAAATTCCAGAAGCATAACAAAACGGTTGCATGAGACAACCTGAGTCTCCCATGTTGTTGCTGTTTTCTTTTTCACTCCAACGTTAAAAAAACTTGAAAAGATCCAAACTTTGTGACAATTATTATGACCCTGTTTGTTTAGTTGCATTATTGTATTAGTATTTTTCATTTTATGTAGCCGTTTGACTAGTGCTACAGTACAAATTCAAATTTGAAATTTGAAATGTAAAGAAAGACGTGTGTGAATGATGTGGGAAACAAAACTTTAACAGAATCCTTAAAAAGTGTGATGTTGGTGTTGTTGTGGATAGCTTTTCTTGTTTCCAAAGTGTAGGGTCCACCAACAACAAATTGTTCAGAGGAGCCTTACTCCCTTTTATTTAATTGATTTAATTACAGTTAAATTAGTTGACTAATTGATAATTAAAATTAGAGAAATGCTAACGAGTGTTACTGGGGTACTGGTTAAGAAATTTAAATGGTAAGTTGAATAACTTTTAATAAATTATAAATATATATTTTTTTTAAAAATATGTATATTCAATGCATTGAAAACATAAATAATTAATTTTTTTTTAAAATCTTATGTGTATTTAATAAATTAAATATCTAATATTTTTCTTATTTATAATTCTTAAGAAATGCCCCTTAAAATTAAGAGTATTAAAAAGTCAAGAGAGTAAAATAGTAAACATAAAATAATAATTTTAAAAAATTTTACAAAATTGATTATACAATTTTTTTAACTCATTAAAATGTACCTTATGTTAGCATTTATCATTTTTTTTTAAATATTGGTTTGGGTCGACATTGTGAAAAATGTTAAATAAAAACTTCTAACTTTCTGTTGTTGATTTGCTATTGTTGGTTTGTTTGAATTTATTGAACCATCAATTTAAATTAATGTTTGTTCTAATTTATCACTATGGAAGAAGTTTCTTTAGTAGAATTAATATTTCTAGGAGTTGAAGAGTATATTTTCTTTAATACAAATGAATACTTTTATTTGACTCTATTATTTCTAAACATAGAAAATATTTGAGGTTATCAAGGATTTTAGATTGAAATGTTTTTCAAGGTGGTTTTGGGTTAGTAGTAATGATTTGTTGATTTTGGATTTGAGGTATTATTTTTAAAGCTAGGATGATATTGTCAACATAAGAAGAAAGATTCCCACGTGTCCTAGAGTGAGAAGGTCTGCCTTCTCTCTAGAACTTACCGTGTTTCCCCCCAAAACGCTTTAAGGTTTTGGTTTTCATATCCTTTCCCCTTCCGCTTTAGTGCGGCGCCGCTAGGGTTTTTTCCCCAGTTTTATCTGGTTTTTCCCCACGTTCTGTGGTGTTTGTTTATCGCTTTTCTTCGTTTCTCATCCTTCCTTATCTTATCATCCATTGTGGTCGATTCTTTGGTCTTCCCCTTTTTTCAAGATCAACCTTGGCTCTGAACTTCCTTTGCTGGCTTTTATGGAGAAATGGAGGGAGATATCACTCTCCAAGGAAGAAGAAGAAGGGGTGACGGCGGATGTGGACGAGGTTGGTGGAGAGGAGATATTCCAACGTACGCTAGTGGCGAAGATCTGGACTGATAGCCACTTCAATACAAGGGCTTTTACAACTACGATGGTAAATGCTTGGAAACTCAAGAACTCTGTGGAGACGCAGGAACTAAACAAAAACCTATTTCTTTTCAGATTCAGCACCAAGAGAGACCTTGAGAATGTCCTGAAAAATGGCCCCTGGAGCTTCGATCGGAACCTCGTTGTTCTCGCGAGGGTTTCTGGTGAAGAACAACCGTCGGAAATCAAGATGCACTATGGAACCTTCTGGGTCAGAGTCTATGAACTCCCTTTGATGTTAAGAACAGAGGCGATGGCAAGGAAGTTAGGAGGGATTCTTGGGAACTTCGAAGAAGTCGATCAGAAGGATACTCATATGAATGGGAGATTCCTGAGGCTAAAGGTAACATTGGACTTAAAACAACCCCTGAAAAGAGGCACGGTGGTTAGGTTTAAGGAGAAAAACCTCAAAGTCTTCTTCAAGTACGAACGCCTTTCGACGCTGTGTTTTGTTTGTGGAAGGATTGGCCACCAACTAAAGGATTGTGAAGCAGTCAGTGATCTGTCTGAAGAGGGTTTTGACGAATTGGAGGAAAAAGATTTATCCTATGGGCCGTGGCTCCGCGCATCCCCGTTACCAAAAACTCCTGTGGAACAAAGGAAGAAATCTACCTCAAGCTCTTGCAGCAAAAGCCTTTTTAACATTTCCTCAGATAGCAGCAAATGTCAAACAAAATATAAGAAAAAGGACATGGAATGTGAGGTTGACCAACGGGACTGCATCATGAACAAGAAAGCGCAAAGTACGGAGAAAATGCACCAGGAATATATTTCAAAAGTAAACAATCTAGAAGTGGAGGCGGTCGCAGAATCCCTCGGAGCTGTTGAGCTATCAAACCCAGGGCATTCTATAGAAAAGGGACAACATTCGGGTCCATCTGCTCCAAAAAAGAAAAAGTGGACAAGGAAACCTAACCCAAGGAAAATTTCTCCTAGTCAGAAAAATCATTTGCAAACAGAAGGAGGGAAAAGACAATTGGTGGAGGTCATGGTCGTGGAAGGAGTTATTGATGGGCAGGGTAGCGGAGAAAAGAAAAGGAAAGGATAGGGGGAGGAAGTAGAAAAACAAAAATTACCAGAGGTGGTGTTGGAAGACCAACACCGCCTAACCCAATGAAGATCATCAGTTGGAATTGCAGGGGGTTGGGGAGTCCCCGTGCAGTTCGAGCCTTGCTAAGGCTCATCCGGTTAGAAAACTCCGATGTGGTGTTTCTTATGGAGACTAAAATGAAATGTGAGGAGGTGCGGGCTATCAAAAACAAAAGTGGTTTTGAAGAATGTTTTGTTGTTGACTGTATGGGGGAGGGGAGATCAAAGGAAGGAGGCTTGATTCTTTTATGGAGAGAATCGATCAACTTGTCTATCAATTCTTTCTCTTAGAACCACATTGAGGGGGTTGTGGAAGATGGTGGCACTGAATCTAAGTGGACCTTCTGTGGCGTCTACGGATTCCCAGAGGAACAACATAAGAGGAAAACTTGGAACATGATAAAAGACCTCGCCTCCAATACTCGTGATGCTTTCCTCTGCGTTGGTGATCTAAATAATATTATCTTCGACCATGAAAAGAAGGGGGGAATTGCAGATCCAACAACCAACTTGCCCATGGTAGGCAAACTATTGATTTATGCCAACTAACTGATTTGGGTTTTGCAGGGTACAAATACACTTGGACAAATGGCAGAGAAGGAGAACACAACATTCAGTGTAGGTTGGACCGCGGTCTGGATAACGATTTATTCATCAATAGATTTGCTCCAATATGTGTCAACCATCTCTCCAGGTTCGGTTCGGATCATGCAGCAATCAGGATTGATTTAGAGGCGGATTCTTATGGCTCAAGGAAGAAGAGGAGGCACATGTTCAGGTTTGAGGAAATATGGAGCAAAGAGGACAGATGCGAGGGTGAGGTTGCGAGACTGTGGAATGGGACAAGAGGAGGAACTGGGTCTAAAATAGATGCAATGAAGTCTCTTGACGAAATATTCAAGGAACTTAGGAGCAATGCAATCAGCAAAGAGTTGGTTAGAATAGAGGAATGTTTGAACATGGACGATGGGTGGGAGGCTTCTCAAGCTTCTATTATGGAAACAACGGCCCTAGAGTGTCAGAAAAACAAGCTTCTCCAGGCTGAGGAGATCATATGGCGTCAAAGAAGTAGGGCTCTGTGGTTAAATCATGGAGATAAAAATAATAAGTTCTTTCATGGGAAAGCCAGCCAGAGGAAAAAGACAAATGCGGTGTACAAACTTAAAGATGACAACGGGTGCTGGTGGAGGGGTGAGGATCACTGTCAGAGAATTCTGTCACACTACTTTGCTGAGTTATTCGCTTCGAGCAGGCCATCCCTGTCAAATGATGTTTGTTCTGTTGTTAGAAATAAACTCCAACCGGGTCATGTGGAATGGTGCGACAGAGTTTTCAATGCGGAAGAAATCAAAGCTGCTCTCTTCCAGATGCATCCTTTGAAGGCCCCTGGACCTGACGGATTACCGGCTCTTTTTTTCCAAAAGTATTGGAGTATTGTGTGGCCTGACATAACAAGAGTAGTTCTGGAAATTCTAAACAACGAAGCTGACCCTAGAGTGTTTAATGCTACTCATATTGCTCTTATTCCTAAGTGCAAGAAACCATCTTGTGCGAAGGATTTTCGACCAATCAGTTTGTGCAACGTTGTCATGAAGATTGTCACAAAAGTTATTGCCAATAGGATTAAAAGGATCCTCCCTGAGGTGGTTGATGAAGAACAAAGTGCTTTCGTGAAAGGTTGCCTCATAACGGACAATTCTTTAATTGCTATGGAATGCTTTCATTGGATGAAAAAGAAGACAAAAGGGAAAAAAGGAATGATGGCGTTGAAGTTGGACATGTCCAAGGCTTATGATCGGTTGGAGTGGGTGTTTATCACTGAAGTTCTTTCCTCAATGGGTTTTCCTCACAAACTTGTGGAGGTTATAGGAAGATGTATCTCCACTGTCTCTTACAGGGTTCTGGTCAATGGCCAATCGGGGGCCAGTTTCTCGCCTGAAAGAGGAATCCGCCAAGGGGACCCTCTCTCCCCCTATTTATTTATCCTGTGTGCTGATGTTTTTTCAGGTCTAATCAAAAGGGAGGTTACTAACAGAAGACTCCATGGTTTGAAGGTGGCTCGCAAGGCTCCAACGATTTCTCATTTGTTCTTCGCAGACGACAGTTTGTTGTTTGCCAGAGCTAACCAAGCAGAGGCCGTGTCTATCTTGTCTATCCTGGATGCGTAACAAAAAGCTTCTGGCCAAATTGTGAATTTGGAAAAATCAGAAGTCTCTTTTAGTAAAAATATGGCCTATGAGCAACAGTCGACAATCAAGGAGAAGATGAGGGTCAGAATAGTGCAGCACCATGAGAAATATTTAGGACTCCTAGTGGTTTTTGGAAGATCAAAGAAGACTGTTTTTAAGCTGGTGGTGGACAGGGTCTGGAAGAAAGTGAAGGGATGGAAAGAAAAGTTCTTGTCTAGAGCTGGTAAAGAAACTCTAATCAAGGTTGTGGTACAAGCAATTCCCACCTATGTGATGAGCTGCTACAAATTCCCTGAGTCGGTCTGCCATGAAATTGAGTCCATTATTGCTAATTTTTGGTGGGGTTCGAAAGGGGGAAGCAATAAACTCCATTGGATAAGGTGGGAGAAGTTGGCAATAGGAAAATGTGAGGGTGGTCAGGGGTTTAAATGTTTCAGTGATTTTAACAAGAGTCTTCTTGGAAAACATTATTGGAGATTACTCTCTAGAGAGGATTCCTTGTTTGCGAGTGTTTTTAAAAGAAGATATTTTCCCAGGAATTCAATTGAAGATAATACGCTTGGTTATGCCCCCAGCTATGCGTGGAGGAGTATTCTTAGTTCGAGAGAGATTACCCAAAATGGGGCAAGATGGAGGGTGGTCAATGGTAGAAAGATCAGAATTAGTGTTGATAGATGGATCCCCACCAGCCCTGGTTTCAAATTAATTGGCCCAACAAAGGATGTAAATGAGGAGATGAAAGTCAGTGAGTTTATTGATGAAGATTTAAAAGTCTGGAAGGAATCTCTGTTGAAAGAAAGAGTGGACGGTTTGGATGTCAAGCAAATAACTAGTATCCCACTGTCTTGGAGTGAGAGTGATGACAAGTTGATTTGGCATTGGGAAAGGAATGGGGAATATTCTGTTAGATCAGGTTACAGAGTCTGTCAGAATTTGAAGGCTGCTATGAAGCCTGGCTCTTCTGGTGTTGCGCATCAGGCTCTTTGGAAGGCAATTTGGAAAGCGAATATCAATGTTCGAACTCGCAGTTTCATCTGGAGATTGGCCAAAGATATTCTCCCTACCAAGGTAAACCTGTGGAAAAAGGGTGTTGTGTTGGATACCCTATGCCTATTTTGCAATTCAAGCATCGAATCCAGTCACCATCTGTTTCTGGAATGCTACTTTGCAAGACAAGTCCTATTTGCCTCAGTTCTGTGCTATAAAACCCCGCAGGTGATCTCTATTCAAGACTGGTTGGAGAGGATTTTCTCGGGCTGTGATGTCTTTTGTTACCAATTGATATGCACCATGCTGCAGAAGATCTGGAAGGCACGATGTGCGTTAGTTTTTGATCAGAAAGAGTCCACCCCTCAACAGGTGGCCTTGGAAGCTCTTGCTTTTGTGGAGGAGTTTAACAAAGCAAAAATCACTCAGGATACCAGGAGGGTCCCCATGCCAGATCCTGACTTAAACAAAACTGTTGGCTGCTGTTTTTTATTGCAGGTGGACGCGGGTATGATTGAGGGTGAGGCAACTTCCTTTGGTTGTGTTATTCGCAATCCGGATAATGGAATTTTTCTGGCAGCTAGCATGAAAGAGGCGATAATAGTTAACCCGGTGATGGCGGAAGTGCTCGGTATACGTTGGGCACTTAGAGTGGCACTGAGCTTGAAGATAGAGAAGATTATAGTTCAATCTGATTCCCTCCTCGCTGTTGATTGTGTAAACAACTGTGACACAAATGCTGAGATCGAGGCCATTGCGCAAGACTGCAGAGTTCTTCTTAACAGTTTTCTTTTTAGTTCTTTGATGTTTATTTGTAGAAAAGACAATATGGATGCTCACAATCTTGTAAGTTTGGGGAAGTCCTTTGGGTCTAACACTTGGATTGGTGGTTTCCCTGTTGTTTCTAGGGTGGATTTAAATCCTTCCCCTCCTTTTCAGTAATGAAATTATGTTCCAGTAAAAAAAAAAAGGATGATATCGTCAACATAAATTAGATGAGCTTAGAGTTATTTGACTCTTTGTAAAAAGAGAGTTATATGCAAAAACAACAAATGAAACTTATATAATAGATGAAATTTGAAAAACCATTCTGACGAAGCTTTTTAAGCCTTGTACAAATCTTTATGCCTTGTAAAGATCTTTATCTTATGCATCTACTACAAAAATTTTGTGTGTGGATAACTAAAAGGGATGCCTTATATAGGGGTTTATCTTATGCTTCTACTACTAAAATTGTATAGGGGTTTTATCTTATGCGTCTACTACTAAAATTTTATATGGATTTGACGTCAAAAGGAACTGATGTCTGCGATTTGACCTCAAAGAAATGAGGTCAATGAATTTTAATTGTCTGATTCGATGTCTCTTCTAACCATCGTTAATTTTACTCTTGTACATCAATAAGCTGAGACTATCTAATAGATCCTAGACCCTCTGCGTCGCTCATAAATCCTAGACCTTCTGACTCGCTCCGGCATGTAGGTCTTTTGAGAGATTTTATGAAATCTATTAGCTTCTTTGGCAGGATTTGTCGTTTGACAGAAGTAACATAGATTGGATTCGCTCTGAGATGTAGGTCTTTAACGGAGGTAACATAGATTGGATTTTGATCCAGACCGGGGCAGATTGAAAATCAATTTGTGTTGCAACAATCGAACACACTTTAGCCACACCAAAAGTAAAGATTGCATTATACAACAACTATAGACACTAAAAATTAAGATTAAGATTGACTCATACGTGAACTATGAAGTAATAATAACGTCATTTGAGATATTTTCTTCTATGTATTAATTTGTTTCTTCAAAATCTTAATGTTGATATAAGACCTATCAGCTCACAACAAAGACTTTGTCTTCATAACAACTTTAGGGGAAGAGTTCAATTCTCCTCAAGACCATTTAAGATCTCCCAGTTCACCATTTTTTACTTTCATGACATTCTCATAAATTTAAAGCTCTTGCGAATAGAAAAACAAAAAACAGGATTATATTACACTTTCAAGACCAACATCCAACACATCACTTTTGTTTTTGTGAACCATATTGTACAATGATATTGATGGCTTTAGTCCCAAATTTACCATATGTTGTAAAACAGTCTCAGCTTCCTTCAATTTTTCATCCTTGCAAAGAAGACCTATGGTTGAACAAAAACTTGCCACATTTGGAACCATTCCTTTTCCAATCATTTCTTTGAGTAACCTAAGAGCCCTATAAGAGCTTCCTTCTTTGCAATAACCATGAATCATTATATCATATATGACACTACTTGGTTCCAAGTTTATTTCCTCCAATGATTTAAAAAGTTTAGATGCTTCTTTCATGCGGCCATTCATACACAACCCATGTATTAGTACACCATATGTGTAAACATCTGAAACCAAACCAGATTTCTCCATTAGAGAATGTATTTCAAATGCTTTTTCCATATAATTTATTCTTACAAACCCATTGAGTAGAGTTGTATATGTAACTTTGGTAGGAGGAATGTTTCTCTCTTCCATTTCCTTGACCACGTTAAGAGCTCCTGCTAAATTTCCAACTTTCGAGTATCCTGCGATCAGAGTATTATATGTCACAACCGTTGGCGATAGTCCGTTTGACTTCAATTCATTATATAATCTAACAGCAGTGTCGATCTTTCCAACATCACAATAACCTTTGATCAATGTGTTATACGTAACTATGTTAGGCCTTAGGCCAATCCGGCTTACACGATAAACCAACTTTACCGCTTCTCCAAGTTTCTTCGTTTGACACAACCCGTTTATCAGAAGGTTGTATGTCATAATACTACAAGTTATACCTTTCTCACGCATTTCTTCAAACACATTAAAAGCTTTATCTATGCTCCCATCATTGCAATATTCACCGATCACACAACTGTAAGTATAAACATTAGGCACAATTCCACTTTGCTTCATGTTTTCATACATTTGAAATCCTTCCTTTTGAAGGCCATGTTTGAAAAACCCATTTATTAATACGCTGTAAGTATGCTGATTGGCGACTAAATTTAATCGTTCCATCTTGAAAAACAACTTCTTCGCTAAATGAACATCACCGTTCTTGCAACAACCATCAATTAGTGTAGTGTATATGACAACATTAGGAGACAAACCCGTCTCTTCTATCATAGCAAGAAGCTGAAAACTTTTCATCAGGTCACCAGCTTCGCAACAACCCTTGATCATGATCCCAAAGCTGTAAACATCTAGCACAACCTTGTTCTTTAACTCATTGAAAACTAACCATGCTTTGTCAAAATAGTTTGATCTGATAAGCAAGTTCAAAAGATTGTTGAATGTGTTTGATATAGGAGTATGGCCCATGTGAATCATCTTGTGCATGAAATGGAGGGCTTCATCAGGTGACTGAGAATGAACATAAGCATTAACAATTGATTCATAGAGAAGACAACATGTTGAATTAGAGGTGAAATGGGTTTGTGTTAGTTGGTCCATAAGTGAAGAGGCGGAGAACATAGACGACGAGATTTGACCTGAAATTATGCGAACAAGTACAGATTGAGCTTGGGGTTGCATGCCAGAGGAGAGGAGATGATTTAAGATGAATGATACGGATTGAGAGGTGTGTTGAAAGCTTTGACATGTTGAGGAAATGAAGAATGAGAATGCTTTTTCTGGAGGAACTTTCACCATCTTCTGAATCAAAACCAGAGCTTCGTGAGATGGAGTCATATTTCTCTGATCAGTTCTCAATACTGTCACCTCTTGCATATAAATAAATGTATGCTGCATTTTGCACGATACATAGTCAAAGAAACCCCACCAGCGGGTTTCAAATGGCAAGCCGCATCCATAATTCAGTTGAAGGTTATTGATAAACAAATTTCACACAAAGGACTAAATATCAACCATATCAGTTTTCCATAAAGCAAGTCACAAATCTCAGCCATCCATTAAAATAGCAATTTATTCTTCGTTTCTATCACAGTAACCCACTGGGGGACCATTTCCTAACCAGTTCCCTTATTCTGTGCATACTAACTTGTTTCATTTCCTTGAAGTTTGCTTCAAAATACTTTTGTTATATGTGAGTTTCTCTATGTCAGCTGTCTTTGACAGGTACTTCTAATCTGCACAAAAAGATTAAGATGACGTTTTAAGAAAGGTTCCAGAGGAAATCTGGACAAAAAGATTAAGATGATGTTTTAAGAAAGGTTCCAGAGGAAATAATCGAAGTAATTAACTAGTCATTAATTTTAGTTCGTGGCAAACTTGAAACCCACAATGTAAAATAACTATTGATGGAAAATAAAACATGGTCATAAGTAAAAGTAAAATAAAGCCATCAATACAGCACAAAGCAAAGGAAATGGCATTGGTGACTCACAACTTCAAACACAAAAAAGAAGAAAAAACAGAAAAATATCGAGTGGCATCTCCTCCAGCTACTTTATTAAGAGTCTAAGCAATTTTAAACTACATAGATAGAACTATATGACTATTTTGGAAATTCCAAGGACTTCCCTCAAAACAAACAACATATGTAACTGGGAAACAGAGTACCAAGGGTCATTTTCTCTATTGACTTTTAAATTACAACTTTATTTAATGATGATATTGAAGACATAAAAGGTGCCAACTTGCCAGTGTAGTGAGAAAACATAGCAGTACTGAATGTCACTTTTAGACTTCCAAAAGGTCAATATTAATAGGCTAAAGAATAATTAAAAAAAAAACTGAACAACTCTTCCCCTTTTCATTAATCCCGCAAGAGTTCTCTATTTTACACTTACAATTCATAAAACCTAACTTCAATAGATGATCCCTAAACAAAAGTAAGCGTTTTCATTTGTTAAAGAAACAGTTATCATATGATAAAATATCGTTATTCGGTTTAAATATTCTATACTCCAGGATCCCTTCTACTAAAGGATAAACTTCTGCAAATTAAAACTGAGGAAATGTTACCTACACGTCTAAATGAATAATAAACCATTGCTGGAAGCACCTTGACTCAGAGTCGGAGCTTGTTAAGATGAACTTTTACTCAACCAAACAAGAAATAATGCATTTTCAACAAACAATATCTATTTTCAAACAGGTTACAAAAGCTATAAACGATTTATACTCAAAGTCAACATAAGCAAACTCACTGTGGCATTTCAACAAACACCATGTTTGCAAACTCAAGCCTATGCAAAAAAAATAATTCTCACCAACAGTATCAAAAGAAACAAGTCAAGAATAGCAATTAATTTGGTATTAACAAAATTTTATCACCATTGAATTTTTACCAGGCAAAAATTAACATCACTCAAACAGTGAAAAAAAGAGTTACAACAAGAATGCAGAAATGAATGGGTATGTGGGTTACCTTCTCATGAGGAAGAGGGAGATAGATATAGAGAAGTGCAATGGCTTTGTGTCTCTGACAGAGGTGGGTGGCGGCGCTCTGTCGGAATTTAACGGTTGTGAGTCGGCGAGCCTTGTCGCGCAGTTTGTGCTGTACCGAGAGGTTCAATACCTAATTTAGATTTGGGAAAATATTACAAAAATCATTTAATAAAAACTCACTAAAGCAATTTTTTTTAGTAAAATTTTTAATTGTTTTAGATTGGTTTAGGAAAGTATAGACATAATTAGTCACCAAGTTTCATACTTAATTTGATATTCCATTTTAGTTCTTTAATTCAAAAACATTACAAGTTAATCCTTAACTTCACTTTCATTATTCTATTTTGTTATTTCTGTCAATTTTTTATTAAAAAAACGTTAAGTTTTGGTGGTATAATAGTAAGGTCATTGGTACAAATTTGAGTTAGCATATGTAGTTAAAAGGTCATACACTGTTTAAACTGCGAGGGTTTTATTTTCGGAGGAATCTCATAGTTTAAACAGTGTATCAGTTTTTAATTACATATGCTGACTCATATTTGTATCAATGACCTTATTGTCATGCCACGTCACTAGAACTTAACAATTTTTTGTTAGAAATTGATGGAAGGAACCAAATAGGGTAACAAAAGTGAAGTTAAATGACTAACTTGTAATATTTTTTAGTTAAGGGACTAAAGTGGAATATACAATTAAGTTAAGAGACTAAAACAAGTATTAAACATAAAGTATTATTCATCCAAAGAGAACAGTCATATAGAATGCATACAAAGGTAGTAATATAATTTTGAATGTTAATAGCAGTAGTCTCGATAATTGCAACGTCTTGAGTTTTGGTGGATTGATTCAAAATGCGTATGGTGTTTGGGTTCACGGTTTTACGAATAATATTGGTTATTCCAATATCATTCATGCAGAGATGATGGGGCTATATTATGATTTGTGTATGGTCTGAGAACTTGGCATCAAATATATGATGTGTCATTCTGACTTTAACTCTGTTATCAAACTTATTTCAAAGTTTGTTAATGTTTGGCACTACTATGAATTGATTCTTCACACATTAAATCACTTCTCCTTAAAGAATGACGAGTTCAAATATTTCATACTCTTAAGAAAGAGAATGTTTATGTTGACAACGTAACAAAAATATGGAGTTGATAATAATGTGGCGTAGTAGTTTTTTGTGAAACCTCCTATTAAAATCATCACACTCCTACTAACTGATGTTAGTGGGACTATTTAATCCTCACAAAACTGCAAAATTCAGATTATTCATCGAGAAAAAAACTATTTAATCCCTTACAAACAAAAATCGGCTCATAAGTCCTTGCATTATTAAAATGTTTCTAAATCTATGACGTGTATCATTAATTTATCTACGTGGCATTAATGATGTTAGTTAACTGCCACCATAAAATTTTAATAACTCTTAAAAGATAAGTTAGTCCCTCATTAGAAAAAAAAATTTTAAGAACAAAGGTAAAATTACACTAGAGGTCCTTTAAGTTTTTTTTTTTTGGTAATAGATTATTTCTTTAAGTTGTATATGTAACAACTTGGTCCTTTAAGGTACTGCACTATTACCCTTTTTAACATAGTGAATGTGCGAATTATGGATGCAATTATTGTTTAGAGGTATGAAAATGATGATGTGCAACCATAAATACAACAGTCACAGATTTCTAAATGTTCAAATTGTGAGAAAAATGGTGTAGAAATCATCTAAAGGACCAAGTTGTTAAAAAAAAAAAACTTAAATGACCGACATGTTACAAAAATTAATTTAAAGAACCTCTAGTATACTTTGCCTTTAAAAAATATAGAAGTTTGTATAATGTTCTTTGCAATTTTATGGCCCTTTGTTTGTTTTGGTTGGTTTTATTTTGATGAAACTATATGTTTTGGATTTTGAAGTTATATTTGTATTTTGGAATTTGATGGTACTATAATATATGATTGAACATATGAGACTAATATGGTCCAATTAAGTTTTATAAATGATTAAATAGTTTTTTTTTTATTAGGGACCAAAATGGCTGTCAATTTGTTCCTTAAAATTTAAAATGGAAGTGCTGATATTTTTTTCATGAATATTATCTAATTTTTTATTTTATTTTATTTACTAGACTAAATTGTCCCCAAAAAATATAATGTGTGGATTTAAATGTCTCTTGCTTTTGTAAATAATATGTGTGGCATAAATAAAACATATGGCAGTCCAATCACGGTTAAGAAAAAACTAATTTAAAAAGAAAATATTATAGGAGAGTTCCTAAAATGATCTCAAAAAGAATTTATCGTGAGTTCTTCATTCATTCATGTTTGTCTTTTTTTTTTACTTATCTGCTTGGAGCATATCCTTTGATTTTTTAAAAGTAATTGTTCCCTTTTTTTTTTTTTTCCTTAAATTAGGTTGTCAAATCTTTGTTGTGTCAAATTAAATGAAGTTATCAATTGATGATATTTTAATTTAAATTGTCTTATAACTTTTTTTATGAAAGCAATTTGAGGAGATTAAAAACTCTCGCAAATTGATAAAACACCTTCATTAAATATCCAAAATTTAAAATTCACACTAAGTTATTTGTTCATGTGGTGCATTTAAAGTGAACTTGAGCTCTATTATAATATAAGGTGCCTTCAGATTTTAATATTTGTATGGTGTGTATTTGGATTTCAATATCCGAACATATTTGTTACTTGTATTTACTGTGATTAGTGTGCATCTGAATTCTAAATTTTGGATTTTTGGGATATTTCACAAATTTCGTCAGGGTGTGTGAGTACGTCATAGGATGTAGGGAAGAATAAAAAATTTATACGTCAAATAGTATTAGTGTTCTTGGCCTTCCATAAGGCCCAAAACGAAAAGTTCAATAATAAGGTGAAAGTAGTAAAACATGCAAAACAGATAGATTATATTTCCCCTTTGAGTAGGCGATTCCATGTTTGAGAGTTTTAGAGATTGTCCAGACTAATCTGATGGCTGACCGCGATCCATGTCTCACTTCATGTTTTCTGTTGATAACTGTTTCTACTTTATAATAGAAAAAATGCACCATTCTCATGTATTTAAATTAATTCTCATTCTCACATCACTTTCCATTCTCTCACTAAATTGAGTGTTGGAGTGCTAGCCTTGCATGTCAATCCCCTATTTGCCGCACTAGAAACTCAAGTCCACCATAGAAGCATTACTTCATCAAAATCCAATTCTGGTTCCTCCGCGGAAGATTGGTGCCTTCTATAAAAATCAAAATCTAATTCCCATGAGTTTTTACGTTCAGATCTCTCGCGATTCAGAAATCCATATCAAATCTCTTAGAGCTTCATATTTTTGTTTCTCAATCTTCATGTTTAAATCTCTTTTGATCTAGAAATTCATATCTCCTTTTTCAAAGTTTCAGATCTCCGTTTCTCGATCTTCCTCCTCGAATTTCAACCTTCTTTCCAACTGATCTTATTCAAATTCATCAACCATGGTGGCATCTAAAACCACTCGATCCATCGTCCAATAGCAAACCTCCACTATTATTGCTTAACTTGTCAATGATCCACCTTTTCTCCTTTAAGGATGGTATATCAAAGTTTGTTTGTTTGTGAAATTGAGATAACAAAAATTAAATTGAACTTTGGTGTTAACACTTGAGAAAACTTACTAGGGTTATATTTCATTGACATATCCTCTTGTATTATCATTGATCAGTATTATGCAATTCTAATCAACTATTAATATTATCACAATCTTTATGTGTCGTAGCTCATGTCTGAGTCAATAACTTGTGATCAATCGTATTGCCTAATAGACGATTTCTCAGCATATTAACCAATATAATAGCATTAAGCTTCGATAGTTCATGCGGATACCAAACCTAAATCTATCTCTAGAGTTTAACAAATAGTAGATGAAAAGCTTGGATCTAGTAATGATAAATACCTTTTGAATATCAAGTCAAACCATGAAAATATGTTTTGCGTAGCTATTTCAAAACATGCATTAAGTACTAAGAATTCATCAATATTAAAGTATAAGAAGAATTACATATAACACCATGATCAGAATATATACATGCGTATAAGAATGACTACATCTAACCCCCGCCCCCCAAGAAAAAAGATAAATTAGCTACGCTTACTCATGGTAACTTTACAATTAAGACCTAGAAGAAAGAAGTTGAATATCATTTGTGATGATTTCTTCGACAACGCTTCCACCCTCAATCTTCCTCTTTTTTCCTTTCTTGTTTGATTTTGGTATCAAATGTGTTTCTAGTAGAACAACCAAGAATTCACCACAAGTTTTCTTCCCTGAACTTACTCGAATCCCTATTTATAGAGTTTTGATTGGTGTTCTCGCTAAGAGAGGGTTGTATCTTGCTTGTCGTGCCTACTTTCTTCTCTCCTTAGTCAAGTCAGCTCATCTGCAAGTGGTCTTTGCCGCCATACTTCACTTAGTACGTTGTTCATTCTCGCTTAGTAAGTAAACCTTGTAAGAACAAGATTTGGTTCTACATCTGGCCTTTAGTTTTGATGATAAAAAATACATTGTTTCTTAGAGAACAATTTTGTCTAGTATATAGCTTTTGTTAACAGGTTCTGACTCTGAGGAATTGGTATGTGACGTCATCCGACTCTGGACTCAACATACTTTGACTCTTAAGAGATACAAATGTGCGCTTCAAGATTGCGTCAAGCTCTGAATGCTCCTAGACAACAGTTCTGATGAACGTTTGTTATAGAGCTTCTGACTATGACTCTGATAGAAGAGCTTCTGAAGATTTATCAAAACTCTCAAGATTATGAATAACATGTTCTGAAAACTCTAAAGACCAGGTTTTGAGGAACAGTGTCAAGACTATGAAGACTTTAGTTCTGAAGCTTCTTTCTACCAATCTCTTGATCCTTCTAAACATGCATCAACAACACATACTGAGAAGCCTTTGAAGATTAGAAGATAAGATCAAAATATTTACGTGAGAAAAATAGTGCATAGTACAAGATCATATATTCCTTCCACTATGCTAATTTCATGGAGTAAGGATTGTACTATTTGTACCATATTGTCTCCCACCTTGGTAGACCATTATGCAAGGCGACAACTCATTTATGAAGATGTCCATTCTACCTTCCAATGGATCTTTTCATACCTATATAAAGAAGATGTGGAAGAATGAATGAAGCTGCTAATTCACGAAAGACTAAGTTATTCACGCAACACTAATGCTTTTGCTGAACATGTTTTTATTGTGAATAGAAACACACATAAAACTTTTGTTCATTATTGTATGCATATTCATTTGTACTTAAACTTTATGTAATCTGCTTTTGGAAGCATTCTTGTAAACACAAACACTTGTATCTCATTGTATTGAGGTTGTTTCCTTGAGTGCCTAGGGTTTAGTCTAAATACTCAAGAAGACAAAGGCGGGTAGTCTTTGTGTGTCTGTAATCTGGTGATTATATTGGATTAATTCCTTATTGAGAAGGAAAAATCACCTTGGCGGGTGGACTGGATTAGCTTTGTTAATAATGAACCAGTATAAAATAATTGTGTTCATTTATTTTTTACTTTTGGTTCTATTTTGGGTGTTTAAGCGTAAAAAGTTTTAATCTTGGAACCCCAATTTAATCCCCTTTTCTTGTGTTTCTTGCCACCTTCAATTGGCATCAGACGGTTCTGGTATTGATTGCATTTGAAACACTTAACCATGTTAGATAAAGATACAGTGTGAAACACATGGTAGCTATTCCACCACCTCCTCCTATTGTTAATGATAGAGATCATTATAACGCTAAACCTCCCGTCTTTGACAGAGAAAGATTTGATTATTGGAAAGATAGGATATAAAGTTTCTTTCTTGGTCACGAAGTAGATCTATGGGATATGGTAGTCGATGGCTACATACACTCAGTAGATGCTAGGGGGAAAAGATAAAAAAGAAGAGTGACGACGAGCCAACAAAATAAAGAATATAAAAATTATCACAACACAAGAACCATCTTGTTGAATGCCATATCTTATACTGAGTATAACAAGATAACAAATAGAGACTCTACAAATTCAATATTTGATTCTTTGAGGATGACTCACGAAGGGAACACACAAGTTAAAGAAACCAAAGCTCTTGCTTTGACTAAAAAATATGAAGTGTTCAAGATGGAAGAAAATGAAACATTTGAGAATATGTTCTCAAGGTTTCAAACTCTTGTTGTGAGACTGAAGATCCTGGAAAAAGGGTATTCTCTTGTTGATCATGTGAAGAAGATCATCAGAAGTCTACCTAAAAGATGGAGACCCATGGTAACTGCTTTGAAGTTATCAAAGGACTTGAAAAAAACCTCTCTTGTAGAACTTGTTAGTTCTTTAAGAAGTCACGAGATCGAGCTTGAAGAAGATGAACCCCATAGAAAGAGCAAGTAAGTCGCTCTGAAATCTTTAGGAAAGTCTGAAAAGACTAGAGATCTTCAAGTATAAGAAGAAGAAGAATCTTCAGAAGATTTTGAAGAAGATGATAAGTTATCTCTTTTGTCCAGACAAGTGAATCAATTATGGAATAAAAGACAAGGTAGATTCAAAAGACAAAGAAGGACAGGTGTAGCGTGTGATTTTTGTCGGTGACGCGACCACCTTACCACAATGGTTGGAATTGGGTGCTACTTTCTGATTTCTTATTTATCCTATGAAGCTGGAAAGGAAAGGGAAGATATCTAAAACTAACCTTGCATGCAAATGTTTTCTTTAACAAATGCTAAGAGATTGGGGATCGGGGTCAGGTTATACAAAGGGAAACTATTAACACCCGATGTATATATGGTTATCTATAGACCTTTTATTACATGTTTTTGTTTTGATTTAAGTGTTTTATGGTGTTTATCTGTTGTGGCTTGGGAAAGTTTAGCCTTTGGGAGAATTGAGAGAATGTTTTTGTTGTTTTCGGGTTTTCCGTTGTTTTTGGGAAGGTACTGAACCTAAAGTTTTTGATTTGTGTGCTTGCTAAGATTTCGCAATCTTATGCCTACGTATTCCCGTAAAGAAATCTGGGAAATCAGAGCAATCATAGTTCCTCCTATTCTATGGGAGGAACGATATTTGGTGTCTTATTTAAAGCCCAAGATTGAAGCTATATGAGTATTTGTGTCTTGTTCAAAGCCCAAGATTGAAGCTAAAAGGGTGACTGAGAGAGAATTTGTCATCTCTAAAGGGAGATATTTCACCTATTCATCACAGAAGTTGAGTAATTGATTATAAGGGAAATTACTTTAACTGGGATATGTGAATCCAACAATGCCATAATTTCCTTTATAAGGGTGATGTCATGAAGGAGGAAAGCTTTAACTCAGTGTAGAGCAATGCCACTTTTTCCTTATGAATCTTTCATGCTAAGAGAAGGACATTGGCTTGGATGTATGGAATCCAGATGCTTGCCACTTACAGCTGTTAGATGAAAGATAAGTTTTAACCAGGATAAGAGAAGGACTCCAGCTTGGATTTTGAATCAACAAGTGTGCCACTTACAACAATTATCTGGAAAAAGGTTTTGATTGTCTGTTTTGAGATGTGATGTATGGAGAAATATCCTCCTACATAGTGGACTCATGGTCTCATCTGAGGGGATGCTGATTTTTGTGTGCCTTGATCAAAGCCCAAGGTTGAAGCTAAAAGAAATTGACTCCACTGGGAAGGGTTTTATCTGTTTTGTACAAAGCCCAAGATTGAGGCTGACTGACTCTACATAGGGGAATTCTTATATGAAGCCTAAGAGGAGGCTATCTCTTGCTAAGGATTTATGGAAATCCAGGAGCAGGTCCAAATGGTATTGGGGAATCCAAAAGTTTTACTCTTGTTGAGGATTAGGGTAGAGTTGAGATATCAGATGCCATGAGGTTCTGATTCCACTAGGGATTTGTTGATGGTCAATTGACCTTTGCTGGGATTTTAAGGTAAAAGTTTAAACCTTGTTGGGGGTCAAAGGGGATTAAAGTTGAGTTTGAAAACCTATAGAGGTTTCAACTCTGCTGGAGATTAGTATATAGATGAAATGATCAGGGTTTTTCCTGTGCTTTTAGGAAACTTGAGGGTTTCTTGGTGAGATCCAAGAGGAGATGAGACTTTCCAAGTCTGCTTGAATGAAGCCCAAGAGGAGGCTGAGACTGTCCAAGTCTCTCAAGAAATGGTAGGCTCTAGTGTAGAGAGTGGTCTTTGTATGATGCCCAAGAGGAGGCTTTTGGCTTAAGGGATGAAGATCAACCCTAGAATGATCTGATGTTTTGGAATTCTTGACTCTCCTGAGGATTAAACTAGTAGAGATGACTAATTTCTATCTTATACCTTTAGGAGGACTTTGAGTCCTTGTACTAAGCCCAAAAGGAGGTTGGGGAACTTCTAAGAAGCATGTGGGTCCTTGTATTAAGCCCAATAGGAGGCTGGGGAACTTCTAAGAATCCTGTGGGTCCTTGTACTAAGCCAAGACGAGGCTGAGGATGCTTTTAAGAAGCCTGTGGGTCCAAGCCAAAGAAAAGTTCAAGAAAGGTTTCACTGGGAATTAATATTTTCTTTCCTGAACAATTCTAAGGTTTGAAGAAATTCAAAAGAGGTTTCACCGGGAATTAATCCTCTTTTGGGAAATGAATTTCTTGTACACATATATATTTTTTAGTTTGACAGTCTTGAGAAAAGTTTCATCGAGAATAATTCCTTTCACTGTTTCATATTGTATAAGCCCAAGAGGAGGCAAGACTGTATAGGGAGTTTCCTATGGGGAACTAGTTTTAACTATGTTGTAAAGTAACCACTGGTTTAATCTAACATAGACCTAACTGCTGGGGAGACTCTAAGCAAGATATGCACAATTATATACAAACAACTATATTGACAGATATACATAAGAAATATGCACTGAAGAAGATATGGGGACTTACCTTCTGAGAAGAAGCCCAAGCATATTGTGATCTGTTGTATTTACTACAACTGTATTCCATCTTTTAGGGTTTCAAGAAATTGAAGAAAGTTTTGAAAGAAACAACATTATTTTTGAATTAAAAACAAGTTTGTTTAAAAGAAATGTTTGGGGCTTATAGCTCAAAGAGAGACCCAGATGACTTATTTGAAAAGGCGGCGATCGCGCCGTGGTTTTGAAAACCACAGAGGGACTTATATAATGACTGAGGCCCAAAATTATTTATGTACAAGAAGGAATGGGTCCTACACTCCATTAGAGGCCCAAAAGTTTATTTTTATACAAGAGATGGGGCTTATAACTCAAGGAGATGCCCAGATGAAAACAGCGATCACACCGTTTATTTTGAAAACTGTATCGAAACTTATACAATGACTGAGGCCCAAAATTATTTATATTTACAAAGGAGATGAGTCTTACAATCTATTAGAGGCCCAAAAGTGTTTAAAAAAAGAAAGATGAGACTTACAACCAAAGGGAGGCCCAGATTATTTTTGTTTTAAAGGCGACGATCGCGCCACGGTTTCAGAAAACACAGTGGGAATTATTCAGTGACTGAAGCCCAAAATTATTTATGTGTGACAAGGGATGGGTCTTACACTCTATTAGAGGCCCAAAAGTGTTTATGTGAAGTTTGAAACAAATAAAAAATTAGAGAAAACCCTAATTTTGAATTTAAAGATATAATTTTCAAAGGAAATTAAATAAAAAACGATATAAAATATCAAATATATTCAAAGACAAATTGTCAAATTTGAAAAATATTTTGAAAAATCATGTTTATTCATATAAAAGTTTGAAATTCAATTAAATTTGAAAATTCAAGGTGAAAATTTCATTTAAAAATGTTAAAAAAAAATAAAAATGAAATTATTTACAAAAATTCCAACTATATTAAATAAATAATATAAATGATATTTTTTGTAGAATAAAATATCTTAACATTTTTGTGACTTTTTAAAAAAAGAACCAATAAAAAATAATTAAAAATGAAAGAGAAATTAATTTTTGAAATCATTTAATAAAAATATCAAATATTCAAAAATTCAAAAATTTGAAAATGGCGCCAAGGCCATCTTCTTCTTCCTCGCGTGTACCCGCCATAGCCAATTTGCAAAACCTCACATATCTCTCTCAATACGTAATGGTTTTGATTTTTGTAAACATGAAAGTTGTGTATTTTTGAACAAGGATTTCAATGATATAAATTAATTGCATTTATTTTAAGTGTGGAGTGAGAAATCAGAAGATGAACTCAAGAACCCTAATTTCTGCAAGAACACTATGAAATCCTATACACGAAAAGTACAAACCAATTTATTGAGGGGAATCACTCTACATAAGTGCAGAAACATGTTTGTAACTTGAAAACACATTTATGATGCATGAATCATAGAGTTTGAGAGTGTCAGGCTTACCTCTGCAAGAGGAAATCGAATCCTCAGTTGTAGGTGTTACAAATGTTGTGTGATGATCTGGACAGCTTCAATGGACCTAATATAAGGTGTTTGGAAGCTTGGAGTGGATTGAATACACCTGGTTCTTATTGTGGCACCTCAACTGCAAGTAGGCCAAAAAGCTTGAGCAAATGGGGGTGACTTTGTTATTCAGGCGTTCCAGATGTGTTTGGAGGTTATGGATCACTTATATATGATATATGTGAGGTGTTGGCATGGTTGGTTTTGATGTAATTGATCCCTATTTGAAAATTCGATAATTACTTCAAGAAGAAGCAAAATATGGTTTTTGAGATGTGATTTGGAGGAAAGCATGTATTGCTATGCTTTAGTGTACTTGAATTAATCAGAAAGGACCTCTATTTATAGTAGAGTAACTTTGTTTTGGGAGCAATAGTGATTGGAGGCTGGATCACTCCAATATCCATTGAACTTTGTCATATAGCCAAAGTCTCCTCTAGCCATTGACTTAGGTCATTCTTGCAGGCCTATGGTCTTCTGATGCTTGAGTTTATCTTGACTCATTTGCAATGTTGTGGATTGATACATGCCAGCTCTATGCATCCATTCAATGCCTCATGACAAGTTTGAAGTTTTTGGATTTAAACTTTGAATGTCACATGCCTAAAGGATTGGATTTTGGACTTGGTGGCCTTGTGATCAGATTATTCATCATTCAAGTTGATTTTGGACAGAAATGAAATGATGCAAGTGTCCAAAATTGGCTCAATAAATCGTGGGAACCAAGTTATGTATCAATGCCTTTGTGTGGGCAGGGTGAAAAATGCCATTTTTTAAGGCTTATAACTCCTTGCTCAAGTGGAACCATGGGAGGCTCTTGTACTTTTTGGAAAGCCCCAATAACATACTTTAACTTTGATGTCCAATAAGGGTCTTGAATCATCTTGGATCATAATGAAAAATGGCCTCAAAGTTGGTGAAAATCCAAAACAGATTCTGTCCAAAATTTCACTAAGTGTTGGAAAAATGATCATTTTCATATTTTTGTGATTTTGATCAATCCATAACTCAAAATCCATGAGGATTTGGAATCTGATGTAGTTGACAATCTTGAAGTATGTAATGAGAGATTTCATTTGAGCTTTGGATGGAAGAAAAATGTTGCTTGGATCACAAGTTATGGCCTTGCAAAGTTGGGTATAAATAACTTTTTTCCATAACTTAGTGAAATTTCAAGTTTCTTATGGTTGCCCCTTTTGCAAGTAACCCCGCTTTTCTTGATTTTTCTTGATGGATGATGATCCAAACCATAAGTTAACGTTATTTTTGACTTAGGGAAGCCTTGTTTATCAAGAAATTTAAAAAGTCAAACTTGGTTTTTTGGCACAATTGACTTTTTATCAGATGAATTTCAAACTTTGTGATCCTCTATGAAATCAAGTCCTTAACCTAATTCAAACCTAATGGATAGATTCCATAGGTGTTATAGAGTGCCTTGAATCATGTCCCAAGGTTTGGGATCATGTTTTGGTCAAAAGTCAAAGATACAGTTGACTTTTCATCAAGAAACCCTAATTGGTCCAGATGAATTTGAATCCTTGTACTGCTTATGAAACAAGTTCTTTGAATTAATCAAATCTTGTAAATGGATCAACATGATGTATTGGAGGTCTTTAAAACACTTCTTGAGGTCTTGGCTCATGCCTTGCTTCAAAAGTTAACTTAGGGGTGAATTAGGTCAAGAAACCCTAATTCCTGATTTTTGATGAATGCATCCCCTGAGGCTATTTTGAACTTATGATTAGGTCCATGAGGTCCCTTTTAGCTTATTGGATCATATTTTGAAGTATTGGCTCATGCCCAGATTAAAATTTCCCTCTGGAGGCCTTGGTCGACCAAAACCCTAATTTGGTGACACAGATGATCTTGAGGCTTGATCCCCTTGGAATGTTACACTCTTGTGCTTGATTCTTGATATGGGAGACCTCTTGATCCTTTGTAGATGTTTGAGAGACTTTACAAGTTGATGATCATGTCCATTCTTGATTGATCCTTTGTCTGAGTGCTCTGAGAGGGCTCAAAACCCTAACTCTTGGTTGAGATGAATGCTCAATAATCTTTGAGAGGATTGATGAGGCATGGAGGTGCATCTATATTGTGGTGATGATTTGCACAATGATGGGAAATCTTATGGTCCAAATTTGGGGTATGACAACAGGTGGTAGTTCTGAGTCCAATTTTGGATCCAAGAAAGCTAGAGCCACAAAGAAGTCATATGCTTTGGATTTAACGAGCCATGTCATTATAAGAATGACTGCCCCAAGCTGAATAAAGACAGATCCAAGAAGAAAGACTTCTGAGGGAAGAAGAAGGGTCTAAAACTCAGAAGATAACTCTGAGGAAGAGCAAGCAAATATGGAGTTGATGGCGTGTACTGAACCTCCTGCTGAGAAAGATCCATCAGAATATGAATCTGAGTCAAAATCAGAAAAGGTATTTGTTGAACTCTCTCACTCTGAACTTGAATCCAATTTAACTAAAATTATGGATAAGTATCAGAAGCTTATAAGCAAATACAAGGATCTGAAAAAGGTTTATGTATCTGAGTTAAAAGAAGACTGTAAGCTTAAGAAAGAATTCTTAAGTTTAAATGAAGAAAACCTTATTTTGAAAAATAAAAATTCTAAACCTGAGAAACAAAATATTTCAGAAGCCTCTACAAGTACTGATAATGTCATAAAGAAGTATGACAAATCTTTCTAGAAATTTCTAGCTAGAAGCGTAATAGCTTCAATAATTTATGGCATTAGCGGAAACGGAACAAGAGGTATTAGTTATGATTCTGATGAAGAATCTGATTCTAAAAAAGATCATAAACCAAATACTCTTTCTTCTCATTTTGTTTCTTCTGGGAAACAAAAGGTTGATAGGCCTAAAGGTAAAGTTGTTGCAAAAATTAAGTGTCGCTCCTGAGGATTTGCATCCATGGTACAAACGCGAAAGTGGCGCCGAAACAGAGTCGCCAGCAATGTGTATTTATCCCAAGAGAGGGAAAGGAAACACTGCATAAACCTGAGGGAAGGGAAAAGCATGGTCTCTCGACCAAGAGAAATGGGTAAGGGAGTCGGTTACGCGAAGGGAAGGTGTTAGCACCCCACGCGTCCATCGTACTCGATGGGATCCACGCTTGGAGCTCCGCTGCTACTGGAACGGGAACGGAACAAGAATGGCAAAGAACGAAGAAACGGGGGAGAAAAGAAAAAGAAGTGACTCGATAGGACATCGCTCGTCCTACACCTACGTATTCCCTCGTGCAATGGGAAAGTCAGAGTCAACGTAGTTCGGACACGAACTAAGGGGGGAGGTTGCTCGCCAAGACATCGCCGTCTTGTGCCTATGTATCCTCAATCGGACTAGAGAGAGGAAATCAGAGCAGTCGTAGTTCGACCTATGGGTCGAAAAAGTCTCGATCGCATCGGGGGCGAGAGAAAAGGTTCAGTTAGCAGGTTGGACTCGATCGCGAGGGTGCGAGAGAAGAGGGGAAGTTAGTTGTTAGTGTGCTCTCCAAGGATAGGGATCCTCGTGCCTACGTATCTCATCGGAAATGAGAATCAGAGCATCCGTAGTTCACAAAACTACGGGAAATGGAAGGAAGAGTGCTCGCCAAGACATCGTCGTCTTGTGCCTACGTATCCTCAATCTATCCAGAGAGAGGAAGTCAGAGCGTTCGTAATTCGTGGTAACGACCACAATGGTTAAGTGTTTTTTATGAGCGACGTTAGGTTCGCGTCCGACAGTTAGGGTCGATGCCTGTTTGCGACAAAACAGAAAATAACGTGCTTTTTTCTGAAAATGATTTAAAACTGAACAAGTCCCGAAGGATGAAAAAGGTTTGAGTTTGTTTTTGTGTTTTTTAGGCAGAAGTGGATTGAGTTAGTTCGTAACTTACATTGCACCAAAGTCTACCATGCGGGAACGAATGAGTCGCATGGTCGCCCCCAAATGTGACGTATGCTACACACTCTAAAAGAGGAGGGGAGACCCCTCGTTCTTCATTTCCTACACTTAAGTGTTTTAGAAATGTTAAGAGATGAGAAGAGAGGACTCAAAGGAAAAGAAAACACTACAGGAAATTCTATCCTAATGTTAGCGTGCTTGGATTGAGAGCCTAATGTCTATCCTACTCCGAGCTTAATCAAAAATTAAGTCGGACTAGGAGCCTTAAGGGAGCATGTGAATACAGAGTAATCAATAAGTAAACACCAGACAACTCAATCGCAAAGAGAAAACCAAATATGGAACCAAGTTAGGAGAAATTCAAGTATTAAGAGAAAATCAGGAATTAATCAGAAATTAATCAAGATAGGCATCAACATCAATATCAACAATTAATCAAGAATATCCAAGTTAGAATTAAAATGCTAAGTAAAATCAAGATTAAATTCTAAGTAAAAAGACTTAATCTAAAACTAAAACTAATTCTAAAATTAAACCTAAAGTTAAATCAAGTTAATTTTTAATTAAAAGAAAACTAATTAAAATTCATGACTATAGGTTAATTAAAACTAAAATCTAAATCTAAATTAAAATTCTAATCTCTAATTAACATCTAATGACCACTAATTAAAATATAATTCCAAAATTAAACTACTCTAATTATCCTAAATTACAATTAGCAAAACAATTAAAAACAAAAAATAAAATTAAAAAAACAGGGGTGCAATTCTGATTCTAGGGGTGGAAATGGAAATCAGGCGTATGGACCTAAGCATCCAGGCCCAAAGAACTTCCAACTGCAGCCAGGGGGTGCGAGCAGAAATTGTGGTGGTGTGATCGAAAAAACCAGCGTCTGGGCTTAAGATCCTGAGGCTTTCTGACGAATTGAATCCAGGGGGTGTAGTTGGCGAACCAGGGGTGCGAAAAGGACAAACGAGTGGGCTTAAGACAAGCCCGGTCTACAAGGAAAAGGTGAAACGGGTACTCATAAGAAACCCTGATCTAATAAACCCTTATCAGCTTCATCCTCTCTAACTCAACGTCGTTCTTTCTCTTCTCGCGCCGTTTCACCGTCTCAGAATCGCCGCCGTCAACCTTCTCACTCTCTCCTCTCTCGTCTCCTTTCTACACCTCCTTTCTCTGTCTTCCGTGATTTCACCGCCGCCGTGACGTCACCATCGCTCCTCCGTTTCATTCTTCTTCATTGTTTCATCATGTTTAGATCTTCTTCTCTGGCAATAACATTCTGCTCACAACCTTCAGTCGCTCACCCAATCTAACACGCTAACGAATCGCACCGTCAAACCTAACCGCGAAAACCACTCGGCTTTAACTCCTTCTTAGAACTCAGATCATATCCTCTCAATCTCTCCTCTCACTCATCTCAAACAAAACAGATCACAGCAACGTATTGGAGCAAACGCGAACAACTTAACGAGCTCAAACAATTCAACCAAATCAAACACAATCAACGTTTCATAAAGGAGATAAATACTTACGAATCAGAGTCGCTCCGATGGCGTCTTCGTCGGCGACAAAAGAAAACCAGAGTCTATCGTTCAGGTATCTCGCACCCTCCTTCTTCGACTCAACTTGCTTATTCTTTTTCTTTGCTCTGAATCTCTTCTGCTTATCCTTACTTCTGCAAATCTGAGATGTCATTGAATTCTGTTGCAGAGTTGTTGATGTATTCTCGATCTGGTGTGAAGGTTTATTCTCTTGCAGGTTTTGTGACGGTGATCAATTAAGGTTTGAAGGTGTGAAAGGTTTGGAGTTCGTGAGGTTTTAAAAGCATGAATATGATGCTCTGCACTTTGTTGAAGATCTAAGGTCGCGTGGTTTGAAATTGAAGAATGAGGATGATCTGCTGATTTTAATTTTTTTCTTTGAAGTTTGTTGATGTGAACAAATTTTGCGGTTGTGGTTTCTACAGGTTTTGAATCGATGAAGAATGATCGAAGAGTTCAAGAAGGTGATGGAAGAATATTGAAGCTCATGAAGTATACGGGTGAAGATGATTTATGCAGCTGGAAAAAATGTTAGGGGTTAGGGTGATGCGTGAGGTTTGTGGCTGTAGAAGAGTGTGAATTGATGCAGAGCTATTGCAGCTTTTTATAACAGAACTTTGGTGAGGATAGAATAGGTATTCTGATGAAATTCTGTTAGGATTGATTTGGTTGTGGGTGATCACGCGTTCTGCACAATGATATTATTGTGATTCTCTTTTCCCTTTTTTTTTGTTAATTTTCTTTGCTTTTGGACTGCTGTGAATGTACTGCCACATGTTTTTTAATCTTTCATTTGCAAAATGGTATGTGTAGTGTGTAGCACATGAAACGTAGCATGGTCCGTGCCTGAGTGATACCACTTGTTCCTTATTATTCTTTGCTACAATTTTGTGAATCAAGTCATGTATATTCCTTTCCGTGAATTTCCCTGCGCCTTGGTAGTATCCTAATGGGCATGTGACTTGAATAATGGATATTGAATGAGTTGGAAATTTGGATCTTGTAATTGGATTAATGGGACTTGGTTTTCATGGATATTGGTAAGTAATATGGATATAAATGGATTAGAAATGGATTATAAAAATGGATATTTGGAATTTAAATGGAAATGGATTTAAGAATGGATAATGGAATGGTTTAATGGTTATTAACATAGTGATTTAAAATATGGAGTAAAATTGGATGTGAATAAGAGTGGAAAAAATTGAAAAATGGTAAATTGGTTAATGAATGGATAATAATAAAAAAAGGTTAAAATGAATGGATATGGATATTAGGAAATGAACAATGGATTTGAAAATCAAAAGGTGGATAAGATCATGATTTAGCAAATGGGTAGCCAAATGAATCCAAAACCAATCCCAAACTTTTCCACGAGCCTCTGATAAAGTGCACACAGCTATCACTGAATAATCTTGCCATTTAAACAAAAAATCCAAATCAAACATCCTCTGAATCTTTGATCACAGGAATCCTCACATGAACTCTTGCTTGACAACCTGATGAAGTCTACAACTCAACCTTGAAAACAAAACCTAATTCACCTTGATGTACACTGATAAATCTTGAAGAAGATGACTTGAACTGAGAAGAAATTAAACCCTGATTCACACCAATGAACCTCTGACCAAAAGCCTTTGATGAATCCTCTGAACAAGAATATTACAAGTACCAGACTTCAAACTCTTGCAAATAGAAAACCCTTATTTAAAGAAATGTTGTAATCCCATGCCTTAGAAGACCAATGCATTATATGATTATGAATTATGACCTAATGAAAATGCAAATGAGTGCTAAACAAAAGCCCGGAAAAGGTAGGGAAAATTTTGGGGTGCTACAGCTGCCCCTATTCAATCAACTTGGACCTGAAAGGATGATAGCAACGACTTTCAGACGTTCAAGGTAGAAGGTGATTGAATACCAAAAGAACCTGGAAATTTGTAAACTGTGGGGAGAAAAGATGATTGGAGCCCAGTCACACCTCATCAAAGGGATTTGGCGGAAAAACAACATACCCAAAGAAAACACATCGTCAAAGGGGTTTAACGGAAAGAAAAGATACCTCATGGACCACATCGTCAAAGAATTGACGGAAAGACAGCCTGAACACCCGACCGAAGGGACACATTGTCATGGGTATGACAGAAAGAAAACCTGAACGAAGATAACACATCGTCATAGGGATGACAGAAAGGGAACCTGAACGAAGGAGACACATTGTCATAGGGATGACATAAAGGAAATATGAATGAAGGAGACACATTGTCATAGGGATGACAGAAAGGAAACATGTTTGAAGAAACACATCGTCAAAGAATTGACGGAAAAAAGATGAAAATATCCGAAGGTACGCAACCTGAGCTCGGAACACATTGTCAAAGGGGTTTGACGGAAAGAAACTGAACATATCTGAAGGTACACAACCTGAGCTCGGAACAAAACACATCCGAAGGTACGAAACCTGAGCTCGGAACACATCGTCAAAGGGGTTTGACGGAAAGAAATTGAACATATCCGAAGGTACAAAACCTGAGCTCGGAACACATCGTCAAAGGGGTTTGACGGAAAGAAATTGTCTGCTGAGGAATGGCTTGGCATTCTCTCTGGGGATATGTCACTGTTTTGACTGAAAATTGATTCGGGCTTTCGTGCAAGGTACCAAATCTGGCTTATGCTTCGCATGCATATGTTTGAATTTCTTTCTATGGCGTAATGCTCCATACGAAATGGAAATGCTACGCGTTTGAGGATGCAATGCAAATATGCTTACTATATGCAAAAGGACCCCTCCAGCAAAATAAATGCTGAAGAGAAGAGGCCAACTCCGCTGGGGATGATAAATTAAACTGTCTCCGAGGTCACAAACCCTACTGAGGAAGTCACACCGAGCGGCCTTCCTGATATAACCTTTGCTGAAGATGAAACCCAAAGAGAACTACCACTCTGTTGGGGATCAAGAATCTCAAACTGCTGAAGATGAAACCCACATATCGCTACTAAAAAGGTGCCAATAACCATTGGACTTGGAATCTGTCGGGGACGTCAATCACTGTTGACCAAGCCATTGAGATGACTAGCCCCAAACTCTGCTTGAGGAATGAAGTCAATAACACCGAACCTGCCGAGGAATATCATTGAACTTAACCTACCGCCGGGGAAATGCCCTTAACCTGCTGGGGAATACCAGCCACCACCAACAACTCTGCTTGAGGAATGATGTTTGACGACATCAACTCTGCTAAGGGACATCATTGAGTTTACTCCTCTGTTGGAGACTTACCTTCTACCCTTACTCTGCTGGGGAGATGGGAACCACTTTGCCACAAACTGGGGAAGCACAAACCCAACATTCTTATCCTGTACGGAGATATAAACTCTGGCTGAAGAGCAATAAATTTCACCAAGCTGGCTAGGGGAGTGTTGCACCCCAAAATTTTCCCTCCTTACTTTATTACTAACTGGCTTATGTTGCATTGCATTTTGCATTATCATATCATTGGTTCTTAGCATGGGGTCAAGGCGCCTGAGGCAGTGCTTCAGAGGGTCAAGCAAGAGTCCTGGTTTTGTCCAAGGGAGCTCAGGTGGATCATCCTCTCCTAACCAGTGCATAAATTAGGGTTTTGAGATTCTTGGGTTTATTGCTTCAATGGGCAAGTTCCTTGGGTTTTTATCATCATCAAATGGCATATATCATCTTTGTTGGAGAGGATACACACCATGTTCAGAGTAATTTGGATTTGGAGACTGTGTTATTTCCTCCTAGACTGAGGGTACCACAACTAGGGTTTGCTATAAAGTCAGTTTATTTCTGATTTTTTGGGCAAGACTTGATTCCATGGTACTCCTTGGGTCCCTAAGTACCTAGGGATGGGAGGTTGTCCATCAGTTTGGTTCAGGAGAGGTTCAATTGGCCAATGGATTGAGAATCAGGTGCATTGGGTAAAAGTCAACAGTGAGAGGGGAAGTCAACTGTGGAATTTTGAGGTTCTCTCCAAGGTTTTCAAGGTCTCACATCCTCATATGGTCTTCAAGGGTCAAGTTTCATACATATTTATCAGGAATCAGGAGTTGGTGCAAAGTTTCTAAATTTGGAAAGTGACCTATAATGAAAAGTTTCCATTTTTGGCAAGTTCCTGCACTGCATTCAACTTGACTTTTCACCATCAATAAAGCTTCAAATGAATTTTTCTCCAACATGAAATTTGAAGATCTTTTTCTCCTCTTTCCAACAAGTACTAGTGGGTCTCCATATCATTTATGAAACTCAACTTATGGTCAAAAGAAAGCAAAGTGGTTTTTAGGGTTTCATTTTCACAACTTTTAGATTTTGGGGACATATGGACCTATGATTAATTCCATTGCTTCAAGACATGTTCCAACATCCAAAAACAACTCCTAAGAAGCATTTTTGGCTTTTTAACCAAGTGGTTCCATGGCATATTTATCACTTATTCTCCATTATTCAAAATTCCCAAATTGTTTAAATCTCATGAATCAATTGTTTTCAAGGCCCAAGTTCCATTGAGGTGTAATTAGCAATCCAAATGAAAGTGATCCATCATGGAATTCTTAAGTATGCATGCATGGAGGAGGTGTACTTAACATAATGTGATTTTCCAAAATAATTAAAAAATCATTAAACAAGAAATCACCCAAGCCCAATTCATCATCAGAAGAAAACCCTAGCCTATTTAAACCCATCCATGCACTGGTTAGGGACAGATACACGTGCATTTGGAGGAGAACAACAACTTGTACCCTAATTCTTGAATTCAACAAATCTCACAATCTACAAGGATTTTCTTCAAAGTGCTTCCACAAATCTCTTCTTGGTGATTTCTAGAACACAACCCAACCACCATTCGCAGCCAAAAGCAAGGATTAGAGGTGCACCATCTCAGGTGGGTGAATTTTTTCGTGCTCCTAAAAATCTCCTTTTAAGCATGAATATTGATGTGTGATGAATGGGGATTGTCCTGATCTATTTATTTTTAATTTTGGATGTGTGGTTTGTTTGTAATATGGATTTCAAGTTTTGTGCCCTAATGGTTTTTCATTCGTTTTTTATTATACACTAACAATTTGAAATTTTTGATGCCATATTTGAGATCCTGACGAAATTCTGGTCAGAATGGTATACCCCTTTGCATTTTCTGGAAAAATATAGGTTGCAGGGTGGCGGCCGGAGCTAAGGCTCCGGCGAGGGATGGTGGTCCGGCGAAGGTATGTGGCTGGAGGAAGAAAAGATAATCTAAGCCATCCATGTTGCTGATCGGACGGTCCACGCGAGGCCACATTTTTTATTTTTGGTTTTTATTTTATTTAATCTCATGTTTATGACCCCATGGCCCTTACCGTGTACACCCATTCAATTCATTCCAATTTAATTACTTTTTGATTCAGTTGACTTATGCACGACCGTTTGATGGATCGTGTGGTTGAGATTGTGCCAGCAATTAAAAAAGGGCATGTGCTAGGCACATTGTCATACCCCAATTTTTGACCACTAAGATTTCCCATCATTGTGCAAATCATCAGCACAATATGGATGTACCTTTGTACCTCATTAGTCTCCCCAAAGGTGGGTGAGCATTCACTACAAACAGGATTTAGGGTTTCAAGCCCTCGCAGAGCTCTTAGACAAAGGGTCAATCAAGGAATGACATGATCTTCTACTTGTCTAGCCTCTCAAACATCCACAATGGATCAAGAGGACTCCCACTTCAAGGATTAAGCACAAGTTTGCTCCCTTCTAGGTGGATCAAGCCTCAGGATCGCCAGTGTCACCAAATTAGGGTTTGGTCGACTAGGGCCTCCAGATGGAAATTTTCCTCTGGGAATGAGCCAATGCTTCAAAGCATAACCTAAAATGCTCCATGAAACATCATAAACCCCATCATCAAGTCAATTTAGCCTCAGGGGATGCATACATCAAAAATCAGGAATTGGGTTTCTTGACCTAATTCACCCCTAAGTTGACTTTTGGGACAAATCATGAGCCAAGACCTCAAGACATGATTTGAGGGTCTCCAACATACCACGTTGATCCATTTGCAACAATGGATTGACCCAAGAAGCTTGAGCAACAAGTTTCAATTTCATCTGAACCACAGTTGGGGTTTCGCGGGAAAAGTCAACTGTAGCTTTGACTTTTGACCAGGACATGCTCCCAAGTCGTGGGACACGATTAAATACACCCTATAACACCCATGGAACATGTCCATCAATTTTGATTTAGGTCAAGGACATGATTTCCTGAAGAATCGCACGGTTTGGAATTCATCTGATAAAAAGTCAACTGTGCACAAAAGTCAAACTTTGACTTTTTGAGATTTTTCATAAAATGGTTTTTTAACCCTAAAATGATGTTAATGTGTGATTGGAATCATCATTCATCAAGAAAAATCAAAGAAAGTGGGATAACTTGTAAAAGGGGTAACCATAAAAACTTAGAAATTTTTCTAAGTTATGAAAAAAAGTGGCAAGGGTACCAACTTTGGAGGATCATAACTCCTAAAACACAAAGCCATTTTTCCCCATCCAAAGCTTGATTTGTAGCCCTCATTACCCTCTACAAAAACTTCAACTAGACCCTAAGTCTAATTCATTAAGGATTTTGAGTTATGCTTGGATCAAAATGGCTAAAAAGTTAAAATTGACATTTTTCAGCACAATGGCCCAACTTCAAGGCTGTTTTTGTCCATGATCCAAGTTGAACCAGGTCTAATGTTAAACATCAAAGTTGAATTATGTCATCTAAGCTGTCCGAAAAGTCCTAGAACGTCCATATAGCATACTCGAGCAGGGAGTTATGGATCTTACAAAATGGCTTGCTGAAGCTGAATTTTTCAAGGCAGATTTGCACATTTTTTGTGCCACACGAATTTTCAAGCCTTGTCATCAGTTTGGACACATCTAAGGATCAAATCCAAGTGGGATGATCTGATCCATGAACCTCCCAAGTCCAAGGAACAAAGAAAAGCATGCCAAAGCCTAGAAATCCCTAAAAGAGGGACAAAACTCCAATTTTGGTTTGGAGCATTTAATGGATGCTTAGAGGTGGCATGTACTGAGCCATTCTCATCTGAAATTAGTCAAGACTTATCCAAGACCAAGGGAACCAGCAGCCTGTGCCCTAACCTCTAGTCAATGGCTAGAGGAGACTTGGATTTCCATTGGCCAACATTGGCCAAACACCTGCTGTAGTTGTCATTCACTGTGGATCCCAAAACAAACTTGCTCCATTATAAATAGAGCTCATTTGTGCTAAGTTTGAGTACACCAAAGCCATCAAACAGATGCTTTCCTCAAATTCTCTCTTTCACTCCAAAATGCCTTCATTAGTAAGGAAATTCTGAGTTTTTGAGCTAGAGAGCAATTCCACTCAAACTAATCACACACACATCTCATATATATCATATGTAAGCTGTGCAAACCATCAAAAGTGACCTTTAATCACAACATCACAAAGTCACCTCTCAAAACATCAAAATGACACTTTTTTGCATTTTTCAAGCCATGTCTTGATTCAGTCACTTTCCAAACCAGATAAAACCTCAGACACACTCTAAATATCATCCTTGAACTATCCCAAATGGTGCCACACATCTGGAACACCATTTGAGAGAGTTGGCATTTTGGCCGTTTTTTACCATTTCGCGAGAAAGTGTACAAACTTGCTCCAGAGGTTTCCAGCCAATTCCAACCATCCTAAAAGCTTCTAAGAGGTCATTTGAGGTTGTCCAAAGCATCAAATCATTTCTGGAACAAAGCACTTGGAAGGTTGCCCAAAATCTCCAAAAAAGAGGTAAAATTCACAACTTGAATTCTTTGAATCATGCTTTCCTTTGTTGTCCACATACATGCATCATATTGAACAATTCTTGAGGTAAATATGTAGTCCTTAATGTGTACGTTGTGATCCTCCCACTGTTTGCATTTTGACATGTTTTTATGTGGAATTTTGGTTGTTTTGAAACCATGTTCAGTTCTGTCTTTTCTTCATTGGTGTGTTCTATACATTAAGTTTTAGTTTGCATGAGTAACACCATTGGATTCCTTGCGAAAAATCGGTCAAGATAGGTTTTTACGGATTTCAATTCCGATGAAAATTGAGAGAGTTACGCGCGTTGGAAATTTTATGCGAAACGGCATCGAATTAACGATAGCGGTTCTGTTTTTTTCGCTTTGTACAGTGAGTTTCCGAGTGCGTGAATAATACCATTGGATTCCTTGCGAAAAATCGGTCAAGATAGGTTTTTACGGATTTCAATTCCGATGAAAATTGAGAGAGTTACGCGCGTTGGAAATTTTACGCGAAACGGCGTCGAAAACAACGATAGCAGTTTTTGTTTTTTAATTTCTACGTTTTGTGCGTCGATTTTCCGTGTGCGTGAGTAATACCATTGGATTCCTTGTGAAAAATCGGTCAAGATAGGCTCTTGCGGATCTTGATTCGGTTAAAAATCGAGAGAGTTACGCGCGTTGGAAATTTTACGCGAAACGATGTTTTTACACGCAGCAGCTCTGGTTTTTTTTATCGCTGCATTTTGTACGTTGAGTTTCGGTGTGCGTGAGCGATACCATTGGATTCCTTGCGAAAAATCGGTCAGGATAGGCTTTTGCGGATCTTGATTCGGTTAAAAATCGAGAGAGTTACGCGTGTTTGAAATTCAACGCAGAACGATGTTTTTAATCGATAACAGTTTTTGTTTTTTAATTTCTGCGTTTTATACGTCGATTTTCCGCGTGCGTGAGTAATACCATCGGATTCCTTGCGAAAAATCGGTCAGGTAGGTACTTCCGGATTTTGATTCCGAAAATAATCGAGAGAGTTACGCGTGTTGGAAATTCGGCGCGGAACGGTATTTTAAAAAACGATAGCAGTTTTTTCTGCATTTTGTGCGTTGATTTTCCGTGCGCGTGAGTAATACCATCGGATTCCTTGCGAAAAATCGGTCAGGTAGGTACTTCCGGATTTTGATTCCGATAAAAATTGAGAGAGTTATGAATGTTTGAAATTTGATAAAAACGTGTTGAAAATTAAAGTTTCGGTACTCGTTTTTACCCCGAAAAAAATGTCGGAGATGATATTTTGATATCTTTCCTCTTTTTCTTACTTTTTATTTTCAAAACTCAACCAATTTTTTTCACATAGCAAAAAATCATCGTTTTCCAATTCGTACCCCATAATATTTTAATCAAAAAAAAAAAATAAATTATTTTTAATATATTTAAAAATAGTGTTTTAAATTGTTTTAAATGCTTTTAAAATGATTTCTTTTTTTTTTCTTGATTTTTAAAACCAAAATGATTTTAAATATTTATGTTGGTAAAATATTTTTTTTCATAAACTTTAATCATTATTTAATAATTTTATTTGATATTTTTATCATTTTTTACTTAATTTTTCTTGAAAAAATGCCTAAAAAATGAAATTGGGGTTTTCTTTGATTTTCACCCTAACAAATCTTTTTTAAACACTTGGGCCTCTAATAGAGTGTAAGACCCAATCCTTTTTTGACCAAATCATTTTTGAGCCACATTCATTGTATAAGCCCCGATACCGTAAAAAACAAACGGCGCGATCGTCGCCTTTTTAAGAAATAACCTTGGGCCTCTCCTCGAGCTATAAGACCCATTCAAAACTTTTGGGCCTCTATTAGAGTGTAAGACCCAGCCCTTTTTTAACGAAACAATTTTGGGCCTCAGCTATTGTATAAGTCCCGATACGTTAAAAATCTCGGTGCGATCGTCATTTTCAAACTGAAAATATTTTGGGCATCTCCCTGAGTTGTAAGCCCCATCTTTTGTACAAAAATACACTTTGGGTCTCTAATAGAGTGTAAGACCCAACCCCTCTTTTTTATATTTTCTTATTATTTTTTAATAATTTGGAAAATTAATAACTCCTTCAATTTTGATTATTTTTTATTAGTTCTTTTTCTGAAAAATCACAAAAATAGTAAAATATTTTATTCTACAAAAAAATCAAATTTATATTATTTATTTAATATAGTTGGTATTTTTGTGAATAAATTCATTTTTAATTGTTTTTAAGCATTTTAAAAGTGAATATTCATCTTGAAAATAAAGACTATGGGTCTTCCCTCGTGTTATAAGCCTCATTTATTTTCTTTAAACTCTTTGGGCCTCTAATAGAGTGTAAGACCCAATCCCTTTGTAAATACCAAAATTTTGGGCCTCAGTCACTTGTATAAGTCCCACAGTGTTTACAAAACCTCGGCGCAACCGTCGCCCTTTTCAAAATTAACCATTGGGCCTACCCTCGAGTAGTAAGACCCATTTCTTTTCTTAAAACTCACTTGGGCCTCTTGAGAGAGCGTAAGACCCATCCTTTTGTACAGAAAACCTTTTTGGGCCTCAGTCACTTGTATAAGTCCCTCTGTACAAATTCAACAGTGCGCTCACTGATAAAACCCTGGGCCTCTCCTTGAGCTGTAAGCCCCAAATCTTTCTTTTTCAAAGCACTTTCTCCTTTGATTTTGAATATACTGTTGTTTTCAATCTTTTTTTGTTGAACAACTAACCAAACAGCATGGAAGCTCTACAACCGAGTAAGTGTTTACCCGCTTTCATTTACCGCTTTCATATGTATATAACTGTATTGTGGGGCTGTTTCACTGTAAGTCTCCTTTCATAAACTCATATACATATAACTGTATTGTGGGGCTGTTTCGCTGTAAGTCTCCTTTCATAAAATCATATACATATAACTGTATTGTGGGGCTGTTTCGCTGTAAGTCTTCTTTCATAAACTCATATCAACTGTGTAATAATAGTATAGATATTTAGAGTTTCCCCGGCAACTACGTCTAGAACTTGGTGACGCCGTTTCGTTTATTAGTAGAAATAGACAACTAGATCCCCAATAGGATCACCAGATACAGTCTTCTCTTCGGCTGTCCTCATTAGGAATTGTCAAGAAACTCTACTCCCCAAGATGAATGTCTTCTCCGTGAATGGCATCTTTGAGTTTCTTCCAAATTCTCGAACTTTCCTGACTTGACCTATTCCTTGTAAATAGCTTGCCTTGAATTTCTCGGGGTTTGGGGACCCACGGGCTTCCTAAAAGCATCGGCCTCCTCTTGGGCATCGTACAAGGACCCACGGGCTTCTTAAAAGCAACCCCGCCTCCTCTTGGGCTTCGTACAAGGACCCTACGGCTTCTTAGAAGTATTCACAGCCTCCTCTTAGGCTTCGTATAATGATCTCTTCCTCCGGGAATGATAGCCTTCTCTTGGGCTTCGTACAAGGACCTCTCGGCTTCTTACAAGATTCCAGCCTCCTCTTGGGCTTCGTACAAATTGTCCCGACGACCTCCTAGAGGTATAGGAACAGAACCTAGTCATCCTCATAGAACAATCCTTTCATAGAGTCTACTACTGTTTCTCAAAGCATAGTACAAAAGATAAAACTCTAGACACGGACAGTCTAACTTCCTTGAGTCTCAAAGACATTCTCAAGTGACCCCTTTGTTAAATAGGAAGGAAACCCGTAGACTCGGACAGTCTTAATACCCTTCGGATTTCCCGCTTCCTTAAAGAACAGGAATAACCCGGATCCTCAAATCAAATCCCTGAGTACAGTGTTGCTCATATAAGAACTGATTTTCTCTTTTAAAATCAGTATATTGGATCTGTCACTCAACTGAAACAGTTACAATAGCCTTCATCTCGGGCTTCGTACGAGATACAAAGACTCTCTTGTTGAGTAAAACTTTTAGCCTCCATCTCGGGGTTCGTACGAGATACAAAAACACTCTCTTGTTGAGTATAAAAGACTCTCTTGTTGAGTCAAACCTTTTAGCCTCTCTCGGGCTTTGTACGAGACACATAAGAGACTCCCTCGTTGAGTCAATCACCCCTTTCGCCTCCATCTCGGGCTTTATACGAGATACAAAAAGGTTCTTATCGAGCCAAACAAACAAATAACCTCCATCTTGGGCTTTGTACGAGATACAAAGACTCCCTTGTTGAGTCAATCAAACCTTTAGCCTCCATCTCAGGCTTCGTAGGAGATACAAAGGCTCTCTTGTTGAGCCAGTCAAACTTTTAGCCTCTATCTCGGGCTTCGTACGAGATACAAAAGCACTCTCTTGTTGAGTATAAAAGATTCTCCTGTTGAGTCAACCCTTTTAGCCTCTCTCTCGGGCTTCGTACGAGACACATAAAAACTCCCTCTTGTTGGGCCGATAGCCTCCTCTTAGGCTTTGTATAAGAAAACCACTGGTTGATCCAATCAACCTTTTAGCATCAAAGTTGTGCCTCGTTCACAGTACACAAACATCAACAACTCCTTCCCCTTCATCTAATCGCTATAAGCGACAAGCCTCTGGATCATCTACATCCATGCCACTGTCCCTCTTTTAGCATGATAAATTCCTAAGGAAAGTTAGCATTGCTCTACACTGAGTTAAAGTCTTCTCCTTCAGGTTAAAATCCCCTTTATAGGAAATTATGGCATTGCTAGGATCCGCGTATCCCGGTTAAAGTAATTCTCCTTTATAACCAGTCACCCAACAGTTGTGACAGACAAACCCTTCTTTAGAGATGACAAATTCTCTCTAAAGTCGAGGTCCTTCAGCTTCACGTCTTGGGCTTTAAACAAGACACAAATAGACTTTTCAGCTTCACATCTTGGGCTTTGAACAAGATACAAATCACCTTTCGCTTCACGTCTTGGGCTTTGAACAAGACACCAAAAACAACCATTTCCTCCCATAGAATAGGAGGAACTACGAACGCTCTGATTTCCCTGTTTCGGTAAACGGGAATACGTAGGCATAAGATCGAAAGAAAAGATCTTAGCGAGCACAATCAACAAAAAACCCAAATCCCATATCTCCATCAATCAAAAGCAGTAATTCAAAAACATCAGTCCTAACATCCTAATCCTTGTTCCCCGCTAGAAAGTCCTAGAAAGAAAGAAAACCGTATTGGCGAAAATACAAATAACCAGTACAAAGGCCCCCCACATTGATAGCATTCGTAACCTAACAGACCGCTGTTTAAACTCAGTATGCAAGCAGGGTTAATTGGAGACATCTATTTCCCTTTCTTATTCAGCTCACAATAGGATAAAAAATGAATCGACCTGTAGTCAAAGCTCAAACCGCAGAGAGCGACCAGCGCTTAAGAACCGCATCCAAAGTCGCTCGCTACAGAAAAATGGCGCCCACCGTGGGGCGTAAAATTCTTTCTTAAACGTTTAAGGTGAAAACCTTGGACAAACCTTTTTTCTCTTCACTTGTGTGAATACCACAGATTGGGGCTTCCGCCGGGGAACCCATTTTCTGCTAGGAACTTAGGATTCTTAGCTTTATAAGTCTAGGATGTTTAGGACAAATATATATACTGCTTTTCCTAATTGCTATACGTGTTTATTTTTCTGCTAATGGGAATGCGGGTGATGCCGTATGTGGAAAGATTGAGTATACACTTAAGATAAGTGATGGCGACGGGGTCGACCATCAACCTCAGTGGAGGCTGACCAACGCAACCCATTCACTCTTCTAGCCAATGGGCCGGTTGTTAAGTCTGAGAAGCTGAGGAGCCAAACCCTTTTGTAGTTCGGAAACTATCGGAAATAGTTGTTACGCGATACTACCCTCATTTGAGACTGGTGATCTATTCTCGGTGAATGGCACTTACTCTAAGATTGCTCTACAACTCGCTGGCGATCCGCTTGTTGTTTTACTTTCCTGGGAGGAGCTGATGATAATGAGTACAGGTACAAAAATCACCCTAGTATAAACCTTTGGGGATGGGTAGAGCCTTGACTTCATGACAACGACCCTTTGACCCCATGTTTTTTCTATGTTTTTGTGTGCTGCATTCATGCATTCATTTAATAAAACATTAAAACATTCAAAAAAACTTCTCTTCTAGTCTCTCTGTTTTTCAAATTAAACTAAGACTGTGATTGCAAATATCAGAGAAAAGGATTGCACTTATGGATTTCGGTAGAAGGAGAACTCATACGTACACCTTCAAGGTTCCAAAACTAGAGGATTTGAGAAGGTTAGCAGGGATGATCACTAACCCTGAGGCTTTTAGAGCCAAGCACGGAGGTCTGCTACCGCTGTTAAGAGTCCATGTGATTGAGGGAATCATGGATGCCCTCATTCAGTTTTACGACCCGGTTTATCATTGTTTCACATTCCCGGATTACCAGCTAGCACCAACGCTGGAGGAGTATTCTCATTTGATTGATCTACATATCACTGATCGAGCTCCATTTTTTGGACTGGAAGAAATTCCAAAGAATCAGACAATTGCAAGAGCAATTCATTTGGACGAGTCTGAGGTTAGGACTCACATGACTACTAAGGGTGGCATCCAAGGTTTGCCAGCCCAGTTCTTGATGAAGAAGGCCCTGTATTTTGCCAGTATAGGAAACATGACTGCTTTTGAAAGCATCTTTGTCTTGCTCACCTACGGGTTATTTTTGTTTCCTAACATCAATAACTTCGTCGATATCAACGCCATTAAGGTTTTTCTCATTGGAAACCCTGTGCCGACTTTGCTCGCAGATGTGTATCATTCTGTACACTTAGGAAATTTGTACAACGGAGGGGAGATCACATGCTGTGTGCCTCTGCTTTATAAATGGTTTATCTCCCACTTGCCCAAGTCTGCTGCTTTTTGGGATTGCAAGAGTGTCTTACGTTGGTCGCAGAAGATCATGTCTCTTATCATCTCTGATATAGATTGGTGTAATAGGATTTATGAGGGAATCAGGATCATTGACCGTTGTGGAAACTTCCCCAACGTACCCCTCATAGGAACTAAAGGAGGAATCAACTATCACCCGGTATTGGTTCGTCGTCAATTTGGATACCCGATGAGGCTTGTTCCGTGCAACGCTCATCTGGAAGGTCTTTTCTTCAAGGAAGGAGAAAACGACATAGCACTAAAGACGGAAATAGTGCACGCTTGGAAACACGTTCATAAGAAAGGACGAGAGTCTCTGGGAAAACTGGACTGTGTCTCGGTGGAGCCTTATCTCCATTGGGTACAAACTAGAGCTCTCAAGCTAAAGATGCCTTATCCTCGTTACGGAATTCTTCCGCCAAGGGAATCTGTCATGTACTTCATGACAGAAGCTGAAAAGCTTCAGGTTACTCTCAACAAAGTTCAACGGGAGAGAAGGTCTTGGAAGAACAAGTACCGCACCCTCGATGTCGAGTGCATCAAAATACAACAATTACTGAAAGAGAAGGACGCTCTGATTGAAATTTTGGAGCAACATGCTGTAGAGAATCAAGACGACCAAAGGAATTTGCTCACTCCTTTCACTTGGCAAAGGAATGACAACCCGACAACGGCCCCAGAGCCCCGGTCAAAGAAAAGGAAGATACCAGAATCAGCACCCGGTTTCTCCTCAGAGAGGACTCGGGACCCATTAGCTTAGGTTTCTGTTTTTGCACTTTGTAATCTACTGTATTTCCATTTCTGTAATCCTTTGGAATTCAATAAAAAGGGGTTTCCCCACTGTTTGATATTTGCAATAAAATTGTCGAAGTTTATTTTGATTAAACCAAAAAAAACAATTAATATAATCATTGCATTCATCATTCTCACGTAACGCATTCTTCTTACCTACGAATCTCACGTTTGTGTCTCGGTTCTAGAGTCAAACTGTCTCATTCATACAATACTCGGGCCAATCGTCAGAAAAAGATGGATGATCTTGAGGAAGAAAACAGAGAGTTGAAAGAAGAGATCGACACTCTGAGAGAGGATATGAGAAAGCTTCGTAACGACATGCAAGCCATGGCAGAAGCTCAGCTGCAAAGAACTGTGATCTCAGAGATCACCTCAATGCCCATAGTGGAGAAGATTGATCCTAGGTATCAGATGCCGAAAGATCGTCCCTGGGGCATGCCTGTTAACTATATCCCGGAAGGATATGTTCCGCCGATCACTGAAGATCAGGGAATCACAACAGAAGCCGTTGGGCCTGAAGTTTATAAACTTCGGGAAAGCGAAGATGCCAGGGGCATACTGAAGACTCCTGAAGGTTACAAACTTCGGGAAACGCCAAGACTCACTGCCGTAGTCACGGTACCACCCCCTGTGGTGCACACTGTCCCGGAAGGACAGATTCCACCAATACCTGCTGGTAAAAAGGAAACTATGTTTGACCGAATGGATGAATTCCAGGAACAGTTCTTGGAAATGAAGAAGGAACTGCAAGCCATTCGCAGTTAGGATCTATTCGGAAAGGACGCCGCAGATCTCTGCTTGGTCCCAAATGTGAAAGTCCCGCACAAATTTTAAGTGCCCGACTTTGAAAAGTACAAGGGTAACTCTTGCCCTCAAAGCCATCTGGTGATGTACGCTCGGCGGATGTCAGCTCAGACGGAGAATCAGGACCTACTGATTCACTGCTTCCAGGATAGTTTAACCGGTGCCGCATTAAAATGGTACATGGTTTTAAACCGTGCCACGATCAGCACTTTCAGAGATCTTGGTACTGCTTTCGTCCAACAATACAAATACAATTTGGACATGGCACCCGACAGAGATCAACTCAGATCAATGTCACAAAAGGACAAGGAAACCTTTAAGGAGTATGCTCAAAGGTGGCGTGGAATTTCCGCTCAAATTTGTCCGCCTCTTGAGGAAAAAGAGATGACAAAAATCTTCTTAAAGACCTTAAGCTCATTTTACTATGACCGAATGGTTGCCAGTGCGCCCAGTGATTTCACCGAGATGGTCGGCATGGGCGTACGTCTTGAGGAAGCCGTCCGAGAAGGACGTTTGGTAAAAGACACTGGATCGACGAGCGGTACTAAAAAATACGGCAGTGCTCTTCCTAAGAAAAAAGAGCAAGATATTAGGAATATCTCTCTCGAAAAGCAAAGGCTTCGATATCAACCAGTAGCGGCTGTGACTCCTGCTGTCAACCTTGCGCCTATTCCTACGTATCAACCTCAGGTTGCGCAGAGCCAACCTGATCAGCAAAGGACACAACAACCTCTTCAGCAGGCTCGTCCTCCATACAATAACAACCGTACAACACGACCACCAGGATTTGATCCTATACCCATATCGTACGCAGAACTGTTTCCGTTACTGCTAGCCAAGGGGCACATTCAGACTAAGTCCCCTCTTACAGTTCCAGAAAATCCACCTTTTTGGTTTAAGGCGGATCAGACGTGCCCTTATCATCAAGGAGGTTCAGGGCATAACATAGAGATTGTCTCAATTTCAAATCCGACGTGCAAAAACTTGTTAGGAGCGGGGTCTTATCTTTCAAAGATACGAATCCCAATGTTCTCACGAACCCGCTGCCTCAACATGAGAAAGCTGCAGTCAACCTGATTGAGAAAGAGACTAACAATGTCTATCAAATTCACGATGTACTCTTGTTGAAAACCAATCTGGTCAAGATGCATTGTAGACATAGTGGATATGGCCATGTGCCACCTCATAACTATCACCAGTGTGATATCTGCTCTAAAGATAACCAAGGATGTTCGGTAGTGCAATCAGCTCTACAGGAACAGATGGATCTCGGATGGATCCAAGAGTACCGAGTTCGTGGAGTTAACATGGTTTACACGAATTCTAACGTCATTCAGAACCACGACATCTGTGCAATGAATGTCAACTTGGTGGCGATGCACTCAAGGCAAAGCCAGTATCATAATCTGTCGCTGCACGATTACAATTCCTGTCTAACTTGCTCGGTCAACAAACAAGGATGCTCTTTCATACAAGAGGCCCTCCAGTGTCAGATGGATCTTGGATGGATCCAAGACTACCATGATAGGAATTCCTATCAGATCAATATGGTTCAAATCTTTGACATTCGCATGTTGAATACCAACTTGGTAGAGTTACATGCGGAGCAGGTCCGACTTAGATTCTTAATATCACATGACTATCAAAGCTGTAAAGTAGGTTGCGAAAACGATCAAGGTTGTACCCTTGTCCAGGAGGCACTTCAACACTTGTTAAATCATTGGTGGATGCCAATCTACATGGATGAAGATACTCAGCAAATTAGTATCAGTAACAGGAATCCTACTCGGCGTCAAAGACAGGATGTCCGATCTGTGGAAACTAACCTAGTGAGGTTACATTGTATTCAAAGTGGGCGTGGCCAGGTGCCACCACACAACTATGACAGTTGTAGCGTCTGTTCGGAAAGTAACCAAGGGTGTTACCTTGTGAGAGCAGCTCTTCAGGGTCAGGTCGATCGTGGAGAAATTCGTCCATATCTGGGTTCTGGACCCATCAATTGGACGCCGAACTACCTTGCCAATCAAGTCGAGGATGTTGTCACAATCTCTGGTCATCACCAGACCCGGGATGTTTTTGCCATCATCCCTCTACTTGACGAATCTAAAGTTCCCAACCGGGAAGGGATCGAGATTACTTACGATGGTCAGAAAAATCAGAAGGTTCCCGTAGTCATCTATCTACCGGGACCACTACCGTATAAATTAACTAAGGCAATCCCTTACAAATACGGTGCAACGATAATTGAGAATGGAAAGGAAATTCCATTACCCTCCATTGTGAACATTGCAGACATCAGTCGAGTAACACGGAGTGGTAGAATCTTTAACCGAGGGGTTGGGGAAGTTAACAAAGAAAAGGAACTTCAGACAGAAGCTCCCAATCTATCAGTCGGTCAATCCAGTAATCCCGACCTTTCAAAAAACAATGATGAGATGCTGAAGCTCATCCAAAGGAGTGAATATAACATTGTCGATCAACTGTTACAGACTCCTTCAAAGATCTCGGTATTATCACTGTTACTCAGTTCAGAAGCCCACAGGGAGGCTCTACAGAAAGTCTTAGAGCAAGCTTTTGTGGAACAGGATGTAACCATCAGACAGTTCGATAGCATTGTCTCTAACATCACTTCCTGCAATAATTTGGGATTTAGTGATGAAGAATTACCTGAAGAAGGTTGCCGTCATAACATGGCGCTCAATATCACAGTTAACTGCCAGGACGATGCTTTAGCCAGCGTACTGGTAGACACAGGGTCAGCCCTGAATATTATGCCTAAGTCCACCTTGATGCAATTATCATTCAAGGGCCTTCCGATGAGAGTCAGTGAGGTCGTCGTCAAAGCATTCGACGGATCCAGAAAAACAGTTATCGGCGAAGTTGATCTTCCCATAACTATTGGTCCTCACACTTTCCAAGTCACTTTCCAGGTCATGGACATCCGGGCAACATACAGTTGTTTATTAGGAAGACCTTGGATACATCAGGCTGGAGCGGTTACTTCAACCCTCGACCAAAAGCTAAAGTTCGTCAAGAACGGCCAACTTGTCACAGTCTGTGGAGAACATGCCTTGCTCGTGAGTAACTTATCATCATCTACTCGTGTGGAACCCGAGGAGGTTATTGGAACTCAGTTCCAAGCACTGTCGGTGAGCAAGGATAATCAGTTCAAAGAAGGAACTTCGATTTCTTCATACAACGATGCTATCAAAGCGGTCGAGAGTACCGATACGACAGGATGGGGACAGCTTGTCATTCCCATTGACAATAAAACAAAGAAGGGTCTTGGTTTTTCTGTAACCTGTGCCCAGACAGCTGCCAATGATGAAAGTCTTCATCCCCTTCAAAACTTCTTCCACAGTGGAGGTTTTCTTCACCCAGTGTCTCAGACAGTTCATGCTATCAATGAGGAAGATCCCTCTGACACAGATAAAGAATGGAAGTCCTACCTTAACAAGGACGGTTATATGTCTCAGGAAGAGGTGCCTATGCCTTTTTGCTTTCCTACAGAAAGTCCAAGATTTATACCAAGATCAGATGTAGAAATGATCTATGGAGATTGTGATCCGGAAGGATGCCGTGCTCCGCCAAATTCATTAGAGGAAGACACTCTGATGAAAGACAACTTTGATCACAATTACTATGGCCCGATGGATGGCCTGCCAATGTGGCAGCCTTACCCAGGAAACTTGGGGCAAGAGAGTCAGCCGAACAATGAAAATCAGTTGATCGTCGTTGAACAGAATACCTGTGTCCCCACCATGTCATGGGATCAACACTCAGGTCATTCGGAAACTACTCAACATAAAGATGAATTCGCAACGTTTGCAGGACTAGAATTCATCAACTATGCTTTCCCTGAGGTCAACGTCATCGAGAGGGATGACTCCTCCAGTTCCAAAGAAGTTTGGGACACCTTGGGACAACCGAGTGGAAAATACGACTATATGGTCAAGTACACCGCTCCCGAAAGCTCTCGTATCAGGCTCGAAGATATCCAGCCAACTGGATGGGGAGATACAGCTGAGAGCACAAATGCTATGCAAAATACAACAGAGGAATCCTCCTACGACAACTCTGCCTGGGAGACAGATTCTAATGATCCTGCTCCACCAGAAATCAGCGTCATTTCTGAAGACAAATCAAGGAAGGTGCCAGACTTTGTGATTCACCGAGGAGTTCGCCGCCAATGGGTTGCTGTCGATGTCCCGAAGGCCGTTCACCAGTCAAAGTAATTGCCATCTTTAACCTTTCACCCTGCCCAGGTGAAACAGATGTTTTGATAGGGCTCGCTTTCTGTAAATTTCCCTCTTCGCTTTGCCCGAAGCGACAGAGTTTTGTTTTATAGGGCTGTAGTTTCAAGATTCGACTTGTTCATTAATAAAATAACGTCGTTCTGTAATTTCCGCATTAATTGCTGTTTTCTCTTTTTGCTTTTTTTTTCCAGAAAATGGTAATCCTAAAAAACAATTCAAAAATAAAAACAAGCAGTAAAATAAATACACTGCACACACTTGCATTTTCTCTATCTCTTCTAAACACGAATCATCACGTCATGCAGATTGCTTATTTTACACCCCATTGAAACATACGATCCGATGCCTTCTCCCAACTTTGAGTTCCCGGTATTCGAGGCTGAAGAAGAAGTTGACAACGAAATTCCATAAGAGATCTCCCGACTACTCAGACAAGAGGAAAGGTTCATTGAACCTCACAAAGAACCGTTGGAAACGATAAACTTGGGTTCAGAGCAAGAGAGAAAAGAAATCAGGATTGGGGCACTGCTCAGTCCAACTGCCAGAGAGGGTTTGATAAAGCTTCTCAAAGAATTCCCCGATGTATTCGCTTGGTCCTATCAGGATATGCCAGGGTTGGATACCAGCATCGTGGAACATCACTTACCGCTAAGATCGGAATGTCCGCCAGTAAAGCAAAGGTTGAGACGCACTCACCCGGACATGGCCATCAAAATCAAAGAGGAGGTACAGAAACAAATTGACGCGGGTTTCCTTGCTACATCTGAATATCCTCAATGGTTAGCCAACATCGTACCCGTTCCCAAAAAGGATGGAAAGGTCAGAATGTGTGTTGATTACAGAGATCTAAACAAGGCAAGTCCAAAGGATGACTTTCCTTTACCACACATTGACATGCTGGTTGACAGCACAACAAAGTTCAAAGTATTCTCCTTCATGGATGGATTCTCGGGCTATAACCAGATCAAAATGGCGCCAAAAGACATGGAGAAAACTTCGTTCATTACCCCATGGGGCACCTTTTGTTACAAGGTAATGCCGTTCGGTTTGAAGAACGCCGGGGCAACCTATCAAAGGGCTATGACTACTCTGTTTCATGACATGATACACAAAGAAATCGAAGTGTATGTCGATGATATGATTGCAAAATCAAAAACAGAGAGTGAGCACGTTGAACATCTGTCAAAATTGTTCGAACGTCTAAGAAAATTCAAGCTCCGCTTGAATCCCAACAAGTGCACCTTCGGTGTCCGTTCAGGGAAACTCTTAGGGTTCATCGTCAGCCAGAAAGGAATTGAGGTTGATCCTGACAAGGTCAGGGCCATTCAAGAAATGCCTTCTCCGAAAACTGAAAAACAAGTCAGAGGATTCCTGGGACGTTTGAACTACATCTCCAGATTCATATTCCTCATGACCGCGACATGCGCGCCGATCTTCAAGTTACTCAAAAAGAACCAGGATTGCATTTGGTCAGAAGATTACCAAACCGCCTTCGACAGTATCAAGGAATATTTGTTGAATCCTGAAGGAAGACCACTGATCATTTACCTCACAGTCCTAGAGGGCTCAATGGGATGTGTACTTGGCCAACAAGACGAAACTAAAAGGAAAGAGTCTGCCATCTACTATCTAAGCAAGAAATTCACCGACTGCGGGACTCGATACACGATGCTTGAGAAAACTTGTTGCGCTTTGGCTTGGGCAGCCAAACGTCTTCGCCAGTACATGATTCGTCATACTACTTGGTTGGTCTCCGAAATGGATCCAATCAAGTACGTTTTCGAAAAACCTTCTCTCACGGGAAGAATTGCCCGTTGGCAGATGCTGTTATCAGAATATGACATAGAGTACCACGCTCAGAAAGCCGTTAAAGGAAGTATTTTAGCCGATCATTTGGCTCATCAACCGATTGACAATCAAGAATCAATCGGGTTTGACTTCCCAGACGAAGATGTCATGTATCTAAAAATGAAAGATTGCGATGAACCACTACCCAGTGAAGGGCCAGAACCAGGTTCCCAGTGGGGACTTATCTTTGACGGCGCAGTCAATCATTATGGAAACGGAATTGGGGCAATCATTGTTACCCCTCAGGGTACCCACATTCCTTTCACCGCTCGACTTACGTTCAAATGTACGAACAACGAGGCCGAATACGAAGCTTGTATTATGGGTCTCGAAGAAGCGATTGATTTAAGGATCAAAAACTTGGACGTATATGGCGACTCAGCCCTGGTTATCAATCAGATAAAAGGAGATTGGAACACATACCAATCAGGATTGATTCCTTACAAAGACTATGCAAGAAGGTTGTTACCCTTCTTCAACAGAGTCGACTTTCATCACATCCCTCGTGATGAGAATCACATGGCTGATGCATTAGCCACTCTCTTTTCCATGATTAGTGTAGGTCAATGGAATGACATACCTAAGATCGACATCATGCGCCTTGAACAGCCCGCTTACATCTTCGCGATTGAAGCAGTCATAGACGACAGACCTTGGTATCACGATATCAAATGCTTCCTTCAGAAACAAGAGTACCCATCTGGGACACTCAGAAAAGACAGGAAAACCCTCAAAAGATTGGCTGGAAACTTCTTCCTGAGTGGTGACACTCTTTATAAGAGAAATTTTGACATGGTCTTGCTCCGATGCGTCGACAGACCAGAAGCAGACATGCTTATGAAAGAAATTCATGAAGGATCCTTTGGCACTCATGCCAACGGATACACAATGGCCAGAAAAATTTGGAGAGCAGGGTATTATTGGTTGACCATGGAATCTGACTGCTACAAGTACATGAGGAGGTGTCACAAGTGTCAGATATACTCCGACAAAATTCATGTACCGCCATCACATCTCAAAGTTCTTTCTTCCCCGTGGCCTTTTCCATATGGGGAATCGACATGATTGGTATGATTGAGCCCAAGGCTTCAAACGGACATCGGTTCATCCTTGTAGCCATTGATTATTTCACCAAGTGGGTCGAAGCAGCGTCATACGCCAATGTAACCTGACAAGTGGTGGTCCGATTTATCAAAAACAATATCATCTGCCGTTATGGTGTTCCAAGCGAGATCATTACTGATAATGGATCTAACTTGAACAATAAGATGATGAAAGAGTTGTGTGCAGAGTTTAAGATCGAACACCATAACTCATCTCCCTACCGACCCAAGATTAACAGAGCGGTAGAAGCGGCTAACAAGAACATCAAGAAGATCGTTCAAAAGATGGTTGTAACCTATAAAGATTGGCACGAAATGCTACCCTTTGCTCTTCACGGTTATCGAACATCTATCCGCACTTCAACAGGGGAAACCCCTTTCTCTCTAGTATATGGCATGAAGGCAGTTCTCCCCATAGAAGTAGAGATCCCATCAATCCGGGTATTGATGAAAGCGAAGCTCACCGAAGCTGAATGGTGTCAAAGTCGACACGACGAACTGAACCTGATCGAAGAGAAGCGAATCACGACACTATGCCACGGTCAGTTGTATCAATAGAGAATGAAGAGGGCGTTCGACAAAAAGGTCTGACCTCGTGTTTTCAGAAAAGGAGACCTCGTGCTCAAGAAGATACAATCATTTCTCACTGACTCTCGGGGCAAGTGGACTCCGAATTATGATGGCCCCTATGTGGTCACGAAAGCTTTCTCAGGCGGCGCCTTGAGACTTGCAACCATGGACGGAGAGGAATATGCCTACCCCACGAATGTTGATGTAGTCAAGAAATACTTCGCCTAAACTAAAAAAAAACGTCTCGGTGGATTGAAAACCCGAAAGGGCGGTCCAGGAAAAAGTTAGAGACATGAAAAAAACATCCCGGTGGATTGGAAACATCATAGTACAATCCAGGAAAAAATTAGGGATAATGACAAGTAACTATGTTCAACAGAGGCAAGTCCCTCAGCAGCAGTTACAACATCCATCGGAGGAAAACTCCAGTCAAGGTCATCTTCGACAGAAGCTCAGGGTGTCCCGAATTCAAAGTTAGTAGAAGGATAACGGTCGTTATGTTTCAACGTAGCCCTTTTCCCTGTAAATTACCATTTTCTAACTTTGTATATACTCTTTGGAATCACGCGTCTGGCTGATCTCCATCTTATCAATAAAATTTGGGCCCTTGTGCTTTTGTTTGTAATTCTTATTTGTTTTAGCTTTACAGAACGACGTTGTTAACATGATTAACGATTCTTGAAATAAAACAAAAATGAATTTACTTGTTAAAACTTTTTCTGCTTTTTAATAAAGATGGCAATTTCTTTTGACTGTTGAACATCGAAAGAACATCAATCGCGTCTCCAAAGGTGTTCGAACCTCAAAGTCCAGAATCAAAGTACTCCTTCTAAACCAGTACGCCTGAATGAAGGATCAATAATGTCAGAGACCATGTTCCATCTGACATCTTCGGCCGAGTTCTCATCTCCTAAGCCCGACCAGCGTCACCCCCAACAGGGACCGTTTCTCCTAAGCAAGGCAGAATTGCTATCTTGAACCAGCGATATTTCTACACGCCCCGCGGTGGCCGAGTATCCAATCGTGTTCATCCCTTAGTCTGTATGTTGCGTCAGTTTTGTCCGCATATACATATATACATCATGCATGATTGATTTGCATTCACATTCATATTGCATCACTATCACTCTAGTCGTTCTTATCCCCTAGTGATAAGTCCTCTCAATCGAGTTGTCAGACCTTTCCTCGTTAGGAAGTGAATCATCTAAGCAATCTCTCTCCCGTTTATCTCTAGATTAGAGACGGTCCTTGACCACTTTGATAACTTGAACCTCTGAGAAATAAGAAAACTTTCAACAAATGTCACTCTTCGCCATCGAAGACGATATCCTTGCTTTCCCGGATTAAGGAAAATCCCCAGAGAAAGCCTCTTAATCAGAGATTCGGCGGTACGACAGTTTTTCTCCAAAAAAATCACTGATGAAAAGGTCATCGGCACCTCAAAATTGGATCCCATCATATGGCGTTTCTCCGGAAAGATCCCGAGAAAAGTATGATGTAAGCCCCCAAACGAAAACAGTCTCTCAAGAGACTCGCTTTCCCCAGTAGAATTGACAAATGGCGTCTCCAAAATAGAGAAGTTTGTGTACCTCTACAATTCAGACGAATGGGTTCCCCAGCAAGTCTGACATCAAATCTTTTCCCACTCAAATGGCATCTCCCCAGGAAAATTCGGCGAGAAGTTTGAGGAAAACCGCTACTAATAGCGTTCCTTGTCAAGAAAGTTTATTGACAAAAGAAACTGAGACCAGTTCCTTGGTAGGAAACCAGGATCGAGGGGAAGTTTATTTCAGCAACTAAGACCATGTCCTTGGTAGGAAACCAGGATCGAGGGGAAGTTTATATTAGAAACCGAGACCAGATCCTTGGTAGGAAACCAGGATCGAGGGGAAGTTTATTTCAAAAGAAAACTGAGACCAGCTCCTTGGCTGAAGACCAGGATCGAGGGGAAGTTTACCTTTTCTAAGCATCTTCGCTTAGCTAAAGAAGATGAATGCGTAAGCTACCATTCATAACCACCATCAAAATTTCGGGTATTCCGATATTTAATCCTCTTGCACCCCGAATGCCCGAATACCTTCGTCATTCACACCTTCGAGTCCAAGAAGATTAAATAGGGGCATCTGTCATACCCCAAATTTTGACCACTAAGATTTCCCATCATTGTGCAAATCATCAGCACAATATGGATGTACCTTTGTACCTCATTAGTCTCCCCAAAGGTGGGTGAGCATTCACTACAAACAGGATATAGGGTTTCAAGCCCTCGCAGAGCTCTTAGACAAAGGGTCAATCAAGGAATGACATGGTCTTCTACTTGGCTAGCCTCTCAAACATCCACAATGGATCAAGAGGACTCCCACTTCAAGGATTAAGCATAAGTTTGCTCCCTTCTAGGTGGATCAAGCCTCAGGATCGCCAGTGTCACCAAATTAGGGTTTGGTCGACTAGGGCCTCCAGATGGAAATTTTCCTCTGGGCATGAGCCAATGCTTCAAAGCATAACCTAAAATGCTCCATGAAACATCATAAACCCCATCATCAAGTCAATTTAGCCTCAGGGGATGCATACATCAAAAATCAGGAATTAGGGTTTCTTGACCTAATTCACCCCTAAGTTGACTTTTGGGACAAATCATGAGCCAAGACCTCAAGACATGGTTTGAGGGTCTCCAACATACCACGTTGATCCATTTGCAACAATGGCTTGACCCAAGAAGCTTGAGCAACAAGTTTCAATTTCATCTGAACCACAATTGGGGTTTCGCGGGAAAAGTCAACTGTAGCTTTGACTTTTGACCAGGACATGCTCCCAAGTCGTGGGACACGATTAAATACACCCTATAACACCCATGGAACATGTCCATCAATTTTGATTTAGGTCAAGGACATGATTTCCTGAAGAATCGCACGGTTTGGAATTCATCTGATAAAAAGTCAACTGTGCACAAAAGTCAAACTTTGACTTTTTGAGATTTTTCATAAAAATGGTTTTTTAACCCTAAAATGATGTTAATGTGTGATTGGAATCATCATTCATCAAGAAAAATCAAAGAAAGTGGGATAACTTGTAAAAGGGGTAACCATAAAAACTTAGAAATTTTTCTAAGTTATGAAAAAAAGTGGCAAGGGTACCAACTTTGGAGGATCATAACTCATAAACCACAAAGCCATTTTTCCCCATCCAAAGCTTGATTTGTAGCCCTCATTACCCTCTACAAAAACTTCAACTAGACCTAAGTCCAATTCATTAAGGATTTTGAGTTATGCTTGGATCAAAATGGCTAAAAAGTTAAAATTGACATTTTTCAGCACAATGTCCCAACTTCAAGGCTGTTTTTCTCCATGATCCTAGTTGAACCAGGTCTAATGTTAAACATCAAAGTTGAAGTACGTCATCTAAGCTTTCCGAAAAGTCCTAGAACGTCCATATAGCATACTCGAGCAGGGAGTTATGGATCTTACAAAATGGCTTGCTGAAGCTGAATTTTTCAAGGCAGATTTGCACATTTTTTGTGCCACACGAATTTTCAAGCCTTGTCATCAGTTTGGACACATCTAAGGATCAAATCCAAGTGGGATGATCTGATCCATGAACCTCCCAAGTCCAAGGAACAAAGAAAAGCATGCCAAAGCCTAGAAATCCCTAAAAGAGGGACAAAACTCCAATTTTGGTTTGGAGCATTTAATGGATGCTTAGAGGTGGCATGTACTGAGCCATTCTCATCTGAAATTAGTCAAGACTTATCCAAGACCAAGGGAACCAGCAGCCTGTGCCCTAACCTCTAGTCAATGGCTAGAGGAGACTTGGATTTCCATTGGCCAACATTGGCCAAACACCTGCTGTAGTTGTCATTCACTGTGGATCCCAAAACAAACTTGCTCCATTATAAATAGAGCTCATTTGTGCTAAGTTTGAGTACACCAAAGCCATCAAACAGATGCTTTCCTCAAATTCTCTCTTTCACTCCAAAATGCCTTCATTAGTAAGGAAATTCTGAGTTTTTGAGCTAGAGAGCAATTCCACTCAAACTAATCACACACACATCTCATATATATCATATGTAAGCTGTACAAACCATCAAAAGTGACATTTAATCACAACATCAAAATGACACTTTTTTGCATTTTTCAAGCCATGTCTTGATTCAGTCACTTTCCAAACCAGATAAAACCTCAAACACACTCTAAATATCATCCTTGAACTATCCCAAATGGTGCCACACATCTGGAACACCATTTGAGAGAGTTGGCATTTTGGCCGTTTTTGACCATTTCGCGAGAAAGTGCACAAACTTGCTCCAGAGGTTTCCAGCCAATTCCAACCATCCTAAAAGCTTCTAAGAGGCCATTTGAGGTTGTCCAAAGCATCAAATCATTTCTGGAACAAAGCACTTGGAAGGTTGCCCAAAATCTCCAAAAAAAAGGTAAAATTCATAACTTGAATTCTTTGAATCATGTTTTCCTTTGTTGTCCACATACATGCATCATATTGAACAATTCTTGAGGTAAATATGTAGTCCTTAATGTGTACGTTGTGATCCTCCCACTGTTTGCATTTTGACATGTTTTTATGTGGAATTTTGGTTGTTTTGAAACCATGTTCAGTTCTGTCTTTTCTTCATTGGTGTGTTCTATACATTAAGTTTTAGTTTGCATGAGTAACACCATTAAATTCCTTGCGAAAAATCGGTCAAGATAGGTTTTTACGGATTTCAATTCCGATGAAAATTGAGAGAGTTACGCGCGTTGGAAATTTTACGCGAAACGACGTCGAATTAACGATAGCGGTTCTATTTTTTTCGCTTTGTACAGTGAGTTTCCGAGTCCGTGAATAATACCATTGGATTCCTTGCAAAAAATTGGTCAAGATAGGTTTTTACGGATTTCAATTCCGATGAAAATTGAGAGAGTTACGCGCGTTGGAAATTTTACGCGAAACGGCGTCGAAAACAACGATAGCAGTTTTTGTTTTTTAATTTCTGCGTTTTGTACGTCGATTTTCCGTGTGCGTGAGTAATACCATTGGATTCCTTGTGAAAAATTGGTTAAGATAGGCTCTTGCGGATTTTGATTCGGTTAAAAATCGAGAGAGTTACGCGCGTTGGAAATTTTACGCGAAACGATGTTTTTACACGCAACAGCTCTGGTTTTTTTATTGCTGCGTTTTGTACATTGAGTTTTTGCATGCGTGAGCGATACCATTGGATTCCTTGCGAAAAATCGGTCAAGATAGGCTTTTGCGGATCTTGATTCGGTTAAAAATCGAGAGAGTTACGCGTGTTTGAAATTCAACGCGGAACGATGTTTTTAATCGATAACAGTTTTTGTTTTTTAATTTCTACGTTTTATACGTCGATTTTCCGCGTGCGTGAGTAATACCATCGGATTCCTTGCGAAAAATCGGTCAGGTAGGTACTTCCGGATTTTTATTCCGATAAAAATCGAGAGAGTTACGCGTGTTGGAAATTCGGCGCGGAACGGTATTTTCAAAAACGATAGCAGTTTTTCTGCATTTTGTGCGTCGATTTTCCGTGCGCGTGAGTAATACCATCGGATTCCTTGAAAAAAATTGGTCAGGTAGGTACTTCCGGATTTTGATTCCGATAAAAATTGAGAGAGTTATGAGTGTTTGAAATTTGATAAAAACGTGTTGAAAATTAAAGTTTCGGTACTCGTTTTTACCCCGAAAAAAATGTCGGAGATGATATTTTGATATCTTTCCTCTTTTTCATACTTTTTATTTTCAAAACTCAACCAATTTTTTTCACATAACAAAAAATCATCGTTTTCCAATTCGTACCCCATAATATTTTAATCCAAAAAAAATAAAAAATAAAATATTATTTTTAATATATTTAAAAATAGTGTTTTAAATTGTTTTAAATGCCTTTAAAATGATTTCTTTTTTTTTTCTTGATTTTTAAAACCAAAATGATTTTAAATATTTATGTTGATAAAATATTTTTTTCATAAACTTTAATCATTATTTAATGATTTTATTTGATATTTTTATCATTTTTTAATTAATTTTTCTTGAAAAAATGCTTAAAAAATGAAATTGAGGTTTTCTTTGATTTTCACCCTAACAAATCTTTTTTAAACACTTGGGCCTCTAATAGAGTGTAAGACCCAATCCTTTTTTGACCAAATCATTTTTGGGTCTCATTCATTGTATAAGCCCCGATACCGTCAAAAACAAACGGCGCGATCGTCGCCTTTTTAAGAAATAACCTTGGGCCTCTCCTCGAGCTATAAGACCCATTCAAAACTTTTGGGCCTCTATTAGAGTGTAAGACCCAACCCTTTTTTAACGAAACAATTTTGGGCCTCAGCTATTGTATAAGTCCCGATACGTTAAAAAGCTCGGCGCGATCGCCATTTTCAAACTGAAAATATTTTGGGCATCTCCCTGAGTTGTAAGCCCCATCTTTTGTACAAAAATACACTTTGGGCCTCTAATAGAGTGTAAGACCCAACCCCTCTTTTTTATATTTTCTTATTATTTTTTAATAATTTGGAAAATTAATAACTCCTTCAATTTTGATTATTTTTTATTAGTTCTTTTTCTGAAAAATCACAAAAATAGTAAAATATTTTATTCTACAAAAAAATCAAATTTATATTATTTATTTAATATAGTTGGTATTTTTGTGAATAAATTCATTTTTAATTGTTTTTAAGCATTTTAAAAGTGAATATTCATCTTGAAAATAAAGACTATGGGTCTCCCCTCGTGTTGTAAGCCCCATTTCTTTTCTTTAAACTCTTTGGGCCTCTAATAGAGTGTAAGACCCAATCCCTTTGTAAATACCAAAATTTTGGGCCACAGTCACTTGTATAAGTCCCACAGTGTTTACAAAACCTCGGCGCGACCGTCGCCCTTTTCAAAATTAACCATTGGGCCTACCCTCGAGTAGTAAGACCCATTTCTTTTCTTAAAACTCACTTGGGCCTCTTGAGAGAGCGTAAGACCCATCCCTTTGTACATAAAACCTTTTTGGGCCTCAGTCACTTGTATAAGTCCCTCAGTACAAATTCAACAGTGCGCTCACTGATAAAACCCTGGGCCTCTCCTTGAGCTGTAAGCCCCAAATCTTTCTTTTTCAAAACACTTTCTCCTTTGATTTTGAATATACTGTTGTTTTCAATCTTTCTTTGTTGAACAACTAACCAAACAGCATGGAAGCTCTACAACCGAGTAAGTGTTTACCCGCTTTCATTTACCGCTTTCATATGTATATAACTGTATTGTGGGGCTGTTTCACTGTAAGTCTCCTTTCATAAACTCATATACATATAACTGTATTGTGGGGCTGTTTCGCTGTAAGTCTCCTTTCATAAACTCATATACATATAACTGTATTGTGGGGCTGTTTCGCTGTAAGTCTTCTTTCATAAACTCATATCAACTGTGTAATAATAGTATAGATATTTAGAGTTTCCCCGGCAACTACGTCTAGAACTAGGTGACGCCGCTTCGTTTATTCGTAGAAATAGACAACTAGATCCCCAATAGGATCACCAGATACAGTCTTCTCTTCGGCTGTCCTCATTAGGAATTGTCAAAAAACTCTACTCCCCAAGATGAATGTCTTCTCCGTGAATGGCATCTTTGAGTTTCTTCCAAATTCTCGAACTTTCCTGACTTGACCTATTCCTTGTAAATAGCTTGCCTTGAATTTCTCGGGGTTTGGGGACCCACGGGCTTCCTAAAAGCATCGGCCTCCTCTTGGGCATCGTACAAGGACCCACGGGCTTCTTAAAAGCAACCCCGCCTCCTCTTGGGCTTCGTACAAGGACCCTACGGCTTCTTAGAAGTATTCACAGCCTCCTCTTAGACTTCGTATAATGATCTCTTCCTCCGGGAATGATAGCCTTCTCTTGGGCTTCGTACAAGGACCTCTCGGCTTCTTAAAAGATTCCAGCCTCCTCTTGGGCTTCGTACAAATTATCCCTACGACCTCCTAGAGGTATAGGAACAGAACCTAGTCATCCTCATAGAATAGTCCTTTCATAGAGTCTACTACTGTTTCTCAAAGCATAGTACAAAAGATAAAACTCTAGACACGGACAGTCTAACTTCCTTGAGTCTCAAAGACATTCTCAAGTGACCCCTTCGTTAAATAGGAAGGAAACCCGTAGACTCGGACAGTCTTAATACCCTTCGGATTTCCCGCTTCCTTAAAGAACAGGAATAACTCGGATCCTCAAATCAAATCCCTGAGTACAGTGTTGCTCATATAAGAACTGATTTTCTCTTTTAAAATCAGTATATTGGATCTGTCACTCAACTGAAACAGTTACAATAGCCTCCATCTCGGGCTTCGTACGAGATACAAAGACTCTCTTGTTGAGTAAAACTTTTAGCCTCCATCTCGGGCTTTGTACGAGATACAAAAACACTCTCTTGTTGAGTATAAAAGACTCTCTTGTTGAGTCAAACCTTTTAGCCTCTCTCTGGCTTTGTACGAGACACATAAGAGACTCCCTCGTTGAGTCAATCACCCCTTTCGCCTCCATCTCGAGCTTTATACGAGATACAAAAAGGTTCTTATTGAGCCAAACAAACAAATAGCCTCCATCTCGGGCTTTGTACGAGATACAAAGACTCCCTTGTTGAGTCAATCAAACCTTTAGCCTCCATCTCAGGCTTCGTACGAGATACAAAGGCTCTCTTGTTGAGCCAGTCAAACTTTTAGCCTCCATCTCGGGCTTCGTACGAGATACAAAAGCACTCTCTTGTTGAGTATAAAAGATTCTCCTGTTGAGTCAACCCTTTTAGCCTCTCTCTCGGGCTTCGTACGAGACACATAAAAACTCCCTCTTGTTGGGCCGATAGCTTCCTCTTAGGCTTTGTATAAGAAAACCACTGGTTGATCCAATCAACCTTTTAGCATCAAAGTTGTGCCTCGTTCACAGTACACAAACATCAACAACTCCTTCCCCTTCATCTAATCGCTATAAGCGACAAGCCTCTGGATCATCTACATCCATGCCACTGTCCCTCTTTTAGCATGATAAATTCCTAAGGAAAGTTAGCATTGCTCTACACTGAGTTAAAGTCTTCTCCTTCAGGTTAAAATCCCCTTTAAAGGAAATTATGGCATTGCTAGGATCCGCGTATCCCGGTTAAAGTAATTCTCCTTTATAACCAGTCACCCAACAGTTGTGACAGACAAACCCTTCTTTAGAGATGACAAATTCTCTCTAAAGTCGAGGTTCTTCAGCTTCACGTCTTGGGCTTTAAACAAGACACAAATAGACTTTTCAGCTTCACATCTTGGGCTTTGAACAAGATACAAATCACATTTCGCTTCATGTCTTGGGCTTTGAACAAGACACCAAAAACAACCATTTCCTCCCATAGAATAGGAGGAACTACGAACGCTCTGATTTCCCTGTTTCGGTAAACGGGAATACGTAGGCATAAGATCAAAAGAAAAGATCTTAGCGAGCACAATCAACAAAAAACCCAAATCCCATATCTCCATCAATCAAAAGCAGTAATTCAAAAACATCAGTCCTAACATCCTAATCCTTGTTCCCCGCTAGAAAGTCCTAGAAAGAAAGAAAACCGTATTGGCGAAAATACAAATAACCAGTACAAAGGCCCCCCCACATTGATAGCATTCGTAACCTAACAGACCGCTGTTTAAACTCAGTATGCAAGCAGGGTTAATTGGAGACATCTATTTCCCTTCCTTATTCAGCTCACAATAGGATAAAAAATGAATCGACCTGTAGTCAAAGCTCAAACCGCAGAGAGCGACCAGCGCTTAAGAACCGCGTCCAAAATCGCTCGCTACACACATGGCACGAGCACGGTGGACCATATTTATTTTTGCTATTTTTTCTGATGAATATGGGCGGGCCTTTGCTATGCGCACCCTCCCTGTTAGCCCATTTCCTCTTTTTCAACGCATATTCTTACTGTCTACACCCCCTACATACTAATTTCATATTTTATTTTATTTCAATTATTATTTCATATTTTAATTATTAAAAATACATTCTTGCATTTTAAAATTTCCATAAAATTCATACATCATCTTTATTATTTTATAAAATTTTTACAAATTTTATTTTTTATTTTATTTTATTTTTCATCATCTAAATTAATTGTGTAATTCAATTTCTTTTTGCATCACACATCTCATGCATACCCTAAATTGTTTATTTTTATTCTCCTCATCTATAAAATATTTTTAATCCATTCTTTTTGCATCTGTTAGATAACATTCTAAATTGCATAACAATATTTTTATATCATTTTTAATTATTATTTCATATGGCATTCTAATCCTCTTTTTCGCCCATTGAACCCAATTCCTCACCTGAATTTTATATGATTAATTGAATGACTAACACTCTGAATTTTTGCAGGGATTTTTGGTATGTTATTTGTCTCTGGTTGAGAAACCTTGGTATTAAATTTGGGAATTTTAAGAGTTATTTTTCTAATTATTTGATTGGCTTTCACTTGAGATCTTCTTGTATGCCTATTTCTGACCACATCTGGTTATCTGTTTGAAAAGGCACTTGTGCCATTTGTTTTGGGGTTGTTCCTTTGATTTATGAATTCATGCTTGGATTATTATCACTATTGTTTACCATTGTTTGATTTTCACTTGCCTTGATATTATTTATGTTCGTTTCTCACTAACCTTTTATGCAGGGACTAAGGTAAGTTCTTTAAGGGTATGGATAAGTATCCATGGTCACCCTTATTCTTTCTTTCTCTCCTATCTTATTCCTTTAGGATTTAGGTTGTCTTCAAACCTCACTAACCATAGGTCACCCATGCATGATGACTTTAGGATTCATAGTCTCCCTTTAGAGTTACCCTTGTGTCTTCTCTCTTCTCATCTCAAATTTCTTTAAAACACTTAATAAGAATAAGGTGTATTGCACACGAGCCTTAAGCGTGGGGAATGAGAAATGAGGGGCTTCCTCTCATCTTTCTAGAGTTCTTAGCGAGTGTCATGTCTTGGGACGATGCGTTAAGTATTCGCCCTTGTGCCCTAGACTTTAGTGCAATGCAACTTAAGAACTAACTCAAGTCACTTCTGTCCTAAAAAAAAAATACAAACAAACTTCAAACCTTTTTGTCCCGCGGGACCTTCAACTTAAAGGCTATTTTCAAAAAGGGCACGTTACCTTCCTGTAATACCCCAAATTTTGACCACTTAGATTTCCCATCATTGTGAAAATCATCATCACAATATAGATGAACCATCATGCTTCATCAGTCTCCCCAAAGATGGGTGAGCATCCAATACAATCAAAATTAGGGTTTCAAGCCCTCTCTGAGTGCTTAGACAAAGGATCAATCAAGAAATGACATGATCTTCAACTTGTCTAATCTCTCAAACATCCACAATGGATCAAAAAGGACTCCCACTTCAAGGATTAAGCACAAGGTTGCTCCCTTCTAGGTGGATCAAGTCTCAAGATCGACAGTGTCACCAAATTAGGGTTTTGGTCGACCAGGGCCTCCAGATGGAAATTCTCATCTGGGCACAAGGCAATGATCCAAAACATAACCTAATATGCTTCATGGAACCTCATGAACCCATGCATCAAGTCAATGTTGCCTCAGGGGATGCATTCATCAAAAATCAGGAATTAGGGTTTCTTGACCTAATTCACCCCTAAGTTGACTTTTGGGACAAACCATGAGCCAAGACCTCAAGAGATGATTTGAGGGTCTCTAATACACCATATTGATCCATTTGGAACAATGGATTAATCCAAGAAGTTTGAGCAACAAGTCTCATTTTCATCTGCACCACAATTAGGGTTTTAAGGGAAAAGTCAACTGTAACTTTGACTTTTGACCAGGACATGCTCCCAAACCCTAATACATGATTGAATATACCCTATGACACCCATGGAACATGTCCATCAAGTTTGATTTAGGTCAAGGACATGATTTCCTGAAGAATTGCACAGTTTGGAATTCATCTGATAAAAAGTCAACTGTGCATAAAAGTCAACTTTGACTTTTTGAGATTTTTCACCAAAATGGATTTTTAACCCTAAAATGATGTTAATGTATGATTTGAATCATCATTCATCAAGAAAAATCAAGAAAAGTGAGATAACTTGTAAAAGGGGTAACCATAAAACTTAGAAATTTTTCTAAGTTAAAAATAAAGTGGCAAAGGTACCAACTTTGGAGGACCATAACTCCTAAACCACAAGGCCATTTTTTCTCATCCAAAGATGGATTTGTAGCACTCATTATCACCTACAAAAAATTCAACTACAAGTCATTCCAATTCATTAAGGATTTTGAGTTATGGAGTGATCAAAGTGGCTGAAAAGTGAAAATGTCACTTTTTCCAACACTTAGTGAAATTTTCACTAAGTCAGAATTTGCCTTCACTTTTTGCCAAATGTAGGGGGATTTTTCACTTGGAATCAAAAGAGATCAAAACCAAACCTGTTCAAACAGTTGTTGTATCATGTAAGAGCTTTCCAAAATGGCCAAGAACATTGCCAAATTCAACCTACATCATGAGATACAACATTGCCAAGTTGCCTTGCTGAAATCTGTCAAAGCAAGGCAGAATTTGCATTTTGGCTCGATTTGCCAAAATCAGCCAATTTCAATTGCTCCAATCCACTTGGACACCTCAGAGTATTGAATCCAAAGGGGACAATCACTGAGCCAAGCCTCCAAGGTCCAAGGAACAAGGAATAGCATGTTGAACCTAGAGTTGCCAAAATAGGGACAAGACTTCAAATTTGGAATGAGGCATTCAATGGAACCATCAAGGTGGCATGGACTAAGCCATTCTCATCTGAAATCAGTCAAGACTTATCCAAGACCAAGGGGACCAAAGCTCTGTGCCCTAACCTCTAGTCAATGGCTAGAGGAGACTTTCATTTCCATTGGCCAACATTGAGGAAACCTACTTACCAGCTGCCATGCACTATTCCTTGCAAAACAAACTTGCTCTACTATAAATAGAGCTCAATTGTGGTCAGTTTAAGTACACCAAAGCCATCTAACAGATGCTTTCCTCAAAATCTCTTTCTCTTGGCAAAAATGCCTTTCTTAGCAAGGTAGCTATCGGGTTTTGAGTTTGAGAGCAATTCTGCACAAACCAATCACTCACACACCTCACATACATCACATATGAGCTGATCAAACACTCACATAACATCTGGAACATCAAAATCTCAAAATCACTTGCCATCCACACAAGTTTGAAGTGAAGTTGCAGCTGAGGTGCCATAAACTGATCCAGTCCATTTCAATTCAATCCAAGTGTTCAAACTCAATCCATAGGGTGTAGGGAAGCTGTTCAGATCATCACAACTTGCCTGTAACACCTCCAACTCAAAATCACATCTGCTCTTGCTGTCACGACTTGGAGGTAAGCACATGCTTGGTCATCTCTCAATCTATGCATATTTCCTCGCACAATAATTTGGCCATATGTTCATAATCATGCATGGAATGTTTTCCCTCAATTAATTGCATTGTTTGAATCGTGTATCAAAAATCCTAGCCTTCATGCAGAAATTAGGGTTCTTGAGGTCTCTTCGTGATTTCTTGTTGTATGTTTAATTTAAATGAAATTAAAGTACATAGACATGATCGTGAGGTTGAGGCGAGCATAATGATATGTGGATTGCATGTTATAATTACGTATTCAGTGAGATTGGATGGAAAATACAAATCTGGGCAAACTGAAAAACGCGCGTGTTCTTGGTGTTGTTCTTGGCGCCATTTTCATATATTTGAATATTTGAATTTTGTGATTTTGTTTAATTGATTCAAAAATTAATTTCTCTCTGAGTTTTAATGATTTTGAGTTGATTCTTTTTTTAATAATTCACAAAAATGTTAAAATATTTTATTTTATCAAAAAATCCCAAAAATATTATTTATTTCATATAATTGATATTTTTGCAAAGAATTAATATTTTGATTGTTTTTGCCATTTTAAATATTTTTTCTACATTGATTTTGCAACTTTTAATGCTTTCTAATTATTTTGTAGGTCAATACTTCATTTTTGAAGCATTAATCCAAGATCACAATTTGTTTTCCATGTGTTAAACAATTTTTGATCATTTTAATTGAATTTTTATTCAATTAAATACATTTTTGAAAACAAATTAGGGTTTTGGATTAATTCAACCCTCATAAATCATTTTCAAAACACTTTGGGCCTCTATTAGAGTGTAAGACCCAATCCTTTTTTTTGACCAAATCATCTTTGGGCCTCACTTATTATATAAGTCCCGATACCGTCAAAAAACAAACGGCGCGATCGTCGCCTTTTCAAAAATCATCTGGGCCTACCCTCGAGTAGTAAGACCCATTTATTTTTTCTTCAAAACTCTTTGGGCCTCTATTAGAGTGTAAGACCCAATCCCCCTTTTAACCAAAACATTTTGGGCCTCACTTATTGTATAAGTCCCTCCGCGTTAAAAGAAAACCTCGGCGCGATCGCCATTTTTAAACGAAAAATCATTTGAGCCTACCCTCGTGTTATAAGCCCCACTCTTTTTCTTTAAACCTTTTCGGGCCTCTTGAGAGAGTGTAAGACCCATCCCTTTGTACAGAAAACCTTTTTGGGCCCCAGTCACTTGTATAAGTCCCGCTGTACAAAGTCAAACAGTGCGCTCACTGATAAAACCCTGGGCCTCTCCTTGAGCTGTAAGCCCCAACTCTTTCTTTTTCAAAGCACTTTCTCCTTTTATTTTGAATATATTGTTGTTTTCAATCTTTCTTTGTTGAACAACTAACCAAACAGCATGGAAGCACTACAACCGAGTAAGTGGTTATCGCTTTCATTTACTGCTTTCATATTATAAACTGTATTGTGGGGCTGCTCACTGTAAGTCTCCTTTCATAAACTCATATCTACTGTGTAATAATAGTATAGATATTTCGAGTTTCCCCGGCAACTACGTCTAGAACTAGGTGACGCCGTTTCACTTATTCGTAGAAATAGACGCCTAGATCCCCAATAGGAGCACCAGATACAGTCTTCTCTTCGGCTGTCCTCCTTAGGAATCGTCAAGAAGCTCTACTCCCCAAGAAGAATGTATTCTCCGTGAATGGCATCTTTGAGTTTCTTCCCAATTTTCGAACTTTCCTGACTTGATCTATTCCTTGTGGATAGCTTGCCTTGAATGTCTCGGGGTTTGGGTACCCACTACGGTCATAATCTTGGACCTTAACTAAGGAACCCTCTTTAAAAGTTAAAAGTCGCTGGATAGTAAACCTCGCACGTTTACCAGTGGTTTTTATCTTTAAAAGAGTTATCTCTCCTAATGGAAAGGAGATGATAGACCCACGGGCTTCTTAAAAGCATCGGCCTCCTCTTGGGCATTATTCAAGGACCCTACGGCTTCTTAGAAGTATTCACAGCCTCCTCTTAGGCTTCGTATAATGATCTCTTCCTCCGGGAATGATAGCCTCCTCTTGGGCTTCGTACAAGGACCCGTCGGCTTCTTAAAAGTTTCCAGCCTCCTCTTGGGCTTCGTACAAATTGTCCCGACGACCTCCTAGAGGTATAGGAACAGAACTTAGTCATCCTCATAGAACAGTCCTTTCATAGAGTCTACTACTGTTTCTCGAAGCATAGTACAAAAGATAAAACTCTAGACCTGGACAGTCTAACTTCCTTGAGTCTCAAAGACATTCTCAAGCACCCTTCGTTAAATAGGAAGGAAACCCGCAGACTCGGACAGTCTCGATACCCTTTGGATTTCCCGTTTCCTCAAAGAGAAGGAAATATCCCTGATCCTCAAATCAAATCCCTGAGTACAGTGTTGCTCATATAAGAACTGATTTTCTCTTTTAAATCAGTATATTGGATCTGTCACTCAACTGAAACAGTTACAATAGCCTCCATCTCGGGCTTCGTACGAGATACCAAAATTCTCCCCAGTGGAGTCAAAACAACCTTTTCGCCTCTCTCTCAGGCTTTGTACGAGATACAAAAACACTCTCTTACTGAGTATAAAAGATTCTCCAACTGAGTCAACTCTTTGCTAGCCTCCTCTTAGGCTTTGTATAACGATATGCCCCACTGGGTCAAAAACTTTTAGCCTCTCTCTCGGGCTTTGTACGAGACACAAAATAGCCTCCTCTTAGGCTTTGTATAATGGTTTTCCTAGCGGAAATTAGGCTCCTCTTAGGCTTTGTATAAGAAAACCACTGGTTGATCCAATCTACCTTTTAGCATCAAAGTTGTACCTTGTTCATAGTACACAAACATCAACAACTCCTTTCCTTTCATCTAATCGCTGTAAGCGGCAAGCCTCTGGATCATCTACATCCATGCCACTGTCCCTCTTTTAGCATGAGAAATTCCTAAGGAAAGATGGCATTGCTCTACACTGAGTTAAAGTCTTCTCCTTCAGGTTAAAGTAATTCTCCTTCTCCCTTCTTTAGAGATGACAAATTCTCTCTAAAGTCGAGGTCTTTCAGCTTCACGTCTTGGGCTTTGAACAAGACACAAATAGACCTTTTAGCTTCACATCTTGGGCTTTGAACAAGATACAAACCACCTTTCGCTTCACGTCTTGGGCTTTGAACAAGACACCAAAACACCAAAAACACCCCTTTCCTCCCATAGAATAGGAGGAACTACGAACGCTCTGATTTCCCTGTTTTGGTAAACGGGAATACGTAGGCATAAGATCAAAAGAAAAGATCTTAGCGAGCGCAATCAACAAAAAACCCAAATCCCATATCTCCATCAATCAAAAGCAGTATTTCAAAAACATCAGTCCTAACATCCTAATCCTTATTCCCCGCCAGAAACCTTCTGCCCAGGTAAAAAGAAAGAGAACAGTATTGGCAAAAATACAAATAACCAGTACAAAGGTCCCCCACATTGATAGCATCCGTAACCTAACAGACCGCTGTTTAAACTCAGTATGCAAGCAGGGTTAATTGGAGACATCTATTTCCCTTCCTTATTCAGCTCACAATAGGATAAAAAATTAATCGACCTGTAGTTTAAAGCTCAAACCGCAGAGAGCGACCAGCGCTTAAGAACTGCGTCCAAAATCGCTCGCTACACTTCTGTCTGAGACGCAAACAGGCATCGACCCTAACTGCCGGACGCAAACTTAACGTCGCTCATAAAAAAACACAAAAAGAACTTGGTCCGAACTACGTTGACTCTGAATTCCTCATTGCACAAGGGGGGTACGTAGGCCTAGGACGTTGACGTCCTACCGAGTCTGTCTTTGTCTTCCCCTCTCCCGTTTTAGTATAGCCCTAGATGATAGTATAACTTACCCTTAGATTAGACAACAAGCGTGGATCCCATCGAGTACGATGGACGCGTGGGGTGCTAGCACCTTCCCCTCGCGTAACCGACTCCCGAACCCAAGTTATGGTTGCGATGACCATTCCTTTCCCCCTTCCTCAGGTTTATGCGGTGTTCCCTTTCCCTCTCTTGGGATAAATTTACACGGCTGGGGACTCTGTTTTTTCCGTGCCACTCTCGCGTTTGTACCTGGATGAAAATCCTGGGAGCGACAGCTGGCGACTCTGCTGGGGAGTCTGGTTGACCTATGCTGGTCCATCCCTAAGCGAGTCAATCCTAACGCTTGCTTGTCTCTTTGGGTGTTTTGTGTTTGTTTTGCTTTATGTGTTGTATTTTATTTTATTTTTACCGCATTTTCCACATTTCATTTTTTATTACTGTCATGCTGTTGTGCTGTGCTGGCTGTCTTTGTTTTGCAGGTTGGGTGGGTCTGAGAGATAAGCCCAATACCAAGGCTTGAGAATACCCTAGGACTAGAGTGGAAAGTAGTGGGACCTACATGTCCGCTTGGTACGTTTGTGTGTTCACGAAATTCACAACCAGACGAGGCTATCTTGGGATGCATTCTAACGTGTGTGTCTTGCGCATGTTGGGGTGTTGATCTAGAGAGCTGTCGACTCTGGTGACCGATCATCGAGGACCTTAGTGGAAACATCCCTCTTTAGTGGTGACAGTGGCAGACCACATCCTGTGGCAAACCCATTCGCACCCGAGGGCCTGCTTTGGAACTCGCATAGGATGGCCCCTACGTTTTGAAGAGAATCAGTGGAGGCACTCCTCGATTGACTTTAGTACTGTACCCCGAGGGATGAATGTACTATTATTTCTCGACCTCAGTGCCAAAGCTGAGGACCTTCCGCTTTGGAGAATCAGTTGAGGCCTCCTCGATTGATGATGATACCAAACCAGAAATGGTGAACGTATCATCATTTCTCGACCTGAGAGCCCGAGATACTGAACATCCTAGTACCCACACGTCAGAGGGGATGGGCGTTTGCAGGTTTGCAGGTAACCGAAACCTTCAACCTACCCTATTTTTCTGGATTTCTCATCAATGTCTGATTATTTGGGTCTTGGTTATCTTAGTGGTTCAGAATTCTGGTTTTCTGGGTTGTGGTTCTCGTTCAGTTAACAGCAGCACATCCAGCAGTGTGCCTTGACCCCATGTTTGCATGAACATATCATTTTTCTTGCATTCTGACATGTTTGACATTTTTCAGGGCTCGAATCTTACTCTTGATTCCGGTTTTCTGAGGTTACTTCAGCATGGATGTTCAGAGAAAGAAGACTGTTGCCTATTCGTTACCAGAACCGACTTTGACACTGATTCACAAACTGATTAATATGGCTGGTTTCGGAGTTCGTACAGAGTTTAGTGGAAGGTATGGAAGACTTATGAAATTTGTCTATAATATCTCCCAGTATGAGAAGGATGCCATTCACACACTTCTTCAGTTTTACGATCTGTCTCTGCGTTGCTTCACTTTCCCGGACTACATCTTGGCACCAACGTTGGAGGAGTTCTCATTTATTTTGGGAATCCCCATCGGGCATGATATAGTTTTCTTTTCTGAAGAACACCCCGGTATAAAAGAGATGGTTGTTGCTCTTCATATCAGTGAGCCCATTCTGAGCAATAATGTTGTAGAAAAACAAGGAGTTAAGGGTTTCTTGTTGAAGTTCTTGTTTGATCAGGCTTGCATACATGTCAAAGAGAAGAACTGGACTGCTTTCCAAGCTATTCTGGCTATGTGTATCTATGGGATTGTTCTGTTTCCAAATATTCCTGATCTGGTGGATATGCACGCCGTCAGAATCTTTATTTCGAAGAATCATATACCTACCTTGCTAGGTGATGTGTATCACTCAGTTCACTACAAGAATGAGAATAGGCGTGGAAAAACTGTGAGTTGTTATGCACCACTCTTATCTACTTGGTTTCTGAGCCGTCTCCCCGAATCTGACGCTTTCGTTGATACGAAAGATTCTCTGAAATGGTCAAAGAGGGTTATGGGCTTGACTGCTGACAACATTGTTTGGATCGATCATGACTTGCTAGGAATGGAGATTATTTGCAAATGCGGAGAATTCCCTAATGTACCCTTGATAGGGAGAAAAGGGGGAATTAACTATAATCCTTCCCTTGTTATCAGACAGTTTGGTTATCCTTTGAGAGGTCCCCTTGACGAAAGAGATATCAGAGAGTCCTTATTCTTCAATGGTATTAAGGATCAGGAGATGATGAGGAAAATTGTGAATGCTTGGAAACAAGTGACCAAGAAGGGTAAAACCTCATTCGGAAAATGTAATAACCGGGCTTTTCCTCCCTATAAAGAGTGGATCAAGAAGAGACTAGAAGAGGAGCTTCTTCCATTCCCGGTGGAACCACCTTTGTATCCTTTGGTAATCGAGCCTCCCACCACAGTTGAGTTGGAGAAGTATAACAAATTATGGGCTGAAAAGGAAAGGCTGCGGGAAGAAAATAGTGAGCTAAAAAGAGAGATTTATCAGTGGAAGTATGAGCGGGGTGAAGTTGTTTATACCGCCAAGTTAAAGACAGAGCTTCTTGTTAAAGCAGAAAAAGAGCTTGCTGACATGGTCGCATCCAGAGAAAGGATGAAACAAGCTTTGGATGGTATCAGTAACGTTCTCAGGTCCAAGGAGGAGGAATTAGGCAAGGCTTTGTTGAAGATTCACAGGTTCGATGATCACCGAGAAACTGCCATGGCTGAGAATAAGAGAAAGGAAGACGACTACCTAGTTAAGATTGATCAGTTGAAGTCGACGCTCAAGAAGAAAGACGCTGAGATCCTGTCAGGGGTATTCAAGAGACAAGCAGTCGAGGGTCGACTTAATCGAGCCATAGCCTCCATAGAAGAACTAAAGGTCCAGGCTGAAGTGAAGAGATCTAGACATGAGGGGCCTAGCATGGAGGGTGTTTCTGGAGAAGACGCTTGGGAATTACATTGCAGATACTTGGATGGGATCATACACAGGAGAGACCTTTTTATTCAAGGACTAATTCAGAGACCCAAGCATCCCAACACCAGAAAGTTGTTCGAGGAAATTCAAGACTGGTGCAGAAAGCATAGTGGATGGGGAGGATTGACGATTGTAAACTTTGATGATATGCCATAGTTTTCTGTTTCTTTCATTGTATGTGGATCACCACCAGGCTTGTTAGTTGGGACCTATGGTTTTTATATTCAGGCTTGTTATCTCGGATTCGTGATTGTTGACGTTTGGCTTTTCTCTGGTTTTCTTAATATATGAGCAGAAGTTCCATTATAACTTGTTATTAAACCGGAATCAAGGGGTGGATCGCCTTGTGAATTTTCAAACATGTCCATTTGCATTTGCATACTCATAATCATTTTGCATAATCATTTTGCATAACAGGTGTTCAAGGCTGGTTATTCTTACTTTGATCTGGTTTTCTCAGAATTGCAGACTTAACTCCTCAGACCATTCAAGAGTTGATCATGGAGCGAGTTCAAGCTGAGTTGAGGGAAATGCGAAGCCAGATGGGGCAATTTGGGGAAGACATGCTCCAGGAGCAGAGGATGTTGAGGGAGGAGATCAATCAGATGAAGACTCAGATGGGTTTAATCATGGAGATTCTGAGAATAGTGTTGAAGAAGGAAGACAGTCCTGTGCCCGCTTCCACAACAGAGGTCCTTGATCTTCCCATCTCTTTGGGGTCTCCTCTAGACCATGGATTACCTCGTGGATCCTCTCCACCGTCAGAGATTTTTCATCAACAACCATTTCTTGAGGGTCTTAATTCAGAAAAGCTTGATAAGAAGTTCGATCAGATTCCAATGCCATACGCTCAGTTGCTTCAGCACTTGCTCAAGTTTCAGCTAATTGAATTAATTGCTGTGGGACCTCCACACACCAAGTTTCGTATGGGTTCCAATGTCCATGATAGGTGTGAATTCCATTCATGGGTACGTGGTCATAATGTTGAAGATTGTAAGATGCTCAAGTACAAAGTCCAAGAGCTCATTGATTCAGGGGCAATCAGGTTTACATCAGTTGGCACTGGTAAACAAACTGATGTTACTCCCAGTATTGCAAAGGGACTGAGGACTCCCTCTTTTGCCAAAGGATCCACCTCACGTCAGGGATATCTTCCCTTGTTTGTGCCTCAGCCGAATGCAGAAAGGAAAGAGCAGGGCCAGACTGGGCGCTCAAATCAGCACCGACGACAGAATTATCAGCAACAGGGGCAACCGAGACCAAGAAGGCCCAACAGGATATTTGACCCTATTCCAATCCCTCATAGTCAGTTGTTTGCTCGTCTGCTCGAGAACTCTCTGATTCAAACGAGGAGTACCACGCCGATACCATACCCTATTCCTCTGGATTATGACATGACTACTAGGTGCGAGTTCCACTCGGGAACGTTTGGGCATACGATTGATGAATGTAAGGCATTCCAGCACAAGGTGCAAGACCTGGTAGACTCAGAGATCATTGTATTCACTGAAGATGATATGTACATCAACGGAAGCCTCCTTTCTCAAATGAACACTCAGTCTGCAAGTACGTCCAGACAGAATTAAGCTTCCTCAGCAATGGCAATCTTCAGCTTCTTTACTGCATTTTCATTTGTAGTTTTTCATTTCTTGTTAAAGCATCGTATGCATGCAAGACTTATTTGTTTTTATGATGATATTAATGCAATGAGTATGTTTTCCTTGAAGTAATCCATTCGTGTTCACTCTTGAATATTTTTATGCACTGTAATACCAATTTTCTTGTTTAGAACTCTTGAGGGAGGATGATGAGACGAAAACGCAGAATCTCTGGTCGTATATTCAAGGATAGAACCCTGTTGAGGATGTACAGGCATTGTTTCAAACCCCTAAACACTGGAGATATAAGGGAGATAGACCCTCGTTAACCCCTTTAAGCCTTGAAGTAGGAGTTTCTTTCGTACGAAAAAACCCTCATACTTAACCCAGGGGCAGGGTAGGCGTCAGTTAGTTTGACCGAGCGTTCAAATTTCAAGGAGAGTGTGCAACCACAATGGTTATCCTTCAACAATCAAGGAGTGAGGCAGTCACAACCCTTTCAAGCAAGTAAGACAACCAGTGTCACACGCTTTGTTCAAAAGGGGAATAAAAAAGGAAAAGCCTGCTAAGTCGAAAAGCTTGAAAACAAGCGACTTAGGCAAAAGTTAGGGCGTCCCGCTGGACTTCAAAATCGAAAAAACTCAAAAGGAGTCAGTCCAGGAAAAATTAGGGATCAAAAAAGAGCAAAAGAAAGAAAAAGCAAAAAACGGAAAGGATTACCTCGATAAGAGCAAATTCGTGTGATTACAAACACAAGATAAAAAAGGGATGACTGTTATTCCAAAACCCCCTTAAGGGCCAAACCATTAGTGGCGTAGGTTCCTTAAAGATCATAAACCTTTTGAGAGATGAGCGTGGGTCAAATTAACTGATCATAGGACTGGAGAACATCACGAAGAGTGGGTGGGCACCGATAAATTTTGAGCCATAAATCCTTTTTTCTGAAACCGTGAACCAGACCACGTTACAACCCTTAAAAGTCCTAATTGAAACAGGGTTTATTCCGAAAGCGTACTTCAACAGGATAGTGTTCCTGACTCCTATGAGTTGTGCTAATAAGATTTGTTGGTATTGCATGTGCGCATTGTTTTTGCCATTCAAAAATCAAGGTCGCATCCCAGCAAGTGATTCGTTCACAGGGCTTTGCGACACATTTTCATAAAAAACTTCAAGGTCAACATGAATGTTGCATTAGGATTATCATTTTCATAAATAACTTGTTATGTTTGCATACATCTGCCTAAACATCAGTGGCAGCTTACACAGTGAACGTCGGTCAAGAAGCTTGATCCTGCCAAGTTGGGACGCTTGGAAATTCTGAAGGACAATCATATCGAAGGGCATGCTGCCAAGAGACTCAGTGTAGAGTGGGCTCTCCCCAGTAAGTCGTGTTAAGATGTAGCCAATCTGGGGCAGTCACGTCGAGAAAACTCTCCAAAATTCAGTTATTCTGGGGCATTCATTCTGGGATCAGGGGCAAAGTCACTTCAAAGCCCATAGTGGGGCAGACCACCTATAGAGCATGGGAGATCGTCCACTCCTGAAAATGGTTAATTGAAAACACCTCCTCAAGGTTCAATATACTAAAGCAGAGTATTTTCAAGTCATTACAAACCCCTTCGAGGTAATGTACGTCATGGATTATGAAGACTGGGGCAGTTATGTCGAGATATGATAAATCTCTCCAAGAGTTTGAAGACCTTGGGGCAGTGCGAATGCCCGACTTTCTGTAAAATCCTCTTGAGATAAAAAGTTCAAAGAGCCGCTTATGGCCATAAAGACAAGTCAGGTTGCAGGGCAACAAGATTGTACATCCCCAGCAGGTCACTCTCCCCAACATTGAGATTGCTCCTTCCCCAGCAGGACAACCTTTCCTCAGCAGAGCAGACTTCCCCCAGCAGAAGACTTGGGAAGCATTTTCTCCGGATCAAGACGTTATTTCCCCATAGAATCAGGGTGTTCATCTTCCCCATCCAGCCAAGAAGCGTGCTCTCACCGACAATGTCATATTCTAGTCCCCAGCAAGAAGGGAGTAAAGTCATTCTCCCCATCTGCAGGCTAAGTTCAGCAGTACCCCTAAGCAAGCTAGTATCATGGACTATTTTCCCCAGCAGGTTCCGAGCCAATTGGATATTAGCAATTTTCAGTAACAGACTTCTGGTTCCGTTATTGGTGTTCATTATCAACTCCCCCAACAGAGGAGAAATCTCAGGTTTTGGATGTTACCTTCAGTGAAAGACAGGTGGGGTCCCCGGTAATCCTTTTGTGATTTCATCCCCAGCAGAAGTTGTTGATCCGAAGAGCCGAACAGTATGACCCTTCTCAGCAGAGTTCCTGGTTTCAGAGGACAATTTATTTTTGTCATCCCCGACTGAATTGGTCTTTTCTCTCCAGCATTTATTTTGCTGGAGAGACCCTTTTTGCATATCATAAGCATTCGCATTGCATCCTCAAACGCGTAGCATTTCCATGTCGTATGGAGCATTATGCCATTATTCAAACATTTGCATTTGAAGCATAAGCCAGGTTTGATACTTTCCTTGCCAGTTCTCTTTCTCAGCAGAGATGGCATAACTCAGGAGATTTTGGAGGGATGTATTCCTCATACTTGTGCTCCCCGGCAGAGTCTTTTATTTAGATTTCTCCTTTCCCCAGCGGAGTCATCTTATCTATGGATCATGGGCCCGTTAGAAGTTTATCTGGACTTTCACTTTTGTGAAATCCCGTTCTTGCTTGACCAGAAGTTTGTTTCGCGTTATCCCCAGTGAAGTCGCCATTTATTTTGCTAGTTTCTCTTTATCAGCAGAGATAGCAAGCTTTTGAAGATTTTCTTTCGTCAGTTTCCCTTTATCACCAGGGATGGCATTTATTTTGCTAGTTTCTCTTTATCAGCAGAGATAGCAATCTTTTGAAGATTTTCCTTCGTCAGTTTCCCTTTATCAGCAGGGATGGCATTTATTTTGCTAGTTTCTCTTTATCAGCAGAGATAGCAATCTTTTGAAGATTTTTGTCCGTCAGTTTCCCTTTATCAGCAGGGATGGCATTTATTTTGTTAGTTTCTCTTTATCAGCAGAGATAGCAATCTTTTGAAGATTTTCGTCTGTCAGTTTCCCTTTATCAGCAGGGATGGCATTTATTTTGCTAGTTTCTCTTTATCAGCAGAGATAGCAATCTTTTGAAGATTTTCGTCCGTCAGTTTCCCTTTATCAGCAGGGATGGTATTTATTTTGCTAGTTTCTCTTTATCAGCAGAGATAGCAATCTTTTGAAGATTTTCGTCCGTTAGTTTCCCTTTATCAGCAGGGATGGCATTTATTTTGCTAGTTTCTCTTTATCAGCAGAGATAGCAATCTTTTGAAGATTTTCGTCCGTCAGTTTCCCTTTATCAGCAGGGATGGCATTTATTTTGCTAGTTTCTCTTTATCAGCAGAGATAGCAATCTTTTGAAGATTTTCGTCCGTCAGTTTCCCTTTATCAGCAGGGATGGCATTTATTTTGCTAGTTTCTCTTTATCAGCAGAGATAGCAAGCTTTTGGAGATTTTCTTTCGTCAGTTTCCCTTTATCAGCAGGGATGGCATTTATTTTGCTAGTTTCTCTTTATCAGCAGAGATAGCAAGCTTTTGGAGATTTTCTTTCGTCAGTTTCCCTTTATCAGCAGGGATGGCATTTATTTTGCTAGTTTCTCTTTATCAGCAGAGATAGCAAGCTTTTGGAGATTTTCTTTCGTCAGTTTCCCGTTATCAGCAGGGATGGCATTTATTTTGACAGTTTCTCTTTATCAGCAGAGATAACAAGCTTTTGGAGATTTTCTTTCGTCAGTTTCCCTTTATCAGCAGGGATGGCATTTATTTTGCTAGTTTCTCTTTATCATCAGAGATAGCAATCTTTTGAAGATTTTCGTCCGTCAGTTTCCCTTTATCAGCAGGGATGGCATTTATATTGGTAGTTTCTCTTTATCAGCAGAGATGGCAATCTTTTGAAGATTTTCTTTCGTCAATTTCCCTTTATCAGCAGGGATGGCGTTTATTTTGCTAGTTTCCCTTTATCAGCAGGGATGGCATCAGTTTGCTAGTTTCTCTTTATCAGCAGAGATAACGATCTTTTGGATAGTTCTTCGTCAATTTCCCTTTATCAGCAGGGATGGCATTTATTTTGTCAGTTTCCCTTTATCAGCAGGGATGGCATCAGTTTGCTAGTGTCTCTTTATTAGCAGAGATGGCAATCTTTTGAAGATTTTCTTTCGTCAGTTTCCCTTTATCAGCAGGGATGGCATTTATTTTGTTAGTTTCCCTTTATCAGCAGGGATGGCATCAGTTTGCTAGTTTCTCTTTATCAGCAGAGATAACGATCTTTCTGATAGTTCTTCGTCAGTTTTCCTTTATCAGCAGGGATGGCATCAGTTTGCTAGTTTCTCTTTATCAGCAGAGATAGCGATCTTTTGGATAGTTCTTCGTCAGTTTCCCGTTATCAGCAGGGATGGCATTTATTTTGCTAGTTTCTCTTTATCAGCAGAGATAGCGATCTTTTGGATAGTTCTTCGTCAGTTTCCCTTTATCAGCAGGGATGGCATATATCGAGATTCCTTTGTCAATTCTCTTTATCAGCAGAGATGACTTTATACCCAGCGTAGCTAGCACTCGTCTGCGTTGCGACAGTACAACGTTTATGGCTAATTCTCCAATGGAGGATTGCAAATTTCCGGGTTCTTTGGTATTCAATCTCCGTGCATCCCAAATGTCTGAGAGCCGTCGCTATCATACCTTCAGGACCAAGTCGATTGAATAGGGGCAGCTGTTGCACCCCAAAATTTGCCCTCCTTACTTTATTACTAACTGGCTTATGTTGCATTGCATTTTGCATTATCATATCATTGGTTCTTAGCATGGGGTCAAGGCGCCTGAGGCAGTGCTTCAGAGGGTCAAGCAAGAGTCCTGGTTTTGTCCAAGGGAGCTCAGGTGGATCATCCTCTCCTAACCAGTGCATAGATTAGGGTTTTGAGATTCTTGGGTTTATTGCTTCAATGGGCAAGCTCCTTGGGTTTTTATCATCATCAAATGGCATATATCATCTTTGTTGGAGAGGATATACACCATGTTCAGAGGAATTTGGATTTGGAGATTGTGTTATTTCCTCCTAGACTAAGGGTACCACAACTAGGGTTTGCTATAAAGTCAGTTTATTTCTGATTTTTTGGGCAAGACTTGATTCCATGGTACTCCTTGGGCCCCTAAGTACCTAGGGATGGGAGGTTGTCCATCATTTTGGTTCAGGAGAGGTTCAATTGGCCAATGGATTGAGAATCAGGTGAATTGGGTAAAAGTCAACAGTGAGAGGGGAAGTCAACTGTGGAATTTTGAGGTTCTCTCCAAGGTTTTCAAGGTCTCACATCCTCATATGGTCTTCAAGGGTCAAGTTTCATACATATTTATCAGGAATCAGGAGTTGGTGCAAAGTTTCTAAATTTGGAAAGTGACCTATAATGAAAAGTTTCCATTTTTGGCAAGTTCCTGCACTGCATTCAACTTGACTTTTCACCATCAATAAAGCTTCAAATGAATTTTTCTCTAACATGAAATTTGAATATCTTTTTCTCCTCTTTCCAACAAGTACTAGTGGGTCTCCATATCATTTATGAAACTCAACTTATGGTCAAAAGAAAGCAAAGTGGTTTTTAGGGTTTCATTTTCACAACTTTTAGATTTTGGGGACATATGGACCTATGATTAATTCCATTGCTTCAAGACATGTTCCAACATCCAAAAACAACTCCTAAGAAGCATTTTTGGCATTTTAACCAAGTGGTTCCATTGGCATATTTATCACTTATTCTCCATTATTCAAAATTCCCAAATTGTTTAAATCTCATGAATCAATTGTTTTCAAGGCCCAAGTTCCATTGAGGTGTAATTAGCAATCCAAATGAAAGTGATCCATCATGGAATTCTTAAGTATGCATGCATGGAGGAGGTGTACTTAACATAATGTGATTTTCCAAAATAATTAAAAAATCATTAAACAAGAAATCACCCAAGCCCAATTCATCATCAGAAGAAAACCCTAGCCTATTTAAACTCATCCATGCACTGGTTAGGGACAGATACACGTGCATTTGGAGGAGAACAACAACTTGTACCCTAATTCTTGAATTCAACAAATCTCACAATCTACAAGGATTTTCTTCAAAGTACTTACACAAATCTCTTCTTGGTGATTTCTAGAACACAACCCAACCACCATTCGCAGCCAAAAGCAAGGATTAGAGGTGCACCATCTCAGGTGGGTGAATTTTTTCGTGCTCCTAAAAATCTCCTTTTAAGCATGAATATTGACGTGTGATGAATGGGGATTGTCTTGATCTATTTATTTTTAATTTTGGATGTGTGGTTTGTTTGTAATATGGATTTAAAGTTTTGTGCCCTAATGGTTTTTCATTCGTTTTTTATTATACACTAACAATTTGAAATTTTTGATGCCATATTTGAGATCCTGACGAAATTCTGGTCAGAATGGTATACCCCTTTGCATTTTCTGGAAAAATATAGGTTGCAGGGTGGCGGCCGGAGCTAGGGCTCCGGCGAGGGATGATGGTCCGGCGAAGGTATGTGGCTGGAGGAAGAAGAGATAATCTAAGCCATCCATGTTGCTGATCGGACGGTCCACGCGAGGCCACGTTTTTTATTTTTGGTTTTTATTTTATTTAATCTCATGTTTATGACCCCATGGCCCTTACCGTGTACACCCATTCAATTCATTCCAATTTAATTACTTTTTGATTCAGTTGACTTATGCACGACCGTTTGATGGATCGCGTGGTTGAGATTGTGCCAACAATTAAAAAAGGGCATGTGCTAGGCACATGGCACGAGCACGGTGGACCATTTTTATTTTTGCTATTTTTTCTGATGAATATGGGCGGGCCTTTGCTATGCGCACCCTCCCTGTTAGCTTATTTCCTCTTTTTCAACTCATATTCTTACTATCTACACCCCCCTACATACTAATTTCATATTTTATTTTATTTCAATTATTATTTCATATTTTAATTATTAAAAATACATTCTTGCATTTTAAAATTCCCATAAAATTCATACATCATCTTTATTATTTTATAAAATTTTTACAAATTTTATTTTTTATTTTATTTTATTTTTCATCATCTAAATTAATTGTTTAATTCAATTTCTTTTTGCATCACACATCTCATGCATACCCTAAATTGTTTATTTTTATTCTCCTCATCTATAAAATATTTTTAATCCATTCTTTTTGCATCTGTTAGATAACATTCTAAATTGCATAACAATATTTTTATATCATTTTTAATTATTATTTCATATGGCATTCTGATCCTCTTTTTCGCCCATTGAACCCTATTCCTCACCTGAATTTTATATGATTAATTGAATGACTAACACTCTGAATTTTTGCAGGGATTTTTGGTATGTTATTTGTATCTGGTTGAGAAACCTTGGTATTAAATTTGGGAATTTTAAGAGTTATTTTTCTAATTATTTGATTGGCTTTCACTTGAGATCTTCTTGTATGCCTATTTCTGACCACATCTGGTTATCTGTTTGAAAAGGCACTTGTGCCATTTGTTTTGGGGTTGTTCCTTTGATTTCTGAATTCATGCTTGGATTATTATCACTATTGTTTGCCATTGTTTTATTTTCACTTGCCTTGATATTATTTATGTCCGTTTCTCACTAACCTTTTATGCAGGGACTAAGGTAAGTTCTTTAAGGGTATGGATAAGTATCCATGGTCACCCTTATTCTTTCTTTCTCTCCTATCTTTTTCCTTTAGGATTTAGGTTGTCGTCAAACCTCACTAACCATAGGTCACCCATGCATGATGACTTTAGGATTCATAGTCTCCCTTTAGAGTTACCCTTGTGTCTTCTCTCTTCTCATCTCAAATTTCTTTAAAACACTTAATAAGAATAAGGTGTATTGCACACGAGCCTTAAGCGTGAGGAATGAGAAATGAGGGGTTTCCTCTCATCTTTCTAGAGTGCTTAGCGAGCGTCCTGACTTGGGACGATGCGTTAAGTATTCGCCCCTGTGCCCTAGACTTTGGTGCAATGCAACTTAAGAACTAACTCAAGTCACTTCTGTCCTAAAAAAAAATACAAACAAACTTCAAACCTTTTTGTCCTGCGGGACCTTCAACTTAAAGGCTATTTTCAAAAAGGGCACGTTACCTTCCGTCTGAGACGCAAACAGGCATCGACCCTAACTGCCGGACGCGAACTTAACGTCGCTCATAAAAAAACACAAAAAGAACTTGGTCCGAACTACATTGACTCTGAATTCCCCATTGCACAAGGGGGGTACGTAGGCCTAGGACGTTGACATCCTACCGAGTCTGTCTTTGTCTTCCCCTCTCCCATTTTAGTACAACCCTAGATGATAGTATAACTTACCCTTAGATTAGACAACAAGCGCGGATCACATCGAGTACGATGGACGCGTGGGGTGCTAGCACCTTCCCCTCGCGTAACTGACTCCCGAACCCAGGTTATGGTTGCGATAACCATTCCTTTCCCCCTTCCTCAGGTTTATGCGGTGTTCCCTTTCCCTCTCTTGGGATAAATTTACACGGCTGGCGACTCTGTTTTTTCCGCGCCACTCTCGCGTTTGTACCTGGATGAAAATCCTGGGGAGCGACAGGGAGAGCGAACTCCTGAACTCTTGCTGGGGAGAATAATCATAATCTCATGACGCTCTGCCGAGAGTGATAAAACTCTAGCTATCTCTCCTGGGGAGAGAAACTCTATTGGGGACGTCACGTGTTAGCTATCAACATGAACCCTGCAGATGTGACCAAAAGAATGTGCTCTGATGCAACATAATCCAAAAAGAACTTGTCTTTAGGATGTATCATGAAGATCTGGCATATCTTTCCCCATGATCTTGATTAATTGTTCTCCAGAGAGAAAACTTCCTTTGCTTTTGGGGTGGCTTGCCCCAACTTTGAAGTGGTTTGTGCCCCTGTCTGGCTGATCTGTGAAGGAATACCTTTAACTGACCTTCGAGAGATTTGTTGAATCTTGACTTGGTTGCCCCAGATTAACTTGATCTTGGGATGGATTACCCATTTGATATGACTTGCCCCTGCTCAACAGAGTACTCAGGCATTTTGCATCTTATCTTGATCAATTCTTTCATTGCAGAAACTTTCCTGATGTCAAGTGCTTACTCGCAAGTAAAACAATTCGTTTTGAAAATGAAATTTTAATGCAATGCATATGACAGTTTTGAAATCCAAGTGTGTTCACTGGAAAAATATTGTGACATATATTGAATGAATCAAAATGTCACTGATACCAACATGAATGGTAAGAAAATCCTTTTAGGAGTCAGCTTCGACGCGAACTTTACCGAAGTATGCTTTCGAAACAACCCCGCTTCAATTAGGTCTTTTGAAGGTTGTAACGTGGCCTGGTTCACGGTTTGAAAAAGAAAGGATATAAGGCTCAAAGTTTTGTTTTAACCCGCCCATTCTCCTTGATGTTCTCCAGTTCTATGTTCAGCTAACTCGACACAAGCGCTCACCTTTCGCAAAGGTTAATGAATGGTATGAGGATTGAAGGAACCCACACAGTTTTCGGAGTGACAGTCACCCCTTTTGTCTTTGGTGTCTTTAGTCACACGACTTGTTCTTTATCGAGGATTTTCTCTTCTTTTTTTTCGCTTTTCATTTTTTTGTTTTCCCTGATTTTGCATGGACGAATTCTTTTGATTTTTTTCGATTTTGAAGTCCAACGGGATGCCCTAACTTTTGCCTAAGTCACTTGTCTTCAAGTTTCGACTTAGCGGGCTTTCTTTTTTCTTTTGATTCTTTTTTTCTTTTCTTTTTTTTGAACAAATCATGTGACACTGGCTTGCCGGACTTGTTTGAAAGGGTTGCGACTGCCTCACTCTTCAGCTGGTGAGGGATAACCACTGTGATTTGATCCTCGAATTGGACACTCCTTTTGAAATTTGAACGCTCGGTCAAATTAACTGACACCTACCCTGCCCCAGGTTAATATTGAGGGTTTTTCGTTTTCAGAAAGAAACTCCTACTTCTAGGCTCAACGGGGTTGACAAGGGAATATCTTCCGTATATCTCCGGTGTTTGAAACAATGCATGTATATCATCAGCAGGGTTTTGTCCCAAAAGCATACAATTGGAAGTTCTGCGTCTTTGAATATCATCATCCTCCCTCGGATCTTGCTTAAACAAGTGTTAGATATTGATAAAAAAGTATGAGTGAACACAAATGGATTTAACCAAAACATGTATATTCATTTCATTATCATTATCAATCGAAAACAGACGAGTTTTACAAATGAGTTTGCACTTTAACAGAAAAGAAACTACAAATGCAAAGAAATGACATGATCTAAAAGATTGCCAGCTTCGGGGAACTGGGCTTTCCAAGCTTGATTTTCTACTGAACTAGCTATCTTCAGAATTGCTCATCGAAGTCAGTCTGATAATCATCCGTGCAACTACTCTCGGTGACTTCTTCCATGACCTGAACTGATGAACCCACCTGACTGGATGAAGGAGAATTGTTGATCTGAATACCCTGAGGCGTGAACGAGAACATATTGGAGTCAAGCAGTGTCTAAACTTTGCTTTTGAGCACCTTACAATCTTCAGTTGAATGCCCCTGTGCTCCAGCATGGTAATCACAATGGGCGTTGACATCAAAACCTGGTGGATACGAAAAAGGCACTGGCTTCAATTCCTTCGGCACTATCAATCCACCTCTTATCAAACCTGGAATCATCTGAAGATGTGACATTGGCAATTGAGTGAAATGCCTCTCTGGCTTCCTGGGTCTTTGTCAGGCGTACTGACGCGGCTGACGGCGGTATGACCGTTGATTCTTAGGAGATCCCTGATACGAAGACCCAGAAGATTGCTGACTCTGAACCGTTGAAACACCTGAATACTGAGGATGAGGTGGGGGATATTCTTGGACAGAATTACTTTCTTCCTCCCATTCCTCTTGAAAACTGACAACTGATTCACTTTCACTAGCCGTGAAGTTCGAGGCGCTTTGGATTTTTCCGCTCTTGATACCGAACTCGACGCCTTCTCCAATTAGTACCAAGTCAGAAAACTTTGATGTTGCAATCAACTTATCGAAGTATGGTGCTTGCAAAGTATCCCTAAACATATCAACCAATTCTCTTTCCACCAGTGGTGGTTGAACGCAAGCAGCTAACTCTCTCCATCTCTGAATGATTCATTATCCGTTTTAGACAGACCCTGAAACTGTAGGCGGCTGGGAGCCATGTCAAGATTATAACTGTACTGCTTTACAAAGGTGTTGGCTAGGTCTATCCATGATCGAATGCTACCACTTTCTAACTACATGTACCAACTCAACGACGCCCCACTCAGACTGTCCTGGAAACAGTGAATCATGAGCTTATCATTATAGACATGTGAGGTCATTCTTCGGTAAAACATCACCAAATGTTGCTTTGGAAAACTATCCCCTTTGTATTGCTCAAACTTCGGCATCTGAAACTTTGGAGGTAACACAAGGTCGGGCACCAAACACTTGCTCGCAGCATTCAGATCAAGAGTATCATGCTTCATTAGAGCATCAAGCTTCTCTTTCAACACACGACATCTTTCATCAAACTGAACAACCCGTGGGTCCTTAGGCTTCGCCTTTGGAATTACCCCTTGGAAATTTGGCACAGAGAAGGCAAAGCTCTGATAGTCTGTGGCATCAAGAGAAGAAGAATGTCCATCTCGGACGATGGTACGCTCGTGTATAATATGATTCTCAACAGGGACTTGCACAGGCTGAGCTTGAGTAACATTGTTCACTGGAGGTGGAATGACATTCCTAATCACAGAAGTCCTCTGAACATTGGCCTCTCCCCTATTCATGGTTGTCATAGCCTCCACGATTTGATCCAACTAACTCTTCATCAATTCAACGTTTGCCCGAGTCACAAACTGATTCTGGTCCCCTGAATTCATGATTCTTCTAATTCTGACTCAAGTCCAATACAAAAGTCGGGCAATCAACTGCGATTCAGACAAAGGATGGATGAGCTCACTGGTTTGTCTGGAGAAGGATATGCAAAATTATGCAAGATGCAAATGCAATGCAATATGAATGCAGTAGACATGGGATCAAAGCTTCCACATATTTTAAATAACTGTTGTGCTGCTGACTGAATAAGTTCACAAGTCTATTCTGAAGAAAACCAGAATCCCAGGCTGATAAGTCCACACTGATAGGAAAACTAGAATACCAGGTAGGTTGAAGGCCAAGGTCACCTGCAAACCTGCAAACACCCGCCCCTCTAACATGTGGGTTCTAGAAAACCGAGGATCCTCAGTATCCCGGGCTCTCAGGTCGAGAAATGATGATATGGTCACCATTTCTGGTTTGGCACCATCATCAATCGAGGAGGCCTCAACTGATTCCCCTCAAAAATAAGGTCATCCTATGCAAGTTCCCAGCATTGGGTCCTCGGATCGACAAGTGTAATGGGTTTGCCATTTTTGGTCTGCCATTATCACATGTCGGGAGGAGAGGCGTTGCTGAGTCCTCGGAGAAACAGTCACCAGAGTCGACAATTTTCCAGGTTACATTCCATCGTCTGCCCCAAATGCGCAGGATAGAATATTACCAAAGAAAACATCATCTGGATGTGGAGTTTTCATGTATACTAAGTCTGGCCAAATGCCAAACAAGTCACACTACTTTCCATGCTAATCATAGGTGTATGCTCAAGCCTGGGTATTGGGCTTTTCTCTCATGAATCACCCCACCCTACAAACAGAAAATCCAGCCGCAGAACAGTATAACATATGACAGTAATGAAATGAAATGCAATAAATATGGTAAATACAGTAATACAGTAATATACAACAAAATAAAGCACAACAGTAAACACCCAATGAAAATAAATAAACAAGCGCTAGGATTGACTCGCATAAGGGGATGGACCAGCAAGAGCTCAACCTGTCCCCAGCAGAGTCGCCAGCTGTCGCTCCCGAGGATTTGCATCCACGGTACAAACATAAAAGTGGCGCCGAAACAGAGTCGCCAGCAATGTGTATTTATCCCAAGAGAGGGAAATGAAACACTGCGTAAACCTGAGGGAAAAGCATGGTCTCGCGACCAAGAGAGACGGGTAAGGGAGTCGGTTACGCGAAGGGAAGGTGTTAGCACCCCACGCGTCCATCGTACTCGATGGGATCCACGCTTGTTGTCTCGATTAAAGGGTGTCGTCGTCTGGAGCTCCACTGCTACTAGAACGGGAACGGAACAGGAACGGAAAAAAACGAAGAAACGGGGGAGAAAAGAAAAAGAAGTGACTCGATAGGACATCGCTCGTCCTACGACTACGTATTCCCTCGTGCAATGGGAAAGTCAGAGTCAACGTAGTTCGGACACGAACTAAGGGGGGAGGTTTCTCGCCAAGGCATCGTCGTCTTGTGCGTACGTATCCTTAATCGGACTAGAGAGAGGAAATCAGAGCAGTCGTAGTTCGACCTACGGGTCGAAAAGGTCTCGATCGCATCGGGGGCGAGAGAAAAGTTCAGTTAGCAGGTTGGTCTTGATCGAGAGGGTGCGAGAGAAGAGGGGAAGTTAGTTGTTAGTGTGCTCTCCAAGGATAGGGATCCTCGTGCCTACGTATCTCATCGGAAATGAGAATCAGAGCATCCGTAGTTCACGAAACTACGGGAAATGGAAGGAAGGGTGCTCGCCAAGACATCGCCGTCTTGTGCCTAAGTATCCTCAATCTATCCATAGAGAGGAAGTCAGAGCGTTCGTAGTTCGTGGTAACGACCACAATGGTTAAGTGTTTTTTATGAGCGACGTTAGGTTCGCGTCCGGCAGTTAGGGTCGATGCCTGTTTGCGACAAAACGGAAAATAACGTGTTTTTTTTCTGAAAATGATTTGAAACTGAACAAGTCCCGAAGGATGAAAAGGTTTGAGTTTGTTTTTGTGTTTTTTAGGCAGAAGTGGATTGAGTTAGTTAGTAACTTACATTGCACCAAAGTCTACCATGCGGGAACGAATGAGTCGCATGGCCGCCCCCAAATGGGACGTATGCTACACACTCTAGAAGAGGAGGGGAGACCCCTCGTTCTTCATTTCCTACACTTAAGGCTCGAGCGCAATATACGTTATATTTATTAAGTGTTTTAGAAATGTTAAGAGATGAGAAGAGAGGACTCAAAGGAAAAGAAAACACTACGGGAAATTCTATCCTAATGTTAGCGTGCTTGGATTGAGAGCCTAATGTCTATCCTACTCCGAGCTTAATCAGAAATTAAGTCGGACTAGGAGCCTTAAGGGAGCATGCGAATACAGAGTAATCAATAAGTAAACACCAGACAACTCAATCGCAAAGAGAAAACCAAATACGAAACCAAGTTAGGAGAAATTCAAGTATTAAGAGAAAATCAGGAATTAATCAGAAATTAATCAAGATAGGCATCAACATCAAGATCAACAATTAATCAAGAATATCCAAGTTAGAATTAAAATGCTAAGTAAAATCAAGATTAAATTCTAAGTAAAAAGAGTTAATCTAAAACTAAAACTAATTCTAAAATTAAACCTAAAGTTAAATCAAGTTAATTTTTAATTAAAAGAAAACTAATTAAAATTCATGACTACAGGTTAATTAAAACTAAAATCTAAATCTAAATTAAAATTCTAATCTCTAATTAACATCTAATGCCACTAATTAAAATATAATTCCAAAATTAAACTACTCTAATTATCCTAAATTATAATTAGCAAAACAATTAAAAACAAAAACTAAAATTAAAAAACACAGGGGTGCAATTCGGATTCTGGGGGTGGAAAGGGAAATCAGGCGTATGGGCCTAAGCATCCAGGCCCAAAGAACTTCCAACTGCAGCCAGGGGGTACGAGCAGAAATTGTGGTGGTGTGATCGAAAAAACCAGCGTCTGGGCTTAAGATCCTGAGGCTTTCTGACGCATTGAATCCAGGGGGTGCAATAGGCGAACCAGGGGTGCGAAAAGGACAAACGAGTGGGCTTAAGACAAGCCCGGTCTACAAGGAAAAGGTGAAACGGGTACTCATAAGAAACCCTGATCCAATAAACCCTTATCAACTTCATCCTCTCCAACTCAACGTCGCTCTTTCTTTTCTCTTGCCGTTTCACCGTCTCAGAATCGCCGTCGTCAACCTTCTCACTCTCTCCTCTCTCGTCTCCTTTCTACACCTCCTTTCTCCGTCTTCCGTGATTTCACGGCCGCCGTGACGTCACCATCTCTCCTCCGCTTCATTCTTCTTCATTGTTTCATCATGTTTAGATCTTCTTCTCCGGCAATAACATTATGCTCACAACCTTCAGTCGCTCACCCAATCTAACACGCTCACGAATCACACCGTCAAACCTAACCACAACAACCACTCAGCTTCACCTCCTTCTTAGAACTCAGATCATATCCTCTCCATCTCTCCTCTCACTCATCTCAAACAAAACAGAACACAGCAACATATTGGAGCAAACGCGAACAACTTAAGGAGCTCAAACAATTCAACCAAATCAAACACAATCAACGTTTCATGAAGGAGATAAATACTTATGAATCAGATTCGCTCCGATGGCGTCTTCGTCGGTGACAAAAGAAAACCAGAGTCTATCGTTCAGGTATCTCACACCCTCCTTCTTCGACTCAACTTGCTTCTTCTTTTTCTTTGCTCTGAATCTCTTCTGCTTATCCTTACTTCTGCATATCTGAGATGTTGTTGAATTCTGTTACAGAGTTGTTGATGTATTCTCGATCTGGTGTGAAGGTTGATTCTCTTGCAGGTTTTGTGATGGTGATCAATTAAGGTTTGAAGGTGTGAAAGGTTTGAAGTTCGTGAGGTTTTAAAAGCATGAATATGATGCTCTGCACTTTGTTGAAGATCCAAGGTCGTGTGGTTTGAAATTAAAGAATGAGGATGATCTGCTGATTATAATTTTTTTCTTTGAAGTTTGTTGATGTGAACAAATTTTGCGGTTGTGGTTTCTATAGGTTTTGAATCGATGAAGAATGATCGAAGAGTTCAAGAAGGTGATGGAAGAATATTGAAGCTCGTGAAGTATACGGGTGAGGATGATTTATGCAACTGGAAAAAATGTGAGGGGTTAGGATGATGCGTGAGGTTTGTGGCCGTAGAAGAGTGTGAATTGATGCAGAGCTATTGCAACTTTTTATACCAGAACTTTGGAGAGGATAGAATAGGTATTCTGATGAAATTCTGTTAGGATTGATTTGGTTGTGGGTGATCACGCGTTCTGCACAATGATATTATTGTGATTCTCTTTTCCTTTTTTTTTGTTAATTTTCTTTGCTTTTGGATTGTTGTGAATGTACTGCCACATGCTTTTTAATCTTTCATTTGCAAAATGGTACGTGTAGTGTGTAGTACATGAAACGTAGCATGGTCCGTGCCTGAGTGATACCACTTGTTCCTTATTATTCTTTGCTACAATTTTGTGAATCAAGTCATGTATATTCCTTTCCGTGAATTTCCCTGCGCCTTGGTAGTATCCTAATGGGCATGTGACTTGAATAATGGATATTGAATTAGTTGGAAATTTGGATCTTGTAATTGGATTAATTGGACTTGGTTTTCATGGATATTGGTAAGTCATATGGATATAAATGGATTAGAAATGGATTATAAAAATGGATATTTGGAATTTAAATGGAAATGGATTTAAGAATGGATAATGGAATGGTTTAATGGTTATTAACATAGTGATTTAAAATATGGAGTAAAATTGGATGTGAATAAGAGTGGAAAAAATTGAAAAATGGTAAATTGGTTAATGAATGGATAGTAATAAAAAAAGGTTAAAATGAATGGATATGGATATTAGGAAATGAACAATGAATTTGAAAATCAAAAGGTGGATAAGAACATGATTTAGCAAATGGGTAGCCAAATGAATCCAAAACCAATCCCAAACTTTTTCACGAGCCTCTGATAAAGCGCACACAGCTATCACTGAATAATCTTGCCATTGAAACAAAAAATCCAAATCAAACATCCTCTGAATCTTTGATCACATGAATCCTCACATGAACTCTTGCTTGACAACCTGATGAAGTCTACAACTCAACCTTGAAAACAAACCCTAATTCACCTTGATGTACACTGATAAATCTTGAAGAAGATGACTTGAACTGAGAAGAAATTAAACCCTGATTCACACCGATGAACCTCTGACCCAAACCCTTTGATGAATCCTCTGAACAAGAATGTTACAAGTACCAGACTTCAAACTCTTGCAAATAGAAAACCCTTATTTAAAGAAATGTTGTAATCCCATGCCTTAGAAGACCAATGCATTATATGATTATGAATTATGACCTAATGAAAATGCAAATGAGTGCTAAACAAAAGCCAGAAAAAGGTAGGGCAAATTTTGGGGTGCTACATTAAGGATAAAGCAAAATCTCATACTCGTTTAAACTAAGCATACATGTATTCATATCCTGAACAGAAACCCATAGTTGTTAGAAACTCTGGGAAGACTAACCCCTAAGGACCTAGAAAGTTGTGGGTACCTAAGGATAATATAATCTATGTTACAGATATCCTTAGCAACGAAGTTAAGTTACCAGTCATGGTACCTAGACTTTGGATGCTCACGACACATGACAGGAAGAAGGCATATGTTCCAAAGCCTGGAACTTAAGTCTGGAGGCGTCGTCAGTTTCAGAGGTGATCAGAAAGGTAAGATCATTGGCTCCAAAATAGTTGGTAGCAGTTCTCTCCCCTATATTACTAATGTTCTTTTAGTCAAAGGATTAATGCATAATCTATTATCCATAAGTTAATTAAGTGACAATGGTTATGATATAATCTTCAATCAAAAGTCACGTGAAGCTGTCAGTTAGAAGGATGACTCAGTGTCTTTCAATGTAAAGAGGAAAAACAACATTTACAATATTAAACATTTTGATCTAAAAAATTAGAATGTTAAATGTCTTATGTCAGTAAATAAGGAGCAATTGACATCGCATAGACGACTGGTTCATGTTAGCATGAGGAGGATTTCTCAGCTAAACAAGCTTGATTTAGCTAGCAGACTTCCTGAGCTAAAGTTCGCTTCAGATACTCTTTGTGAAGCATGTCAGAAAGGCAAGTTTTCTAAAACTTATTTCAGAGCTAAAAATGTTGTTTCCACCTCCAGGCCATTGGAACTTCTACACATTGACCTTTTTGGACCAGTGAAAATTGCTTCTGTCAATGGTAAGAAGTATGGACTAGTCATTGTAGATGACTAAAGCAGGTGGACATGGGTAAAGTTCTTAAAACACAAGAATGAGTCACATTCTGTGTTTGCTACCTTCTGTTCTCAAGTGTAAAACGATTAGGACTTTAGAATTCTTAAAGTCAGAAGTGATCATGGTGGTGAATTCAAAAACAAATATTTTGAGAAACTCATTAATCAGAATGGTATTTCCAATTATTTCTCATGAACTATAACTCCACAATAGAATGGAGTTGTAGAGAGGAAGAATAGGACTTTGCATGAGATGGCAATGACCATGAGCAACGAGACTAACGTGGCTAAGAACTTTTGGCCAGTGGCAGTCAACACAACATGCTATATTCAGAACAAGATCTCTATAAGACCTATTCTGGGTAAGAATCCGTATTAATTGTGGAAGAACAGAAAGCCCAACATTTCATATTTTCATCCATTTGGTTGTGATCGTTTTATGTTGAATACTAAAGACAATTTTAACAAGTTTAATTTTAAAGCACAAAAGTGTATTATGTTAGGATACTTTCAACACTCTAAGGGCTATAAAGTATACAATACAGAAGCACAGATTGTTGAGGAATCAATTCATGTTAGATTCGATGATAAGCTTGACTTTGAAAAGTCAAAGCTAGTTGATAAGTTTGCAGATCTGGAGATCAACTATTCGGACTCTGAAGGTAAGACTCCAAAATCAAAAGATATAGAGACAAAAGAATCTGAAGCTACTCAACCAGAAGCTATTGAAGTTCACACCCCTCTAAGGAAGCATAAACAAAGATCCTCACACTCTGAAGAATTGATTCTGGGCGATAAAACTGAATCTGTCAGAACCAGATCCTCATTTAAACCTTCTGAAGAGATTATTCTGGGTTTGGTGTCCTTGATAGAGCCTACATCTGTTGATGAAGCCCTTCTAGATACATAATGGATTTTGGATATGCAAGAATAGTTGAACCAATTCTCTAGAAACGATGTGTGGTCTTTAGTGCCTATACCTAAATGAACTCACGTCATTGGAACTATGTGGGTCTTCAGAAACAAGATGAAGAAATAAGGCGAGGTAGTAAGAAACAAGGCTCCACTGGTTGCATAAGGTTATAGTCAGCAAAAAGGTATTAACTATACTGAAACCTTTGCACCAATTTCCAGGTTAGAGTATATTCATCTCTTAATTTCGTTTATTGTAAATCATAACATCATCTTGTATCAGATGGATGTTAAGCGCGCATTTCTGAATAGTTACATTACTAAAGAGGTGTATGTACACCAACCTCCTGGTTTTGAAAACCATAAAATCCTTGATTTCATTTTCAAGCTTAAGAAATCATTGTACGGTCTAAAACAAGCTCCCAGAGCATGGTATGAAAGGCTAAGCAATTTTCTTCTTGAAAATGATTTCACCAGAGGGAAGGTTGATACAACTTTGTTCTGTAAAACATTCAAAAATGATATTCTTGTTGTACAAATTTATGTTAATGACACTATATTTGGTTCTGCTAATGTTGTTTTGTGTAAGAAATTTTCTAAGTCTATGCAGGCAGAATTTGAAATGAGTATGATGGGAGAACTCATGTTCTTTTTGGGAATTCAGTTCAACCAAAGTCTAGAAGGAACCTACATCCATCAGAGGAAGCACACTAAGGAACTTTAGAAGAAGTTTGACATGTCAGAATGCAATATTTCAAAGACTTATATGCATCTTACATGTATCCTTGAGAATGATGAGGTAAGCGGTAAGGTAGAGCAAAAGTTATACAGAGGTATGATTGGCTCGCTTCTATACTTGACTCCTTCTAGACCTGACATTTTGTTTAATGTCTGTTTGTATGCTCGCTTCCAATCAGATCCTAGAGAATCCCACTTAGCATCTGTTAAGAGGATCTTTAGGTATCTGAAAGGTACTATTAACCTTGGCTTGTGCTATAGAAAATATAAAGAGTACAACCTTGTTGGTTACTGTGATGCTAATTATGTTGGAGATAGACTTGAAAGGAAGAGCACTTTTGGAAGCTGTCATTTTCTGGGAGACAACTTGATTTCATGGTCCAGCAAAAGGCAATCAACCATAGCAATTTCAACTATTGAAGCTGAATACGTTACAGCTTCTGGATGCAGCACTCAGATGCTCTAGATGAAAAGTTATCTAGAAGACTTTTAGATATTTAAGAGTAACATTCTTATCCTTTGTGATAATACTTCTTCTATATGTTTGTCTAAGAATCCCATTTTGCATTCTAGGGCCAAACATATTGAGATCAAACATCACTTCATACGTGACTATGTTAGAAGGGAATTTTAAACTTAAAATTTATTGATACAAACCATCAATGGGCTGATATCTTTATAAAACCCCTTGCTGAAGATAAATTTGTTTTCATTCTGAAACATTTATCCATGGAGACATGTTCATAATGAAACAAATAATTATCTTAGAATGTTTATTCCTTCATAATGGATTAATGAGACTCTGATATATTTTGTCTCCGAACGTGTGAGTATTCTAAAGTGAGAAGGTTTCACATGCTTAGAAGTATCCAATCAGAACCTCATTATTGGATGTTCTGAATCTTGGATATTGAACAGTGTTTGCATTAATGAGCTGTCAATCGGTCTTGGAAAGTGGAACAATTTTAAAGACAGTTGTCTGAGTGATAGATGGGGTGAAATTATTTATCTTGGGATTAGGTAAAACAATTGCTTTACCCCCTTGATAGATTTTGTGCACTAATCAAGATTTTATTCATGATGGCAAAAATCTTTATATAAACCCATTTCACTCATTTCACACACCCTCGCTACTTTCTCTTCCCATAATTTCTTGTTTTCAAACTGCAAAAGTTCTCAAATCCTAAAACCCGTTCTTTGTAACACCCCAAATTTGTAAGAATATTTATTTAATTTATTTAAATATAATATTCATGAATTTTAGTGAATTTTGGTGGTTTGTGTTGACGTCGGTATTTTGTGGAGTTTTGGTTATTTATTTAAATAATAGTATATAATATAGAATATATTGTATTATTATCTATTTAAATAATATTAGAAGGATTAAGGGTAAATTTTACTTTTAAGGAGGAGTTAGTGAGGGTAATATTGGGAAAGCCCATTTTAGAAGCTCAAGGGTTAGGTTTAACAAAAAAGAGAATTTGAGAGGAGTAGGATTCATTTTGTTAGACCGTGAAAAGAAGGGAAAAGGCCAGAGCTCTGAGGAAAGAGGGAAAAGCCTAGGATTCGAGAAGGTTTCCAGGAACTAAAGAAAGAAAGCTTGGAATCGACATTCCAAGGTATGAGGAGTATTGTCTTTCATTGTTTTTGATATAGGAATTCGATGTGTTTAAAGCTGATTTTTGAGGTTATGTGGGTTTGTGGGTTTATGAGTAAATTGATGATTTAGGGGTATTTTTGTGGATTGATGATGAATATGAAGGGTTGAATTGGATCGGATAAAAGTAGGCCTTTGAGGCTAATCTTTCTGTTGATGTTATTTTTGAACTTGTAGAGAAAGGGATTTATAGGAGTTATGAGGGTATTTGGGGTTTGTGAAGGTTTATGTGATTTTAAGGTTTAGGATAGTGTAATAAATTGGCCTAATAGTCGTAGGTTTTGTGCCTTTGTTGCCATAATGCCTTAGGGATGTTTTGGGGATGTTTTTGAGGTAAATGAGGCTGAACCCGTAAGGTTTTTGGGGTCTGATGTGCTACTGATGCGTAGCAGCGATTGCAGAAAATTGCGACCTCGCAAAGCGAATGAATTCTTCGCAAAGCGAATATTCGCTCTAGACTCGCTGGGAGAATAGCGCAGCGAATGCGCGATGACGCTGCTTTGAGATACTGGGATGGAATTTTAAAAATGATTTTTAGTTTGTACAGCGAACTTCCCAGCGAATAACTTCGCTAGGCGAATAGAGGGTAGCGAGGAGAGACAGAATAGGGTTTCTCTGGTTTTTGTATGGGGTTTTGGAGTTCGCTGGCAGCTTGCTAGGCGAACACCAAAGCGAACAAGTTCGAAAAACAAACGTTGCGGCGAATGGCTACTATTCGCGAAATTATTTTGTGATTCTTGTGTTGTCTTGATGTTTTGAGGTATGATTATTTTGATGAATTACCATGCGTATATTGATGATTATGAGATGATGATTCATGATGTTTTGATGAATAAATGATGATATGATTAACATGAGATTTTGATGAATGATGATGTACGTAATGACTTTTATTGATGATGATGATAATGACGTTGTGTATCATGCATTCATAGCATTCCAGACTTCGATTTATTGTGGCTTAAATCCCATTGTGCGGATGTGAGGTAATTTTGACGTGCTCCGGTTCTTGTGTAGAATCGATCCTATTGACGGGGATCTTTGGAGGATGATGGCCTAGTGTCCATCGACTTTGATGAATTGGTAACACATGTATGAGTCTTGTTGTGCATTGCATTTACTTGGCATTGATGTGATTTATGATATCGTGATTTTTGATGTTTTCCTTTGTGATGACCTTGATGATGTTGTATATGATGATGACACCATTTTATGCATATCCTGTTTTTATATTGATTATAATGAATTGTGATTACTCACCCTGCCTGTTTGAATGTTGCATCCACGTGGATAACGTGCAGATGATCAGGCTTAGTTGTGGATGCCTTCGAGGACTTTTGGAGTTTATTTTACTTTTGGTCGATGTAGAGGGTCTTGCTCGGATATTGTAATATCGGGTTAGGTCGTTGAGTCGAACCATGTTGAGTTGTTATTTTGGTTGTTATTTTTTAAGGATTATGGCTTTTATTGGAAACCCTTTTGATTTGAATTATTGAGTTCCGCTGCTATTTGATGGCTTTTATTTAATTTGAGGAAAACTCGTTGTTTACGGAGCAACTGTTTTATTTGAGTTTATTGAGAAATGTGCCCCCTTTGAGGTGGTTCTGATTTTTACTCTGATATTATGATTATTCTGCTGCAATATTTGTAGGGTAGAAAAGGGTGTTACATTCTTCGTCAATAATGGCTTTCCAACAACAAGGCCAACAACAATCCAATCCACTAGTATCTGCTCAACAACAACGCGATGCAATTATTTAAAGGGTTGTTCACATATCTTTATCTTCTCAACCACGAAAGCATATTACTCATCTTTTCCAAACACGTAAAACACAATCTACTTCGTATCCTGACAAGTATGTGCTCACTGTAGATGCGTATGATACTCCTGAAATCAAACTATCTACTCCTCCTAAAGATTTGGAAGTTCTCTATGAACTTATGGTTGATTTTGACAACATGAAAGATAATGGCTTTGATCTATTACCCGCTGTCAAAGTTCAAGGCTGGGAGAAGTTCTTTGAACGTATTCAAGGTCTAGATTTCTCTCATCTTGTTAGAGAATTCTAGATTCATGCTAAGACATCTACCTTCCAAGTTACTTCATTTGTTTTTGGAAAAAGGATTGTCATTACTGAGGAACTCATAGCCAAACTCATCGGTCATGATGGGTCTGGAATAAAGTGTGAACAAATGGGAGAAAGAAGGTCTGATCAGGTTGAAATCTCCAAAGTGATTTCTATGTCTGGAATTCATGCTATCAAGATCAAGAATCTTCATCCTATTCTGAGAATTTAGGCAAGAATTCTTCTTGGTTGCATCAATCACCGAAAGCCAACAAATTCTTCTGACTACATCAACGTTGATCATCAATATGTTCTCTATTTCATTGCTATTGAAAAGAAGTTGAACCTTTCTGCACTTCTCTTTCGGTAATTAAGAGATATTGTGAAGGAAACAAGGGATGAAAGCAGAAATATGAGGAATTGGATTCCTCTTGGTAGGTTAATCTCTGACATTCTGGTAGAGAGAAAATTGGTCGACTCTCTAACACATGTTGAGAAGACCAAATGGCTGGAATCTCTTGTTGGAAATTTCTTCAATGCCATTAGTTTAAAAATATGGGCATGATTACTGAATTGACTAGCTCAGTTGTTGAAATCCCTAAGGAAGACATTTGCAGTAGAGGGATCCCTCTGGAAGATTTCCATATCTTCTTAAATCCAAAGCCTCTGGATTTTGTGGTAAACTATTTTGACAGCAATTATGCAAGTGTTGTTCCCTCTGCCTCAAAACCCATTGAGAAAAGGAAGAAAGGGAAGTTTGCCCAAAACCATTATGAGAAAAGGGCAAAAGGGGTAAGACTGTTGAGAAAGCTCTGGAAACCTCTTATGAGGAACCCAGAACTGCTATTGTTTCTGTCTCTACTGGAACTGTCTTTGGTAAGTCAATTCCTTTTGAGACTTCTTCTCTTTCTATTGTTAATAATTCATTCATCCCTTCTACCACCACTATTTCACCCATTCATATTTCTGAATTATTTCACTTTCCTCATTCACATATCTTTGAACCTGGTCACCTTAAACCTGCTCATATTTCTGGACAAGTTCACTTCCAAACATATTCTGCTCCCTAAACTTCAAATCCAAAAGACACTTTTACACATCTCACTTTGCCTTCTGAACAACAAATTCCACCATCCTTACCATCACCCATTGAAATTCTCATATCCATCATCACACCACCCCCTCTACTTCAACCTTCATCATCACTCATTTCCTCAACCATCCAACCAGAAAGCTCAACTCACCCGGACGCTCTTTTAGTTGAATTAGATATTTTTTATTCTGACTCTGAGTATGATGTTGAGATTGTAGCAATACTAGATAGAACCCCCTCCTATATTCCATCCAAACTACCTACAAAACAAACATGCTCCCAAAACCCTTGGATGAATTATTTTCACTTTTGAGACTGAGGCTAATTCCAAGTTGGACACTCTCACTGAAGGTTATGCATCTAATGCAAACCTTTCCGGTGTTCACACTTTGTGCAACGGTTTCAGAGAATGGCTTGACTGCAGTTCTAAGGAACTGGAATTCTAGTATAGTCAAACCTTTGCTTCAAAAGGTTCCTGCAACTTTTCTACTCCCTTCTCCTTTTGTGGAACCTCTTCTTCCTCCACCTCCAACTGTTACTGAATTGGGATCCACTTATGGATCTAAAGAAGCTGTGATTGCTGAATACTCAGGCCCTGCTCCTTCCTTGCTAATGAATACTTTAGAAGAGATCAAGGCTAAGAATGCGATCGTCAGAGAAAAGATGGATAAATAGGATGAGATCCTCAAGGCTCAAGCTGGATCCAATACAAAGATTGAAGGAATGATGCTAGCCATCCTATCCAAACGGCCTTAAAATCTTATAAACCATTATTTTTAAAAATTCAAGTTTCTAAGTTTTTATCTTTTCATTTCTGCTATGTACTGTTCACTTGCAATAAGGAAATGAAATTTTTTTTGGTGTTCACTTTGTCTATCTTTAACTATCTTTTTTTATTGATGACAAAGGGGGAGAAGAGTGATATATGATTTTGATATACCTATTGTCATTCTGAAACCTAAACATTCTGATTAACCATTCTGAGAAATTTGAATAAGTTCATCATGTTAACCAAGTTTTTCAGGTATTAAGAATTCTATCATTTATAGATGAACCAGACGGTATCTCATCAATTGAACCGGGTTGTTTGCTAAAAGTTCTTCAGAAGACATTAACCAAGTTGTGTGTTGAGAACCAGACTTTGTGTTAAAAATTATTTAAAAGAGTTTAATGGACAATGTTATACGATAGAAGAGTTTAAACAGGCTGATTTGCAAAATTTTGATAACAACCAGGCAAATAATCAGGCTTATATAAGTTCTGACAGATCATGCTCATATACGAAACTGATGACCATAACTTCTGATTCTCAAGGCAAAGTCAACTATGAAATACTTCAACAACCAGGTCTCTACTTCTGTAACCAGGTGTTCTGGGAAGTTATTTCTTTCATACTAATTAAGATTTTTATCTGTTAAGATTATTTTAAAGTCTTAAATTCAGGGGGAGCTTGCAAACCTAACTCTGATATTTTAAGATGGAAAATAATTTTAATAGAATAAAATTCAGGGGGAGTTTACAAACCTCACTATGATGTTTTTATATGATTTAACCAAGTAAAAATTGTTCATCAAAATACATTATTTTGTCATCATCAAAAGGGGGAGATTGTAAGAACAAGATTTGGTTCTGCATCTGAACTTTAGTTTTGATGATAACAATACATTGTTTCTTAAAGAAAATTTTTGCACCCTAATAGTTTTGTCTAGTGTGTAACTTTTACTAATAGGTTCTGACTCCGAAGAATCGACATGTGACTTCATCAGATTCTGTACTCAATACACTTTGACTCTGAAGAGATACAAATGTGCGCTTCAAGATTACGTCAAGCTCTGAATGCTCTTAGACAACGGTTTTGATGAACATTTGTTCTAAAGCTTCTGACTGTGACTCTGATAGAAGAGCTTCTGAAGATTTGTCAAAGCTCTCAAGATTCTAAAGAACAATTTTTGAAGACTCTGAAGATCAGGTTCTGAGGAACAGTGTCAAGACTCTAAAGACTTTAGTTCTGAAGCTTCTTTCTATCAGTCTCTTGATACTTCTAAACATGCTTCAATAACACATACTCAGAATCCTCTAAAGATTAGAAGATAAGATCAAAAGTTTTACGTGAGAAAAATAATGCATAGTACAAGATCATATATTTCTTCCACTGCGCTGATTTCGTGGAGTAAGGACTGTACTATTTATACCATTTTGTCTCCCACCTTGGCAGACTGTTATGCAAGGCGACAACTCATTTATGGATATGTCCAGTCTACCCTCCAACGGATCTTTTCATGCCTATATAAAGAAGACTTGGAAAAATGAATAAAGTTGCTAATTCACGAAAGATTAAGTTATTCACACAACACTAATGTTTTTGTTGAACATATTTTTATTGTGAATAAAAACACTCATAGAGCTTTTGTTCGTTATTGTGTGCATATTTGTTTGTACTTAAACTTTGTGTATTCTGTTTTTGAAGCATTCTTATAAACATAAACATTTGTATCTCATTGTATTGAGGTTGTTTCCTTGAGTGACTAGGGTTTAGGAGAAGACAAAGGCGGGTAGTCTTTGTGTGTCTGTAATCTGGTGATTATAGTGGATTAAGTCCTTATTGAGAAGGCAAAATGACCTTAGCGAATGGACTGGATTAGCTTCATTAGCAGTGAACCAATATAAAATAATTATGTTCATTTATTTTTTACTTTTGGTTCTATTTTGGGTGTTTGAGCGTAAAAAGTTTTAATCTTGAAAACGCAATTCAAACCCCCATTTCTTGTGTTTCTTCCCACCTTTAAACATTTCCTTGCCTCTAAAGTAACTTAGTCAAGAAGTAATGAATCGTCATAGCTCGCTTAGCGATTTCTTGCAAAGGCCAAGGAAAAAAGCCTAATAGTAAGGCGAAAGCACTAAAGCGCACGGAACATGTAGACTTTATTTTTCCCTTTGAGCAGACGATTCCATGTACGAGAGTTATATTGACCGTCCAGATTAATTTGATGGTTGACCGTGATCCACACCACTTTCCACGCTTTATGTTAGACAACCATTCCTACTATATAAGAGGGAAAGCGCGTCATTCTTATACATTCAAATTCATTCTCATTTTCACATCACTTTTCATTTTTCATTTTTTCAGTGACTTGTGCGTTGAAGTGTTACCTTTGTAGAGGGAGTAGTTTAAATCTTCACATACTAGTTTTTATTTGGCAATGTTGAACTTTAAAATTGACATAACTCCATTTTTCTATTAAAAAGTGAGTTCTTACCTGAAGTGAACATAAGGATATCATCCTTATAAATGTTACCTGAATAATATATTTCAGCACTAAAAAATGACTTTTTGTTGTGACAAACCAGAAAGGAAAAGTATACAATTTTTATAATAAAAATATTAGAGAAGAAATGAATTATTATTAATTAAAATAACATTTAAAAACCATTATACAACCATCTTTGGAAGACATGAACTTCGTTGAGATCAGACCAACCTCTTATCATTGAACTGACACATGTATACAATATTTCCCTGTTGTAAGAAAATTCAAGTTGAGTTTGAATGTGTCTGCAAATCCTAACTCAACTGTCAAAAACCAAAACCTATATTATCAGGTTAGACGTCAAAACCGAGGTTCGAATCCTAAATCTTGTGTGAATTTCAATTGGTTTCAATTGGTTATTACCACTTCGTCGACATCTGGAAGAAAAAATAGTTGAGTTTGAACGTGTAGGTTTCAGCTTTTAGTTCTACATTGCTAAGCCCTTATGATTCTTTGGTACAAAACAATACAAACACTCTCAAAAGAAAGAAAAAGAAGATACATATACTCCCTTTACAAATTTCTCAATCAAGAACTCTAAAAATGACTTGCTTTGTAGAATGATGTCACACACATGGTCTCTAAGTTCTAACCTTGTGATCCTTGCATGGCAGTCTCAAAATTCAGACTAACTCGGTTTTACGCCGCGAGAATGAAAAAAAGAGCAGCACATTGTTTATAAATCAACATCACGGCCGTGCCGATCGCGTCCATTGTTATCCATGAATCCTGCATTCGAGCTTCTTCTCCTTCTATTATGATGTTTCATCCTTGTTCGCCCTCTTCTATGACCCGTACACACTATATAAGCGACAACCAAGAAACCGAATCCAGAAAATGCCCACAAGAATACAAACCAAAACCTGAATGAACTCGGAATCTCATCTTTCTGATCACTTGCTAATTCCTCTGAATGGTTTGTCGCTGTGACGCGATTAGTTATTGAAATACCTGCGTCGGTGTTGCCGATTTCACTCGAAGTTCCACTTTCTTGTGTTTTCTCATCGCCTTTTGTTATCAACGAATCAGCAGTAGGACACTTCTTCTTGTGATGAATTTCGAGCGCTTCGTTAAGGGTTTTTCCACATTCTATGCTGAGCATGTCACGTCGGAAATTCTCCGGATTAGTTTGATCAACAGTTGAGGGATCCGGTGGATCTGGGAACTTGGCCCAGCATCTGTTGACCATGTCAATCTCTCGCCAGGCAGCTTTGTCGAAGCTCCAGTTCCCGACACTGAATCGCAATCCATAATGAAAAACTCGATATTTGACGTTCAATGCAGGAACGTATCCCGGGTATATCAGTATTTCACTGCTTATAGTGTGCTTTAGTTTCAACTGCGTCAAATCAATATCATCACTCGTTATAGCAACGACTTTTTTTTTCGTATTTCAAGTATGCATCATGGTAAGAAAGTAAGAACAAATTACCTCGGCCGCACCAAATGAGTAACCATACATCTCACTGATCCACCCGGATTCATATATGTCTCCTGTTATATTTCTTGCATAATGAGCTCTATCAGCTCGAACCTCCTCGGTTTTATGAAGCCATAGCATCGCGAATTTCCGGAGATCATCTATATGCATAATGATCACACCACCAACTTTGTCGCAAGCCTCGGGATGGCTAGTATGTAGTTTTGCAAGTTCGTTGTCACAGCCAATAAGGTAGCTGGCACGTAAGATTATTAAAAATACAGATTAGTCGTCAAACCGAAAAATAATAACGATAAAACAGACATCAAAATAGAGATCTATATCTTTGCAACCATGAAAACTGCAGTCATCAACACTGTTCAAATCAGCGTTGTCAATCGCAAAATTCCACTAAGCAAAATTGCTATACAAAAGCTATTTTATCAAATTCTGTCACATTGTAACACTATAGCGCCACTACCACATTGTAACACTATAGCACCGCTACCGCCTCTATTTAACATTGGTTTAAATTAGGGGGTGGCAAAAGGACAAGCCCGCCCCGTTTAGGCCTGCCCCTCAAAAGCCCGAAAAAAATGGGGTGGAGCTAACATAGTTGAGAATGCAAGTCCAAAACCCTTGGCCCGCCCCGCTAAAAAAGGAGGGCAGGGCGGGGCAAACCCACGAGTACTGCACCCCAAAAAAATTCATCTTGATGCGTGCGCTGCAAAAAAAGGGACGGGCGGGCAGACATATTAGAGGGTGCAGGCCTAAAACCATAAACCGCCCCGGGAAAACATGCGGGCAAAACGGGCATGTCCGGCCCATTTTGCCACCCTTAGTTTAAATCAAACATTAGCAGGTCTCATAAACATAAATCCAAATCACACTATGCTTACTCGTAAGGAGTTGAAACAGGATGGCCACGGGAAGCTTTGAACTCCCACGGTGTGATTGGGCCTCTCAAGATCATATCAGCATCAAGAATCACTATGTATTCAGCATCGACATTTACATGATTAAGCCAATGAAGAACTGCAGCTGGTTTATTAATTGCTGGATACCTAAAATGAAACAGAAGAACTATCATTTTCTATAATAGAATGACGCTACATACGCTTAGGACATATTTGTTACAAATTATAAAAAATAAAAAATAAAAAATAAAAAAGTGATTTTGACACAATAATTTAGATACTATTTTTAGAAATTTTGAAGAAAAGCAGAAACTATTTCGAGCTTGTTTACCATAATGAAAATCACTTTAAAAAAATCATCCATCAAAAGTGATTTTTAAGAGAGGCTACTCAAAAGTACTTAACAATTACCAATCTCCTGTCAATGGATGTCGATTCATAGACGGAACATAATGAGTAGGAGCCAGATCATGGCCTTTATACTTCATCAAATCCTCGCCGGAGCAGCTAAGTAGTCTGGTTACATTTCCGGGCTGTCCACTCAAACGAAAACTGTGCATGAATCCCACAGTTTGCCAATCAAAATAAGTCGTGCATTCCGTGGAAAAAAGTGTATGGATTTTGGGATGCGGCTTTCCGTCAACGGGTGCTTTGACGATTTCTTCATTCATCATTTTTAAAGTAGCAGGAGTCACGTATTTTGGCTTAGTTAGTTCGGCAAAAGACTTGCTTTTTAAAAAGCTCAAGTATTTCGACCACGCTGGCTTAGGACAACCGTTTGCTCCATGCAGTAATACAAGACCTTCATTTATAGTGTTTATGCACTCTATGCTTATAAATAGTCCTCGCCTTCGGTTAGCGTCGAGTTCAAACTGTAATACCTGCAATAAAATGCTTTCTAATATTAGAAAAACTTTAAAAATCCTGATGCCGTATGTATATACACTTACAACCTCTGTAGTACAGAAACCGACGAAAACAGAAACTGACACTTGTGATTACGTTTAATTTATTCATTTTTTTTCAAATTATTACCGATGCCAACGAGTCAGTATCAGTGTCGGTGTCGTGTTTCCGGTGTCCGTGCTTCATAGCTTACAACAAACGGAGCATTAGCGAATTACAAATATAACGCGGGATTTTCTTCTCATTTCTTTCTAAACACACGAGTTTCGTGCTACAAGTATACTTCGCTTGCATACCTCTTTCGGATAAGGAGGCTCTGGAAAGAGCCGGTTACATTCATAAACAATTCCATCATCATGGTGAGCCAATTTATCAAATGACCAATTCCCAACACTAAATGGAAGCCCATAGTGAAGAAGAACCGGCTCAATTCCCTCTTGAGGAACATAACCCGGGTAGAGCATCAAGTTATCATTGATCTTGTGCCGAAGTCCTATCTGCAAACAAGAGAGAAGAACCCCGAGGAGAAGACAGAAAGAAAAATAAAACACAAAAAACAATTAGCAAAAGCTGAAATATCGATCTTGTGTCGAATAGTCAATCACAATAACGAAAGTGATAATTTACGGTATTTTACTCACTTCTGCAGCACCGAAAGAGTATCCATACATCTCACTAATCCATCCTTTTCCATATATGTCTCCAGTTATGTTTGTTGCCCAGTGTTCCTTATCTTCACGTACTTCTTCCGTTTTTGAAAGCCACAAGGGGGCGAATTTCCGCAGGTCACTAATATGATAGGCTAAAAGCCCGCCAACTTTGTCACACAGCTCTGGGTTTTTGGTGTGCAGTTTAGCCAAAATATTGTCACAACCTATTAAGTACCTGGAGAATTTTTTTTTCCGTATATAACAAGTTTCAATCACGAACAAGAAAATGAAATACCAAACATCACACTTGCGCGTGCGTACACACACATAGTCAATATGAAACAAGTAAGAAATTATTGAATACCCATAATATGCTGCAACAGGTCTTCCTTTCTCGGCACCAAGTTCCCAAGGTAAAATTGGGCCACGGATAATCATGTCTGCGTCTAGAATGAGAACCCAATCAACATTTAAGGCATCTTTACTATATTTAAGCCAGTGTACGACCCCCGCAGGTTTGTTTATTGCAGGGTACCTGCGCAGATGACAAAAAATTCTTTCATTTTAGATTCATTGAATAGACAAAATATTTGGTCTATATATTGTTGAAGTACATTAGGTATTCAATGCATCTAAAAAACAAACTTTTTTTATAAATAGGACCAGATGGAGTATAAAAGAGTAATTATTTAAATACTAGGACTCAAAGCTACCCTATTTATCATAATTACAAAGAATCGGCGCATAATTACCATTTTTACATTATATTTAACGATTAAATCACACAAATCTAGATCAAAATTCACATGAATAGTTTCATCACTTCAACATAAACTCAACAACATTTGCACATACTGTTTCAAGAAATAACAAACACTGAACCCCAAGCATGTCTAGGAAGAACAAGAATAGCAGCTACTATAATTAAAACAAACTACCAAAGCCAACCACATTAATGATTAATGAACTTAATTTAAGATCAGGCCCATCACAGAGAACCGTAACTCGAATTTCGGCTAAAACAATAGTCAAACACTGATTTATCAGACTTTACTTACCTCTAGACATGATTTTGGATTACCAAGGTCCCTTCCCCTAGGAAAGAGGGATTAAGACAAAAAAGTCAACCACATTAACCACACTAACCAATCTACATTTCATAATCCAAATTCCAAAACATTCCTAAAAAACATTGTGTAGATAACCAACACATGTTAAACGCCAGACACGAACACATAAACCATAAACACATCAGACACGACACTAACGTCTATACCTACAAAACATTGTGTAGATAACTGACACATGTCAAAAACCAGACACGCTTTCCATCTGAATTATCCGTGCTAGATAGATTAGCATTAGTAATCTAATTATTACTAGTATCTTACCAATCACCAGTTATGGGATGTCTACTCATAGAAGGAACCTCAAAAGTTGGAGCCAAATGCATCCCTTTATAATTCTTCTTCTCCTCATCAGTACAACTAAGAAGACGTGTAATAGGACCAGGTTGTTTAGCTTTCCTATAACTATTCATCAACCCAACCGTTTGCCAATCAAAGTAATTATGACATTCAACAGAAAACAGTGTGTGCACCCTCCAAGATACCTTCCTTACCCCTTCTGAAACATCAATACCCAACATCATTAACAACATCAAAATCAAAACTTTCTTCATTGTAGCTCGATTTCAAGGCTAGATGCGAAATGGGTGTCGCTTCAAAGATCGGAATTTTACTTCATGTTGGTCTTTGATCTACATCTACATGCATAAGAAGTTGTTGTTTTGTTGAGTCAAAATTTGGGGGTTTTGAAAATAATAATTTATGGGATGACAGAAGAAGATGATGATGATTTATTGTATTAAATTGAATTCAATGAACTATGGAGTTTTCACTAATTAATGAGAATTGTAATCTGAATCTTGAAATTGGGAGTGTGGAGTTGGTAATGGTAGTGTCGTGTATATGTAATAATCATGTTTAATCTTCAACGCTTTGGAATTTTCTGTCCCTCACTATATTGTATCCTTATCATAATTAGTATATTTGTTACAACAAAAATTAAAATGTCACTCTTAATTTTATAAAATCCAATTGGAAAAGAGACACTCTATATTTTAACTTTATCTTTAAAAGATAGAATTTTTATATTATTACACAAAAAAAAAAAAATGCATGCTTATAACTTATAAGCTTATATGACAATTTAGACATGTTTAGTGATGATCTTTTTATCACGGATTTATATCTTATTTTATTAATTTATAGTTTATTTTTCAGACATTATTTCAAATAGCGTTTTACCTTATACTAGTAATTTATAGTTTATCATCTTTTCTTTCATTTTAATCCTTATTAGTTTAACAAAAACCTTTTTATATCTTTTATAATTTATTTAAACTTAAAATAAAATAAATATGTATTAAATATCTTTTATGGCATTTTACAGTTGAACCGTTAATTTTACCAAACATTTCAATTAATTTATCAGTTATCAGTCATCAACCATCCGCGATAAACTATAAGCTATCAGTCACCAGTCATCAGCCATCAGTCATAAACTATAAGTTAGCTTATCAGTCAACCGATATTTTTACCAAATAGAGTTTAAGTCTAAATATGGACTTAAAGAAAACATGCAACAGCCATATATATGAAATTTTGTTTTGAATTTGACGAGGAAAATCTATTTTGATTGAATTTGGATTCGAGTTTGATTTTTCTTTGATTAATGACACTATTACCCACTTGGACTCATCCTTGAAACCCATTTGTTTATATCATCTTTTACTTTTTTTTTATTTGATTTTGATAATTTAAATCATTAGTTGCATGACCAATGTTTTAATATTTTAGTTTGTATTTTATTATTTGAAATATTTGAGATATATGTTTGAAAGTTCGCAAAATTGTTTTTTCTTTATTATTTGTGATTTATGTTGATGTTTGTTAAGGTTCAGGCAAGTCTAGACAGATTTTAGATTTTAGAAAATGAATTATTTTTATTTTAAAAAAGTGATTTTGCTGGGGAAGTTGGAGCAGGGCGGAGCATCTGAACCCGTTTGAGATGAGTTTAGGGTTCATTTACATATCCTCGTCAGAGATTGAGATAGAGAGAAAAGATTTATCAAGAAGTGGAGTTTGAATATGAGAAAGGTAAATATCAACTAATCTCCGATCTCCTCCTTGTTATCATGTCTAATAAAAAGTCTCTTTCATCTAAACTTTTGTTTGAAAATCACTCTTCTAACCCTATATTCTCAATTGTACCTAAATTTATTTATTTATTTATGTTAAATTTACTCATTTTTGGTTTTCACATGAAGATCTAGTCACATTAAAACCCATATTTGTTAGTAGTAAAGGTAAAAACATTATGGAGATTGACAATGATGGTGGGTATGCTAACTTGGGTATGAAATGAAAAATGACAATGACACACATGATAAGGAGCTCTAGTGTTTAATATTTAAGTGTTGTTATCATCTAAAGAGAAAGATGAATTGAGAATACCTGAAGAGTTGTTTACTAAGGTGTTGAATTTTTTAATGTTGATCGAACTTGATGGTGAACATTGTTGCAGGATAGTAGGTAATATTTTGTGTTATTCAATAGTGAAGAAAGTGAGGTTGTTCCATTTTGGGGGATCCACTAAGTCTTCTTGTTGAATTCCATCTGAGTTGTCATAAATATTATTTCAACTATAGTAGATGATCACAGTAGATTTTGCTAGATCTATCTCATGAATATTAAGTCTGAAACTATGAAACTTGTTAATCTTTTGATGCTCTTATTAAAATCCAACTTCATATGAATATCAAAACAATGAGGATTGAAAATGGTCTTGAATTATTCTTAAAATAATTTTATGTGGAACAAGGGATTCATCATTAAACTTTTTGTATTGACACTCCTCAACAAAATGGTATTTGTTGAAAGAAAGCATCAACATATTTTAGTTGTTATTAGAGCTCTTCTCTTTCAATCTCATATTTCCAAAAAAAAAGTTGGGCTCATGGTTTTCATCATGTTGTTTTCTTAAAAAATAGGCTTCTCTTAAATTACAGGTCTCCTTTTTTTCATGATGTATAACAAATTGCCCAATTAATCTATTTTAAAAAAATTTAGTTATCTTGTATATGATGCTACTTCTAAACAAGGAAGAACCAAGTTCAACTCTAGAAGTATGAAATTTTTATTCATAGGTCATAAACATAGTGTAAAAGGTGATATTCTATTTGATTTACATAATAAAAATGTGTCCCTCTTAAGAGACATTGTTTTCTTTGAAAATATTTTTTTCTACTGTAGCGAAAAAAAATTGAGATTAAGCTATTGATTAACTTAACTCATAAAGCAAGAGTCGCCACCACACTTTTATTTTTTCAAAGGAATGGGGAAAAGAACGAACAAAACCCACATAAGTTTTAAAACAAAACTAATAAAACAGAGATACAAAGGGTAAGAAGGTTGGTTATGCAACGGAAAAGTGTTAGCACCCAAAACATCTATAGTACTCTATAGGAACCTCTTGAAAATCTATGTTTGGCTTAAAAGATGTTGTTTGCAAATGATTGAGGAGATGAGAAGAGAAATATTTTTTAGGATTTTTGGTGTTTGACAAGACTTCTTGAGCCTCGTGACTACGTACCCACAAAGTGCAATGGAAGATCAAAACCTCGTAGTTCGTGGTAAAAATAACAAAAGTGTTTGTTGTGATTGATTTTAAATGAAAAGATAAGTTGTCATTTTAAGGAGAAAACTCAACTAGTCACCCACAAGTGTATGAAAATTGACCGTTGCATCACTATTGAGAAGAGCTCCAACTTGGATAAAGATCAACAAGTATGCTACTAACTCTCTCAAGTGGAAAAGAATCAACATCAAACATCACTTTGGGGATAGGAGAATTACATCTCAACTATGAAAATAACTCATGTATAATCCTTAAGAAAAAATTTAAAAGAGAAAAGTGCACAAAGGACACAAAAATGGTTTGAGTGAGTTATGTATTTTTTTTATGTCTTATGAAAATGGTCTTGATATGCTTAAGATGAATTAACACTTATTCAAGAAAAGAGTTTAAAAATCACTTGACAAAGTCAAGGTTTATTTTGAAAGTCGTTCAAGTTTGAAAACAAGAAGGTTTTGAAAAATGGAAAAGATTTTGAAAATTTAAGAAGGGGGGAGATGAAGAGACTACCCTAATGCACAAAGTAAAAGCTGGGAAAGGAAAGATCTAACCAAAACAGCAAGCTTCTGACATAAGTCAAGCCAAAAATCTCATCCTTTGGATTTAGCAACAAGCAATCAAATAAGCAAAACACAAACCAAGTCTTCAAAGAGGTCAACCCAATGTCAAAGGTACCCGATGAATTCCAAGGTCTCAAGTCACAACTCCAAAGCAAAGGATCAAGAACCTAATTCTAAGTCCATAAGTCTATCATTCAAGCATGGGATAGTAACCAATAGTCCAAGAAAACAAATTAAGTCTTTTAAGGGGTTTTTCATTTATTAATGTCTTAAAAGAAAGGGAAAAAGGTCTAAGTGGACAAAAGAAAAAAGGCATAAACATAAACAATAACAATATGATATATAAATGATAATATTAAATCAATATAAAGAGCAAGAAATATAAATGACATAAAAATAAAGGTGCATAAAAGTAAATGACATAAAATAAAAGTTAGCACAATAATATGGCCAGTATTGATGTTAGAGTTAATAATCCGATACGGGACAAATTTAGCGCTATGTTAGGCAATCGTAGCACAATCTATAAGGAAGATCATACTATGCGAGGCCGGTCAATAACAATTTATGTTAGAGATATGATAAAAATCAAACTCCTAAAACATGTAGCACAAGTAAAAATCAATGAGGGATCAAGCACTAAGGCGAGAAGATTGGTCAATTACATCAATCAATCCTTCATGACAACTTATGACAAGCTTATGCATCAATCCAAAGTACTTCCAATGATCATTGATCAATTGAATAGTAGATTTGAAATGATGAAAGTTCATCAAGCATCAATCCAAGATCAGGACCGTTTTTTAGGGTGTGCAAGGCGGCCTATAGCACAGGGCCTCACAATTTTTCATGAATAAGTTAGGGCAAAAAGGGCCTTCATACGCATATTTCACGGTTAAATAGGGCCCCGTGAAAAAAAATCACGAATAAAATGAAGCTAACTTCAACTCCTTACACAGGGCCTCTCAAAAATTTGAGACGGCTCTGAACAAGATGAATAACAAATCATACAATTGATTAAAAGAAAAGAAAAAGAAAAAGAAGGAGAAGGAAAGATGAAGAGATAACCAAATTGAATCAAGACTCAAGATCACTTCATCATCAATGTCAATCACCTTTCTTGGTGGATTAAGGCACTAAACCTATCAACAACTCAAAGCACCAAAAATGAATCAAATGATTCATTTAATGATAGATTTGAATTGATGAAGGTTCATTCAACCTCATCAACACCCAAAGTCCATTGAAATTGGAGAGAAACTTGATCAACAAGTTATGATCCAAGACAACAACCAGTAAGCAACCCAAAATGCAATAAAAGAAATTAAAAATGCATGAAAATGATTTTTTATATGAATTTTAAAATAAATAAAAAAAGAGAAAGAAGCCTCTAAGCTAAAATCAAATGACCAAGAAAACTAATACAAGTCAGAAACAACTCGAGAATCATATATAAAATTTTGGAGAATTTTAAAATGCATAAAAGTAATTTTAAACCAATTAAAATGCATAAAAAAATAAAGACAATAATGAAAAATAGCAAATCATGAAATAAAAATATGGAAAAATGCTCAGAAAATGATAAGTGCAAATTTTAGCTATTTTTGTATATAAGTTTTGTTGCACTTATCGATACTTTTTGTTAATATCGTTCGAATAAACTCCGCTTTGTTTGTAAATACGTTTACTTTACGTTATAGTGTATATATTGCGTATTGTGTAAATATCATTGAGTTTAATTGATTTTCTCTCATTTTTGTAGGTATTCAAGACAATATATTTTGCCATTGTTGTATAGAGCATTGAATAAGTTTTCCAATGCTTCTGATTGTGCGTCAATCTGAGTTACGGTTCAAAAGTTATGGTCAAAACAAGGACTGGTGTGCTGTCAAGTTCGCTTTGCGAACTTTTCAGCGAATACTCCCAGACTTGAGGCAGTATAAAAAGGTACCAAAGTTCGCATTGCGAACTTTCCATCGAATATTCGCTTTGCGAATAAAAGTTTGCATTGTGAACTTTTGTAGAATCGCAAAGGCGGTTTAACTGTTCCTGAGGTATCAAGTGCCTAAATTTGATGTTCGCTTTACGAATAAAAGTTCGCATTGTGAACTTGACAGATTTTGTAAATGATATTTAAGTCATTTCATTCATTTTTTAGGTTATGGTTTTGGGGATTTTTGCTCCCAACTCCATCAAACTCATTTTTCAGTAGGATTAGCTTAGAAAACAACATTGAAGCTTGCACACAGATGATCCGGGGTGGATTTCTCATCGACTGGCGTTGACAAACTGCGATATGTTTGGTTTATTTCTTTTCTTCTTTTTGTATTTCTTCTTTGTTGGATTGTTGTATATGTATTTACTTTGAACTCGTGTATATTTGTCGCCCATGGCGTTGTATCTAATTTGCTTTACAAATCTTTATCGGTGATTGTCCTTGATTTTTGCTTTATGCTCGGAGTTTGGGTTGTGTTAGAGATAAACATTGCAAACTTTGATTAGGTATGATTATCTGTTAGTTTCTGGATGCTAGAGATAGATTTAGAGCTAACAATCTTTATGGGTGTTGAAGCTTAATGCATCTGTATCTCGAGTCAGGCGCGAGAGTGTCGACGAGGGTAACAATGGTTGTTCTCTCATCTTAGTGTGTCAGAGATGGACATTGTTGTAAGCGATGCTGGATGATATTGAGGAGTATTATAGGTTGAGTATAGCTGGTCGATAGGTTTAAGTTTGTGACGAGTCGATTATGTGCATGCCTGACAAATTTCTTCTCTCTGAAGAATAAATTCTTTTTGTGTTAATATTTACTTTTCTGCATTTACTTTAAACCCATTTTAACCCAAACTCATTAACATTTAAATTGTCGAACGGCAGTTCAATAGCACCGATCTCTGTGGACACGACATAAATCCCGGAGGGAATTCTTCTGAAAATAATATTTTTGCTTGCCGCTTTACCGCTCCAACAAAATGGCGCCGTTGTCGGGGATTTGTTTTGATATTGAATTGCATTGCGATAGTTTCGATGTTTTGGAGTTTTGTACATAATTGTTTATATTGTATATATGCTTGTGTAGATACTTGTTTTGCTTTTATTTTCCATTATGCTTGTTCAAGTGTTGTATACATTTTGTTCCTGTAACTTTTGTTCAAGTGTTTGGTTAGGACACTTGCTTTTGGTTTGCGTGGTGAGGCATCACCATGGCATGAAGGGAGGAAGTTACTAGCTAAACACAGTAAATGCGTCGAGCTTACGACGTAAAACAAGCATGTTTTATCGTTTTTTTGTTTCGTTATTACTTTTTCATTCTAGCTTAGGTAGTGTGGTGAACATTCATTAAACAAGTTGTACTCGGATTGTTCGTAAAATTCTCAAATCTTCACTTTATAACTTGTTTAATCCAATTTCACCCGGTCTTTTAGTATGTTTATATTAATAATTTTTGTGTTTGTCAATGAGCTTTTTTCGAGTAGCTTGAGGAATTTAAAGTGATGTTCCAAGTTTGATCGTTTCAACTTGCGGATGTATGGTAATGATATTGTTAAGTTTTGTACACGTCTAAGGTATGTGTTTATCGCTTTCTAGACTTTAGCATATTCATGATACTTAGGCATTTTACAAACTTCCATGCCATTCATTCTTTTGTATACTTGTTCTTGATGTGAATCACTTTAGTTCCCACCCTTTTTGTGAGGTAGCTTTCCATTGTTCATATATGCGCGGAGTACCAACATTCTTGTTCTAACTGGATTTTATTATGCTTAATCTTTTGTTTGTGTTGATTATATGAAAGCATGAAAAGGATCAAGGCATTTTGTTTCATTTTGAGCACAACTACCTAACCAAATAGCCATTCACCTTGAGAGTGTGTGAGCATTTTTTAAACCCCTTTGTGTCTTTCTATCATTATCCATGTTGTTTGAACTTAATGCTTGTCTATGAGTATTGAATTCACTTTTTGTATGGATTTTGATTGATTGTTTTTTCTTGAACCTTCAACTTTGTGTTGTTGTATGAATTTTTACCTTGCCTTAGAAAGTAGAGAGTATTCACATGATGATGTGGTTGAATTCAAGTTGGGGAGAGAATGATTGTTTACTCATTGGTTGGTTTATATGAGGTTGAAAAAGAAAAGAAAAAAGAGAAAAATATGAAAAAGAAAAGAAAAGAAAAGAAAAGAAAAAAAAAAGAAAGAAAAAGAAAATCCTTGTGAAAGGAAACAAAAAGAGTTCAAATAATTGTGCTAAATAAGTATTGTGTGTTGTGTAACACTTGGGATTTTGGAAGAAGTTTATTGGAATTTTGTGTTTGAGTCTTTGTGAGTTGATCACTCCCTTAGGTTTAGGCAAGTTTTTGTTTCAATTACCTTTAGAAATTGCCCCTTGTTTGTTTACCCGACCACGCTACAACCTTGAAAGCCCTTGTGATTCTTGCTTTTATGTTTTCAATATGATTTTTGGATGATTTCATAATTTAGTCTTTTGTTTGCAAGATTGTTGTGTGAGTAAAAAGTACCTCATTTTGTGTTTTTCATCTACCGATGATTGTTTTTGCTAGGTGTGATTCACGTTTGAACTTGTGTTATTTTAGGATGTTTGGCATGATTTTTGTATTTTGCATTTGTTTCATGACTATGTTATCGTCGTAGTTTATTGGTAAGTATTTACTTTGTGTGTACCGTTTTTCATTTGAACCATTTATTTGTTTCCGTTTTTCAAAACCTGTTGATTCGTGATTCTTTGGTTGTCACTCTATTTCTTTGAGTCGCTTGATTCTTGTTTAGGGACAAATAAGTTTAAGTTGGGGAGAGTTTGATAAGTGCAAATTATAGCTATTTTTGTATGTAAGTTTTGTTACATTTATCGATACTTTTTGTTAATATCGTTCGAATAAATCCCGCTTTGTTTGTAAATATGTTTACTTGGCGTTATAGTGTATATATTGCGTATCGTGTAAATATCATTGAGTTTAATTGATTTTATCTCATTTTTGTAGGTATTTAAGCAAATATATTTTCCCATTGTTGTATAAAGCATTGAATAAGTTTTCCAACGCTTCCGACCGTGCGTCAATCCGAGTTACGGTTCAAAAGTTATGGTCAAAACAAGGGCTGGTGTGTTGTTAAGTTCGCTTTGCGAACTTCCCTGCGAATACTCCCAGACTTGAGGCAGTAGAAAAAGGCACCAAAGTTCGCATTAGGAACATTCCAGCGAATATTCGCTTTGCGAATAAAAGTTCTCATTGCGAACTTTTGTAGAATCGCAGAGGCGTTTTAACTGTTCCTGAGGCACCAGGTGCCTAAATTTGATGTTCGCATTGCGAATAAAAGTTCGCATTGCGAACTTGACAGATTTTGTAAATGATATTTAAGTCATTTCATTCATTTTTTAGGTTATGGTTTTGGGTATTTTTGCTCCCAACTCCATCAAACTCATTTTTCAGTAGGATTAGCTTAGAAAACAACATTGAAGCTTGCACACGGATGATCCGGGGTGGATTTCTCATCGACCGACGTTGATAAACCGCAAGATGTTTGGTTTATTTCTTTTCTTCTTTGTGTATTTCTTCTTTGTTGGGTTGTTGTATGTGTATTTACTTTGAACTCGTGTATATTTGTCACCCATGGCGTTGTATCTAATTTGCTTTACAAATCTTTATCGGTGAATGTCCTTGATTTTTGCTTTATGCTCGGGGTTTGGGTTGTGTTAGAGATAAACATCGCAAACTTTGATTAGGGATGATTGTCTGTTAGTTTCTGGATGCTAGAGATAGATTTAGAGCTAACAATCTTTATGGGTGTTGAAGCTTAATGTCTCTGTATCCCGAGTCGGGTGCAAGAGTGTCGACGAGGGAAACACAGTTGTTGTCTCAGCTCAGTGTGTCAGAGATGGACACTGTTGTGAGCGATGCTGGATGATATTCAGGAGTATTGTAGGTTAATTATAACTGGTCGATAGGTTTAAGTTTGTGACGAGTCGATTTTGTGCATGCCTGACAAGTTTCTTCTCTCTGAAGAATGAATTCTTTTTGTGTTAATATTTACTTTTCTGCATTTACTTTAAACCCATTTTAACCCAAACTCATTAACATTTAAATTGTCGAACGGCAGTTCAATAGCACCGATCTCTGTGGACACGACATAAATCCCGGAGGGAATTCTTCCAAAAATAATATTTTTTCTTGCCGCTTTACCGCACTAACAGAAAATAGAAAATATTTTTAGGAAATTACGAAAAAATGGAGTGAAAAATGTGAATGGAGCTATTTTTTTATGAATTTTCAAAATAAAATGAGAAAAGAAAAACAAATAAAATGAAATAAAATGCTGGAAAAAACACAAACCATTAGATCTGATCAATGGCTAGGAAATAAAGCGCGCATAGCCATCAGATCTCATTAAAAGAGATCTAAAGGTCCAAAACATGAGAGAGACTATGGACCTTATATCAAAGCATGTGCTGGATTATATTTAAAATAAAACAAACTCAGGCCACCACGTGGCACTTCCGATCATCTTCTTCGGTGAGTTGCTCACCGGAGTTTCTGAAAAAGGCAAAGTTAGATCATGAGACCTATGCCAATGTGACCGTCTCACCAGTGTGAACTCACCCACAGACTTCATTTTCATTTATTGAAAACGAGCATGGAGAATTTGATGGAAACTTGGAGAAACAAGAAAGCATGAAAACAAAAATAAAATGACTAATATGAACAATCAACACAAGGTAAGTAAGGGGAAACAATTAGGAGGCAAAATGCTACATCGTGGTAACTTGTTTGAGTCAAAAAGATGCTCTGAACTACCTTGTCCAAATAATGATCGAAGGTGCTAAAAACTGGATTTGGTTAGAGCAATTCAGTGAGTCTCAAGGCTTGGTTCTTGTTGCTTTAGCTTCAAGAGATGGTAGGGAAGCTATTGGAAGCAGGAAATGGAGTTGGAAAAGCTTAGAAATGAAGCATGATATCTCAAAATTTAAAAAGAAATTATGAGTTTAAGCAGAGGTTTGAGTGGCTATCCAAGCTTGGAATTAAGTGCAAATGCTTCCTCTATTTATAGCTAAGGTGAATGAATGAGATACGTGTGAGAATTTGCTGGAATCGTGTGAAATAGAGTGTGCTAAAAATGTGACCAAGTTTGATCATGAAGTCAACCAAAATGCAGTGAGAACCTTCCAATTTTGAGTCGTTTTTTATCCTCACACATTACTTAACATCATCATGGACAAAACACATGCATACATTGACTTAAAATTGAGAATTAGATGAAATTGCAAAACTGATCATGAACCATAACTCAGTTTCAAGTAGTCATGTTCATAGCTAGGCCAAATACAATCTACTCGTGCATTTCTTGATTTTATTTGAGCCAAATAATATATTAATGGAGTAGAACACAATGCAAAAAGAATAAATCCAAAAGGATGTCTGAGGTGAAAATGGCATGAGGTGGAAGTTGAGGTTGTGTCGTTGAAAATCAGGTCAGACATTAGGTCAAACAGGTCATTACCTAGTTTTGTGCACAAATGGTCTTCAACATTTGAGGTCCTTAGAGCATGAATTGATGTTTGACCTCTAAAACAAAGTTGTAGAGGACATTAAGAGGGATATTTGGCAAAAAGAAGTGCCCATATAAGTTGAATAATGAAGGAGTTATGATCTTTTGAGCATAGGCATGTCAAACTTGAACTTAGGCCAAAAATTTATAAGTCCACAAAATGACCTATAATGTCTTCAAACTTTTGATGGTCTTCCAAGCACAATTAGCTCTTGACTTGTAAAGAGAAGTTGGAAAGGATGTCAAAATGAGTCATTTTCCCAAAGAAGAACTAAAAAAATGTTGAAGTGTGAAGAAGTTGTGAAGTTTTGGATTTATGCTTAAAATGTTGACTTTATGGTCAAACCTCCTTATACAAACTTCCAACCTTGGATATTTTCTTGTATTTCAAGGCACATTAATGATCACATAAGTTCATAATGATGTACTCTTGATTGTCCCTTAATGAAAATTGCAATAACTTAAGGCAACTTATTGATGAAGGCATGGAAATAAACACATGAACCTTAGAAATTCCTTAAGAAACAAGCCCTCCAATCTTAAAATATCTTTGATCAAATGAAGTTGAATGATGCTTGAGACTCCATGATTTGAGATTAGAGGTCATGCTTTGATTAATAGCCTTTGAAAATCAATAGTTTACTACACTTTGACTTGAGGAACTCAAACCCTAGCCGTGGATGCATTGACTTGATGCTCTTGATTACAAGCCCTACCTTGTAAAAGAAATAAAATGATACAAAGCATATATTTATATTTTGATTAGAGGTTAGTAAAATATGAAGCATATTAGTACAAAAAGAAAGATACACAAAGAGGTGCTTGGTTATCTCCACAAAGGCAAACCCAAAGGCGGGAGGGTTATGAGACAACCAAGTTTGTGATCTTGATGCATTGTAAATATGAAAATGAGGTGGGATATTAGGGGTAAAAATTAGGGTTTGACAGATGCCCCTATTTAAGTTTCTTCTATTCGGATATATAAAGATTGACCTCTTCGTCTCAACGAGATTGAAGAGAATTAAATACAAAAGACCCAATTTTTTGCCCTAGGATACCGCAAAATGAATATGATATGATGTGATATGAATGCAAACACAGAATTCTGTGGGAAAAGGATGCCACAAGAGATAGACTACCGCTGGAGAAACTTAGCAAAAGAAACTTCGCAGGGGAAAAACAAGAAAAGATTCTGCTGAAGAGTATAAAATTCCACAAGAGATGGAAAAAAATGCGTAGATGAAGCTACGACTTGCAAATGCTGGAGAGAGAAAAAAGTATTTGGACTCCACTGGGGAATCTCAAAGTCGTCTTCTCTACTGGGGGAAAAACTTAGGTAGACAAACATTAACAGAATAACATACAAGCTTCACAAAGGATAGCCACTTGTTGGTAACAGACAAACTTCACAAAGGATAGCCATTTGCTTGAGATAAACAATAACTCTGCCAGAGATACTCAAAAAAGAGATGCGAGCAGGTCAAATTACACAACAGACATCTCAAATAAAGAGACAACCATCTGTTGGGGATGAAAGATTCACTGGATCGCAACAGGATTCTCAATTAAGGAGATAAACACATGTTCAAATAACAAACCAAGCTGGATTGATAACAAGCTTCCACTATTAGGATTGGGCTTAGCATCTTCTTTAATCAAGTTTCAAACCTAAAAAAGACCAACTATAAGTTGTCTCCGCTAAAGGGACTGCCAATTGCTAGGAATTATGAATCAATAACTCTGCCGGGGATCTTCAAAAGAGATATGGGAAGGTTATATTGGACAACTGACTTCTCAAATAAAGAGATAGCCATCTGTTGGTGATAAAAGTTTCACAAAAAACTTCTCTAACAGGAATGTATCGGAGAGATTTCATTTGACGGGAAAGTTGATGGAGCCGCAATATGCTTCTCAAATAAAGAGATGCCACATGTTCAAATAACGAGTCCAGGACTTCACTTGATTTGATAAGGATCAAGGATTTCACGATAAACTTATCTACTAAGGATAAACCGGAGAGATGCCATTTAATGTGAAGATGTATTTAGGGACATACAAGTTTCTCAAATAAAGAGACTGCCACTTGAAGTCACACAAAAGTTGAATATAGCAAACAAGCTTCCCGAAGAGATTGCCACTTGTAATTGCAAAGGTTGGAGAATCATCGAGAACAGATAAGCTTCTCAGAAGAGACTGTCACTTATCGTTACAAAAGGTTGAAATAGCAAAACAAGCTTCTCAAAGAGACTGTCACTTGTTACCAGGTAAGGCTTACCATGTTGGGGACATACAAGCTTCTCATATAAAGAGATCGCCACTTGCTGTCAGACAAAGGTTCCAAGAGAATTTTATCACAACACTGCTGGGGGAACAAAATCTTCATCTTTCTGATGGGGAATTATAAACAGATTTCTACTGAGAAAAATAAATCCTCGTAAGTGCAAAATAAGTGCCTTCTCATTATCCAGGTTTCATAACCTAGAGAGATTCACAATAATTGCTGCAGGAGACCAAAGTTCAATCCAGGAACAAACTAGAGAAAAACGGTCAGACAAGACTCTACCCAATGAGGAAATAACTCAACTGGGGGGTAATTCCATCCAGCTAAATGAGCTGGAAAGGAAAACTAAAGCAAAAACCTCCCCTGAGGAATGAACTCGGTAGGGAATTAGAAAGGATACACGTTTTCTGCTTAAGGTAGACATTCTAATGGAGAGAGAATACACACACTCTATGGGGATAACAACACCAAAGAGAGTGGATAAAAACACCAAGGAATGCAGGATGAGCATGAATTTGCATGATGTATGTATGCATGCATGAATATATGCATGTATATATGTATGTATATGCTGACAAAACAAGCACAAAGATAAACTGGGGATGTATGTATGCATGCATGAATCTGCATGATGTATGTATGCATGCATGAATATATGCATGTATATCTCTCTGTTGTAACATAATCACTTTTCATATTAATAGTTTTTCAAAAGAATGAAACATTTCCCTCTTAATTTTCTCACATCTTACACTAGTGAATTTATATTTTTCATTGATACAATCTATGAGAGGATTCTATGAACTCAGATTTAGTTCAATTATGTTATGAATGAAATGAATCCATGCTACATTATCTAGTGAGGATCATTCTCTTTATATAGAGCTCTAGACTAATAAGGTAATTGAAGCTTCTATGTTATGTTAAGTGTCAAGATGTCAAAACTATTATAGATTCTATTTTGAGATTACATGTTAATTATAATTTGTTTAACCTAACTCAATGTTCATCGAGACAGCCAAATTGTCGCCTTAAACAAGACAAGAAATAGAACTAGTGATGATAACTTTATAGGTCAAGAATTCCTTTAAATGGAATACTTGTTAACATAAGTAGACATTTCTCCACGACATCTATACCAATATAAAGGAAGAGAAATTTACTATGGTTCAATATACAAGTGTACAACTTACCTCCTTGCAAGTAAATTTGGCCATTCTAGCACCCATTCTTTAGGTAATGTCTTCAATTGCATCTTGATAGCTGCAAAATTGATTGCCAAGCTTTTAATTAGACTGTAAAGCTTAAACTCTAATCACACATACCTAATAAAACCTACTAAAGGGAGTGAAACTATAGTCCACATAGCACATACCACAGACCCAAAATCAGATCAACTATTAAACACTTTTAATTGGAAAAACATAAAAACCCAGACAAATCAGAGAACAAAACTTTTGAGTCTTAAGTTTATCTTCACACTGAATGCAAGTAAGAAATTGTCTGTCCTCTATCTCTTAAATTTTGTTTTCACCGTTAATCCTGCAATATCATGTTGGTTAAAACCAGTCACCATTAGGGATGCCCTACACATGCAGAATGAAACTAGTTAATATGATATTAAAATACTGAAGTTACATCATGGACACAAAAAGGAAAGGAAATATAACAACAGGATATAACTTAATATGACTCATGTTGGGATCCCCTTGAAAAACTTGAGTAGCATGAAACATTGCAGTAAATCTAGGGCAACACAGAGTTCATATTGGAATCATCTTGTAAAACTTTAGTAACTTGGAAAATTGAAGTGTATAACTTCCGGTCACGTTTATCTGGTGACTTGTAACAGTATCATCTATGTTGAGGACAATTGTGTTTGGTCCACTCAATTCAACAACCAAGAAATGCATGTTTCCTAACTTTCATCTTCAAAGTTCCTGAACCGTCTTGCTCCTACATACAATAGGGAACTTTTGAAGATTCAATATTCTTACTCTAATAGAGAATAATTCAACTGCTAAATTAAGTCACAAGAACATAATAAATCAATAAAATAATTAAGTGCACTTGAACCCACGTTGAAATCAAAACCTAGAAACTGAAATACCTTCAAACTGAAGTCGAAACCTCGAAATTGAAATACTTTCAAATTGAAAACGAAACCTGAAGATGTAGTGAGAAGAAAATCATAATGGAAATCAATATTCAAACTGAAATTGAAACTTGGAAATATAGTGCGCACCAAATTGAAATCAAAATCGGAACTGAAACCTATATATTTAGTGAACAAAAAATCAAATGGAAACCAAAATCAAAACAAAATTAGGGTTGGGTAAAGTAGAGAATTGAATTACTCACTGTTTATACAAGGGAAATACAAGGGAAGGCGGCGTTAGGGTTTTTGCAGTGGTGTGGGGGTTGGTTGTTTCAAGCTTTCAAGGTATGAAAAGAAGAACCAGAAAAGACTAGTTCTGAAAAGAAGAACCTGAAAAGACTAGTTCTGAAAAGAAGAACTTTTCCTTTCTTCTATTTCACTTTTGGCCCCCGCGGAATCTTGTAAATTTTGGGGGCGGACGGTTATTGAACCGTCGTGGACGTGTTTTTAGGGAGGTTAGTTCTCCAACTATCACAAAATGTTTAAAATGTTTTAAAAATTTAACGGCGGTTGTCCAAAACTGTCGTAGAAACCGTCGTAACTTATGAAGGAGGACGGTTTTCATGGAACTGTCGCAACCTATGTGTCGCAAAACAATTTTTTTCTTATAGTGACAGTACAACCGGATACTCGGCTAAATCTCAACAAGATGGAAATAACACTGGAGATTCTGCTGAAAGGTCCTGCTAGGGGTTCAGCTGGAGATAAACAGAAGCAACTGAAACGAATAAAATCTTGCTACAAGGCTCACATCTTTGAGGAGAGAAAGATACTGCTTGGGGAGAAATCCAAAGTTGAATCTTCTATCACCAAAAATCCACTAAGGGGAAAATAATATGAACTCCTCTTTGAGGGAATGGAAAGATATCCTGGGAAAGTTGTATAACACAGATTTTACCAAACTCTTATTGGGGGATAAGAGAAATCCTCATGGAATATGTTATAGAAGGATGAAAATCTACCGGGGAATATGTCGTACCTCAAAAATATGATCTTCACAATGCACAAAACAAGGGTTTGCACGATCACGGATGGACTTACGAGAGTTGCCACCGAACTTTATTTATTTCCAAGAAGGGAAAGGGAAAACATCGAGAAAACCACGGGTGAAAGATAGGGTATGGTCATCGCAGCCATGTTGGGTTTGGAAGTCGATTATGTAATGAGAAGGTACTAGCACTCCCTACATCCATCGTACTCGATGGGAACCATCTAAGTTGTCTAGGCACGAAAGGTATCTGATATCTCAAAGCTTGCTAAGAGAGAAAAAATGGATGATTACTTGGGGAAAAACAAAAGATTTTTATTATTGAGTTCGTCTGAAGTTTCGATCCAGTGCCTACGTATCCCAGAGGGAATCAGAACTCCGTAGTTCTTGCTGAAAATATTTTTAGTGTGTTGTGTGTTTTTTATAGACGATGCTAGGTAGCATGCCCATTTTGAAAATGTTTTAAATTGAAAAGCCCGAAGGCAAAAAGGTTTGGATTGGTGAGGTATTTTATTAGGGTTTGAAAAAGAGTTAGAGATAGGCATCCAACTAAAGTCTATGACAATAGGAGCGAGTATTTCGTACAATTGGTCCAGGCATCCCACATACGAAATACCCTAAGAAGAGGTAAGGAAAAACTCTCGCTCATCTTTTCCTATGTACTTAAGGCTCATGGCGCATGATACCTATCGTATTTAGTAAGAGTGTTTTTGGATTTTTGTGAAGAAAAAGATTTTAGTTTTAAATGAAACGGAAAATCTAACCTAATTTTATAGCCTAAGGTTAAGATGTGAGGGAAAAATCCTAATGTTGTCATGCAAGAAGTTGATCCTAATGTATAATCTTAATTCAAATTAATCAAAGATTAAATTAAATCAGGATATCCTAAGGGATCATGGGAATAAAAATCATACAAGCATGTTAAACCTCCACAAGAAAATTGACAAATAAATAGTCACAGTTAACATCAAAATTAATTCAAATTTTAATTAAGATTAACTAGAAAACTAATTATTCAATTAGAATTTTAAGAATTCTAATTAATCCATTAGAAATTTAATTAATCAAAATTGAGGATTTAATTAATAAAAAAAACTAACAATTAATAAAATGAAAACTAAATAAGGTAAAAGGGTGTAAAAATAAATTAAAGGTGTGTAGTTTTTTTAAATATAAAAAAACATGATGGTGGGCTTATATCCAAAGCTCACAAAAATTCATAAAAAATATTAAAAAAAACATTGGGCCAGTCTTAATGAGCCCATGATCTCACAATATGCCACAAAGTAAATTAAAAAGAAACAGTGTCGTAACTACTCAAGGGAGATCAAAGAGAAAGCAAAGCATCAGTACTTCACTTCATCTCTTTCGCACACTCGCCACTCGACTCCTTTTTCCTTTCTCTCACGCAAATCCAACGACATCATGCAAAACTCTGTCGCGCCATGGCTTTGAGTCGGCGACGACGGAGATTGCTCTCTCCACGCACTCTAAAAACTCGCTCTAACCTCCACTCTATTTCGCGATGAATTTCGAAGACGTCGCGACTTACGTTACGAAAACGAAAGGAATCAAGTTGAATACTCACCGGGGAAATGAATTAAGGTATACTTCGAATACTTCACCCGTGATTCTTTTGTTATTGTCGCTTGTTGTTCTTCAATTCCTCTGTGTGGGTGTTGCAATTTTGATGATGATGTGTTGCTGCTATTGTTTCACATTGTCGTCACTTTGCACTTGAAATCACGTGTTGCTCTCTGCTACTGCTGCCCCGTGTGATTGTATTGCTATGGTTACTCTTATTCAATTTGTGTATTTTTGTTTCTACTGCTATGTTGTTGCCCGTATGTATGTGTGTGTTGCTTTTTCTCGCCCCTCTTGTGTTTATTATGGTGATGCGTGTGAGTGTGTTTTCTACTGGTGAGTATGAATTACCTCTGATGATTTTTCGTGTATGGGGATGTGGTATGTTGCTGTCATACCCTAAATTTTTACCAAACATTTTTATTTTTCTCATTTCATCTGTCTATATTTTCATACTATGTCATCTGCATATAATATGATATATTTTCTTCACGAATATTTTTTGAATTATTAGCCGGAATTAACGTGTTAAGTTTCCAGGTATTTTTGGTCAAACTGAAAAGTCAACAGTGCAAAAGTCGGTATCCGGGCAATTTTTAAAATCGCACCTTCAGACATCATTTTTTATTTATTTTTCGCATCCTTTAACCCGGTGTGCTTATTTTAATTTTTTGACTTTCCGGTCATCATGTTTCTGATCTGTCTTAGCCTTTTTAACGAGTAAAATCAATTTCAAAATTTGACAAAACGGTGTATTTTTTCAATACATATATTTTTTGCTGATCAATTTAGTGTGTTCATTTTATCTTTCCGGACGCTTCGATACAGATTGTTTTATCGTTTTTTACCGATTTCTGTATCGATTTTAATTAATTAATTTTTTTTATTATTTTTTTATTAATCAGATTTTTAATAAACTTTATTTCTATTAGTTTTTTTAATTATTATATTTGATTCCTTTATTTTTATTATAGTGTTGTTTTTATGATAATATAATATAATAGCACTTCACTAAAATTTTCTTCTTCTCCACACAACTAACTACACGCCTCCCCCAAGGTATATTTCTCATCCTGCATATTTTCTTCACTTTTCTACCACTTTATAACACATATAACTCCTTTAATATTGCCCCCTTTGTTTCTTGTTTCTAGTGATTTAATAATTTTGTTTTACTCTTCATATAGTACAAAGCTCTTGTTCACTTTCAACATTCTTCTAGTAACATTTTTTCACTTTCAACATAAGATTTCATTCTCATTCAAAGATCAATTCAAAGTCTTTATTCGCTATCCAAAGTCTTGTTCAACCTTCTTCATTCAAGATTCATTAACTTATGACATCACTTGGATTACATCATGTGGCTTAGCTCATCAAACTTCTTAATCAAGTTGTTTCACTATAAATAGATGTCATTCTTTCACTTTCATTACACACAAAAACAATAAATCATACTTGTTTTCTCAATCTCACTCTCTGCATATTTTTCTTTTTTTTTTACTCCATCTCCATACAACTTTTTTCTCATATACATATACTATATTTTCACAACACAACTTTCCAATATCTTCTCAATTCTTCACATACTACAAAACTACAATACACATACATAACTTTACACTTTACTACAAACCTACACATACTACACTTCCTGCAGTATTCAACCATGACACCATCTCCATCAATTTACAGCTTTTGCAACAAACAAACTATCTCAACAAAATTGCAAATTTGTGCACAAATTCAGAACAACAATTCATATTGTAGGACCACAACAATAATCAAAATCAATTCAGAGCAAACTACAAAGTTGCAGCAGCTCCATCCAAAAGTCAAGTTCAACTGCTACTGTCAAAACAAAATTCAGCAATTCAAATCAATTGAAACAAAAATGAATTAGAACCAGAACAAAAGGAGAAGATCACTTATCTCAGAGCAAAATCGCCACCGGAGAATCACGGCCGAATTTCACACGCACGCAGGGAGTATCGCCAGAACAACCAGCCGCAATCGCCGGAACAGAGGGGAATTCCCAGATGCAATCGATGACAGAGGGAGTACCAGAACCGAAGACACCATCGAAGTAAACCCGCGAACAGAACAAAATGGAAACGGACAGAGGAACCGTGCCAGAAACAAACTAGAATCGCGACGGACGGGGGGAGTTTGCGACGGTGGGGAACTGGCCAGGGACGGAGAGAACGGAGTAAAAACCTTCAGAAAAATCAGGAATTCTTATATGATACCTTGATGATCATTGGATACTCACTGGATACTTAAAGCTTCATTAGATACCTTGGGGATCATTATCTCACTTCTGGAAGCTTGAGAAGAGGCATTGGACCTTGCTCCAATAGGTAAGTTTTCTTGAACTCATTATCCATGTTTTTATTCACTCGATGTTCTTCCGTGTATATTTTATCTGTCACGATGCTTTGCCATGTATATATTTTATTACATGATGTTTTTCTATGTATGTATATCTCTGATTCCATGATGCTTTGCCGTGAATATCTATTTTATTTTACACGATGTTTTTCCGTGTATTTTCTCTCTGTTTATCCATGATGTTTTGCCGTGTATATGCTTTTATCTCTCGATGTTCTTCCGTGTATATTTTATCACATGATGTTTTTCCATGTATTCAGTTTCATCTCACGATATTTTTTCGTGTATATTTTATCTGACACGATGTTTTGCCGTGTATTTTCACTCTACTTATCCACGATACTTTTCCGTGTATTTATTTATTCCGTGAGGTTTTGCCACGTATGCATGCTCCCTTAGGATCTCTTAGTTCAAATTTAATTTTCGATTAGGTTTGAAATAAGACAGACATTAGAATATTCAATCTTTGCATGATAACATTAGGGTAGATTTCCCCTCTCGCCGTTGTGCGATTTAAACTTTATTTTCTGTAGTTCGTGCCCCTTAGGGGTGAACTACGACCACTCTGATTTCTCAAGATCCCGTTGAGAATACGTAGGCATAAGACTGTAAAGTCTTAGCGAGCGACCTTTTCATTTTTTCATCGTCTCTTTACATCCGACGTTTTCTTGGATATTCATATTTTCAACCTCTTATTTTTTATCTCTTTCGGATATCTGCAACCTTTTCATTTTTTATGTCTTTCCTGCAATCCGATGTTTTCCCGGATATTCACATCACTTCTTTTTAAAACAACTTTCCTTGTGATTTAAATTCAAATTCATAATCTGTTATCAAAACTTTTTTCAATTTCTTTGAACAACTAACAATACAGCTATGGAAGCTTGCTCACCTGTAAGTTTTTATCTGCTTTCTTTTACATGCTTTTATATATATAACTGTATTGCTGAAAGCTTGCACACCTGTAAGTCCTTCTTTAATATCCTTTTAAATAATTTTCATATATCAAGTGTATATATACTAGTATATCTGCTTAGAGTTTTCCCCGGTAACTAGGTCTAGAACTAGGTAAAGCCAGTTGGTCACTCTTTAATACAGTCAAAACTAGATCCCCATAGGATTTCCAAATACAGTCTTGCCTTCTCTTGGGCTTAAACAATATGGAACAAAGAGAAAGGAATTATTCCCGGTGAAACTTTTCTCAGACTGTCACTATTAGAAAATTGTCAAAGAAATTCATTTCCCCCAGAGAGGATTAATTCCCGGTGAAACCTCTCTTGAATTTCTTCAAACCCTATAACTATTCACTAAAGAAAGAATTAATTCCCGGTGAAACCTTTCTTGAACTTTTCTTAAGTTTGGACCCACGGGCTTCCTAGAAGCATCCCCGCCTCCTATTGGGCTTTGTACAAGGACCCTCCGACTTCTTATAAGTTCTCATGCCTTCTCTTGGGCTTAATACAAGGACCCCGGAGACCTCCTACAGGTATAGGACAGAACCTAGTCACCATTTGTTAGAGCAGTCTTCCTGAGTCAAAACCTCTCACCAATTTAGGGTTGATTCTCATCCCTTAAAACACCAGCCTCCTCTAGGCCATCATACAAAGACCATCCTTCAGTCAAAGATCAACTTTCTCATACCAGTAGACTTGGACAGTCTCATTTCCTCTTGGATTTCAAAGAACCCTTTTTGTCTCCTTAAACACAGGAAAAACCCTTTCCTCTTTTTTTAAACATCCGACGCTTTCCCAGATATTCCTTTTCTTTACATCCGACGCTTTCCTAGATATTCCTTCTATTTTCATCCGATGTTTTTTCCCGAATATTTATATCTCAGTCTTTAATCTTTTCACTCTTTCAATCAATTCCCACAAACACCCCTTTAGCTTCAATCTTGGGCTTTAAACAAGACACCACACATCTTTTTCCTTCCATAAAATTGGAGGAACTACGATTGCTCTGATTTTCCTGTTTTCTTTAACGGGAATACGTAGGCATAAGATTGCGAAATCTTAGCGAGCACACTAAACAAAAACCCTTAGGTTCAGTACCTTACCAAAAACATCGAAAAACTCGAAAACAACAAAAATATCTTTTCAATATCTCTCAACCTTCCCAAAGGAGAAACTTTCCCATTTACGACAAATAAACATCATCAAGTAGAAAATAGTAGAACAGTAGAAAATTTCTATCAACCCATGGATAACCATGTATAGGATGGGTAATTGACAACTCCCTATTGTATAACCTGACCCCGAACTCCCCAATCTCTTAGCATTTGTTAAAGAAAACATCTGCGTGCAAGGTTAGTTTGAGATAACTTCCCTTTCCTTTCCAGCTTCATAGGATAAATAAGAAATCAGAAAGTAGCACCCAATCCAATCCGCATGAGGATGTGGGCGGTCACGAAAACCGCGCTACAGTTGCTTCTGTTGCTTATCCTCTTCAATTTATATGCCCCTTTTTGATACTCTTTGTATTGCCTTTCCAATCGTGTGAATGTTTTCTTATATAGGTCATGTGCTGTAATATATGATAATTAACTTTCTATTTTCACAGCGAAATGTTTATGGATTGTATTGGAAAGGATTTACATTTCTTTGATCTTGTGATAAATGTCGCATCTGCTAAAATCAACCGACGGAAAAGACAGAAGAGTCGCCACCGAATGTTATTTATCCCAACGCAGGGAAATGAAACAATTGAAGAAAACCTCAACAAAGGGAAAGACATGATCATCGCAACCATAACCTGGGTTCGGGAGTCGGTTACGCGAGAGGAAGGTATTAGCACCCCCTCGCGTCCATCGTACTCGATGGGATCCACGCTTGTTGTTATCGATCAAAGAGTGTAGGTTATCTGAAGCTCAACTGCTATCTGGAAACGGGAAAGGGAAAAACAAAAACGGACTCGCAAGGATCATCGCAACCCTATGCCTACGTATCTTCATGGACGAATGAAGAATCAGAGTCGACGTAGTTCGACGGACTAGGCACTAATGAGGGGAAGGTTGCTCGCCAAGACATCGTCGTCTTGTGCCTACGTATCCTCAACCTAACGAGAAAGAGGAAGTCAGAGCAGTCATAGTTCGACCTACGGGTCGGTTTTATTTTGTGTTTTTTGTGGAAGACGCCAACGTTCACGTTCTAGCAGTTTAGGTGTTGTCGCTCGTTGTATGGAGTCTTATGCATTTACCTGTTTGCGGTAGAACGGAAATGACGTATCCTTTACGAATGGACGAGAATCCCGAAGGAAGACGATTATTTGTTTTTGTTTTTTAGAAGAAAGTGTTTTAATTGATTGTGTTTGTGGTATGCTTTGTGCTAAAGACTATGACATAGGAGCGAATACTTTACAAGGTCGCTCCCAACAGAACGTTTGCAAAGCATCCTAGAAGAGTGAATGAGACCTTCATTAATCATTTCCCATATGCTTAAGGCTCATGGCGCACTCCGCATACGATAGTTGTTAAGTGTTTTTTGGCTTTTCTTTTGAGATGAGAGAAGAGAGACTCAAAGTTGTAAGAAAACACTAAGGGAGATTAGATCCTAATGTTATCATACAAGGGTGACTCTATGGTTAAGGTTAAGAGGGGACTAACCTACTTGTTATCATGCATGGATTGTGTCGCGGTGAAAATTGGATAGCATAGTTATTTGTTAGCTAGGATCGCATTTTTAATGTCACCACCGGTCTTTGATTTTATCCAAGGGAAGGGAGAAAAATCGAATTCCCACAATGCAATGCAAATGCACTAAGATTCTAAGTTCGGGGGTTGGTTATACCTAGGGAAAGTGTTAGCACCCTAGACATCTGTAGTACTCTATAGGAACCTCTTGATTTATTATGTTATTTGTTTTTTTGTTTTTGCTAAGGGTTTAAGGGTAGGTAATTTATTATTTTTATTCCTAAGTGTGCTCGACAAGATGTCGCATCTTGTGCCTACATATCCTGTCAGGAGGGAATGAGAGCACTTGTAGTTCCTTATTAAGGATACTAAAGTGTTTTAAAGGTTTAGGAGAGAAGATGAGTCATCATCTTAAGAAAACCACCACAGTTTTGAAAATGTTTGTATTTTATGGGGTATGGGATTGTATGTCCCTTTCTTTGAGATGATTAACATCTAATTCTCTTGTGTGGAGAATTAGGTGGGCTAAAGTTTGATTAAAGAATCAAAATTGTGGGGGGACTAATCTAGGAAATCTATCCTAAGTCATATAATTGACTTATCTTAAGGTGTCGGTTATAATGCAAATGATATGCATCATGCACAATAACATGGTTATCATGCATGGGATTTTCCCTTGGATATTAATGCGATTAATTGTTATTATTTAGGCGAGGGTGCTAGCAAAGTGATGCTAGACTTGTGTCTTGTGACCAAAAGGTTGAATGCGATGCCTAAAGGCAATCGACTTACATAGGTATAAAATGGGTTCGACGTTGGATCGAGAGTTTTAATTATTTTTGAAAGGTTTAGAATACAAGAGGCATGCATACATCATAAGCATAAGCAAAGCATAATATCAAACAAGACTTAAACTATTCACACACAAGCGTACTAATATGCGCGAGAGATTCTAACGGGGAATGATTTATTAAGAAAAGAGTTTTGATTTTAAGGTTTATTATTAAAGAATTATGTTTTAATTTGAAAAAGTTAAGGATTTTTATTTATAAAAGGTTTTAATTATTATTTTAGTTTCAAAGTTATGTTAAACAAGTTAATTAAAAAAAAAGTTTTCATATTAATTTAGAAAAAATGTTTTAATTTTAACATTTATAAATAAAAGTTTTTATTATTATTTTTTAGTTTTAGAGTTGTACTAAAGGCTAATAAAGTTTTTTTTTATTAATTGAAAGGATTTTTATTTTTAATACTTTAGTAAAAAGGTTTTTCAGTATTTTTAAAAGGTTTATCTTTAAAATAAAATCTATAAAAAAAGATTATTAAAAAAAAGAGTTTTATTTTGTTATAAAATATATTATATTAAACTTATTATAAAAGGTTTATTATTTATTTAAAAAGGATTTTATTATTTTTAAAGAAAAGGTTATACTACATTTTTAATTCTATTAATAAAAGTAAGTCCTATTTTTTATTTATTAAAAAGGTTATGCTTATTATTATTTAAAAGGATTTGTTTAAAAGTTTTATTTTTATTTACTAACAAAAGGTTTTTTTCTTTTATTAAAATAAAAACTAATGACGGAGGGGTTACGTGCGCGCAGAGGGAGAGAGTCCATCGTGGACCCTCAAATCATGACCGTTTGACCTAATCACACTATAATCTAACGTTTAAAATGTGAGGGTGTAAGATAGTGTAGTGTGTGCGTGTGTACATGATCATTCGTGAAATCAAAAGAAAAAGATAAAACGATGGAAACGCTTTCTTCTCTCTCTCCGACTCTCTCGTCTCTCAACCGTCTTTCTCTTTTTCTCTCAAATGGAAAAGGTTACAAACCCTAAACTTGTCTCACCGCCACTCTCATCTCTCTCGATCTCTCTCGATCAAACGTTCATAACAATAAAAACCCCAACCCCCAGCAATCCCAATACCCCAATTCACTAATTTTTGAGATGTTTACAATATACATAGGATGTCAAAGCATGTAAAAAATAAAAGGAAAAAAAAGTCGCTGCCGGTGATTGAAGATGAAGGCGTGCGGACTCGACGATGGCGAGCGAAATGTTGATGACGAACAGAGACCCTCCCAAAAGCTAGGTTCTTGGTCTTTTCTCCGTTTATGAATTCCTCCTCCTTTCTGCACTTCGCGTATGTGTATACGTCTAATGATTCAGCTCAGGTATGTGTATGATATTTGTGTTCGCTGGTGTATTGATATGAACGAATTAGCTTTTTCCTTGATGTTCTGAATTGGTTTTGAATTTTGGTATGTGTTTGTGTAGATGTGAATCCTCCTTTGTTCTCAACCGTGTCCCTTTTTATAGTCACATTCTTGAGATTTTCTAACGGTTTCGCAATGAATTCCTTTCTAATTTGGGGTAGACATGCTTGCAGATATTGAAAAGCTTTCCTTTCCAATTGATTTGTGTTTGAGACACATTTTGAAAATCATAATTGATATTGATTTGGTCTGAGACGTGTTGGGACTGTGAGAGTGGTTTTGGAAATAATGCTTAATATGTTTGGTTCTAGTTTTGGAATGAATTTGAACATTTTCTGAACCTATTTTTGAATATGTTTGATGGTTGTTGTCTCTTATGTAAATGTTTTTCCATTTCAAGATAGGCATGTTGTAGGTTATTTTTGGAAATAATTGGATTGTGTCTGGTCATGCCATTGAAACGAGATTTCATAATGAATGTTTTTCTTTTTCATTCCAACATGCTTGGTGAATTGTTTTTGGAAAGAAGTGAATTGGTCTTGACAATGTTTTGTGATTTAAAGTCCTGATATTACTTGCCATGTGGACAAAATTATGCACCATACTTGCACCCCCATCATCATCTTAGGTGGATGACTGATTCAACTCCTTGATTGATTATTGGTAAATTATTTCATGCGTCTTCTTTATGCTAGGAACGGAGCGTAAAATTGAAGTACCAGCTTACATTGGAGTCTCATACCAAATGGTGTCTTGCTTCTGAAGAAACTACTGTATTACCTGTTGTTGCATTACATCATCTGGTTTGATGTCCAACCTACCCTTTTTTCAACAAGTGGGACATACTATTTGGACCTTGTGAATGAAAGATCTTGCAGCTTGGACCCAATTTGAGAAGGAGGCAAATGCATAGAACTTGAAGCACCCTGTAGCTTCTGTTGATTATGCTGCGATTGTTGAGTAGTCCGATCTTGGTGAGAATTCTGTTGTACTATTGAGGAACCAGCCATTGCAGATGACCTAGAAATACTAATATTATTCGATTTGAATGACAATGGCGAAGCAGGTGATCTCAAATACGAATCCATTAATATATGCACTCCTTTGCATATGGAAGTCACCAAATGGTGTAGAATATTCACTGTATTGATGTCCTCCTGTTTTAAATGCAGAGACTCCTGCTTTAGATAGGTTATTCATTGCGGACAGATATCCTATTATTAGACAGTAGCAGATGACACCATTATTGGAACCACTGAAAGGTATTTTCTACTGAGCTTATTTCAGTTTCTGGCTTGGCAGAGGATAGCTTAGGATTTTCTTGTAAAAGGTAGTTATACCAATTGCCCTCTTGTATATCCTTGTAGGCCTTATATTATCAATCTCATCAATGAAAATGGTTGTCTTGATGTTGTTTGTTATTATTGATGTCCAGGATCACGATTGATGAAGATAATTTCCACTTTGACTCATGCTACTGCACTGTGATGCTCAGATGCGTAATGGTGCGATACAGGATTTGCGCCCTATTTGCTCATTCCGTTTGTACTGCTTCTAACTTCAGTTTTGTTCAAAATATTAACGCCATTCCTTTCTTCATCCTTTTTTATGTGTGCTTGGTGTGGAGAGTTTGGCGGTTTGACGGTAATAGCAATTTCAATCAGAGGACACTCAGTCTTGTGCCTGTTCTGTCTGCAATTCTTCTTAAGTTCTCTAATTCTGTTATTGAGGAACACACCTTGTACTCACGAGCAGTAATGGAAAGCCTTTTCGTGACTTTACCGCGAGAATATCCAAGGTTCTCACTCTCCAAATTCTTCACCTGAACAAAGCTTCCAAGTTCAAAAGTATCTCATGTAAGTATAGTATGGTTCCTTTGAACTCTAACCCTTGCTTCTTTGGTAAATTTTTTTGACAATAGCATAAATTGATTCTAATCTTTGCGTTGTGGATAGGTTTGTGTGTTCGACGAAATGAAGCTTCATACGACATGGAAAGCATGGGGTCTATTTCCTGAAGTTCGGCTTTGTTGTAATTGGTATCACTTGTGTGTGGCTTAAGATTGAATTTGAGAAAATACATGTGGTTTACGGAGAAGTTTTGGAAGAGCTTGATACGACCCCTGCCTTGAGAAAATTAATCACCGTCATTGCATTTCTTTATGGATCCAAACGTAATAGTGTATATGCAATAGTGTACATACGCTTCGTCTTGTAATTGTCATTACGATTATGTGAGCCTATTACCACTATATGGTTTGGAAAAGTATTAAGTTTATGTCTAACTAAAAAAAGCTTTCACTTTCTAACTATTGGCTTCTCAGCATTCTCATGAACAAATGAACGTGTACTTTTGTTTTCATCCATAAGTAACTTATCCAGTATTGCTCCCATTTACCTTGTACAAGTTCAACAAGTCTCACGCCACTTTTAGAGTGTGGCACTTCATCAGGTAGCGAGAAAAACCATCTCTTACCACCATTAGGTAGTTCCTTTGGAAATGTTACATATAAGTCATCAGAAGGGCGGTTTAAACTCCATCTCATCACCTTGAACCTTCGTGAGAAATTAAGATGATGGCTCGGATGAACTTTGCAACCACGAACAACTTCTGGATATTTTTAACCTTTTGGAACAATACATTGTAACTCCACTTGAGATAACATGAATCATGAACCGAAATAACTTAAAACCACAAAGTCTTCAAAACCCAATGAGAGATTAATCTTGATATCAATGTTCCGTCGCCCAAAACAACTTGCAACGATATTTTGAATCAACGAAGATACAGCTCGAATTTTGACTTTAATGAGATATGAACACAAGATCCATCCATGATATTTGAAGTCTTGATCAAAGTGTGGACTTGAAATATGACCTGAGGCATAGCTGACATTTGCTTGAGATATTTCTTATGATCATCTTGAGAACAAATTGGCCACCTTATAGTATCTTGAGATCACGAGTAGTTCTTGAAACCTCATGTGATTTAAATCTTTAGAAAAGATGTCATCATACACTTTAGGCCATGAATCATGTCACAATTGCTTGACTCTAAGCATGAGAGGGCATTCTTCCTCCATCTCCACAGGCATTTGACATAACTTGCAAGGAACTATAATCTCAAAAAGCGTACACACGGCCTCCATGACCTTTGAATTCTTCTGCGGCAATCCTAACTTTGCAAATGAAAACAAACAAAGACCTAGATAAAGCAGTTAGTTATGCACAAATGATTGACCTAAAATGTTATGCAAAGAACAAAAGGCAGGGATCTTAGGGTCAAAAATTAGGGTGTGACAGATGCCCCTATTTAAGTTTCTCCTCTTCGGAGATATGGAGATCGAAATCTCTGTCTCGACGAGAAAGGAGGGACTTAAATACAAACATGCACAATTTTTGGCCCTAAGATGCCACCGAATGCACATGTTATGGTATGAAATGATATGATATGCAAGACAAAGATCCTATGAGGAATAAGGTAACAGGGGATAACTAGAGTTGAAAGCTGAAACACAGACCCGACGAGGACGACCTAGCAAAGCAAGACTCCACGGGAAAAGATCTAACTCCACTGGGGGAACGAGACTATACTGACAATCACAAGGTATCTTAAGCGGGGTGATGAACTGGGGATAAAATCTTCTAACAAAATCTACTTGAGGATCTTGCTTTAGTGATTAACTGGAGGAATTTTCAAGAGATATCAATTGGAGGAATCCATTGTTGAGACTTAGAACCACTTCTGAGAATACCTTCTTCGAAGGTTTATTGAAAATGTGTCAACTGTCAAAGATGCTAGGGAATCTATTGAGAAACAAAATGACTGTCTGTCATAGTTTAGAATTAACCAAAGGATTTACTGCCGAAATCCTGGAAAGAAATGACTGTTTGTCGAAATTTAAAGTTAACCAGGGAATCTACTGCCGAGAATAACCAGGAATCCACCTACTGCCGAGGTCTTCTGGAAATCTACTACCGAGAATAACCAGGGAAATACCTACTACCGAGGCCTTCTGGAAATCTTCTGCCGAGAATAACCAGGGAAATACCTACTGCCGAGGTCTTCTGGAAATCTACTGCCGAGAATAACCAGGGAAATACCTACTGCCGAGGTCTTTGAATCGAGTATTCCACTTGTAAAGGGGTAAAAAATGAACTCAGTGCTCCGAGGTTGTCTGCCTCGAGCAAAGTCTTGAAATGAAAGCTACGAGGTTGTCTGCCTCGAGCAATGTCTTGAAATGAAAGCTACGAGGTTGTCTGCCTCGAGCAAAAGTCTTGAACTCCTCCTGGAAAGGTGAATACTTGTTGGAAAGTAACTTCACAGGGGGTTGGGATTTCACAGGAGATCTTGTGACTTCAGCTGGAATCCATAACTTGATGGAGATTTGGAAGTTTCGCCGGGGATCTTCAAAAGAGATGCGGGCCGGCTGACTTGTAGAATATGTTCTCTCAAATAAAGAGAAAGATCATTTGAATCTTCACGAAACTTCTCGAAGAGATGCCATTTGATGGAAGCAAATTGAATTGTGGACCCATTGGGGAGAATACCACTGAGAAGTAATATTGCGGTAGCTGAACACTGCGTTGAAGCTAGTACAATTCTTGTAATAGAGATTCTCAAATAAAGAGAATACTTGGAAAGTCTTCAATAGGTTTCTCTGATGGATTTCCGGAGAGATAATATCTGACGAAGAATAGTTGATAACCTTGATGACTTCGCCGGGGATAGACAAAATGTCATGGGGAGACTGCCATTTGTCATCCGGATAGAAAACAGAGCTCAAATAAAGAGCTACCACTTGTTGTCTGGGTTTAACTCCCATAATACTGCTGGAGGACAATTTTTTTTGTCTTCCATAGAGATCTTCGAATAAACTCTTCTTGGGGAGATAGGGTGCAAAATAAATGCACGCTCGATCTATGTTCGACAGCCTAGAGATATTCAAAATTTGTGATTGTCAGGGACCAAAGTCCAATTCAGGAAAAAACTGAAAAGAAACGGTCAAGCAAGACTCCATCCATTGAGGAATGAACTCAAAGGGGTTTATCTTTATCCAAAAATGGAAAAGAAAACTAAAGTAACCATCTTCCATGAGGATCGAACTCAGTGGGGAATTAGAAAGGATGTGTTTTTTTGCCTAGGGCTGACAGCTCTACTTGGAGGGAGCAGACAAACCCGATCACTTGGGGATAAACATGACCAAAGTTAAAGAACAAAACAAACAACACAAAAATGCAAGATGCAAAAATGTGCACATGTCATGAATCTACATGAAAGAATGCCATGCTATGCCTATGCTTATGCTGACAAAACAAAACAAGGAGAAGCAAACTAGATATGAAAATAAGCATCTCGACATGGATACTCGGCCGATTTTCGCAATATAGAAGCATCACTGGGGATGAAAGGAGAGCCATATATGGAAAGATGTCCTGCATCAGGGTTTCAAACTTCTCTGGGGAAAAAGAGAGCACTCCACTTGGGGATGAACATCATGACTTCACTTAGGATTGTCAAGATGAACCTTGTGATTCTGTTGGGAATGTGAAAGATTCACTGGGAACGAATCAAACTCATGATCGAAGAGACTTTATGGGGATAAAATAAACATCCACTGTGAACTGAAATAGTTTGAGTGAAAGTTGTAGCTGGATAAAATAAATATCCACTTCGTCGGGGAAGCTTGAATCAATAGTAGTTGAAAATATCAGAGATAAAATTCGAGTGGAAGAAATAAACATCCGCCTTCACTGGAGAAGATTGCAATAGTGAGCAAATCCATTAGGGAGTGAAATAAACACTCGCTTCGCTGGGGAAGGTTGAAGTTGAAAGAAAATCCACTGAGGATTCTTAGGTTGCCGACTGGAGGAAACTTGCGTCAAACGTGTCGTAACTTCTTGAAATAGAGATTTACTGGGGAATGGTCGTGACTACCTGAAGAAAAGACTTACCGGGGAATCAACACACCACTTGAGACAGAACTCTTTGGGAAACTGGGCGAAGATTATTGTGAGATTGATGTAACTCCGTATTGATGAACCGCATGGTAGTCGCCATTTTAAACAATAATTGTTGTGGATGAGAAGCAATCTTCACTTCTCAAATGCCCCAGATCACTGGGTTTATAAGAAGAAGTCATCAAGAGGATTTTACAGAAAACTTGGCATCCAACTGTTCCAATGTCTTCAAACTCTTGGAGAGATTTGCCAAATCTCGACGTAACTGCCCCTGATTGACGGTATTCTGAGTCTTCAAGATTGGAGAGATTTATCAAATCTCGACGTAACTGCCCCTGATTGACAGTATTCTGAGTCTTCAAGATTGGAGAGATTTATCAAATTTCGACTTAACTGCCCCTGATTGACGGTGTTCCGAGTCTTCAAGATTGGAGAGATTTATCAAATTTCGACTTAACTGCCCCTGATTGACGGTGTTCTGAGTCTTCAAGATTGGAGAGATTTATCAAATCTCGACGTAACTGCCCTAGATTAACGACGTTCTGAGTCATCAAACTTACCCCTCCGGGGATAGACTATGAAAGAAACAACCGGGAAATGACTTGCCCCTGCTCAGCAAAGTCTTTAGGTAACGTGCCCCTGGACACGATCATACTTTTGAAATATTTCGCCATCTACTCATCAGAGTTTCAAATCTCAAAAGATCTAGCTCATCGTTGATGCTCGTATGCTAGCTTCTATGAAGTCAAGCAATGTTAGCAAGCAAAAAAATGTTAATTCTGAAATTGCTAATGCAACATATATTTGTCTTGAAAATTTTATTTAAAAATAGTTTGGTGGTTGAATTACCGATTTTATAATGCCAACGCAAGTTTGAGCATAGCTCGTAAGAGTCAGGAAACGATACCTCAATGAGTATGCCTTTGAAATAAACTCTGCTTCAATTAGGTCTTTTGAGGGTTGAAAATGGCTTAGTTCACGGTTTAAGAAACAAAGGATATAAGGCTCAAAGTTTGTTTGTGCCCAACCTAATCTTCGTAATGTTCACTCCATTTTTTACTGAAAATTACCCTGCCCCAGGTTAATAATGAGGGTTTTTGATTTGTAGTAGAAAACTACTACTTCAAAGGCTCAAAAGGGTTAACGAGGGTTTATCTCCTTATATCTCTGGTGTTTAGGATTTTTGGAATAATGCCTTATATCACCAACAGAGTTTTATTCAAAATCATACAACAAGATATCTTGCGTTTGATTTCATCATCCTCCTTCCAATTCTCTGCCAAGGCAAGAGATTGGGGTAGTATTGGCATTATAAAATAGAAAGAGCATTTAAAATGAGTTAAACAAATGGATTTCTTCAAGACAAACATTATTCATTACATCAAACATTCAAAATAACAAGTTCTTACACGCAAACATGCTCATAATCAAAGAAATAACAACAAGATGCAAGCAAATGAATAAACAACTTAATGATCCTATGAGTGAGCTCTGCTCTTGATTCCAATGGCTTGGAAGGAACTTCTCGAGTCTTCACGTCCATCAACCCAAAGGTGTTCCATATACAATTGGGCTTCCTCCCTTGAAGGTCAGCACTTCATTGTCGATCATTTCCTGAACTTTTTCTTGGAAAACTTTGCAATCTTCAATCGAATGCCCCAACACTCCATCATGAAATTCACAAGTGGTATCTGGATTGAACCAAGGAGGGTGAGATTTCATGGCTCTGGTCTTTCTGGGTGCCATCACTAAGTGTCGAGCAAAGTAAGACCATAATTGACTGTAAGTCATTGGGATTAGGTCAAACCAACGAGTCTTTTCTTCTCGACTATTCAAAGGTCTATGCTGATCCTGACGCTGATTCTGGTGATCCATGTTATGAATTCGTGGATTTTGACGTTGATTCTGAGGAGTCAACCTTTGTCGTTTGTACGGACGTCCATAAGGTAGTGATTGCTGGCACTGAACAGGCGCTGCATACCGACGTTTGTGATAAGGCACCGGAACTGGAGCTTGTAAGGTCTGAGGAGAATCTAAAATTGCATTAAATTTAACACTTCTTTCCCTTCGATAATCACTAATATATTTCTCTTCATCAGCTTGTCTATTTGAGACGTCTTTAATTTTCCCATTTTTGAATGCGTTCTCGATGTTCACTCCGACTTCCACAATTATGGAGAACTCTAATGGCACAACGCCTATCATCCTGGCATAATAAGAGTCTGACAGTGTTTTTAGAAACATCTTGGCCAACTCCTTTTCTTGAAGTGGTGGCTAAACTTGGGCTGCCAATTCTTTCCACCGTTGTGCATATTCCCTGAAGGACTCGTTGTATTTCTGACTCATGTTCATCAATTGGTCACTGTCTGGAGCCATGTCCACATTGTAATTGTATTGCTTCATAAAAACGTTAGCTAAGTCTTCCCAAGACTGAATACGGTTCTTTTCTAGCTTCATATACCACATCAAGGATGCTCCAGATAAACTTTCTTGAAAGCAATGAATCATCAGCTTGTCATTGTCGGCATAAGTAGTCATCTTTCGACAAAACATTGTCAAATGGTACTTTAGACAACTAACATCCTTGTATACTTCGAAGGTAGGCATTTTGAACTTCGGCGGAATAACCATGCCTGGAACTAAACACAAGTCAGGAGCTTTAAGACTAGATGCGTTAGGTCCTTTCAACATCTTCAATTGTTCTTGGAGGTTACGAAATCCTTATTCAATTTCTCCCAATCTAGGATCATTCACAATTGTCACAGGACGGACGTTCTGGGGATTTGGGATATACCTCAGAAAGCGGGAATCTCTTTCATTAACTTGACCAACCAGGTTATTCTGCACAGGCTGAGATCGAGTAGGAACATCCACTTGTAGAGCATCGTCAGGAAGACAATCAAACATTGGATTAGTCATCACTCTGAAGCCTAACACGAGATCCACACTTTGTGTTCCATCCATTATCCCCAGTAACTACTTCAAGTTGGTACGAATGCCAGAAGATCAGCTGAGTGACACAAAGATAGGACTGAATAAGCTGAGGTAGAGAAAAGACGTATGCGAAAAGATGCAAATGCAAATGATGCGTATGATACAGCAAGATTCATGGAACTCAGCTATTTATAATCATCAAGGAATGTCAAAAGACTCGTTTTTTTATTAAAACGGTTACAACTATTAGTATTGAAATATTAAAAGATTAATTTATTACAAAATTGTATACAACGCGCCGGTACACTTTCCAAGAGTCATAACAGAAAAGCTAAATAAAACTAATAATGATGGATCTAAGGAGACTCTTCCAACGGTCTTCGTTTGACTTCTTCTTCCAATTAAGGACTAGAGTAACTTCTTTCCAAAATTTCTCCTTTTGTAGTCATATTAGCTCGGACACTTTCCGAAGATAGTAAATGGATTCTCGCCTTGAATAAGTAACTCCATTAGCTGAGAATATTCTTCAAGAATTGTCACCAACAGTGATGGACTGGAGTAGAGTAGATAGTATTTCCTTATCAATAAAGGCTTCCCCATATAAGGTCCTGAACCTTTCTTTATCCGTTAATAAGGTCTCCAATCCCCTTAGATCGTCCAGGTTATAACTCTTGTAAGTGTACTTCAACGTTTTCTTTTTTTCGGTGTCCATGATATCCCTATGATGTTTATAAATAAAGCTAAGTTCCATGAAACTTTATGAGATGGTGCTAATGAATGCAGAGATGCAAACACATAAAGCACAAAGCACACACAAGCAATCAAACAGACAAAAAGTCATAGGTTTGAAAGGTCACAACATGGAGCCAAGGTCTACCCTTCCCAATAGGAGTGCACTATAGTTTCAAATATACCTGCCGAACGGGTTCTACAAAGTTCCCAGAGTCTACAATCCATCTTTCAGATATTATCAATTTCCCAAATCACTTGGTAGTCAATAATATTCTTAAGAGGATCTCGTCCGAGTGTAGTATCGCGTAGCGACTATTGCAGAAATAGACTCCCGCATAGTCCCCGTACTACATCCTAATAGGCCAAGTTGGGTTAAAGGTAACTACGGTCCCCAGTCTCGATGGCCTTTAGTTCGAAATGATATCGTCTTCACAAATGGACTTGATGAACAATATCATATTTCGAGAGGGCCTAGACTGAGTGGTGAAGTCTTAATTCAACTTCTTCAGGAATCGACTCCCTCAAAGTATCCTTGAATTCTCACAATTCCTATCATAATTTTCACTCAAGTCCGGGTGTAGGACTTTGTCTCACCACTCAAAGTGACAACCCAAGCAAACATAACAAATACAAATATATAACAAAAAACATAGTTAATCAAGTTAGGGGGAACCCTCTTATGAGAGTCCCCAGTGAAGTCGCCATTTCTGTCGCGGTGAAAATTGGATACCATAGTTATTTGTTAACTAGGATCGCATTTTTAATGTCACCACCGGTCTTTGATTTTATCCAAGGGAAGGGAGAAAAACCGAATTCCCACAATGCAATGCAAATGCACTAAGATTCTAAGTTCGGGGGTTGGTTATACCTAGGAAAGGTGTTAGCACCCTAGACATCTGTAGTACTCTACAAGAACCTCTTGATTTATTATGTTATTTGTTTTTTTTTGTTTTTGCTAAGGGTTTAAGGATAGGTAATTTATTATTTTTATTCCTAAGTGTGCTCGACAAGATGTCGCATCTTGTGCCTACATATCCTGTCAGGAGGGAATCAGAGCACTTGTAGTTCCTTATTAAGGATACTAAAGTGTTTTAAAGGTTTAGGAGAGAAGATGAGTCATCATCTTAAGAAAACCGCCACAGTTTTGAAAATGTTTGTATTTTGTGGGGTATGGGATTGTATGTCCCTTTCTTTGAGATGATTAACATCTAATTCTCTTGTGTGGAGAATTAGGTGGGCTAAATTTTGATTAAAGAATCAAAATTGTGGGGGGACTAATCTAGGAAATCTATCCTAAGTCATCTAATTGACTTATCTTAAGGTGTCGGTTATGATGCAAATGATATGCACCATGCACAATAACATGGTTATCATGCATTGGATTTTCCCTTGGATATTAATGCGATTAATTGTTATTATTTAGGCGAGGGTGCTAGCAAAGTGATGCTAGACTTGTGTCTTGTGACCAAAAGGTTGAATGCGATGCCTAAAGGCAATCGACTTACATAGGTAGAAAATGGGCTCGACGTTGGATCGAGAGTTTTAATTATTTTTGAAAGGTTTAGAATACAAGAGGCATGCATACATCATAAGCATAAGCAAAGCATAATATCAAACAAGACTTAAACTATTCACACATAAGCGTACTAATATGCACGAGAGATTCTAACAGGGAATGATTTATTAAGAAAAGAGTTTTGATTTTAAGGTTTATTATTAAAGAATTATGTTTTAATTTGAAAAAAGTTAAGGATTTTTATTTATAAAAGGTTTTAATTATTATTTTAGTTTCAAAGTTATGTTAAAAAAGTTAATTAAAAAAAAAAGTTTTCATATTAATTTAGAAAAAAATGTTTTAATTTTAACATTTATAAATAAAAGTGTTTATTATTATTTTTTAGTTTTAGAGTTGTACTAAAGGCTAATAAAGTTTTTTTTTTATTAATAGAAAGGATTTTTATTTTTAATACTTTAGTAAAAAGGTTTTTCAGTATTTTTAAAAGGTTTATCTTTAAAATAAAATCTATAAAAAAAGATTATTAAAAAAAAGAGTTTTATTTTGTTATAAAATATATTATACTAAACTTACTATAAAAGGTTTATTATTTATTTAAAAAGAGTTTTTATTATTTTTATAGAAAAGGTTATACTATATTTTTAATTCTATTATTAAAAGTAAGTCCTATTTTTTATTTATTAAAAAGGTTATGCTTATTATTATTTAAAAGGATTTGTTTAAAAGTTTTATTTTTATTTACTAACAAAAGGTTTTTTGCTTTTATTAAAATAAAAACTAATGACGGAGGGGTTACGTGCGCCCAGAGGGAGAGAGTCCATCGTGGATCCTCAAATCATGACTGTTTGACCTAATCACACTATAATCTAACGTTCAAAATGTGAGGTTGTAAGATAGTGTAGTGTGTGCATGTGTACATGATCATTCGTGAAATCAAAAGAAAGAGATAAAACGATGGAAACGCTTTCTTCTCTCTCTCTCTCCGACTCTCTCGTCTCTCAATCGTCTTTCTCTTTTTCTCTCAAATGGAAAAGGTTACAAACCCTAAACTTGCCTCGCCGCCACTCTCATCTCTCTTAATCTCTCTCGATCAAATGTTCATAACAATAAAAACCCTAACCCCCAGCAATCCCAATACCCCAATTCACTAATTTTTGAGATGTTTACAATATACATAGGATGTCAAAGCATGTAAAAAATAAAAGGAAAAAAAAGTCGCTGCCGGTGATTGAAAATGAAGGCGTGCGGACTCGACGATGGCGAGCGAAATGTTGATGACGAACAGAGACCCTCCCAAAAGCTAGGTTCTTGGTCTTTTCTCCGTCTATGAATTCCTCCTCCTTTCTGCACTTCGCATATGTGTATACGTCTAATGATTCAGCTCAGGTATGTGTATGATATTTGTGTTCGCTGGTGTATTGATATGAACGAATTGGCTTTTTCCTTGATGTTCTGAATTGGTTTTGAATTTTGGTATGTGTTTGTGTAGATGTGAATCCTCCTTTGTTCTCAACCGTGTCCCTTTTTATAGTCACATTCTTGAGATTTTCTAACGGTTTCGCAATGAATTCCTTTCCTATTTGGGGTAGACATGCTTGTAGAAATTGAAAAGCTTTCCTTTCCAATTGATTTGTGTTTGAGACACATTTTGAAAATCATAATTGATATTGATTTGGTCTGAGACGTGTTGGGACTGTGAGAGTGGTCTTGGAAATAATGCGTAATATGTTTGGTTCTAGTTTTGGAATGAATTTGAACATTTTCTGAACCTATTTTTGAATATGTTTGATGGTTGTTGTCTCTTATGTAAATGTTTTTCCATTTCAAGATAGGCATGTTGTAGGTTATTTTTGGAAATAATTGGATTGTGTATGGTCATGCCATTGAAATGAGATTTCACAATGAATGTTTTTCTTTTTCATTCCAACATGCTTGGTGAATTGTTTTTGGAAAGAAGTGAATTGGTCTTGACAATGTTTTGTGATTTAAAGTCCTGATATTACTTGCCATGTGGACAAAATTATGCACCGTATTTGCACCCCGATCATCATCTTAGGTGGATGACTGATTAAACTCCTTGATTGATTATTGGTAAATTATTTCATGTGTCTTCTTTATGCTAGGAACGGAGCGTAAAATTGAAGTACCAGCTTACATTGGAGTCTCATACCAAATGGTGTCTTGCTTCTGAAGAAACTACTGTATTACCTGTTGTTGCATTACATCATCTGGTTTGATGTCCAGCCTACCCTTTTTTCAGCAAGTGGGACATACTATTTGGACCTTGTGAATGAAAGATCTTGCAGCCTGGGCCCCCCATTTGATGTGAAACCGATCCAGTTTGAGAAGGAGGCAAATGCATAGAACTTGAAGCACCCTGTAGCTTCTGTTAATTCTGCTGCGATTGTTGAGTAGTCCGATCTTGGTGAGAATTCTGTTGTACTATTGAGGAACCTACCATTGCAGATGACCCAGAAATACTAATATTATTCGATGTGAATCACAACGGCGAAGCAAGTGATCTCAAATACGAATCCATTAATATCTGCACTCCTTTGCATATGGAAGTCACCAAATGGTGTAGAATATTCACTGTATTGATGTCCTTCTGTTTTAAATACAGAGACTCCTGCTTTAGATAGGTTATTCATTGCGGACATATATCCTATTATTAGACAGTAGCAGATGACACCATTATTGGAACCACTGAAAGGTATTTTCTACTGAGTTTATTTCAGTTTCTGGCTTGGCAGAGGATAGCTTAGGATTTTCTTGTAAAAGGTAGTAATACCAATTACCCTCTTGTATATCCTTGTAGGACTTATATTATCAATCTCATCAATGAAAATGGCTGTCTTGATGTTGTTTGTTATTATTGATGTCCAGGATCACGATTGATGAAGATAATTTCCACTTTGACTCATGCTACTGCACTGTGATGCTCAGATGCGTAATGGTGCGATACAGGTTTTGAGCCCTATTTGCTCATTCCGTTTGTACTGCTTATAACTTCAGTTTTGTTCAAAATATTAACGACATTCCTTTCTTCATCCTTTTTTATGTGTGCTTGGTGTGGAGAGTTTGACGGTTTGACGGTAATAGCAATTTCAATCAGAGGACACTCAGTCTTGTGCCTGTTCTGTCTGCAATTCTTCTTAAGTTCTCCAATTCTCTTATTGAGGAACACACCTTGTACTCACGAGCAGTTATGGAAAGCCTTTTCGTGACTTTACCGCGAGAATATCCAAGGTTCTCACTCTCCAAATTCTTCAGCTGAACAAAGCTTCCAAGTTCAAAAACATCTCCTATAAGTATAGTATGGTTCCTTTGAACTCTAACCCTTGCTTCTTTGGTAAATTGTTTTGACAATAGCATAAATTGATTCCAATCTTTGCGTTGTGGATAGGTTTGTGTGTTCGACGAAATGAAGCTCCATACGACACGGAAAGCATGGGGTCTATTTCCTGAAGTTCGGCTTTGTTGTAATTGGTGTCACTTGTGTGTGGCTTAAGATTGAATTTTAGAAAATACATGTGGTTTACGGAGAAGTTTTGGAAGAGCTTGATACGACCCCTGCCGTGAGAAAATTAATCACCGTCATTGCATTTCTTTATGGATCCAAACGTAATAGTGTATATGCAATAGTGTACATACGCTTCGTCTTGTAATTGTCATTACTAATAGGATTGTGTGAGCCTATTACCACTATATGGTTTGGAAACGTATTAAGTTTATGTCTAACTAAAAAAAGCTTTCACTTTCTAACTATTGGCTTCTCAGTATTCTCATGAACAAATGAACGTGTACTTTTGTTTTCATCCATAAGTAACTTATCTAGTATTGCTCCCATTTACCTTGTACAAGTTCAACAAGTCTCACGCCACTTTTAGAGTGTGGCACTTCATCAGGTAGCGAGACAAACCATATCCTACCACCATTAGGTAGTTCCTTTGTAAATGTTACATATAAGTCATCAGAAGGGCGGTTTAAACTCCATCTCATCACCTTGAACCTTCGTGAGAAATTAAGATGATGGCTCGGATGAACTTTGCAACCACGAACAACTTTTGGATATTTTTAACCTTTTGGAACAATACATTGTAACTCCACTCGAGATAACATGAATCATGAACCGAAATAACTTAAAACCACAAAGTCTTCAAAACCCAATGAGAGATTAATCTTGATATCAATGTTCCGTCGCCCAAAACAACTTGCAACGATATTTTGAATCAACGAAGATACAACTCGAATTTTGACTTTAATGAGATAGGAACACGGGATCCATCCATGATATTTGAAGTCTTGATCCAAGTGTGGACTTGAAATATGGCCTGAGGCATAGCTGACATTTGCTTGAGATATTTCTTATGATCATCTTGAGAACAAATTGGCCACCTTACAGTATCTTGAGATCACGAGTAGTTCTTGAAACCTCATGTGATTTAAATCTTTAGAAAAGATGTCATTTTACACTTTAGGCCATGAATCATGTCATAATTGCTTGACTCTAAGCATGAGGGGGCATTCTTCCTCCATCTCCTCAGGCATTTGACATAACTTGCAAGGAACTATAATCTCAAAAAGCGTACACACGGCCTCCATGACCTTTGAATTCTTCTGCGGCAAACCTAACTTCGCAAATGAAAACAAACAAAGACCTAGATAAAACGGTTAGTTATGCACGAATGATTGACCTAAAATTTTATGTAAAGAACAAAAGGCAGGGATCTTAGGGTCAAAAATTAGGGTGTGACAGATTGCTAGCCTAATGTCTCTCCTACCTCCAACTTAATAGGAAATTAAGTAGAGCTAGGAATCCTAAGGGATCATGTGAATCAACACAAGTAAACATTATTCTAAACAATCACAAAAGAGAGAGGTGAATAAGAAGTGAGAGGAGAAGGAATCATGTAAGTGTAAACAAGTATTCAAAGTATCATAAACAACTTACCGTCTCCATGCTAAGCTCAACTAATGAATAGTTGAAACAAAAGTGTGAAAACATGCAATTATGATTAAGCTAAAGTCCTAAAACTATAATAAGATGAACATCCAAAAACAACCAAAATTAGAAGTGTCTTAATGGTATGAGATCCCACTAGGGGTAGTATCAAACCCTACTCTATCTTATCTAAGTTAATGTCCTAAGGGAGCACGCAAAAGTGTCAAGTTTTGTCCTATGTTAACTTACAAATACATGTCATTCACAAACTATGCACAATTGGTGTCTAAAGGTCACATGACTTGAATTAAGGCACATATATGAGATGATATTAGTAATTTACACCATGAGAAATGAAGTTTAATATGTGAATAAGTGATCATGACATTCATACCAAATCACATTCAAAATATTAGGAACTCTTGTACAAAGATGTTTCACTTAGGATGAATCAATCACTTAAGGTTGTAGGATGCACAAAAAAGTATGAGATGAACATGTAAATGACATGGATCAGAACTTAAAACATGTGTTCAAGGTATGAGAATGACCTTAAGTTGTCATAGAAGTACCATGTCAAAGCATCTTTAAGAGTTACATAAGTCTACACACAAGGAGTTCACTCAAGATGTAACAAACATGTTTGATCAAACAAGGCATAAACAATCATGAAAGTATGCATGTGGAATGGTATAAGTCAGAAGTGAATGCATGTTTAAATGTTTAATAATGACCTCAAGTCATCATAAAAGTTCTATGTTAATGCACTTGTAGAAGTCAAAACAAGTAATGTATAAAATAAGTTTCAAACATTTCCTAAGGACTTGTAACTTGTAAGTCAAGTAAAGATGGAACACCTAAAGCATATACACATGTATGAGTACCTAAGCCAGAAGGTAAGGACCTATAATGTTGCATGTTTAAGTGTTAAAAGAATGATCACAAGGTATGTACACAAGACCTAAAAAGAATGACCAAAATTAGTGCACATTTGAGGTCATGTTCAAACAAGTTCAAACCATCTTTAAACATCCAATGATGTCCTACAAAATGAAATTACAAGGCTTTACCTCATGTATTAACAATGCAAACCAATGAACCAAAAATTCCTAATGAATTGCATAAATGCATCCTCAAAATTCAAGTAATTAAGCAAACTTTAGACAAGTATCAGGCATGTAACAACAACTTTAGAGTGAACATATGAACTATGGTCCAAACACCTATGTCAAAGCATCATACCAAGGCATAAAAGTTCCTATGGAATATGCCTAATCACCAAATACTTCACTTTAAGGCAAGTCTCATAAAGGTCTCAAAGCCAACCCTAATCCTAAGCATCATCAAACATTTAGGCAACCAAACAAAGTTCAAGGTAAAATAGCTAAAGGCTTCAGAAAATTATGAACAATTAACCAAGTTATATTAAGTTCAGTAGGTGATCATATGCAAAATATTGGATCCAAATCATGCATCAAAAAGCACTCAATTAATTGCAAATATCAAGCATGTGCCAAGAATGATCATACAAAGCAAGGCTCACAAGGTGAACTTCAAAAGCATTCCAAAATTCATGGACAATGAGCCAATAAAACATCAACATGTTAAACAATCAAAGGTTTAATTTCACACCAAAAATCAGGCTCAAAACCTTAGAGGAGGGTCACCTTTTGTGGCTTATATCACAAGGTATCTCAAAATGAACACATTCACTTCAAAATTCATGAAAAATAGTCAAAAATTCCAAAAGTGAAATTAAAAATATCCAAAAATTAGTTAACATGATAAAGGTCAGCCATGAATTAATTTGGGATTTTATGATGATTTTCCCATTTTTAATAATCCATTATGAATCATGCACAAAAAAGAAATTAAAAAAACTAAGAAATAAGAGAGGAGGTGTAACATTATCAATGTGGTAGTTCAATTATGGCTTGGGCTCGCTACTGGGGGCGCGTTTAGCAATTATTCTGAGCCCAAGTGCCAAAAATCATTTTTTGTATCATATTCGAATTGAAGGGAAAAGAGAGGGAAGCAGGAGATCACGTGCCAGGGAGCACCCTCATTAATGCGTTGGCAGCACGTGAACCCTTGGATCAGACGAGAGCAATGGCCATGATTAAATCACATTGTTTATCAGATTTTAAATTAAAATGAAAAAAAGGGGGGAAATGCTAGCACGTTAGTGGCATGTGGCTTTTTAATGTGCTGGCACAATTAATGGCCTTTGGATTAAACAAAAATAACGGCCATGATTAAAACATGGGGGTGGCCTGAAGGTGTTAGGGTTTTAGCATAGGTGACTGGAGAAGGACCTCCGGTCATCTTCTTCGGTGGGATAGCCACCGTGCACGGAGGCGACCTGCCTAGAATTTGCTAAACTTAACATGTTTCAACGCAGAATTTCACACTGATTCTGAATATGCCCTCAGAAATTTCATACAATCAACACACATGGAGAATCGGAGAGAAAGTTTGAATATGAAAACAAGAAACTTCACAAATAACCCTAGAATCTAACCAAAAACATTTCCTCAGGTAGGAGGACTTCAGATGCAACTACATGATGCCCTAATTCATGGTATACAGGCTAGTATGATGCGGTGAATTTCTGAAATCTCAAACCTGGTTGAAACTTCTTCCACGTGCACTAGAAACCTAGAAACCTTCCTGCAAATCTTCAAATCAACTTTTAGGAGAAAAATAAATGCTCTTACTTCCTGCAATGGGAAGAAAGATACACAATCTTGAAGATGAGAGGTGGATACAGTTATGGATCTGTGGTGGTTCCAACCACCAGATTCTGCGTACAGAAGTAAGAGAAGATGATATTGATGATGATTGCGAGGAAAAATGCAAAGAAACTCTCAAGATGAAGTGGTTTTGAAGCCCTGAATTTTTTTCTCTTCAATGGTGAATTTGTGTTGTTTTTGGAGCTCTCTCTCTTTCTCCAACTGTATGGAATGAGTCTAACTGAAAAATGAAGGTGGTTAGAGGGTTTTATATGCAGTTAGAGTTTGTTAGAGTGTGTTGTTGATGAGATTGAGAAATGGTGATGAACACACAGATTATGTGTAGTCATGAAAGCTACAAAAAATGGGGAGATGATGTCATGGCATGGGCGAGTGATTTAATGGGTGTGTTGTATGGTTTATGATGTGTATCATATTGCTAATGATGATGATGAATGGTAGGGATTATGTCAGTACAGAAGCAGAATTTTGATGCTTGTTCATTAAGTCTTTGTTTCCTTTCATGGCATATATGGTAAATTCTTATGTGGGCGCATGAATGTAAGAACTTTGCTTGGCAAAACTTGGTAAAGGTGATAAGGATGATGTATATTGAGGGATACACATGGCTGTCATGTTTAGCAAGAGCCTTTTGGTTCGTAATGTGAAGAGAATGGCAAATATTTGGCAAGTTGGTAATGACATGCATGGTTTAGTCACAAATTCATGAAGCAAAGTTTGGAGCAATGTATCTCACTATTTAATGCATCAATTCATGTGATTTTGGTGGCTATGGAAAGAGGAGGCTTCCTAGAAGATATTTGATGTTTATGGCGAGTTGAATCAAGGCCTTTTACATGGAGGAATATGAGGTTGAATACGAGAAACCAAGGACTGCCATAACCATGACCTTGACATGAGTTTTTACAATTTCACCACGGGTGCTTTTTTTGGGTTTTTTGAAGGCTAGAACTTCTTGAATTGTGATCCAAATGCTATAGTTCTTATACTCATTTTGAAGAGCAACATTGATACTGAATCTTTCATGTGGAAGGCAAGTGGAAATGAGGTCTCAAAGGTAGTGAAAATTTGACTTGAATCTGGCCATGCACGAGCTACAAAGTTCATGGAATTTTTCTAAGCGTTTTTCATACTTAGACAACTTGAACATCTCATCTTCCAATTATCATAACTCTTGATTTATTAATCCAAATGGGGAGTTCTTTACATGGTTGGAAAGGTGAGAGATCATACTACAACTTTCCTTCGAAAATAATTTCCAAATGAGGCTTGTAGCATGGAGAAAATTTGGCTTGAAGGTGAATGAAACTTGAGGAAAACTTCCCCAAAATGGAAAGTTCTTAAAAACCCTAGTTTTCCCAAAATGGAAACTGTAGCGAGCGATTTGGATGTGGTTGCAAAGCACTATCGCTGTACAGTTCAATTCATTTTTTATCCTATTGAAGCTGATGAAGGAAGGGAAATAGATGTCTCCAATTAACCCTGATTGCAAACTGAGTTTGAACAGATGACTGTTGGTTTACAGATGCCACAAAGATTGTGGGTCTCTCTTAGGTTATTTTGTTAAGAACACGAGGTCTAGGCTATTGGTAGGATGTTAGGACTGATGCTTTTTTATTGATGTGTGAATGTATGGGGATTTGGGTTTTTTTTTATTAGTGTGCTAGCTAAGATTTTTCAATCTTATGCTTACGTATTCCCGTTTAATGAAACAGGGAAATCAGAGCGATCGTAGTTTCTCCTATGCTATGGGAGGAAAATGGTTGTTTTGGTGTCTTGTTCAAAGCCCAAGACGTGAAGCTAAAAGTGGTTTGTATCTTGTTCAAAGCCCAAGATGTGAAGCTGAAGGGTCTTGACTTTAGAGAGAATTTGTCATCTCTAAAGAGGATCTGTTTGTCACAACTGTTGGGTGACTGGTCATAAAAGAGAATTACTTTAGCTGGGATATGTGAATCCAGTAATGCCATAATTTCCTTTATAGGGGATTTTTAACCTGAAGGAGAAGACTTTAACTCAGTGTAGAGCAATGCTATCTTTCCTTAGGAATTTATCATGATAAAAGAGGGACAGTGGTGTGGATGTAAATAATCCAGAGGCTTGCCGCTTACAGCAATTAGATGGGGGAAAAGGAGTTGTTGATGTTTGTATACTATGAACGAGGCACATATTTTGATGTTAAAAGGTTGATTGACTCAACCGGGGGTTTCCTTATACAAAGCCTAAGAGAAGGCTATTGGCCCAACAAGAGGGTGTTTTTATGTGTCTTGTACGAAGCCCAAGACAGAGGCTAAAAGTTTGACTCCACAAGAGAGTCTTTTATACTCAACAAGAGTGTGTTTTGTATCCCGTACGAAGCCCGAGATGGAGGCTAAAAGATTGATGGACTCAACAAGAGAGTCTTTTATACTCAACAAGAGAGTGTTTTTTGTATCTCGTACGAAGCCCGAGATAGAGGCTAAAAGGGTTGACTCAACAAGAGAGTATTTTATACTCAATAAGAGAGTGATTTCTATCCCGTACGAAGCCCGAGATGGAGGCTGAAAGGGGTTGACTCAACAAGAGATCCTGAAAAGGTTAGCTCCTTTGGGGGGAATCATTGTACAAAGCCCAAGAGGAGGCTGACTTCATTGAGGAAGGATCGTTATACAAATCCTAAGAGGAGGCTATCCGTTGGCGACTGTTTCAGTTTAGTGGCAGGTCTAGTATGTTGGATAAAAGAGAAAATCAGTTCTTATGAAGTGAACGATTAAAGGTATTGTTGTGCTTTGGTATTGATCAGAGGATCAGGGTTATTTCCTGTTCTTTAAGGAAAGGGGAAATCCAAAGGGTATTGAGACTCTCCCAGCCTACGGGTGTTTTGAGAAATCGAATCTCAGGTAGTGAATAATCTTTGCGTAATGCCCAAGAGAAGGCTGGTATATTAAGGGATGAATGTCAACCCATTAACTGGTCTGACACTTGACTCAGAAAGACAGCTCTAGCAAATTGATGACTAGGTTCTGTTCCTATACCTGTAGAGGTCTCTGGGTCCTTGTACTAAGCCCAAGAGAAGGCATGAGAGCTTTTAAGAAGCCGAAGGGTCCTTGTATAACGCCCAAGAGGAGGCGGGGATGCTTTTAAGAAGCCTGTGGGTCCCCAAACCCCGAGAAGTTCAAGACATGTTATTCACTGAGAATAGATCAAGCCAGGAAAGTTCGAGAATTTGGAAGAAACTCAAGAGATGCCATTCACAGAGAAAAGATCATCTCTGGGGAGTTGAGTCTCTTTGACGATTTCTAAGAGTGACAGTCTGAGAAAGGGTTCATCGAGAGTGCTGCCTTTCACGTCTCCATATTGTTTAACCCCAAGAGGAGGGAAGACTGTGTCTGGTATTCCTATGGGGATCTAGTTTTGTTTGTATTTAAGAGTGACCAACGGGGCTTTACCTAGTGCTAGACGTAGTTGCCGGGGAAAACTCTAAATAACTATACTAGTATTACACAGTGGACATTTGACAGGTATATAAAAGTTTGTGAAAGGAGACTTACAGTGAGCAGCCCCACAATACAGTTATATATATATATATATATATATATATATATATATATGAAAGCGGATAAAGAAAGCGGGTAAACACTTACTCGGTTGTAGAGCTTCCATGCTGTTTGGTTAGTTGTTCAACAAAGAAAGCTTTGATAACAATTATATTCAAAATCAAAGGAGAAAGTGCTTTGAAAGAAATGTTGGGGCTTACAGCTCGAGGAGAGGCCCAAGGTTTTATCAGTGATTGCACTGTTGTTTTGAATTTGTACAGAGGGACTTATACAAGCGACTGGGGCCCAAAAAGGTTTTCTGTACAAAGGGATGGGCCTTACACTCTCTCAAGAGGCCCAAAGGTTTATTTTTATACAAGTAGTGGGGCTTACAACTCAAAGAGAGGCCCAGGGTTTGATTTGAAATGGCGATAGCGCCGAGATTTTCTTTTAACGCAGAGGGACTTATACAATATCTGAGGCCCAAAAGTGTTTTAGTTAAAAGGGGATTGGGTCTTACACTCTATTAGAGGCCCAATGATTGATTTTTGTACAAGTGATTGGGCTTACAGCTCAAGGAGAGGCCCAAGGTTTTATTTTAAATGGGCGATGATCGCGTCGAACTTTTTGATGGTATCGGGACTTATACAATACACTGAGGCCCAAAATTGTTTTTGTCTACAAAGGGATGGGTCTTACACTCTATTAGAGGCCCAAAAAAGTTTTAAAAAAGAAATGGGTCTTATAGCTCAAGGAGAGGCCCAATGGTTTATTTTAAACGGACGATGATCGCGCCGAGCGTTTTGAAATACAACGGGACTTATACGATACTTGAGGCCTAAAATGGTTTGTATTTACAAAGGACTGGGCATTACACTCTATTAGAGACCCAAAGGTTTTAAAGAAAAGAAATGGGTCTTATAACACGAGGGTAGGCCCAGATAATTTGATTTTTGAAATGGCGATCGCGCCGAGATTTTTGAAAATGCAGTGGGTCTTATACAATGACTGAGGCCCAAAAATGTTTTGGTTTTCAAAGGGGGGTTGGGTCTTACACTCTATTAGAGGCCCAATGATTGTTTGAAAATGATTTGCGAGGGTGAAAATCAAAGAAACCCTAATTTTGTTTTCCCTTAAAAGTAAATATTTAAAGAAAATCAAATAAAATGATAAAAATACCAAATAAGTTTGAATAAACCACTTGTGATTTTTGTTTAAGGTTTGAAAAATGAGGTTTTAATCACAAGATGAATTAAAACTCATTTGGTTTTGATTTTCAAAGTAGATATTCACTTTTAAATGTTTAAAAACAATTAAAAAGCAATTTATTCACAAAAATACTAATTATATTAAATAACTAATATAAATTTGATTTTTTTGTGGAATAAAATATTTCAACATTTTTGTGATTTTTTACAAAAAGAACCAATAAAAAATAATTAAAATTGAGGGAGTTATTAATTTTTCAAATCATTAAAAATAATAAGAAAAACAATAAAAAAAGTGGAGAAAATAGCAAAAAGAGGATCTGGGGCGAGGGGGATTCGAACCCCAGACCTCTTGTGTATAGGGCGTGCGCCTTACCACTGGGGTGGTGATACATACACAACCATAAATATACAAGGCTTACCTTGTTTTTGGCCTGGCCCAAGGCATGAGAAGGCAAGATTTTGGTTGAAAACGTGAAGGCCATAACTTTCTCATTTCTCCATGGATAGGGACAAAATTTAGGTCTATCCTGCCTAGAATTTCACAAGGAATCCAATGGTGGTGGTGTTTTTTTTTCAGATCATGATCCTATTGAAAAACCCGATAGTGGTTTTGAAATAGGCCATGATTTGCATTTTCTATGCCATCTCTTGGTACAAGCATGAATTACATGATAAATTGGTACAAACACAACACATATAACATGTATAAGAGATGCATGATCAGTGGACATCAAAAGAAAGCATGATTCAAAGAATCCAAGTTGTGATGCTTACCTCTTTTTGGAGCTTTTGTGCAATCTGCCAAGGGCTTTGTTCCATAAATGATTTGATGCTTTGGACACCCTCAAATGATCTCTTAGAAGCTTTTAGGATGGTTGGAATCAGCTGGAAACCTCAGGAGCAAGTTTGAGCTCTTTCTTGCAAAAGGGGCAAAAGTGACCAAAATAACAACTTTCTCAAATGGTGTTCCAGATGTGTGGAACCATTTTGGACAGTTCAAGGATGATAATTGGAGTGTGTTTGAGGTTTTATCTGGTTTGGAAAGTAACTGAATCAAGACATGGCTTAAAAAATGCACAAAAGGCCTATTTTGAGGTTTTGAGAGGTGACTTTGTGATTTTGGTGTTACAGGTTACTTGTGAGAGTTTGGACAACTTATATATGACATATTGGATGTGTTTGGATCATGAGCTGTGGTGGAATTGCTCTCTAACTCAAAAACTCAGAGTTACCTTGCTAAAGAAGGTATTTTTGCCTAGAGAAAGAGATTTTAAGGAAATCAAGTGTTGTTGGGCTTTGGTGTACTCAAACTGATCATAATTGAGCTCTATTTATAGTAGAGCAAGTTTGTTTTGCAAGGAATAGTGAATGACAACTGCTGCATAGGTTTGGCCAATGTTGAGCAATGAGAATCCAAGTCTCCTTTAGCCATTGACTAGAGATTAGGGCACAGGCTGCTGGTTCCCTTGGTCTTGGATAAGTCTTGACTGAATTCAATTGGGAAGGGCTCAGTCCATGCCACCTTGGTGCATCCATTAAATGCTCCAATCCAAAATTGGAGTCTTGTCCCTCTTTTAGGCAATTCTAGGTTTGGCATGCTATTTTTGGTTCCAAAGACTTGGGAGGCTTGGGATCAGAGTTGGTTCCTCCTTGGTCTCCCCTTGAGGTGTTCAGATGGATAGAGTTGCTTGCCCTTTGCAAAATTTGGGCAAATCGAGCAAAACTCCAAAATCTGCCTTGCCATGACAGTTTTCAGCAAGGCATGTTGCCATTGTCATATCTCATGGCTCAAGTGGAATTTGATGGAGTTCTTCGCCATTTTGGAAAGCCCTTATATGATACAACAATTGTTTGATCATAATTAGTTTTGATACGTTTTGGATCCAAGTGAAAAATGCCCCTACGTTTGGAAAAAAGTGAAGGCAGATTCTGACTTAGTGAAAATTTCACTAAGTGTTGGAAAAAGTGGCATTTCATGTTTTCATCCATTTTGATCATTCCATAACTCAAAATCCATGATGAATTGGAATGAGGTGTAGTTGAAGCTTTTGTAGAGGGCCATGAGGGCTACAAATCCAGCTTTGGGTGGGGAAAATGGCCTTGTGGTTTAGGAGTTATGATCCTCCAAAGTTGGTACCCTAGCCACTTTATTCCATAACTTAGAAAATTTCTAAGTTTTTTATGGTTACCCCTTTTACAAGTTATCCCACTTTTCTTGATTTTTCTTGATGAATGCTAATTCAAATCACACATTAACATCATTTTAGGGTCAAAGAACCATAATTGTGAAAAATCTCAAAAAGTCAAAGTTGACTTTTGTGCACAGTTGACTTTTTGTCAGATGAATTCCAAACTGTGCGATCCTCTATGAAATCAAGTCCTTGACCTAAATCAAACTTTATGGACATGTTCCATAGGTGTTATAGGGTGTATTGAATCATGTCCCAAGGTTTGGGAGCATGTCCTGGTCAAAAGTCAAAGCTACAGTTGACTTTTCCCGCGAAACCCTAACTACGGTTCAGATGAAATTGAAACTTGTTGCTCAAGCTTCTTGGATTAATCCATTGTTGCAAATGGATCAATTTAGTATGTTAGACACCCTCAAACCATCTCTTGAGGTCTTGGCTCATGATTTGTCCCAAAAGTCAACTTAGGGGTGAATTAGGTCAAGAAACCCTAATTCCTGATTTTTGATGAATGCATCCCCTGAGGCTAAATTGAATTGATGATTGGGTTTATGATGTCCCATGGAGAATCTTAGGTTATGCTTTGAAGAATTGGCTCATGCCCAGAGGAAAATTTCCATCTGGAGGCCCTGGTCGACCAAAACCCTAATTTGGTGACACTGTCGATCTTAAGGCTTAATCCACCTGGAATGCTGTAACATTGTGCTTGATTCTTGAAGTGGGAGTCCTCTTGATCCATTGTGGATGTTTGATAGGTCTAGATAAGTTGAAGATCATGCTATTCCTTGATTGATCCTTTGTCTAAAGCTCTGAGAGGGCCTGAAACCCTAATTTTGATAGTAGTGAATGCTCACCCATCTTTGGGGAGACTGATGAGGCATGAAGGTTCCCCCATATTGTGATAATGATTTGCACAATGATGGGAAATCTTAGTGGTCAAAATTTGGGGTATGACAGATGCCCCTATCTAATTTTCTTGGACCCGAAGGTGTGAATGGCGAAGGAATTCGGGCATTCGGGGTGCAAGAGGATTAAATATCGGAATACCCGAAATTTTGATGGTGGTTATGAATGGCAGTTAGCGCATCCATATTCTTTTGCTAAGCAATGATGCTTAGAAAAGGTAAACTTCCCCTCGATCCTGGTTTCCTACCAAGGAACTGGTCTTAGTTTCTGAAATGAACTTCCCCTTGATCCTGGTTTCCTACCAAGGAACTGGTCTCAGCTTTTGATACAAACTTCCCCTCGATCCTGGTTTCCTACCAAGGAACTGGTCTCAATTTCTGATATAAACTTCCCCTCGATCCTGGTTTCCTACCAAGGAACTGGTCTTAGTTTCTGAAATGAACTTCCCCTCGATCCTGGTTTCCTACCAAGGAACTGGTCTTAGTTTCTTTTGTCAATAAACTTTCTTGACAAGAGACGCTATTTGTAGCGGATTTCCTCAAACTTCTCGCCGAATTTTCCAGGGGAGATGCCATTTGATAGAAAGAAAAATTGATGTCAGACTTGCTGGGGAACCCATTCGTCTGAGTTGTAGAGGTACACAAACTTCTCTGTTTGGAGACGCCATTTGTCGACTCTATTTGGGGAAAACGAGTCTCTTGAGAGATTGTTTCTGCTTGGGTATTACATCATACTTTTCTCGGGATCTTCCTGGAGAAATTCCATATGATGTGATCCAATTTTGAGGTGCTGATGACCTTTTCGTCAGCGGATTTTTCCGGAGAAAAACTGTTGTATTACCGAATCTCTGATTAAGAGGCTTTCTTTGGGGATTTTCCTTAATCCGGGAAAGCGAGGATATCATCTTCGATGGTGAAGAGTGATGTTTGTCGAACGTTTTCTGGTCTTTCAGAGGTTCAAGTTATCAAAGTGGTCGAGGGACCAACTCTAATCCAGAAATAAACCGGAGGAGAGATTGTTCAGACGCAACATTTCCTGGCGAGGAAAGAACTGACAACTCGATTGAGATGACTGTTATCATTAGGGGATAAGACCGACTAGAGTGATAGTGATGCAATATGAATGCAAATAAATAATGCATGATGTATGTGTGTATATGCTGACAAAACTGACACGACATACAAACTAGTAGATGAACACGACTGGATACTCGGCCACAGCGGGGGACGAAGATGTATCACTGGTTCAAGATAGCAATTCTGCCTTGCTTAGAAGAAATAGTCCCTGCAGGGAACAACCGTTGATCGGGCTTAGGAGGTAAGAACTCGGCCGAGGGTGTCAGATGGGAAAGTCGAATCTGACACAGCTGATCCTTCATTCAGGAGGACTGGTTTAGAAGGAGTACTTTGATTCTGCACTTTGAAGCTCGATTACTTCTGGAGAAGTGAGCGACGTTCTTTCGATGTTCAACAGTCAAAAGAAATTGCCATCTTTATTTTAAAAGCAGAAAAAGTTTAACAAGTAAATTCATTTTTGTTTCATTTCAAGAATCGTTGGTCATATTAAAATGTCGTTCTATAAAGCTAAAACAAATAAGAATTGCAAACAAAAGCCCAAGGGCTCAAATTTTATTGATAGGATGGAGATCAGCCAAACACGTGATTCCATATAGTATTTACAAAGTTTAGAAAATGATAATTTACGGGAAAAGGGCTACATTTAAACATGATGACCGCTATCCTTCTACCGACTTTGAATTCGGAACATCCTGAGCTTCTGTCGAAGATGACCTTGACTGGAGTTTTCTGATGGATGGTGTAACTGCTGCTGAGGGACTTGCCCCTTTGTTGAACATAGTTACTTGCTATTATCCCTAACTTTTGCCTGGATTGTACTGTGATGTTTCCAATCCACCGGGATGATTTTTGATCATGTCTCTAATTTTTGCCTGGACCGCCCTTTCGGGTTTTCAATCCACCGAGACGTTTTTTTAGGTGAAGTATTTCTTGACTACATCAACATTCGTGGGGTAGGCAAATTCCTCTCCGTCCATGGTTGCAAGTCTCAAGGCACCGCCTGAGAAAGCTTTCTTGACCACATAGGGGCCGTCGTAATTCGGAGTCCATTTGCCCCGAGAATCAGTGAGAAATGATTGTATCTTTTTTAGCACAAGGTCTCCTTTCCTAAAGATGCGAGGTCGGACCTTTTTGTCGATCGCCTTCTTCATTCTCTGTTGATACAACTGACCGTGACATAGTGTCGTTATCCTCTTTTCTTCGATCAGATTCAGTTCGTCGTGTCGACTTTGACACCATTCAGCTTCTGTAAGCTTAGCTTCTATCAATACCCGGATTGATGGGATCTCTACTTCTATGGGAAGCACTGCCTCCATGCCATATACTAGAGAGAAAGGGGTAGCCCCTGTTGAAGTGCGAACAGATGTTTGATAACCGTGAAGAGCAAAAGGTAGCATCTCGTGCCAGTCTTTATAGGTTATAACCATCTTTTGAACGATCCTTTTGATGTTCTTGTTAGCCGCTTCTACCGCTCCGTTCATCTTGGGTCGGTAGGGAGATGAGTTATGGTGTTCGATCTTGAACTCTGCGCATAACTCTTTCACCATCTTATTGTTCAAGTTAGATCCATTATCTGTAATGATCTGGCTCGGAACACCATAACGGAAGATGATATTGTTTTTGATAAATCGGACCACCACTTGTCGGGATACATTGGCGTATGACGCTGCTTCGACCCACTTGGTGAAATAGTCGATGGCTACCAGGATGAAACGATGTCCGTTTGAAGCCTTGGGTTCGATCATCCCAGTCATGTCGATTCCCCATATGGAAAAAAGCCATGGGGAAGAGAGAACTTTGAGATGCGTTGGCGGTACATGAATTTTGTCGGAGTATATCTGGCACTTGTGACACCTCCTCATGTACTTGTAGCAGTCGGATTCCATGGTCAACCAGTAGTACCCTGATCTCAGAATTTTTCTCGCCATTGTGTGTCCGTTGGCATGAGTGCCAAAGGATCCTTCATAAATTTCTTTTATCAGCATGTCTACCTCTGGTCTGTCTACGCATCGGAGCAAGACCATGTCGAAGTTTCTCTTATAGAGAGTGACACCACTCAGGAAGAAGTTGCCTGCCAACCTTCTGAGGGTTTTTCTGTCTTTTCTGGATGCCCCAGGTGGGTACTCTTGTTTCTGAAGGAAGCATTTGATATCGTGATACCAAGGTTTGTCGTCTATGACTGCTTCAATCGTGAAGATGTAAGTGGGCCGTTCAAGGCACATTATGTCGATCTTAGGTAGGTCGTTACATTGACCTATACTAATCATGGAAGAGAGAGTAGCTAATGCATCAGCCATGTGATTCTCTTCACGGGGGATGTGATGAAACTCGATTTTGTTGAAGAATGGTAACAACCTTCTCGCGTAATCTTTGTAAGGAATCAGTCCTGATTGGTATGTGTTCCAATATCCTTTGATTTGATTGATAACCAGGGCTGAGTTGCCATACACATCCAAGTTCTTGATCCTTAAGTGGATCGCTTCCTCGAGACCCATGATACAAGCTTCGTATTCGGCCTCGTTGTTTGTACATTTGAACGTAAGTCTGGATGTGAAAGGAATGTAGGTACCATAAGGGGTAACAATGATTGCCCCAATTCCATTTCCATAATGATTGACAGCTCCGTCAAAAATTAGTCCCCATTGGGAACCTGGTTCTGGCCTTTCACTGGGTAGCGGTTCATCACAATCTTTCATTTTTAGATACATGACATCTTTGTCTGGGAAGTCAAACCCGATTGATTCTCAATTGTCAATCGGTTGATGAGCCAAATGATCGGCTAAAACACTCCTTTTAACGGCTTTCTGAGCGTGGTACTCAATGTCATATTCTGATAACAACATCTGCCAATGAGCAATCCTTCCCGTGAGAGCAGGCTTTTCAAAGACGTATTTGATTGGATCCATTTCTGAAATTAACCAAGTAGTGTGATGAATCATATACTGGAGAAGACGTTTGGCTGCCCAAGCCAAAGCGCAGCAAGTTTTCTCAAGCATAGTATACCGAGTTTCACACTCAGTGAATTTCTTGCTCAAATAGTAGATGGCAGACTCTTTCCATTTGGTTTCGTCTTGTTGGCCAAGTACATAACCCATCGAGTCTTCCAAGACTGTCAGGTAGATGATCAGTGGTCTTCCTTCCACTGGAGGTGATAGAATCGGCGGATTCAACAGGTATTCCTTGATACTGTCGAAGGCGGTTTGGCAATCTTCTGTCCAAACGCAGTCTTGATTTTTTTTGAGTAATTTGAAAATCGGCGCACAGGTCGCGGTCATGAGGAATATGAATCTGGAGATGTAGTTCAACCGTCCCAGGAATCCTCTGACTTGTTTTTAGTTTTTGGGGAAGGCATTTCTCGAATGGCCTTGACCTTGTCAGGATCAACCTCAATTCCTTTCTGGCTGACGATGAACCCTAAGAGTTTCCTTGAACGGACACCGAAGGTGAATTTGTTGGGATTCAAGCAGAGTTTTTACTTTCTCAACCGCTCGAATAGCTTTGACAGGTGGGTCACATGCTCCTCCTCTGATTTAGATTTAGCAACCATATCATCGACATATACCTCGTTTTCCTTGTGTATCATGTCATGAAACAGAGTAGTCATGGCCCTTTGATAGGTTGCCCCGGCGTTCTTTAAACCGAACAGCATTACCTTGTAACAAAAGGTACCCCATGAGGTAATGAACGAAGTTTTCTCCATGTCTTTCGGCGCCATTTTAATCTGATTATAGCCCGAGAATCCATCTATGAAGGAGAAAACTTTGAACTTTGCTGTACTGTCTACCAGCATGTCAATGTGTGGTAAGGGAAAGTCGTCCTTTGGACTAGCCTTGTTTAGATCTTTGTATTCCACACACATTCTGACCTTGCCGTCCTTTTTCGGAACTAGTACGATGTTGGCTAACCATTGAGGATATTCAGACGTGGCGAGGAAACCTGCTTCAATCTATTTCTGTACCTCCTCTTTGATTTTGATGGCCATGTCTGGATGAGTTCTTCTCAACCTTTGTTTTACTGGCGGACACTCTGACCTTAACCGCAAATGATGTTCCACGATGCTGGTATCCAACCTGGCATGTCCTGGTAAGACCAAGCAAACACATCGGGAAATTCTCTGAGAAGCTTCGTTAAACTCTCTTTGGCAGTTGTACTGAGCAGTGCCCCAATCCTGGTTTCTTTTTTCTCTTTTTCTGAACCCACGTTGATCATTTCCAACGGCTCTTTGTGAGGTTCAATGTACCTTTCCTCTTGTTGGAGTAATCGGGAGATCTCTTCTGGAATTTCGTCGTCAACTTCTTCTTCAGCCCCAAATACCGGGAACTCAAAGTCGGGAGAAGGCATCAGATCGTATGTTTCAACGGGGTTTAAAACAAGCAATATGCATGACGTGATGATTTGTGTTTAGAAGAGATAGAGAGAATGCAAGAGTGTGTGCAGTGTTTTTCTTTGGAAAACTGCTTGTTTTTATTTTGAGTTGTTTTTTAGGATTACCATTTTCTGAGAAAAGCAAAAAGAGAAGACAACAATTAATGCGGAAATTATAGAAAGACGTTATTTTATTAATGAACAAGTCGATTCTTGAAACTACAACCCTATAAAACAAAACTCTGTCGCTTTGGGCAAAGCGAAGAGGGAAATTTACAAAAAGTGAGCCCTATCAAAACATCTGTTTCACCAGGGCAGGGTGAAAGGTTAAAGATGGCAATTACTTTGACTTATGAATAATCTTCGGCACATCGACAACAACCCATTGGCGGCGAACTCCTCGGTGAATCACAAAGTCTGGTACCTTCCTTGGTTTGTCTTCAGAAATAACGCTGATTTCTGGTGGAGCAGGATCATTGGAATCTATCTCCCAGGCGGAGTTGTCGTAGGAGGATTCCTCTGTTGCATTTTGCAGAGTATTTGTGCTCTCGGGCAAATCTCCCCATCCAGTTGGCTGGATGTCTTCGAGCCTGATACGAGAGCTCTCAGGAGCGGTGTACTTGACCATATAGTCGTATTTTCCACTTGGTTGTCCCAAGGCATCCCACACCTCTTTGGAACTGGAGAAGTCATCTCTCTCGATGACGTTGACCTCGGGAAAAGCATAGTTGATGAATTCTAGTCTGGCAAGCTTTGCCAATTCATCTTCGTACGAGATATGTTCTGAATGACCTGAGTGTTGATCCCATGACATGGTGGGGACGCATGTATTCTTTTCAATGATGCTCAACTGATTTTCATTGTTCGGCTGACTCTCTGGCCCCAAGTTTCCTGGGTACGGCTGCCAAATAGGCAGGCCATCCATTGGGACATAATAGTTGTGGTCAAAGTTGTCTTTCATCAGAGTGTCTTCCTCTAATGAGTTTGGTGGAGCACGACATCCTTTCGGATCACAATCTCCATATATCAATTCAACGTCTAACCTGGGTATAAATCTCGGACTCTGTGCGGGATAGAAAAATGGCGTAGGCACCTCTTCCTGAGACATATAACCGTTGATCGCGACTTTCTGAGTCTAACGGTTACTAACTGCAAGCGCACAACCTATCGCATAGTAATAAAGATATCGATCCCACAGAGACTTGATAATCAACCTAGTGCTACGGTTTGCTACTGTGTTTAGCTAAGGCGAAGATGTTTTGGTTTTAAGTTCAAACGGGAAACAAAAGGGAATCTAAAATTTGGAATAAACTAGTTGATATTAGGATATCGTTACGTAACTTAGTATACCATCGTGGATTCAATAAAACTTAAGCGTATAAAAATAAGTCACATTATATTTCTGTAGAAAATATCAGTTTAAAAGCCCTCACCTCACACTCTCGCGGTTATTGCTTCGGACTATACTCCTAAATCATAATGTCTGCTCTCGCTAGCCCATTTGAGTTTAAAAATACTTTTTCAAAACCAATACAATCTAATTAACTTTAAAGCGCTCTTGCTGTTTTTAAAACCAATGCCCGATTTCAGCTATCCGGTTAAAATCTCACACTCTCGTGGTCTTAATCCTAACCTTTGCTACCTTTTTAATCTCGTAATAAAAGTCCAATTTTAATTAAGAAATCGCAGCCAGAAATTAAGTTGTTTATGGTTTTAGCTTATTTTTATCGAATCCATTCTGGTTAACTTAATTACATACCGATAATATGGATTTAGCTAGACATATTAATTAAAAGAAACAAGAATAAGCATAAACTGCAAAACAATAAATGAGACATGGCAATGGGAAATAATAATACTATTATTAAATTAATGATAAAAACCTGGTAAATAAGCAATAATTTGTTTCTAGCAATTCCTCCACAAGTCGGTAGGCTTTTGCTCGATCGTACCGGAACAATAAATGATGAAGGCAAGATTAAAAATCCTAACTACTGTGCGATAGCTCCTCGATGTGAGAAACTATCACTATTTAAGGCAATGGTGAACAAAGAATGGAAAAGGGAACAAACAAGAATGCAGGGAAAATAAAAATTCTCAAAATGAATTCTGCAGCAATTCAGGGTAAAAATCTCGACCTCTGGGGCTGTTCAATGAATGCCCTATTTATAGACCCAGCCTTGCTTTACGTTGGAGAAAATGTAGGAGCATTAACTTTCCGTTGAGAAGTCCAAGGGAGACTGGGCTCATGTGCAGTTGAAGCTGAAGTTGAGAGAATTCAGGAGAAAGTGTTGAACGTGCGTGACTGAATTGGCCCTTCGTATCCACGTCTGTATTCTGAACGTTATAACCCATTATGTGCGTGTGACGGTCGTGGTGCTCTCGTGATGAGCGTGGTGGCCTTTAATTTGCGTGACGGTCGTGGTGGCTTGTGTGACAGTCGTCACACACACCACTTTCTATTTTTCTGCTTTTTCTCTGTCATTTCTTCCTGTTTCTTCTCATTTCTTCATACTTTTCTACTTTGCTCATTTTTAGCTTGGAAAATGAAATACCTGTGAAAATACTAGAATACTCGCGGAATAATCGGAACTTAAGCTAAAATAACGTAATTATTAGTCATAAATCAAGGCAAATATATGATACATTTTTGTGTTATCAAACTCCCCTACACTTGAATCTTTGCTTGTCCTCAAGCAAATAGTCAGTAAGAACGTCAGACAAGTTTTATCAACCGCACACACATGACATACCTTTTGTTTTGAGAATGTTTTGTAAGGCATTTTATTAAGATGACGGATACTCAAGTAAAACACTAAAGATACATTAGTGACATAAGCAACAAGCATAATCATAGACCTCCCCTCTATACAAGCCAGTTCTAATCATTCTATTATAGCTCAACCTAAAGTTTCTCGTATCTATTTCACCCGGTTTCATTCTAGCGCAATCACATTAAGTCATTTGCCTTTACACGTATGTAGTGGAATAGCCGGTTAGTGACTTTGATCCTTTCTAGCATGGGGTCTGGTACACAAGTGTGGTAGCCCTTTATATATATCCTAATCGTAGGTTGTGGGGGATCGAACCGTAGTTCGCCCTACCGAGTTCAGAACCAGGTCCCTCTGAACCAATCAACAATGGATTCTTTCTTTTCTTTTGTAATACTTTTGCAACCGTAGGTTTGGTACATTTTTCTATTTTTCACAACAACAAAGAATACGAAAGATATTTAATGATTCGGCATCAAACACTTATCTTCATCGGCTCTCCACGTGGTTTGTGTTTAAGACGGTGCTGACTGCTAATATAAACTACTAGGGGTTACTCTAGAACTAGAACTGAAGGTATCGGTATAATGGATGTTGAAACTGATCTTGCATATGCAAGAGGTCTAAGGTGTCAAGACGGTATCAATCTTGTTAAATTTTTCTCGACTTCCTACATAGCCTATGTTTTGGTGTGTCAAGTTATGCATTGATCACACAATTTTTTTTTTTGGTTATAGCTAAATAAAGTGGGGAAATTTGACATGAACGAAAATTTCATATAAAAGCTTGTTTATTTGAAAGGAAATGCGGAAAGGGAATACATAAGGGAAAATAAAGTACCTCTCCCACACTATATCGGACATTGTCCTCAATGTTACGATATAAATGCGGGTAGAACAACGAAAAGAAACAAAAACTAAAACAGAAGCAAACTAAAACTAAAACTAAATCTAATGAGGTCCACGTCCTCTGCCTCGGGTGCGAGCGCGTCCATTATGTGCCACGTGATCTGGAATGCCTGTGTGATGGATATAGTCATGTAGGTCTTGCACTCGTAGCGTTAGGGCACCCATCTCTTCTATCACATCGTCTATCCGCTGGCCTTGGTTGACTTACCCTTGTTGGATTTGACGCATAAGGTTCATCATTTCATTATACTGCGTCTGTTGTTGTTCCTCTCTCTGGGCAGCCAATTAGTTTTGGTGCCATATGCCCCTTAAGATTTCTTCATTAGTGATGGGATCGAGTTCTGGATCGGCGCGGCGACGACGTCTGGTGGATGATGTAGGATCCTGGGCAGGAGGTGGTGGGTTCTCAGGAGGTTGATGATCCATCTCTTGCTCTATTTCATCGACTGCTTCGTTGTTTTGATTTTCTTGAGCAGCTGCATTAGGCTTAGGAGCACGGAGATCAAAAAGCCAATTTGCTTGGTTCTGTGGGTGGATGTGGTCTCGACAGGGCATGATGATGCTTCTGATGATTCTGGTACGAACCACTGGATGGTATCGTCCATCCGCCCTTGCTTTGATGAGGTGGGAGGAGCGACAATACTCGGTATCCAGGGACTCAGGTGGTATGGAGGGTAAAGTAGCAAGCCTGTCTCCCAGATTAAGGCCTAGTGCGATAGAAGTTACAATACCTCCGAAGTAGAAAGGCTTAGAACCTCTAGCACAGTTGGCTTGGATGTGAGCTAGTAGAAATGGTGCTGCATTAATCGATTCAGGAAGGAGCACACTGCAAAGGAAAAAGAGCTCCTTGGAGTTGACTTTGTGGTTGTTGTCCCTCGCGAAGATCGTGTGTCCTAAAACTCTGTGAAAATATCTTATTGCTGTGTTATGAATGTAAGTTGCGTTGAGGTTGTCCCAGCTTGTAGCAACTACACCTGTAATTTGATTCCAAAGGTTGAAAGCTTCATAGAACCCGACATCGTTAGGGATACGAAAATGGACATTCGCACCATGATGGAATCCAAGCAATTAGGCAAGTTGGTTTTGGCCCACCGAATACTCAGAACCAAACATTCGGAATGTGGTTGTACCGGTAAGTTGGTTTATATCTCCCGGAGGTGTAACATAAGCGAATGAACTCAGAAACTCAAGAGTCAGAGTTTCGTAAGTAGGCTGCCCTTATGTACAGAGCTGCCATAAACCGGCATTTTGAAGCATCCAACGTACACCCTCAAGCATACCCAACTCTTCAAGGCTAACAGTGTTGACGTACCTCATCGGTTGGAATGAGCGTTGGTAGAAGCTGAGGTAATTAGCCCTTTGGCGGTCACCGGACTCTCCCTCTCTGAAGTTAATAGCTGATAAGTCTGGAGTTTGTCTGGTGCGTCTAGCCATGTTGCATGCAATGTGAAATAAGTGAAATGGAAGAAGTGGGTAATAGTGAGAATGGGTTTTGTGAGAATGAGGATGAGTTTGTGTTGCTTAAATAATGGGTACGGGAATATGAAATGGTGGAGATAAATTGGGGTTAATGTGAGGAATTTATGGAGAGTAATGGGTAGTGGGTGACGGTTTTGGGAAGTAAAGAGAGAGTGGAACGGTTGAAGAGAAAATGAAAAGAGAAGAAGATGAAGAGGAAGGGTCTCTGTTATAAAACATAGAAACGTGTTATATATACGCGTGACGCGTGACGGTCGTGATATGGGGCCTTACGGTCGTCATGCTCACGAATTCTGGGAATTTAACAGAATGCATATAAAGTTGGCATATGAAACATTGACATTGAAGCAATGAAAGTAAATAAATAACAGAGAATATAAGATATATGACAAAAACAAATTATTATCAATGCAACCAATAGCAGTAAGTACGAATTGAATACTTCATTAAAACTGGAAAATGATAGCAGTGTACTCAAAGTAAAAATGCAGTAGAATATTAAATTTGAAATTGCACTGAAGTAAACTTGTTCCTTGACATAAAAAAGAAAATGACAGTAAAGTAAATGGTTCTAAAAACATTAAAAGCAAAGCAATAAAACAGAAAAATGCAGCGCGACAATATTAGCCACGTTGCTTCTTCAAGGATTCCACAGCCTGGTTCAGATGGTCCAGTTCCTCGACGGTGGTATCCATTTGACCGACAACGTCAAGATGGATAAGTTGAAGTTCATCTCTCATATCTTGAAGTGCAGTGCGGAAAGCTTCAAGTGTAGCATGGATGTTAACAGGGGGGACAATATCAGTATTATTCATGGGATGCTCAGGGAAATCATGATAGTGAGGAGGAGTTTCAGGGTCAATCTCAATGTCAGACACATGACTACCAAGATCTTTTTCAGGCCGTGGCTCATCTAAATCATATAGCCAGTTGTGGCAGTTATGTACACTAGTTCCCTCGTGATCAGGCAGTGTAAAATGTGAAACAACTTCATTATTGATCAGGAGTTGAAACGGGGGTGGTCCAAGATTTCTAATGAGTCCTCGGTTAAAATAGAAAGTGATGTTCATTGGCCTATATCCGCCTAGAGGGTTCACTCGGGAAAGCCGTGTTCTAAATCCCATGGAATCAACAATTTTTGTTACAAGGCCACCTATCAAAATGGGACCGTGATTAGCTTGAGCAATCCTGCGGAGATTGTCAAGCATAAAAGTAGCTCCATTAACGGGTCGGGATTGAAACACACAAAACATGATAAATAGCTCATCTCTAGAGATTAGGGTGTCATTCTCGGCTTTTCCAAAAAGGGTGTAGGCTAAAATCATATGAAAGTATCTTATGGCCGGGTTGTGAATTTCAGTGGACACCATAGGGTGCGGGTCATGATGAGGTCGTCCTGAAATACTACTCCAGAAAAGGTTCAGTTCATCTTCCATTACTAAATCCTCCTGTGCCATGGTAAAAACGTCGGGTCCATTGGGGAAACCCAACAGGTCCGCAATCTCTCTAATGTTGAAGCGGTACATGTACCCAAATAGCCTAAAGGCTATCTTACCCCTATTAAATCCCATGCCATGGTTAGGGTCGTAGGACAATGAGCTTAGAAATTCTAGGGTCAGTCTGTGGTAGGTTGGATACTTTTTTCTAGCAAAACCTTCCCATCCTATCTGGCTAAACATAAAGTCTATGCTATCTCCTATACCTAAGGCAATCATGGTAGGTCTATGGAGGAATTTGGTTAAGGCCATAGGTCTGCGAGAGAGAACCTCATAGCGGTGCCATTGGACAGCGTCCCTGAATAGCACAACCATGGTGTCTTCATTATCCATCTTAACAGTTAGTCGAAAAAGTAAAGCAAATGGAGAAGGAAGAAGGTAGAAAAAGATGAGAATCCTGGAGGCATATAATGAAATAATCAGTACTGATTTTTTTTTAAAAATAATTGAAAAATATACCGCATCGGTAAGTAAAGTAAATTTTTTGACCAAAAATAACAAGAAAAATAACGAAGTGAAAACAAAATAAAAGATAATGATAAAGATGAAAAGAAGCAAAATAATAAATAAAACAAAGTGTGTGGTTGCCTCCCGCTCAGCGCTTCATTTAACGTCGGGAGCTCGACAGTTTATATGAATCATTAGTTTATGGGGGATGTAGGCATTTCTGCCAATTTAAGAGCAGTTGAATAATCCCTATTGTCTACGCAGTGATAGTGTTTTAAACGTTGTCCGTTTACGATGAACGGTTCACTAAATCTACCTTTTATTTCAACTGCGCCACTTAATAAGACCTTGGTAACCTCAAAGGGACCAGACCATCTAGAACGAAGCTTACCTGGGAAGAATTTGAGTCTAGAGTTAAATAAAAGCACAATATCTCCTATTTCAAATCTGTTGGTTCTTGGATTGGCTAGAATTTTGGTAAAACAAAGTGTTCAATGTTGATGTCACATGGGTGATGTCTTAACATTGAGTCTTAACATTGGTTTATGTTAAGTGTTTAGCTTGTTGAAGTTTTGAAGTCTGATGTCACATGCGATGTTGTGACATCAGGCCTGCAGAAGTTTAATAACATCAGGTTTAGTGATGTTGTTAGGGTTTGCGTTTTAGCTGGATATTGGGAGATCTGGCAGAGTAATTGGATGCGAATATCTTGGAGGAGATATTTTCTGTTATAAACAGATTTGATGCAGATTTGTAGAAGAGTTTAAAGGCTGAAGATTTAAGAAGATTTTGAGAGAGAAAATCTGTCAAAGATTCAGTTTTAAATAACAAATCAGGTCAGATATTGTAGCAGGTCCAAGACTAGATCAAATAGCTATATAAAGCGCATCAATCCTAAAGGAAAAGTACAGAAGAGAGAGAGCATAGACTGAGTGTCAATCATTGTCTTTGTACAAGTATTGTGTTAACCATTCAAGTGTGAATTGGTGAGTGTAATCTGTCCTCTCTAGAGCTGTGAAGCAAGAGAGTTTTGTAACTTGATCAAAGCTGTGAAGCAGGATCAAGGTGTTTCTCAAAGTGTTTGATCTTTGAGAGGTTTTAAGGATTGAGTAGTGTTCTCATACCTAAGTGGGCTCTTAGGTAGAAAGTTCATTAGTAGAAATTAAGTTTAGGAGATTGTCAACTAGGTTGTTGAGCATGTAAATCTATTCTACAAGTAGTGAATTTCATCCCTGGCTTGGTAGCCCCCAAATTAAGTTGTTGAACTGAACTGGGTAAACAATTCTTTGTGTGTTTCTGTTGTTGTTTGTTATTGTCCATAGCAGAGTGTGTTGTTGTGACATTAAGTGTGACATCACATATCTGGTACCAGAATTTCAATTGGTATCAGAGCAGGCATCCTGCTCTGCATCTAGGTGAGATCTAGGGATGATACTTTCTGGTAAGATGGACAAGGAAGTTGGTGGATTTGTGAATAGACCCCCTATTTTGGATGGCTCTAATTATGATTATTGGAAACCAAGGATGATCACCTTTTTGAAATCCTTGGACAGCAGGGCTTGGAAGGCTATCATAAAAGAATGGAAAGCACCTGTTGTGTTTGAGAAAGATGATGCTGGGAAAGATAAAGAGGGCACCTCAAAGCTGAATCCTGAAGAAGAATGGACCAAGGAAGAAGATGAGCTTGCCCTTGGTAACTCTAAAGCCCTAAATGCTATCTTCAATGGAGTTGATAAGAACATCTTTAGGTTGATCAACTCATGTGAAGTTGCTAAGGAAGCATGGGAGATTTTGAAGGCTACACATGAAGGATCATCTAGAGTTAAGATGTCAAGACTTCAACTTCTAACATCAAAGTTTGAAAGTCTGAAGATGAAGGAAGATGAGACCATCCATGACTTCCACATGAGTATTCTTGAGTTCTCCAACGCATCCAGTGCTCTTGGAGAAAAGATGTCAGAAGAAAAGCTTGTAAGGAAAATCCTTAGGTCACTTCTTAAGAGGTACAAGATGAAGGTGACTGCCCTTGAAGAAGCATAAGACATCAGCCAGATAAGGGTTGATGAGCTCATTGGATCTCTTCAAACTTTTGAGCTTGGGTTGAATGAGGAAGAACCTGAAAAGAAGCCAAAGAGTATAGCCTTGGTTTCAAATGCTCAAGAAGAGAAAGGGAATAGTGCTGAATCCCAGGAGGATCTATCTCAGGCCATTGCTATGTTGGGAAGGCAGTTCAACAAGGTGTTTAAAAGAATAAACAAGAACTTCAAGCCTAATGTCAAGAGCATCGCTTCTGACATCAGCAAGTCTAAGGAGAAGGATGAAGAGAAGACTGCTCAAGACAAGGGTGTTCAATGCTTTGAGTGTGAAGGTTATGGACATGTTAAGAAAGAATGTCCCACATTCCTGAAGAAGCAGAAGAAAGGCATGACAGTTTCTTGGTCAGACTCTGACAGTGAAAGTGAAGGAGAGTCAGCCAAACATATCAAAGCTTTAACTGGAACAATTGTTTCTGATGGTGATTCAAGTGATGAGGAACTGACTTTTGAGGAGTTAGCATCCACTTATCAAGAGCTTTGTCTGAAGAGTGCAGAAATCTGTCAAGAAAGTGAAAAACAGAAGAAACAGATTATTCAGCTTGAGACTGCTAAAGTTGATTTGGAAAATGAAGTCTTATTGGTCAAAGCTCATCTTGATCATATGACCAAATCTGTTAGGATGCTGAACAGTAGTACAGACACACTTGACAAGATCCTTCAGACAGAAAAGGTTGCTGGAGATAAGTCAGGCATAGGATTTGTGGTTGAGAAAAAGGTATCTGCTGAAGCAAGCACTTCAGGAACCAAGAAGGAGATATCTCAACCAATGTCTCAACATCACACAAAGAGACATGATCCTAAACCTAAGCAGGTAGCTCATCCACAACCTCAAAATGTTGGGAAGAGGCATGCTCATGGTCCTCATCAAAGGAAGGCACATGTTTCTGGAGCTAGGCAGTATATGCCTCCACAATATCATAAAAGCATGCAGGCTTCTAGGTTCAAACAGAACATGTTCCATCAGATGTCTCAACATCAAGGAAACATGTATGGCTATGGATATAATAATGTTGTGCCTTATTATTATGGAAGAAGGAAGCCTCATCACCATAGAAGACAGCCAAAAGGACAGCATCCTTACCATAGAAGACAATCAAACTATGGGAAAAGAAGACAACATTATGGGTGGCAGCCACAACAGTATCATCATCAAGGTGGCAGAAGGTTTAACCACTTCAGAGAAGACAGAGTTAGGTGCTTTTACTGTGGCAGATTTGGACACATACAGTCTTCTTGTTTCAAGCTACATGGTTATCCCAAGTCTAACCCTCAACCCAGACAGAAGGTGAACAGACCCAAGGTTGTTAAGCAGTGGGTTCCTAAAGAAGAGGTTAAATGTCTTTTGGCTCACTTTTCAGATGGACACTCTGCTAAGGATGGATGGTACTTTGACAGTGGCTGTTCAAAGCACATGACTGGATTCAAAAACCAATTAGTGGATGTCAATTCTTGCTCATCAATTGATGTTACTTTTGGAAATGGAGAAAAAGGGGTGGTAAAAGGTGTTGGAAAAGTGAAGTGTCATGATGGACCTGATCTTGACAATGTGTTACTTGTCAAAGGTTTGAGTGCTAACCTGATTAGCATAAGTCAGCTCTGTGATGATGGATGTGAGGTCAGCTACACCAAAGATGAGTGTGTGGTGACAAATGAGCAGAATGAGGTAGTGATGAAGGGAATAAGATCCAGAGATAATTGATTTCAATGGGTACCTCAAGTGGACAGCTTATCTGGTGATATTAAGGTTGATGTTGTAACATCAGATTGTGACAACAAGTGGGAAAGTCTGCTGAAAGGTCAATTAGGGTTAATTACTCTTAATGTGAATCCTTTTAAAATTTTAAAAGGAAAGTTAATTTGGAGGGAGAAACTCATTGATTGGTCTTTAAGGGATACACAAAATCAGGCGCCATACCTTAGACCATCATTCCCTATTGTAGCAATATCACGTTTCATCAAAGCTCATATCTCCCGACTGTTCATCTCCTTCAACAAGAAGAATCATCTGTCTCAGAACCTATATTGCCTCAAGGGAACCATGTCAAAACAGATGTCCTCTCCATCAAAGAAATCTATTTCTCAAAGTTCTTCGCGAGATAAAGCTAGGGTTTCTACAGAAGAGGGGTTTGCAGAAGAAGCTTTGAATGTAGAACCCATCTCCATGATGGTTCCTGAATCTGGTATGTCAAGACCTTCCAAACTTCAACCCAAAAGGGCTGGAACTAAATTTAATGATAATGAGACTAAGAGGCTAGTCACTAGTGTACTTCTTAGCGATAAAACAACACTTAGGTCATCCACTTCTCAAACTGTTGAAGAAAAGTTTGATGTTGACAAGAGAATGGGTAATCTAGCTACCAAATTCCTGGACAAAGGTATACCTGTGAAAGGAATTTCTGTACCTTTGAATCAGATTCCTGTAGAAAAGGTAGACATGCAAGGAGTTGATTCAGATCTTCATAGACTTGCTATGTCTATTATTGAAGATTCTGAAGTGGGAGTGGAAGAAGATGATGTGCATGAGGAAACTAATGTTAAGGCAGATGTTAGAACATCACCTGTTGAAACTACTCTTGGTGAAGAAAAGAATGAGGATGTGATCAATGTGGTTGATTTATCTGATGATGAAGTCATTGGAAATGTTGTTCCAAGTATTTCTAAGAGACTGAAGACAAGGAAAGGAAAGACTGTTGAATCCTCTCCAAAGAAGTCTTCTGAAGGCAAGAAGAAAACTGCTGTTGTTGGTCCTCCAAAACCTTGGAGCAAGGTTGCTACATCTTCCAAAAAGAGGAAGATCAGGGAAGATTTTGATTCTGACTTTGATGTTGAGGATGATGTTCAAGACATCACTCCTGTGAGAAAGTCAATCTTGAAGAGAATCTCTGAAAAAGTCCCTGAAGTGCCAGTTGACAACATTTCCTTTCATTATGCCAGCAGTGCATCAATGTGGAAATTTGTATGTCAAAGAAGACTAGCCCTAGAGAGGGAGCTTGGGAAAGAAGCTTTAGAGATAAAGGATATTATGGAGTTGATTAAGGCTGTTGGATTGGTGAAGACTGTTTGTAGGTTCTCCAAATGTTATGACAGTCTGGTTAAGGAATTCATGGTCAACATTCCTATAAATATCTCTGACAAAAGGAGTGGAGATTTCATGAAGGTGTTTGTGAGAGGAAAATGTATTGAATTTTCTCCTGAGGTTATCAACAATTACCTAGGAAGAAAAGAAGAAGAGTTTACAGAGCTTGAAGTCACTGATAATGATGTCTGCAAGGAGATTACAGCTGGTCAGGTAAAGGTTTGGCCATTGAAAGGGAAGTTGAAGGCTAGTAAACTTAGCATCAAGTATGCCATTCTTCACAGAATTGGAGCAGCCAACTGGGTGCCAACAAACCACAAGACAACAATAGCTGTTGGATTGGGTAGGTTTATCTATGCTATTAGGAAAAAGATCAAGTTTGACTTTGGAAGCTACATCTTTGAGAAAGTGGTGAAACATGCTGAAACAAATGCTATCAAGTTACCTATAGCATTCCCATCCCTTGTTTGTGGAATCATCTTGGAGCAACATCCTGAAACTTTAACAAGTTCAGATATAGCTTGCAAGAGGGAGTCAGCCTTGTCCTTGCATCCTAAGTTGTTTGTTGGACATCATGTTCCAGACATTATTGTAACATCAGATGCTGGTGGCAAAAAGAGTACCAAGGCTGAATTACTTGAAGAACTGAAGGCCACTTGCAAAGATCTTGATGAGGTCATTAGTACCAGCACAGCAAGAAAGATGAAGATCGAACTGCTGATAAAATCCTTGGAACAAGGTGATGGTGATAAAGGTGCTAATGTCAATATTGAAAATTCAGAAACTGAAGATGGTGGAGATGGTGCCAGCTCTGATGAAGACTAGTTTCCTTGCTGCTTTTTCTAGATAGTAGTTTAGTTTTTTTTTTTGCACTGTAATATGTAATTTGAATATTGTGCCTGTTTATGCACTATTTATGGTTTTACGCTCTATGATTTGTCTTGTCTTGCATGCTGACTTTTGACTGACAATGAGAGCTAGCTTAGGACTAACTGGTAGTTAGTAGGTGGTTGTCCAATTATGGATAAAAAGGGGGAGAGTTAGCCTAGGCGTGTGGATCTAGTGTGATGCTGAAATGCAGATATTGAGGGGGAGAGTTGTTGAACAGTTGCTAGTATGCTGATTCTTGCTTTGAGGGGGAGCTTGCCCAATGCCGCTACTAGTTAGTGCTGAAGTATGTAGCAGAGTATTGGAGTGTGTGCAGTATGCTGAAAGCATTGTGAAGCTGTTATGAAGAATTACTGCTGTAAAGGTTGGTAAAATATTCATGTTTATCCGCTGCTGAAGTCTCTGATGTTGCAGAGATTGTTTTAGCCAAAATTAGGCAAAGGGGGAGATTGTTGGTTCTTGGATTGGCTAGAATTTTGGTAAAACAAAGTGTTTAATGTTGATGTCATATGGGTGATGTCTTAACATTGAGTCTTAACATTGGTTTATGTTAAGTGTTTAGCTTGTTGAAGTTTTGAAGTCTGATGTCACATGAGATGTTGTGACATCAGGCCTGCAGAAGTTTAATAACATCAGGTTTAGTGATGTTGTTAGGGTTTGCGTTTTAGCTGGATATTGGGAGAGCTGGCAGAGTAATTGGATGCGAATATCTTGGAGGAGATATTTTCTGTTACAAACAGATTTGATGCAGATTTGTAGGAGAGTTTAAAGGCTGAAGATTTAAGAAGATCTTGAGAGAGAAAATCTGTCGAAGATTCAGTTTTAAATAACAAATCAGGTTAGATATTGTAGCAGGTCCAAGACTAGATCAAATAGCTATATAAAGCGCATCAATCCTGAAGGAAAAGTACAGAAGAGAGAGAGCATAGACTGAGTGTCAATCATTGTCTTTGTACGAGTATTGTGTTAACCATTCAAGTGTGAATTGGTGAGTGTAATCTGTCCTCTCTAGAGCTGTGAAGCAAGAGAGTTTTGTAACTTGATCAAAGCTGTGAAGCAGGATCAAGGTGTTTCTCAAAGTGTTTGATCTTTGAGAGGTTTTAGGGATTGAGTAGTGTTCTCATACCTAAGTGGGCTCTTAGGTAGAAAGTTCATTAGTAGAAATTAAATTTAGGAGATTGTCAACTAGGTTGTTGAGTCTGTAAATTAATTCTACAAGTAGTGAATTTCATCCCTGGCTTGATAGCCCCCAGATTAAGTTGTTGAACTGAACTGGGTAAATAATTCTTTGTGTTTTTCTATTGTTGTTTGTTATTGTCTATAGCAGAGTGTGTTGTTGTGACATCACATATCTGGTACCAGAATTTCAAAATCCTTTCCTTGCTATGCGCCTGTCATGCCATTTTTTTGTTCTTTCCTTGTATATCCTAGCATTCTCATAGGCATATAATCTAAGTTCGTCTAGTTCATGTAAGTCCAAAATTCTCTTTTCGCCCGCAGCGGTATAGTTTAGATTAATAGTTTTGATAGCCCAATAGGCTTTATGTTCTATCTCTAACGACAGGTGACAAGATTTTCCATAGACTAGTTTAAATGGAGTGGTTCCTATGGGGGTTTTGTAAGCGGTCCTATAAGTCCATAAAGCTTCGTGCAGTTTAGAAGACCAATCTTTCCTAGAGGTGGCAACGGTCTTTTCTAGAATTTGTTTAATTTCCCGGTTTGATACCTTTACTTGCCCACTCGTTTGGGGGTGGTAAGGTGTTGCTACACGATGTTTGAATCCATATTTTGATAGAAGTTTCTCAAAGATTTTCGAAATAAAGTGGGAACCTCCATCGCTGATTACCAGTCTCGGAACACCGAACCTAGGAAAAATTATGTTCTTAAAGAGCTCATGCACTACTCGCGCATCGTTGGTAGGAGCTGCTATAGCTTCAATCCATTTTGAGACGTAATCGACAGTGACGAGTATGTACCTGTTACCAAAAGAGGACGGAAATGGTCCCATGAAATCTATTCCCCACACGTCAAAGACTTCTACTTCTAGAATGCCCTTTTGAGGCATTTCATCGCGTCTATAGACGTTACCAGTGCGTTGACACCGGTCGCAATTTATAACTGCGATATGGACATCTTTCCATAGAGTAGGACAAAAGAGGCCAGCTTGCAAAATCTTAGCAGAAGTCTTTGAAGTGCTCGCGTGCCCACCATAGGGCGCGGAATGACAATGAGAAATTATATCTTCTACCTCATCTTCGGGTACACAACAACGGAAAATACCATCGGCGCCCCTCTTGAAGAGAAGTGGTTCGTCCCAATAATAGTGTTTAAGGTCGTGGAAGAATTTCTTCTTTTGTTGATAGGTTAGATCAGGTGGCAGTACTCCAGCTGCTAGATAGTTGACAAAGTCAGCATACCATGGCAGCGTGGTCTTAGTGTAAACAGATTTTATCACTTCATTAGTTTCTGTATCAGTATAAGTCAGAGATTGTTCAATTGTATTACTTTCTAACTGGGCTAAGAGTCTTTCATAAGGGAAATCGTCATTAATAGGTACTTGTTCAGGTTGGATGTTTTCCATTCTCGACAGGTGGTCAGCTACTACATTTTTAGTGCCTTTCTTGTCCTTGACCACTAAGATTCCCCATCATTGTGAAAATTATCATCACAATATGGATGAACTATCTTGCCTCATCAGTCTCCCCAAATATGGGTGAACACCTACTACAATCAGAATTAGGGTTTTAAGCCCTCTCAGAGCTTTTAGACAAAAGATCAATCAAGGAATGACATGATCTTCAACTTGTATAACCTCTCAAATATCTACAAGGGATCAAGAGGACTCCCACTTCAAGGATTAAGCACAAGGTTGCTCCCTTCTAGGTGGATCAAGCCTTAGGATCACCAGTGTCACCAAATTAGGGTTTGGTCGACCAGGGCCTCCAGATGGAAATTTTCCTCTGGGCATGAGCCATTGCTTCAAAGCATAACCTATGATGCTCCAAGGGACATCATAAACCCAATCATCAAGTCAATTTAGCCTCAGGGGATGCATTCATCAAAAATCAGGAATTAGGGTTTCTTGACCTAATTTACCCCTAAGTTGACTTTTGGGACAAATCATGAGCCAAGACCTCAAGACATGATTTGAGGGTCTCCAACATACTACATTGATCCATTTGCAACAATGTATTAATCCAAGAAGCTTGAGCAGCAAGTCTCAATTTCATCAGTACCACAATTAGGGTTTCGCGAGAAAAGTCAACTGTAACTTTGACTTTTGACCAGGACATGCTCCCAAGCCCTAGGACATGAATCAATATACCCTATAAAACCCATGGAACATGTCCATCAAGTTTAATTTAGGTCAAGGACATGATTTCCTAAAGGATTGCACAGTTTGGAATTCATCTGATAAAAAGTCAACTGTGCACAAAAGTCAAACTTTGACTTTTTGAGATTTTTCACTTTTATGGTTTTTTAACCCTAAATTGATGTTAATGTGTGATTTGAATCATCATTCATCAATAAAAATCAAGAAAAATTGGATAACTTGTAAAAGGGGTAATCATAAAAACTTAGAAAATTTTCTAAGTTAAAAAATAAAGTGGCAAGGGTACCAACTTTGGAGGATCATAACTCCTAAACCACAAAGCCATTTTTCCCCATCCAAAGCTGGATTTGTAGCCCTCATGGCCCTCTACTAAAGTGTCAACTACAAGTCATTTCAATTCATTATGGATTTTGAGTTATGGTTGGAGCAAAATCACTAAAACATGAAAATCCATCATTTTCCAACACTTAGAAAAATGCAGGGCAAGGCAGATTTTGTGTTGAAACACCAAAACTTGTGGGATTTTTTCACATAGATGCAAGCTGAATCAGTTCCAAAGATAAACATCAATGTTGTTGCAAATATTACCAAGAATCTAAAGAGCTCACTAGCGTGAACTGATTCATCTTGAGCCAAGAGAAATCCATGCCCAAAGTCATGTTGCTGCAAGCTGTTTTGGAAAAATCAGTTTGCATGTTTGCTTGCCACACACGATTTTGAGCCAAAGACCAAGGATCACTATGCCACCTGTACTCAAACCAATCATAATGCAACTGATCCAACTGATAAAGCTGAGTCAAAAAGCCAAGGAATCTTCCAACTTGAAGTGCATGCATTTTGGCAAATTTTGCCTTGAATTCAAAGGGCATTAATGTGGAATAGTGAATTATCAAGGTAGCCACTCCACTCAGTCAAGTTCTCTGATTAAACAATAATAAAAACATCTAAAGAATGTGAATTTGGTCAAGGTATAGCCCTACTCTTGGGAAGGGCTAGTTTGCCTTGCATGAGAAGAAATCCTCCAAGCCAATCCATGCGAATGTGATATGACCCAGCAGCCATTCACTATTCATCCAAGACAAGAGTTAATCCCCTATAAATAGAGGTTCCAATGGATCATTCAACTTACACCAAAGCCAGTTATAGCACTGCTTTCTCTCATTCTCTCTTAAGTGCCAAGTTTTCTTGTTTTTGAGCAACCACTATCGGGTTTTGAGTTGCAGCCATAACCAATCCATTCCAATTGTCCAGACACATCACATATAATGTATTTGAGGTGTCCAAATGCTTAAACACCATCTGTAACACCCCCAACTCAAAATCACCTATCAACCTAGCCATTATGCTTCAATTATGCAGTTGGAGTGCTCCAGCTTGATCCAAAGACTTCCAAAGTGTTCCAAAGCTTGCAACACACTCCACAACATCCATTGAAGCTGTTCAGATCATCACATCCCATCTGTAACACCTCCAACTCAAAAATCAAACTGCTCTTGCTGTCACGACCTTCAAGTAAGCCTAAACTTGGTCATCTCTTAATCTATGCATATTTCCTCGCACAATACTTTTGCCAAATGTTCATAATCATGCATAGAATGTTTCCCCTCAATTAATTGCTTTGTTTGAATCGTGTATCAAAATTCTCAGCCTTCATGCAAATTTTAGGGTTCTTGAGGTTTTATCTTGATTTCTTATTCCATGTTAAAAATAAATGAAATTAAATACCATAGACATGATCGTGAGGTTGAAACGAGCAGATTGATAGGTGGTTTGCATGGTATAATCAAGTATTGAGGGAGATTGGAGAGAAAATGCAAATCTGGGCAAAACCCAGAACACGCGTGTGTTCTTGGCGCCCTTTTTTGAAAATTCAAATATTTGAATTTTGTGATTTTATTTAATTGATTCAAAAATTAATTTCTCTCTGAGTTTTAATGATTTTGAGTTGATTCTTTTTTTAATAATTCACAAAAATGTTAAAATATTTTATTTTACCAAAAAATCCCAAAAATATTATTTATTTCATATAATTTATATTTTTACAAAGAATTAATATTTTAATTGTTTTTGACATTTAAAATATTTTTTCCCTCTTGATTTTGTAAATTTTAATGACTTCTAATCATTTTGTAGGTCAAAACATGATTTTTGAAACATTAATCCAAGATCACAATTTGTTCCCACACATGTTTAAACAATTTTGATCATTTTAATTAAATTTTTATTCAATTAAAATACATTTTGGAAACAAATTAGGGATTCGATTAATTCAACCCTCACAAATCATTTTCAAAAACACTTTAGGCCTCTAATAGAGTGTAAGACCCAAGATTTTTTGTAAAATAAACCTATTGTGGGCCTCACTTATTGTATAAGTCCCTCCGGGTATTTTCAAAAACCTTGGCGTGATCGTCGTTTTATACACAAATAACCTTGGGCCTACCCTCGAGTAGTAAGACCATTCTTCTTTTTAAAACACTTTGGGCCTCTATTAGAGTGTAGGACCCAATCCCCTTTTAACCAATACAAATTTGGGCCTCAGATATTGTATAAGTCCCTCTGTGTTAAAAGAAAATCTCGGCGCGATCGCCATTTCAAAACAAAAAAACATATGGGCTTACCCTCGTGTTATAAGCCCTATTCTCTTTTAAAAACTCTTTGGGACTCTTGAGAGAGTGTAAGACCCATCCCTTTGTACAGAAAACCTTTCTTGGGCCTCAGTCACTTGTATAAGTCCCTGTACAAATTCAAACTCACAGTGCGATCACTGACAAAATCTTGGGCCTCTCCTTGAGCTGTAAGCCCCAACATCTTTTCAAAATACTTTCTCCTTTGATTTTGTATATAATATTATTATCAAAGCTTTCTTTGTTGAACAACTAACCAAACAGCATGGAAGCTCTACAACCGAGTAAGTGTTTACCCGCTTTCATTTTACCGCTTTCATATGTATATAAACTGTACTGTGGGGTTGTTTCCTTGTAAGTCTTCTTTCATAAACTCATATCAATTGTGTAATAATAGTATAGATATTTAGAGTTTCCCCCGGCAACTACGTCTAGCATTAAGCCCGTTGATCACTCTTGGAAATAGACAAAACTAGATCCCCCATAGGATTACCAGACACAGTCTTCCCTCCTCTTGGGGTTAAACAATATGGAGACGTGAAAGGCAGCATTCTCGGTGAACCCTTTCACAAACTGTCACCTTTAGAAATTGTCGAAGAAACTTTATTCCCCAGAGATGATCTATTCTCCGTGAATGGCATCTCTTGAGTTTCTTCCAAATTCTCGAACTTTCCTGGCTTGATCTATTCTCTGTGAATAGCATGTCTTGAATTTCTCGGGGTTTAGGGACCCACAGGATTCTTAAAAGCATCCTCGCCTCCTCTTGGGCGTTGTACAAGGATTCGTCGGCTTCTTAGAAGTTTTCACAGCCTCCTCTTAGGCTTCGTATAAATGATTTCTTCCTCCGGGAATGATAGCCTCCTCTTGGGCTTCGTACAAATTGTCCCTCGGCTTCTTAAAAGTTTCCAGCCTCCTCTTGGGCTTCGTGCAAATTGTCCTGACGACCTCCTAGAGGTATAGGAACAGAAATTAGTCATCTTAATAGAACAGTCTTTCAAAAAGTCTAGATCTTACTACTGCTATTTCTTAAACGTAGTACAAAAGATGAAACTCTAGACTTGGACAGACTAATTCCCTTGAGTCTCAAATACATTCTCAAGCTCCTTCCAAAACTAGGAGATGGAACCCGTAGACTCGGACAGTCTCAATACCCCTTTGGATTTCCCATTTCCTTAAAGAACGGGAGATAACCCTGATCCTCGAATCAAATCCCTGAGTGCAAACAGTGCTCATATAAGAACTGATTTTCTCTTTTAACCAACATACTGGACCTGTCACTCAACTGAAACAGTCACCAGCACCCTAGCCTCCTCTTGGGCTTTGTACAATGATTCTCCCCAGCGGAGCTGACCTTTTTTAGCCTCCATCTCGGGCTTCGTACGAGATACCAAATCACTCTTTTGTTGAGTATAAAAAGACTCTCTTGTTGAGTCGATCACTTTCAGCCTCCATCTCGGGCTTTGTACGAGATACAAAACACTCTCTTGTTGAGTCAAAAACCCTTTTAGCCTTCATCTCAGGCTTTGTACGAGATACAAAACACTCTCTTGTTGAGTATAAAAGACCCTCTTGTTGAGTCCAACCTTTAGCCTCCCTTTTGGGCTTCGTACAAGACACATATAAAAGATTCTCCTGTAGAGTCAACCCTTTTAGCCACTCTCTCGGGCTCCGTACGAGACACACAAAAGTCACCCTCTTGTTGGGTCGATAGCCTCCTCTTAGGCTTTGTATAAGAAAACCCCCAGTTGAGTCAATCAACCTTTTAGCATCAAAACTGTGCCTCGTTCACAGTACACAAACATCAACAACTCCTTTCCTTTCATCTAATTGCTGTAAGCGGCAAGCCTCTGGATCGTCTACATCCACGCCACTGTCCCTCTTTTAGCATGAGAAATTCCTAAGGAAATATGGCATTGTTTTACACTGAGTTAAAGTCTTCTCCTTCAGGTCGGAAACCCCTATAAAGGAAATTATGGCATTGCTGGATTCACATATCCCAGTTAAAGTAATTCTCCTTTATAATCAGTCACCCAACAATTATGACAAACAGACCTCTTTAGAGATGACAAATTCTCTCTAAAGTCAACACCCTTTTAGCTTCACATCTTGGGCTTCGAACAAGATACAAATAGACCCTTCAGCTTCACATCTTGGGCTTTGAACAAGATATATACCACCTTTAGCTTCATGTCTTAGGCTTTAAACAAGACACCAAAACATCTTTTTCCTCCCATAGAATAAGAGGAACTACGATCGCTCTGATTTCCCTGTTTCGGTAAACGGGAATACGTAGGCATAAGATTGAAAGAAAAATCTTAGTGAGCACACTAATCCGAAAACCAAAATCCCATACCTTCACATCTCAATAGGAAGATATCAGTCCTAGCATCCTACCCATAAACATTCCCGTTATCCCAGTCCCAAACAAAGAAGAAAGAGGCCCCATATCCACATAGCATCTGTAACCTAACAGACCGCTGTTCAAACTCAGTATGCAAGCAGGGTTAATTGGAGACATCTATTTCCCTTCCTTCATCAGCTCACAATAGGATAAAAAATGAATCGACCTGTAGTAACCCCAAAAGAGCGGCAGTGCTTAAGAAACACGTCCAGTTTCGCCCGCTACAGAAAAGTGGCGCCCACCGTGGGGCGTTACATCTCTTTTGTTACAATTCTAGGTGAAAACCTTGGACAAGTCATTTTCATTGCGGTGGCCACCACAGAAAAGTGGCGCCCACCGTGGGGGCGGATATCCTTTCTTTTCTTTCTTTCCCAGGGACTTCATTGGGGTTAAGATTTGTTGACTTCACTAGGATCTTAGGTCAAAAACCTTTAAAGTTGGGAAGGTACCACAGAATGGTGACTCCGCCGGGGAGCCATTTTTGTCAGGAACATAGGATTCATAGCTCTTTAAAGTCTAGGACTTTAGGACAAATATATATACTGCTTTTCCTAAATGATATACGTGTTTATTTTTCTGCTAATGGGAATGCGTGTGATGCCGCATGTGGAAAGATTGAGTATACACATAGGAAAATCACCTTTTTTTGTAGTGCGGAAGCTATCGGGAATAGCTGTTACGCGATAAACTACCCTCTTCTGAGGTTTCTTTGATGGACATCACCTAGCACGGTTCCCGGCCCGCTGGTGTTCTCAGGAATCAATGATTTTGAGTGACAGGTATAAAAAATCACCCGTAGAAAACCTTTGGGGGGGGGGGTAGAGCTTTGACTTCATGGCACCGACCCTTTAACCCCATGTTTTTTCTATGTTTTTGTGTGCTGCATTCATGCATTCATCTAAAAAACATTAAAACAAAGAAAATTTTCTACTCTAGTCTCTCTTTTTCAAATTAAACTAAGACAATGATTGCAAATGTCAGGGAAAAAATATTGCGCTAATGGATTTCGGTAGAAGGAGAACTCATAAGTATACCTTCAAGATTCCAAAACTAGAAGATTTGAGAAATTTAGCAAGGATGATCACTAACCCTGAAGCTTTCAGAGCCAAATACGGAGGTCTGCTACCCCTGTTAAGAGTCCATGTGATTGAAGGAATCATGGAAGCACTCATTCAGTTTTACGATCCAGTTTATCACTGTTTCACATTTCCGGATTACCAGCTCGCACCAACGCTGGAGGAGTATTCTCACTTGACCGATCGGCACATTACTGATCGAGCTCCATTTTCTGGACTGGAAGAAATTCCAAAGGATCAAACCATTGCAAGAGCAATTTATTTGGATGAGTCGGAAGTCAAGACTCACCTGACCACTAAGGGTAGCATCCAAGGTTTGCCAGCCCAATTCTTGATAAAGAAGGCCTTGTACTTTTCCAGTATAGGGAACGTGACTGCTTTTGAAAGCATCTTTGTTTTGCTCACCTACGGGTTATTTTTATTTCCCAACATTAATAACTTTTTAGATATCAATGCCATTAAGGTTTTTCTCATTGGAAACTCTGTGCCAACTTTGCTCGCGGACGCGTATCATTCTGTACACTTAGGGAATTTGTATAGCGGAGGAATGATCATGTGCTGTGTACCCCTGCTATATAAATGGTTTATCTCCCATTTGCCCAAGTCTGCTGCATTTTGGGATCATAAGAGTGCCTTACGTTGGTCGCAGAAAATCATGTCTCTCACCAACTCTGACATAGATTGGTGCAATAAGATTTATGAGGGAATCAGGATTATTGGCCGTTGTGGGAACTTCCCCGACGTACCCCTCATAGGAACTAAAAAAGGAATCAACTACCATCCGATATTGGTTCATCGTCAATTCGGATACCCGATGAGGCATGTCTCACGTAATGCTCATCTGGAAGGTCTTTTCTTCAAAGAAGGAGAAAATGACAGAGCACTAAAGATGGAAATAGTGCATGCTTGAAAACATGTTCACAAGAAAGGACGAGAGTCTCTAGGAAACCGAATTGTGTCTCAGTGGAGCCTTATCTCCACTGGGTACAAACTAGAGCTCTCAAGCTAAAGATGCCTTATCCTCGTCACGGAGTTCTTCCACCAAGGGAGTCTGTCATGTACTTCATGACTGAAACGGAAAAACTTCAAGTTACTCTCAACAAAGTTCAACGGGAGAGGAGGTCTTGGAAGAACAAGTACCGCACCCTCAATGTGGAGTGTATCAAAATACAACAACTACTGAAAGATAAGGAAACTGTGATCGATGCTGTGGATAATCAGGATGACAAAAGGAATTTGCTCGCTCCTTTCACTTGGCAAAGGAATGACAACTCGGCAACGGCCCAAGAGTCCCGGTCCAAGAAAAGGAAAGTACCAGAATCAGCACCTGAATTCTCCTCGGAGAGGACTCGGGACCCATTAGCTTAGGTTTCTGTTTCCGCACTTTGTAATCTACTGTATTTCTATTTCCGCAATCCTTTGAATTTAATAAAATGGGGTTTCCCCACTGTTTGATATTTGCAATCTAATTGTCGAAGTTTATTTTGATTAAACCAAAAAATAATTAATATAATCATTGCATTCATCATTCTCACATCACGTATTCTCCTTACCTACGAATCTCACATTTGTGTCTCGGTTCTAGAGTCAAACTGTCTCATTCGTACAATACTCGGGCCAATCGTCAGAAAAAGACGGATGATCTTGAGGAAGAGAACAGAGAGTTGAAAGAAGAGATCGACGCTCTGAGAGAAGATATGAGAAAGCTTCGTAACGACATGCTAGTCATGGCAGAAGCTCAATAACAAAGAACTGTGATCTCAGAGATCACCTCAATGCCCATAGAGAAAAAGTATGATCCTAGGTATCAAATGCCGAAAGATCATCCCTGGGGTATGCCTGTTAACTATATCCCGGAAGGATATGTTCCGCCGATCACTGGAGATCCGGAAACTTCAGCAGAAGCCGCTGGGCCTGAAGGTTACAAACTTCGGGAAAGCAAAGATGCCAGAGGCATACTGAGGACTCCTGAAGGTTACAAACTTCGGGAAACGTCAAGATTTACTGCCATAGTCACGGTACCACCCCCTGTGGTGCACACTGTCCCGGAAGGACAGATTCCGCAGATACCTGCTGGTAGAAAGGAAACTATATTCGATAGAATGGGCGAGTTCCAGGAACAGTTCCTAGAAATGCAGAAGGAACTGTAAGCCATTCGCGGTCAGGATTTATTTGGAAAGGACGCCACATACCTCTGTTTGGTCCCTAATGTGAAAGTCCCGCACAAATTCTAGGTGCCCGACTTTGAAAAGTACAAGGGTAACTCTTGCCCTCAGAGCCATCTGGTGATGTACGCTCGACGAATGTCAGCTCAGACAGAGAATCAGGATTTACTGATTTGCTACTTTCAGGATAGTTTAACCGGTGCCGCATTAAAATGGTACATGGGTTTAAACTGCGCCGCGATCAGCACTTTCAGAGATCTTGGCACTGCCTTCGTCCAACAATACAAGTACAATTTGGACATGGCACCCGACAGAGATCAACTCAGATCAATGTCACAAAAGGACAAGGAAACCTTTAAGGAATACGCTCAGAGATTGCGTGAAATTGCCTCTCAAATTTGTCCACCTCTTGAGGAAAAAGAGATGACAAAAATCTTCTTAAAGACCTTAAGCTCATTTTACTATGACAGAATGGTTGCCAGTGCGCCCAGTGATTTCACCGAAATGGTCGGTATGGGAGTTCATCTTGAGGAAGCCGTCCAGGAAGGACGTTTAGTAAAAGACGCTGGATCATCGAGTAGTACAAAACGATACGGTAGTGCTCTCCCTAAGAAAAAAGAGCAAGATATTGGGAATATCTCTCTCGGAAAGCAAAGGCGATGCTATCAACCAGTAGCGGCTTTGACTCCTGCTATCAACCCTGCACCTGCTCCTACGTATCAGCCTCAGGTTGCGCAAAGCCAACCTAATCAGCAAAGGACACAACAGCCTCTTCAGCAGGCTCGTCCTCAATACAACAACAACCGTACAACGCGGCCATCAGAATTTGATCCTATACCCGTATCGTATGTAAAACTATTTCCGTTACTACTAGCCAAGGGGCGCATCCAGACTAAGTCCCCTCTTACAGTACCGGAAAATCCGCCTTTTTGGTTTAAGGTGGACCAGACATGCCCTTATCATCAAGGAGGATCAGGGCATAACATAAAGAACTGTCTTAGTTTCAAATCCGACGTGCAAAAGCTTGTTAGGAGCGGGGTCTTATCTTTCAAATATATGAATCCGAATGTTCTCACGAACCCGCTGCCTCAACATGGGAAAGCTGCAGTCAACCTGATAGAGGGAGAGTCTAACAATGTCTATCAAATTCACGATGTAATTTTATTGAAAACCAATCTGGTCAAAATGTATTGTAGACAGAGCGGGTATGGCCATGTGCCACCTCATAATTATCACCGGTGTGATATCTGCTCTAAAAACAATCAAGGATGTTCTGTGGTGCAAGCAGCTCTACAGGAGCAGGTGGATCTTGGATGGATCCAAGAGCATCGAGTTCGTGGGGTCAACATGGTTTACACGAATTCCAACGTCATTCAGAACCACGACATCCGTGCGATGAATGCCAACTTGGTGGCAATGCACTCAAGGCAAAGCCAGTATCATAATCTGCCACGGGACGATTACAGTTCTTGTCTGACTTGCTCGGTAAACAAACAGGGATGCTCTTTTGTACAAGAAGCCCTCCAGCGTCAGATGGATCTTGGATGGATCTAGGACTACCATGATAGGAATCCCTATCAGATCAACATGGTTCAGATCTTCGATATTCGCTTAATGAACACCAACCTGGTAGAGTTACATGCTGAGCAGGTCCGACTCGGGTTCCTGATATCACATGACTACCAAAGCTGTACGACGGGTTGCAAAAACGATCAAGGTTCTGCCCTTGTCTAGGAAGCACTTCAGCACTTGCTAAATCATTGGTGGCTTCCCATCTATATGATGAAGACACTCAGTAGATTAGTATCAATGACAAGAACCCTACTCGGCGTCAAAGTCAGGATGTCCGATCTGTAGAAACTAACCTAGTGAGGTTACATTGCATTCAAAGCGGGCGTGGCCAGGTGCCACCACACAACTATGAATGTTGTGGAGTCTGTTCAGAAAGTAACCAAGGATGCTACCTTGTGCGAGCAGCTCTTCAGGGTCAGGTGGATCGTAGAGAAATTCGTCCATATCCGGGTTCTGGACCAATCAGCTGGACGCCAAGCTACCTTGCCAATCAAATCGAGGATGTTGTCGTAATCTCTGATCATCAGAAGATTAGGGATGTTTTCGCTATCATCCCTCTACTTGACGAATCGAGAGTTCCCAACCAGGAACGGATCGAGATTACTTACGATGGTCAGAAAAATCAGAAGGCTCCCATAGTCATCTATCTACCAGGACCACTACCGTATGAATCAACTAAGGATATCCCTTACAAATACGGTGCAACAACAGTCGAGAATGGAAAGGAAATTCCATTACCCTCCGTCGTGAATATTGCAGACATTAGTCGTGTAACACGGAGCGGTAGAATCTTCAACAGAGGAGTTGGAGAACCTAGCAAAGAAAAGGAACCTCAGACAAAAGTTCCCAATTCACCGGTCAGTCAATTCAGTAATCCCGACCTTTCGAAAAACAATGATGAGATGCTGAAGCTCATCCAAAGGAGTGAATACAACATTGCTGATCAGTTATTACAAACTCTTTCAAAGATCTCTGTGCTGCCACTTTTACTCAGTTCAGAAGCGCGCAGGGAGGCTCTACAGAAAGTCTTGGAGCAAGCCTTTATGGAACAAGATGTAACAATCAGACAGTTCGATAGCGTTGTCTCTAACATCACTTCCTGCAATAACTTGGGATTTAGTGATGAGGAATTACCTGAAGAGGGTCGCCGTCATAACATAGCGCTCAATATCACAGTCAACTGCCAGGACGATGCTTTAGCCAGCGTACTGGTAGACACAGGGTCAGCCCTGAATGTTATGCCAAAGTCCACCTTGACACAATTATCCTTTAAAGGACCCCTGATGAGAACCAGTGAGGTCGTCGTCAAAGCATTCGACGGATCCAGAAAAACGGTTATCGGCGAAATTGATTTTCCCATAACTATTGGTCGTCACACTTTCCAAGTCATTTTCCAGGTCATGGACATCCGGGCAACGTACAGTTGTTTATTAGGAAGACCTTGGATACATCAGGCTGGGGCGGTCACCTCGACCCTCCACCAAAAGCTAAAGTTCGTTCAGAATGGTCAACTCGTCACGGTCTGTGGGGAACGGGTTTTGCTCGTAAGCAATTTATCACCAACCACTCACGTGGAACCGGAAGGGATAATTGGAACTCAGTTCCAAACACTTTCGCTACACAGAGGCGATCAATACGAAGGAGGAACCTCGATTTCCTCATACAAAGACGCTATCAAAGTGGTCGAAAGTACCAATACAACAGGATGGGGACAGCTTGCCATTCCTACTGACAATAAAGCAAAGAAGGGTCTTGGTTTTTCTGCAACCTGTACTCAGACAGCTGCCAGCGATGAAATTCTTCATCCCATTCAAAATTTCTTCCACAGCGGAGGTTTCCTTCAACCAGTGACTCAAGAAGTGCACACTATCAATGAAGAGGATCTCTCTGACACAGATGTGGAATGGAAGTCCTACCTCAACGAGGATGGTTATATGTCTCAGGAAGAGGTGCCTACGCCATTTTGCTATCCCGCACAGAGTCCGAGATTTATACCCAGGTCAGACGTCGAAATGATATATGGAGATTGTGATCCGGAAGGATGTCGTGCTCCACCAAACTCATTAAAGGAAAACACTCTGATGAAGGACAGCTTTGACCACGACTATTATGGCCCGATGGATGGCCTGCCAATGTGGAAGCCTTACCCAGGAAACTTGGGGCAAGAGAGTCAGCCGAACAACGAAAATCAGCTGAGCATCATTGAAAAGAATGCATGCGTCCCCACCATGTCATGAGATCAACACCCAGGTTATTCAGACACTACTCAGCATGACGATGAATTCGCAACATTTGCAGGACTTGAATTCATCAACTATGATTTTCCCGAGGTCAACGTCATCGAGAGAGATGACTCCTCCAGTTCCAAAGAGGTGTGGGACACCCTGGGACAACCAAGTGGAAAATTTGACTTCATGGTCAAGTACACCGCTCCTGAAAGCTCTCGTATCAGGCTCGAAGACATCCAGCCAACTGGATGGGGAGATCTACCTGAGAGCACAAATGCTATGAAAAATGTAACAGAGGAATCCTCCTACGACAACTCTGCCTGGGAGACAGATTCCAATGATCCTGCTCCACCAGAAATCAGCGTTATTTCTGAAGACAAATCAAGGAAGGTGCCAGACTTTGTGATTCACCGAGGAGTTCGCCGCCAATGGGTTGCTGTCGATGTTCCGAAGATTGTTCATAAGTCGAAGTAATTGCCATCTTTACTTTAACCTTTCACCCTGCCCAGGTGAAACAGATGTTTTGATAGGGCTCACTTTCTATAAATTTCCCTCTTCGCTTTGCCCAAAGCGGTAGAGTTTTGTTTTATAGGGTTGTAGTTTCAAGAATCAACTTGTTCATTAATAAAATAATGTTGTTCTGTAATTTCTACGTTAATTGCTGTTTTCTCTTTTTGCTTTTCTCAGAAAATGGTAATCCTAAAAAACATCTCAAATAATAAAAACAAGCAGTAAAAGAAATACACTACACACACTTGCATTTTCTTTATCTCTTCTAAACACAAATCATCACGTCATGCAGATTGCTAGTTTTAAACCCCGTTGAAACATACGATCAAATGCCTTCTCCCAACTTTGAGTTCCTGGTATTTAGGGCTGAAGAAGAAGTTGACAACGAAATTCCAGAAGAGATCTCTCGATTACTCAGACAAGAGGAAAGGTCCATTGAACCTCACAAAGAGCCGTTGGAAACGATCAACGTGGGTTCAGAAGAAGAGAAAAAAGAAATCAAGATTGGGGCACTACTCAGTCCAACTGCTAAAGAGAGTTTGATAAAGCTTCTCAAAGGGTTTCCCGATGTGTTTTCTTGGTCCTATCAGGACATGCCAGGGTTGGATACCAGCATCGTGGAACATCATTTACCGTTGAGATCAGAATGTCCGCCAGTAAAACAGAGGTTGAGACGGACTCATCCAGACATGGCCATCAAAATCAAAGAGGAGGTACAGAGATAGATTGACGCAGGTTTCCTCGCTACATCTGAATATCCTCAATGGTTAGCCAACATCGTACCCATTCCCAAAAAGGACGGGAAAGTCAGAATGTGTGTCGACTACAGAGACCTGAACAAGGCTAGTCTAAAGGACGACTTACCTTTACCACACATTGACATGCTGGTAGACAGTACAACAAAGTTCAAAGTTTTCTCCTTCATGGATGGATTCTCGGGCTATAACCAAATCAAAATGGCGCCGAAATACATGGAGAAAACTTCGTTCATTACCCCATGGGGTACCTTTTGTTACAAGGTAATGTCGTTCGGTTTGAAGAACGCTGGGGCAACCTATCAAAGGGCCATGACTACTCTCTTTCATGACATGATACACAAAGAAATTGAGGTGTATGTCGATGATATGATTACAAAATCTAGAACAGAAGAGGAGCATGTGACCCACCTGTCAAAACTATTTGAGCGGTTGAGAAAGTATAAACTCCCCTTGAATCCCAACAAGTGCACCTTTGGTGTCCAGTCAGGGAAACTTTTAGGGTTCATCGTCAGCCAAAAAGGAATTGAGGTTGATCCTGACAAGGTCAAGGCCATTCAAGAAATGCCTTCTCCAAAAACTGAAAAACAAGTCAGAGGATTCCTGGGACGTTTAAACTACATCTCCAGATTTATATTCCTCATGACCGCGACATGTGCGCCGATTTTCAAACTGCTAAAAAAGAACCAGGACTGCGTTTGGACAGAAGATTGTCAAACTGCCTTCGACAGTATCAAGGAATACCTGTCAAACCCGCCGATTCTATCACCTCCAGTGGAAGGAAGACCACTGACCATCTAACTCACTGTCTTGGAAGACTCCATGGGCTGTGTGCTTGGCCAACAAGACGAAACCAAAAGGAAGGAGTCTGCCATCTACTATTTAATCAAGAAATTTACCGACTGCGAGACTCGGTACACTATGCTTGAGAAAACTTACTGCGCTTTGGCTTGGGCAGCCAAATGACTGCGCCAGTACATGATTCGTCACACTACTTGGTTGGTCTCCGAGATGGATCCAATCAAGTATGTCTTTGAGAAACCTGCTCTCACGGGAAGAATCGCCCGTTGGCAGATGTTGTTATCAGAATATGACATAGAGTACCACACTCAAAAAGCTGTAAAAGGAAGTGTTTTAGCCGATCATTTAGCTCATCAACCGATTGACGATCAAGAATCTATCGGGTTTTACTTCCCAGAAGAAGATGTCATGTATCTAAAAATGAAAGACTGCGATGAACCGCTACCCAGTGAAGGGCCAGAACCAGGTTCCCAGTGGGGACTTATCTTTGACGGAGCAGTTAATCATTACGGAAACAGAATTGGGGCAATCATCATAACACCTCAGGGTACCCACATTCCTTTCATTGCCAGACCTACGTTCAAGTGTACAAATAACGAGGCCGAATACGAAGCTTGTATCATGGGTCTCGAAGAAGCGATTGATTTGAGGATCAAGAACTTAGATGTATATGGCGACTCAGCTTTGGTCGTCAATCAGATCAAAGGAGATTGGAACACATACCAATCAGGATTGATTCCTTACAAAGATTACGCGAGAAGGTTGTTACCTTTCTTCAACAGAATTGAGTTTCATCACATCCCTCGTGAGGAGAATCACATGGCTGATGCATTAGCCACTATCTCTTCCATGATTAGTGTAGGTCAATGGAACGACTTACCTAAGATCGACATAATGCACCTTGAACGGCCCGCTTACATCTTCACGATTGAAGCAGTCATAGACGACAAACCTTGGTATCACGATATCAAATGCTTCCTTTAGAAACAAGAGTACCCACCTGGGGCACTTAGGAAATACAGGAAAACCCTCAGAAGACTGGCCGGAAACTTCTTCCTGAGCGGTGATACTCTCTATAAGAGAAACTTTGACATGGTCTTGCTCCGATGCGTAGACAGACCAGAGGCAGACATGCTGATAAAAGAAATTCATGAAGGATCCTTTGGCACTCATGCCAATGGACACACAATGGCGAGAAAAATTCTGAGAGCAGGGTACTACTGGTTGACCATGGAATCCGACTGCTACAAGTACATGAGGAGATGTCACAAGTGTCATATATACTCAGACAAAATCCATGTACCGCCAACGCATCTCAAAGTTCTTTCTTCCCCTTGACCTTTTTCGATATGGGGAATCGACGTGATTGGCAAGATTGAGCCCAAAGCATCAAACGGACATCGATTCATCCTGGTCGCCATTGACTACTTCACCAAGTGGGTCGAAGCAGCGTCATACGCCAATGTAACCCGACAAGTGGTGGTCCGATTCATCAAAAATAATATCATCTGCCGTTATGGTGTTCCGAGCCAGATCATTACTGATAATGGATCTAACTTGAACAATAAGATGATGAAAGAGTTATGCGCAAAATTCAAGATCGAACACCATAAATCATCTCCCTACCGACCCAAAATGAACGGAGTGGTAGAAGCGGCTAACAAGAACATCAAGAGGATTGTTCAAAAGATGGTCGTAACCTACAAAGATTGGGACGAGATGCTACCCTTTGCTCTTCATGGTTATCGTACATCTGTCCACACTTCAACAGGGGCAACCCCTTTCTCTCTAGTATATGGAATGGAGGCAGTGCTCCCCATCGAAGTAGAGATCCCATCAATTAGGGTATTGATGGAAGCTAAGCTTACAGAAGCATAATGGTGTCAAAGCAGACATGACAAATTAAATCTGATCGAAGAAAAGAGAATAACGACTCTATGACATGGTCAGTTGTATCAGCAAAGAATGAAGAAGGCTTTTGACAAAAAGGTTCGACCTCGCATCTTCAGGAAAGGAGACCTCGTGCTCAAGAAGATACAATCTTTTCTCACTGATTCTCGGGGCAAGTGGACTCCGAATTATGACGGCCCTTATATGGTCACAAAAGCTTTCTCAGGCGGCGCCTTGAAACTTGCAACCATGGACGGAGAGGAATTTGCCTACCCCACAAATGTTGATGTAGTCAAGAAATACTTCGCCTAAACTAAAAAAAACGTCTCGGTGGATTAAAAACCCGAAAGGGCGGTCCAGGCAAAAATTAGAGACATAATCAAAAATCATCCCGGTGGATTGGAAACATCACAGTACAATCCAGGCAAAAGTTAGGGATAATGGCAAGTAACTATGTTCAACAAAGGGGCAAGTCCCTCAGCAGCAGTTACATCATCTGTCAGGAAAACTCCAGTCAAGGTCATCTTCGACAGAAGCTCAGGATGTCCCGGATTCAAAGTTGGTAGAAGGATAGTGGTCGTTATGTTTCAACATAGCCCTTTTCCCTGTAAATTACCATTTTCTAACTTTGTAAATGCTCTATGGAATCACACGTTTGGCTGATTTCCATCCTATCAATAAAATTTGAGCCCTTGTGCTTTTATTTGCAATTTATGTTTGTTTTAGCTTTATAGAATGATGTTTTAACATGATCAACGATTCTTGAAATAAAACAAAAATGAATTTACTTTTAAAACTTTTTCTGCTTTCAAAATAAAATTGGCAATTTCTTTTGACTGTTGAACATCGAAAGAACATTGACCGCTTCTCCAGAAGTAATCAAGCTTCAAAGTGTAGAATCAAAGTACTCATTCTAAACCAGTGCGCCTGAACAAATGATCAGTTATGACAGATGCGAATACTCCGTCTGACCTCTCCGGCCGAGTTCTTATCTCCTAAGCCCTACCAACTGTATTCCCCGCAGGGACTGTCTCTCCTAAGCAAGGCGGAATTGCTATCTTGAACTAACGATACGACTTCGCCCCGCGATGGCCGAGTATCCAGTCATGTTCATCTTTTAGTTTGTATGTTGCGTCAGTTTTGTCAGCATATACATACATACATCATGCATTCTATTTGCATTCACATTCATATTGCATCACTATCACTCTAGTCGGTCTTATCCCCTAGTGATAACAGTCCTCTCAATCGAGTTGTCAGTTCTTTCCTCGTCAAGAAATGCTGCATCTGAATAATCTCTCCTCCAGTTTATTTCTGGATTGAAGTTGGGTCCTTGACCACTTTGATAACTTGAACCTCTGAAAGACCAGAGAACCTTCAACCGATGTCACTCTTCACCATTGAAGATGATATTTTCGCTTTCCCGGATTAAGGAAAATCCCCAGAGAAAGCCTCTTAAGCAGAGATTCGGCAGTACAACAGTTTTGCTCCGAAAAACCACTGATGAAAAGGTCATCGGCACCTCAAAATTGGATCACATCATATGGCGTTTCTCCGGGAAGATCCCGAGAAAAGTATGATGTAATATCCCCAAGCGTGAAAGCAGTCTCTCAAGAGACTCGTTTTCCCCTGTAGAGTCGAAAAATGGCATCTCCAACATAGAAGTTTGTACACCTCTACAACTCAGACGAATGGGTTCCCCATCAAGTCTGACATAAAAACATTTTCCATCAAATGGCATCTCCCCAGGAAAATTCGGCGAGAAGTTTGAGGAAAACCGCTAACGAATAGCGTCCCTTGTCAATAAAGTTTATTGACAAAAGAAACTTAGACCAGTTCCTTGGTAGGAAACCAAGATCGAGGGGAAGTTTATATTAGAAACTTAGACCAGTTCCTTGGTAGTAAACCAAGAGCGAGGGGAAGTTTATTTCAGAAACTGAGACCAGATCCTTGGTAGGAAACCAGGATCGAGGGGAAGTTTATATCAGCAACTGAGACCAGTTCCTTGGTAGGAAACCAAGAGTGAGGGGAAGTTTATTTCAGAAATTGAGACCAGTTCCTTGGTAGGAAACCAGGATCTAGGGGAAGTTTATATCAGCAATTGAGACCAGTTCCTTGGTAGGAAACCAAGAGCGAGGGGAAATTTATTTCAGAAACTGAGACCAGTTCCTTGGTAGGAAACCAGGATCGAGGGGAAGTTTACCTTTTCTAAGCATCATTGCTTAGCAAAAGAAGAAGGATGCGCAACCTGCCATTCTTAACCACCATCAAAATTTCAGGTATTCCGATATTTAATCCTCTTGCACCCCGAATGCCCGAATGCCCGAATACCTTCGTCATTCGCACCTTCGGGTCCAAGAAGATTAAATAAGGGCATCTGTCATACCCCAAATTTTGACCACTAAGATTCCCCATCATTGTGAAAATCATCATCACAATATGGATGAACTATCTTGCCTCATCAGTCTCCCCAAAGATGGGTGAACACCTACTACAATCAGAATTAGGGTTTCAACCCCTCTCAGAGCTTTTAGAAAAAAGATCAATCAAGGAATGATATGATCTTCAACTTGTCTAACCTCTCAAATATCTACAAGGGATCAAGAGGACTCCCACTTCAAGGATTAAGCACAAGGTTGCTTCCTTCTAGGTGGATCAAGCCTCAGGATCGCCAGTGTCACCAAATTAGGGTTTGGTCGACCAGGGCCTCCAGATGGAAATTTTGCTCTGGGCATGAGCCATTGCTTCAAAGCATAACCTATGATGCTCCAAGGGGCATCATAAACCCAATCATCAAGTCAATTTAGCCTCAGGGGATGCATTCATAAAAAATCAGGAATTAGGGTTTCTTGACCTAATTTACCCCTAAGTTGACTTTTGGGACAAATCATGAGCCAAGACCTCGAGACATGATTTGAGGGTCTCCAACATACTACATTGATCCATTTGCAACAATGGATTAATCCAAGAAGCTTGAGCAGCAAGTCTCAATTTCATCAGTACCACAATTAGGGTTTCGCGAGAAAAGTCAACTGTAACTTTGACTTTTGACCAGGACATGCTCCCAAGCCCTAGGACATGAATCAATATACCCTATAACACCCATGGAACATGTCCACCAAGTTTGATTTAGGTCAAGGAATTGATTTCCTAAAGGATTGCACAGTTTGGAATTCATCTGATAAAAAGTCAACTGTGCACAAAAGTCAAACTTTGACTTTTTGAGATTTTTCACTTTTATGGTTTTTTAACCCTAAAATGATGTTAATGTGTGACTTGAATCATCATTCATCAAGAAAAATCAAGAAAAGTTGGATAACTTGTAAAAGGGGTAATCATAAAAACTTAGAAAATTTTCTAAGTTAAAAAATAAAGTGGCAAGGGTACCAACTTTGGAGGATCATAACTCCTAAACCACAAAGCCATTTTTCCCCATCCAAAGCTGGATTTGTAGCCCTCATGGCCCTCTACAAAAGTGTCAACTACAAATCATTCCAATTCATTATGGATTTTGAGTTATGGTTGGAGCAAAATCACTAAAACATGAAAATCCATCATTTTCCAACACTTAGAAAAATTCTAGGCAAGGCAGATTTTGTGTTGAAACACCAAAACTTGTGGGATTTTTTCACATAGATGCAAGCTGAATCAGTTCCAAAGATAAACATCAATGTTGTTGCAAATATTACCAAGAATCCAAAGAGCTCACTAGCATGAACTAATTCATCTTGAGCCAAGAGAAATCCATGCCCAAAGTCATGTTCCTGCAAGCTGTTTTGGAAAAATCAGTTTGCATGTTTGCTTGCCATACACGATTTTGAGCCAAAGACCAAGGATCACTATGCCACCTGTACTCAAACCAATCATAATGCAACTGATCCAACTGATAAAGCTGAGTCAAAAAGCCAAGGAATCTTCCAACTTGAAGTGCATGCATTTTGGCACATTTTGCCTTGAATTCAAAGGGCATTAATGTGGAATAGTGCATTGTCAAGGTAGCCACTCTACTCAGTCAAGTTCTCTGATTAAACAACAATAAAAACATCTGAAGAATGTGAATTTGGTCAAGGTATAACTCTGCTCTTGGGAAGGGCTAGTTTGCCTTGCATGAGAAGAAATCCTCCAAGCTAATCAATGCGAATGTGATCTGATCCAGCAGCCATTCACTATTCATATAATAAAAGAGTTGATCCCCTATAAATAGAGGTTCCAATGGATCATTCAACTCACACCAAAGCCAGTTATAGCACTGCTTTCTCTCATTCTCTCTTAAGTGCCAAGTTTTCTTATTTTTGAGCAACCACTATCGGGTTTTGAGTTGCAGCCATAAGCAATCCATTTCAATTGCCCAGACACATCACATATGATGTATTTGAGGTGTCCAAATTCTTAAACACCATCTGTAACACCCCAGCTCAAAATCACCTATCAACCTAGCCATTATGCTTCAATTATGCAGTTGGAGTGCTCCAGCTTGATCCAAAGACTTCCAAAGTGTTCCAAAGCTTGCAACACACTCCACAACATCCATTGAAGCTGTTCAGATCATCACAACCCATCTGTAACACCTCCAACTCAAAAATCACATTGCTCTTGCTGTCACGACCTTCAAGTAAGCCTAAACTTGGTCATCTCTTAATCTATGCATATTTCCTAGCACAATACTTTTGCCAAATGTTCATAATCATGCATAGAATGTTTCCCCTCAATTAATTGCTTTGTTTGAATCGTGTATCAAAATTCTCAGCCTTCATGCAAATTTTAGGGTTCTTGAGGTTTTATCTTGATTTCTTATTCCATGTTAAAAATAAATGAAATTAAAGACCATAGACATGATCGTGAGGTTGAAACGAGCAGATTGATAGGTGGTTTGCATGCTATAATCAAGTATTGATGGAGATTGGAGAGAAAATGCAAATCTGGGCAAAACCCAGAACACGCGCGTGTTCTTGGGTGTTCTTGGCGCTCTTTTTTGAAAATTCAAATATTTGAATTTTGTGATTTTATTTAATTTATTCAAAAATTAATTTCTCTCTGAGTTTTAATGATTTTGAGTTGATTTTTTTTAATAATTCACAAAAATGTTAAAATATTTTATTTTACCAAAAAATCCCAAAAATATTATTTATTTCATATAATTGATATTTTTACAAATTAATATTTTAATTGGTTTTGACATTTAAAATATTTTTTCCCTCTTGATTTTGTAAATTTTAATGACTTCTAATCATTTTGTAGGTCAAAACATGTTTTTTGAAACATTAATCCAAGATCACAATTTGTTCCCACACATGTTTAAACAATTTTGATCATTTTAATTGAATTTTTATTCAATTAAAATACATTTTAGAAACAAATTAGGGTTTTGATTAATTCAACCCTCACAAATCATTTTCAAGAACACTTTGGGCCTCTAATAGAGTGTAAGACCCAAGCCTTTTTGTAAAATAAACCTATTGTTGGCCTCACTTATTGTATAAGTCCCTCTGGGTATTTTCAAAAACCTCGGCGTGGTCGTCGTTTTGTACACAAATAACCTTGGGCCTACCCTCGAGTAGTAAGACCCATTCTTCTTTTTAAAACACTTTAGGCCTCTATTAGAGTCTAAGACTCAATCCCCTTTTAACAAAAACAAATTTGGGCCTCAAATATTGTATAAGTCCATCTGTGTTAAAAGAAAATCTCATATCAACTGTAAGTCTTCTTTCATAAACTCATATCAACTGTGTAATAATAATATAGATATTTAGAGTTTCCCCGGCAACTACGTCTAGCATTAAGCCCGTTGATCACTCTTGGAAATAGACAAAACTAGATCCCCCATAGGATTACCAGACACAATCTTCCCTCCTCTTGGGGTTAAACAATATGGAGACGTGAAAGATAGCATTCTCGGTGAACCCTTTCACAGACTGTCACCTTTAAAAATCGTCAAAGAAACTCTATTCCCCAGAGATGATCTTTTCTCCGTGAATGGTATCTCTTGGGTTTCTTTCAAATTCTCGAACTTTCCTGGCTTGATCTATTCTCTGTGAATAGCCGGTCTTGAATTTCTCGGGGGTTTGGAGACCCACAGGCTTCTTAAAAGCATCCTCGCCTCCTCCTGGGCATTATACAAGGATCTGTCGGCTTCTTATAAGTTTTCACAACCTCCTCTTAGGCTTCGTATAAATGATTTCTTCCTCCGGGAATGATAGCCTCCTCTTGGGCTTAGTACAAATTGTCCCTCGGCTTCTTAAAAGTTTCCAGCCTCCTCTTGGGCTTCGTACAAATTGTCCCGACGACCTCCTAGAGGTATAGGAACAGAAATTAGTCATCTTAATAGAACACTCTTTCAAAAAGTCTAGATCTTGCTACTGCTGTTTCTTAAACGCAGTACAAAAGATGAAATTCTAGACTTGGACAGTCTAATTCCCTTGAGTCTCAAAGACATTCTCAAGCTCCTTCAAAAACTAGGAGATGGAACCCGTAGACTCGGACAGTCTTAATACCCATTTGGATTTCCCATTTCCTTAAATAACGGGAGATAACCCTGATCCTCGAATCAAATCCCTGAGTGCAAACAGTGCTCATATAAGAACTGATTTTCTCTTTTTAACCAACATACTGGACCTGTCACTCAACTGAAACAGTCACCAGCACCCTAGCCTCCTCTTGGGCTTTGAACAATGATTCTCCCCAGTTGAGCTAACCTTTTTTAGCCTCCATCTCAGGCTTCGTACGAGATACCAAATCACTCTCTTGTTGAGTATAAAAAGACTCTCTTGTTGAGTCGATCACTTTCAGCCTCCATCTCGGGCTTTGTACGAGATACAAAACACTCTCTTGTTGAGTATAAAAGACTCTCTTGTTGAGTCAAAAACCCTTTTAGCGTTCATCTCGGGCTTTGTACGAGATACTAAACACTCTCTTGTTGAGTATAAAAGACCCTCTTGTTGAGTCCAACCTTTAGCCTCCGTCTTGGGCTTCGTACAAGACACATATAAAAGATTCTCCTGTAGAGTCAACCCTTTTAGCCTTTCTCTCGGGCTTCGTACGAGACACACAAAAGTCACCCTCTTGTTGGGTCGATAGCCTCCTCTTAGGCTTTGTATAAGAAAAACCCCGGTTGAGTCAATCAACCTTTTAGCATCAAAACTGTGCCTCATTCACAGTACACAAACATCAACAACTCCTTTCCTTTCATCTAATTGTTGTAAGCGGCAAGCCTCTGGATCATCTACATCCACGCCACTGTCCCTCTTTTAGCATGAGAAATTCCTAAGGAAAGATGCCATTGCTTTACACTGAGTTAAAGTCTTCTCCTTCAGGTCGGAAACCCCTATAAAGGAAATTATGGCATTGCTGGATTCACATATCCCAGTTAAAGTAATTCTCCTTTATAATCAGTCACCCAACAATTGTGACAAACAGACCTCTTTAGAGATGACAAATTCTCTCTAAAGTCAACACCCTTTTAGCTTCACATCTTGGGCTTCGAACAAGATACAAATAGACCCTTCAGCTTCACATCTTGGGCTTTGAACAAGATATAAACCACCTTTAGCTTCATGTCTTGGGCTTTGAACAAGACACCAAAACATCTTTTTCCTCCCATAGAATAGGAGGAACTACGATCGCTCTGATTTCCCTGTTTCGGTAAACGGGAATACATAGGCATAAGATTGAAAGAAAAATCTTAGCGAGCACACTGATCCAAAAACCAAAATCCCATACCTTCACATCTCAATCAGAAAATATCAGTCCTAGCGTCCTACCCATAAACATTCCCGTTATCCAAGTCCCAAACAAAGAAGAAAGAGGCCCCACATCCACATAGCATCTGTAACCTAACAGACCGCTGTTCAAACTCAGTATGCAAGCAGGGTTAATTGGAGACATCTATTTCCGTTCCTTCATCAGCTCACAATAGGATAAAAAATGAATCGACCTGTAGTAACCCCAAAAGAGCGGCAGTGCTTAAGAAACACGTCCAGTTTCGCTCACTACAGGATCCACCTCAGAAGCCTTGGTTTGGCGTCTTTTTTGCTTAATAGGTACCTGATTGCGGCGTGGTCGGTATAGATGATTATTTTTGCTCCTACTAGGTAGCAACGAAATTTATCCAATGTGAACACGACAGCCAAGAGTTCCTTTTCTGTGGTAGCGTAGTTCATTTGTGCATGATCCAAGGTTCTGCTGGCATAGTAGATTGCGTGAAGCTTTTTGTCCTTTCTTTGTCCTAGGACTGCACCTACAGCATAATCACTCGCGTCGCACATGATTTCGAATGGTTCATTCCTATCTGGGGGTTGCATAATGGGTGCTGATATTAAAGCTTGCTTGAGTGTTTGAAATCCGTCCAAGCATTTGTCATCAAAGACGAATTCAGCGTCTTTCATTAACAGCTCAGTTAGGGGTTTGGTTATCTTAGAGAAATCTTTAATTAAACGTCGATAAAAACCGACGTGTTCTAAGAAACTTCTTATCTCTCTAACGGTTTTCGGTGGCTGGAGATTTTCTATAAATTCGATTTTTGCCTTGTCGACTTCGATTCCTCTGTCGGATACTATATGTCCTAGCACGATTCCTTGTCGGACCATGAAATGACATTTTTCCCAATTGAGCACTAGGTTGACACTTACACATCGTTCGAGTACCATTTTGAGGTTTGATAGACATCCTTCAAAACTTTCCCCACAGACAGAGAAATCTTCCATAAAGACTTCCATTATACCGTCTAAGAAGTCAGAGAAGATGAACATCATGCATCTCTAAAATGTTGCGGGTGCATTACATAATCCGAAAGGCATTCGCCGGTAGGCAAAGGTTCCATAGGGACACGTGAAAGTAGTCTTTTCTTGGTCGTCAAGATGGATAGGAATTTGGAAAAATCCTGAATATCCGTCTAAATAGCAAAAATGGGAGTGTTTGGCGAGACGTCCAAGCATCTGATCTATGAAGGGTAAAGGGAAATGATCTTTACGAGTGGCTTTGTTTAGTTTCCTATAGTCGATACACATTCTCCATCCGGTTTGAGTACGTTGTGCTACAGATTCGCCTTTTTTATTATTGATGACTGTAACACCTCTTTTCTTGGGTACCACGTTGTCGCGATGAGAATCGGATACCATAGCTATTATGTTAACTAGGATCACAAATCTTAATATTCACCACCGGTCTTTATTTTATCCAAAGGAAAGGGTTAAAGATCGAAAATCCTAATAAGAGAATCTAGGTTCGGGGGTTGGTTACGATTAGGGAAGGTGTTAGCATCCTAAACGTCTGTAGTACTCTACAGGAACCTCTTGTTTTATTTATGTCATCTATTGTTTGCTTGCTAAAGGATATGTGCTAAAGGAAAGCTTGGGTTGATTGTTCAATTGGTGTTGACCAATATTTTTGAAAATGGAACTTGGTGTTGACCAAATTCTTTGATTTTTTATGAAAGATTGATTTTATTTTATTTTTTGTTTTTATTAATTTATTAATTATCTATCTAAAGAAAAAGAGACGGTAAAAACAAATGACAATTACACATGAGGGCGAGGGATACATTTTATCAATGGAAAGTAAGAAAATGATTGAAATACTAAACAAGTAAATGTGGGTCCAAAACCAACCGAAATCGAATGGCAACTGAATCTAGCTTTGAAGCTAACTAAGAGTGGATTCATGTAAGAATCACTCTATGAGAAGCCAAGCAAATGACTATAAGCACTCAAATGGTTCTCGAAGGTTAAATTAGATTTTAACTCCGAAATCGAAATGCAACGATAAACAAATATAAATCCGCATAAAAACTGATGAAAATCGACAAATGGTTTGCTACACTCAACGTGGTCATCGCAATGGATTCAAATTATGCGGATCTAAATTTATAAAAAAAAAAAAAAACAAAAAAAAAAAATAAATTTTAAAGTGTTTTAAAATTGTAATATTATTACAAAGAAAAGAAAATTTAAAAAAATTAAAAAAACCTCAACAATATTGCTATCGCGAAAACGCGGTCATCGCAACCGGATCCAAATTGTACGGATCTAAATATAACGAAAAAGCAACTCAAAGAAAAGAAAAATTTAACTTTGATAAAAAAACCTCAACAATATTGCTATCGCGAAAAAGCGGTCATCGCAACTGGATCTAAATCGTAAGGATCTAAAATTTTTTAGAGATAGAAAATACATAGAAAAATAAATTTTAAAACATTTTAAAGCAATAATGTTTCTAACGCAAAAATGCGATCATCGCAACCGGATCCAACTAAATATAAATGTCACGCATAAAACGATAAAACAAATCACTTGCTACACTTAACGTGATCATCGCAATGGGATCGAATAAAAATATGTCACGCATTATACATGTCTATATGTAAACAGCGTATCGACACGTTTTAATCTAAATAATAAAAATAAAAATACATAAATAAACAATATATTAAAAATATATACATGTTAAAACAATATAATTATAGGTACAAAATTATTATAAAACGATATGTCCCAAAAAAAGACATTTTATGTAACAATTATATGTTATGATTTTTTAATACGTGCCAGTATGTATATTATAATATGATTTTTAAAAACAACATTTTATGTACTAATCATGTTACATATATCATATAGTATAATATGTACTAGTGTGTTCAGTACATGCCAGTAAAAGCCCCACGCACAAAAAGAACAGTAGCGGCGTGTATTGGTTTAGTAACAGTGGCGGCACAAATATCAAATTAACACGAGAACGTCGTATATGAAATTGCAAATGATAATCTGTAACATGATAATCATACTATAAATATTTATAAAATTAACATGAGAATCAGTGTGAACTTTTATGAAAGAAACTGTAAATGATGGTAGTTACCACTTACCAATGTTATAGCTACCGGCAACGTATACGTATGCTAAAAAACGGCCGCTTCGATTGCTCCCCCCTTCTCTTTTCCCCGGTCAGTACACATATATATAATCAAACAAATTAAGGTTAACTATTTTTCAAATTGACACTAATATCCTTAGTGTCCATTTTAAGGCCCAAATAACTAATATTAAAATTAAATAAAATTAAAACTAAATAAAATTTAAACAATTCAATTAAAATAAATTTAAAATAGAAACTAAAAATCCTATTTATTTATGAAAAAAAAATATTAGTTAAAAGTAAAAATAAATATTTAAAATAAAATAAAATAAAATAAAAATACTAATTATCCTATTTGTTTATTCTAATTAATATTAAAATTAAAAATAAGAAATAAAATGAAAATAAATATTTAAAATAAAATTAAAATAAAATGTTGATTATTATAATTATTTATTCTAAATAATATTAGTTAAAAAAGTAAAATAAACGGACCACAAATAAATAAATAAAAACAGACGTGCAAGTGATCGAAAAAATAAATCGAGTACACTAAAATAGATCAGTACATAATATACGACATGGAAAAGTACCAAATTTTAGGGTAAAAAATTAGGGTGTGACAGATGCCCCTATTTAAGTTTCTTCTATCCGGAGATATGAAGATTGAAATCTTCATCTCGACGCGATAGGAGAGACTTAAATACAAACATGCACAATTTTTGGCCCTAAGATGCCTTATGATATGATATGATATGAAATGAAAGACAGAGATCCTGAAGATACACCCGAAATATTTAGAAAAACATTAAATGTAAGGGTAAAGATTTGAAGACATATCTGGAAGGACGTCAAATAAGCAACATCATATCCGGAAGAACATCAGATAAACAAGGTCATATCTGGAAGAACATCAGATAGACACAAAAGGGGTTTTGGAAAAGCATCAGAATAAAGTCACATATCTAGAAGAACATCGGATAAACAAGGTCATATATGGAAGAGCATCAGATAGACATAAAAGGGCTCTGGAAAAACATCAGGAGCAGACACATCTGGGAAAACATCAGACGGTAAAAGCAAGGTCATTCCGGAAAAGCATCAGAATAAAGTCACATATCCGGAAGAACATCAGATAAACAAGGTGATATATCTGGAAGAACATCAGATAACAAAGACTCAATCTAGAAGAACATCAGAAATAGAGACATATCCGGAAAAACATCGGATAGATTCTGGAAAAGCATCATAATCGATATGAATGTCTGGAAAAACGTCAGACAGGTTCTGGAAGAACATCAGAATAAAAGTGCATATCCGGAAGAACATCGGAGCGATTCTGGAAAAGTATCAGAATCAAAGGTAATATCTGGAAGACCATTAGATAAGTTCTGGAAGAACATCAGAATAAAGGACACATCTGGAAAAACGTCAGACACAACGTCATATCTGGAAGAACGTCAGATAGACACGAAGAATGTTCTGGGAGAAACATCAGAACAAAAGTACATATCCGGAAGAACATCAGATAGAGGGACCCATCCGGAAAAACATCAGATGGAAAAGAAACCAGACATCCAATAATGGCCTTGAATGAAAGGTACAATCACAATATCTAATAATGGTTTTAGATGAATGTGAACAAAGATATACCCAAGAAAGCATTGGACGAATATGAACAAGGAGGTACCCAAGAAAGCATTGGATAGACGCGAAAATATCTGTTTGGTAGGTTCCAAGTGAGTTGGAGTTTGACTGCAAAGGTAATACGTGGATAACAACACGACCAATGGATAATGCAAATGAGTGCAAATGAGGATGACTCTCTTGCTATGCATATGTATATGAATTATGCAGATGATATATGATCAAATACAAATGTAAATGCAATGTAGACGTCGAAGACACGACTCGACTCTTTTGTGGAGAAGACAAAACTGGAATACTGATTCCTCAGCACAGAGATCACTGTCATTCTGCTTTGGAACTAAAGATGCTACTGAGCACAAATCTGCCACATTGGTAAACTGTATTAAGTTGACGATCCTTGTAGGAAGAATGGAAAGCTGCACGGGGATTCTTCAAGTAAACTGCCCCAGATTAGTTGACTGTTGTATATGAACTGATAATTGCTTCAGCTTGAATGGATGCTGAAAATGACTGAATTACTGTGCACTTGGAAAACTTGCCCCAGTATGAGTCTTGAAAAAGTCTTCTGTATAAACCAATTCCGAGAAGGACTTGCACTGAACAAATCTTGAACTGATTCTCAATAGGATCTGGAAGGAACTTGCCCCTGATTGGATCACTGACCAAGTTTCTCAAATGTTTGAAAATTCCTTAAGCGGAAGCCAGATTGCAAATAAAAGTGTTCATATAAATATAGTAAATGCAAAGTTCATGCAACTTTTAAAATCAAAATCATTTTTGGAAAGAGGTAAAACAATAGGGCCACTGGTCAGAACACGGTGGTTCAAGACGTTTAAAAGTGAAAGATAAAGCAAAAAAGCGTGATGCCAAAAAAATGATCTGCAAAGATCTTTAGGAGTCAGTTTACGCAATCTCGTTGTAGTATGCTTTCAAAATAACCTTGCTTCAATTAGGTCTTTTGAGGGTTATAACGTGGCCTGGTTCACGGTTTAAGAAACAAAGGATAAAGGCTCAAAGTTTATTTGTACCCACCCAATATTCGTGATGATCTCCAGTCCTACGCTCAGTTAACTCAGACTTTGCACTCAGGTTCCCATAGGTTAGGGATTGTACTGATGATAGTGATGTTGATGGTTCAAAAGTCAAGGGATTCTTGAGATGGCAGTCACTGCTTCCTTATAACTTTTGGTTGTCATACAAGCTTGTTCTCATTTCTCTTTGCATAAGGTAAGGTCGTGAGCTTCCCATCTTTCTTAGCTATTGCCTCGAAAGGGACTCGGCTCATTCTTTGAGTAAGGAATTCTTGATGATCCTTTTTCATTTATCACTTTAGGAACAACTTGTACAACATTTATTCATTTGATTTGGAAGAGTTGAAAGTTGTGAATGTCTGGCTTAATGATTACGGTGAACCATCATCGACTTCCGATTTGAAAACATCTTCAACACTTGATTGCTGTGTGTGAAGGGAAACTGTGAATGCAACCTTTATATGAAAGGTGTCTTGAATGCAGCTCTTGTATTTGAATGCACAATTAAGTTAACTGAGAACTACCCTGCCCCAGGTTAAGATTGCGGGTTTTTATTTGTAAAGAAAAGAAACTCCTACATCAAGGCTCAAAGGGGTAGACAAAGGGTTATCTTCCTTATTTCTCCACTGTTTGGGAATTGAAACAATGCCTTACATCCTCAGCAAAGTTTTGATTTAAAAGCATACCGACAACAATTATGAGTATTTTGTATTCATCATCCTCCCTCCAATCTTTGCATAATCAGAAGAAAGTGGAAAAGAGATAAAATATATTTTTTGTTTTTGTTTTTTTTTTTTTGGATAAAGCGTAAAGATGTAAATAACAAAAGCAAATGAATTGAATCCAAAAGTTGCAATGCTCATTTTATTAATTATGAAAGTACAAACATAAGTCGAAAACAAACAGCTAATACAAAGAAGGAAAATGCAAACAATAAGAAACATGGCTTAGTGACTAATCAGAAACAAAGATGAGTTGTCCCTGTCTGAAACACTGGCTTTTTGGAAGATAGTATGCTGAAGTCAACTGAAGCTTCACTTGGCATGCTCTGGCAGAGGATTCGTCTGGACATTAGGATTGGTGTCATGGAAGTTGATGATTCTGACCTTAATTAAGTCACGCACTCTAGCCTTTAGTGCATAGCAATGTTCCAAGTCGTGGCCTGCGGCACCTTCATGGAATGCACAGTGGAGATCAGATCTGAATCCAGGTGGAAGTGGATCTGGAGGAGGAGGAAATGCCTTAGTGGTAATCAAACCTTTCTGAACCAGACCAGGATATAATTTAGTGTACGTCATTGGAATAGGATCAAAATGACTCATATTATGGTACTGATTCTGTCTAACAGCCGGACGTTGAGTAGCTTGAGTCGGTCGTGGAGCAGTAATCACGGGAGTAACAGTAGCAACAGCAGGGTGATCAGAATAATGAGGTTGGGGTCGAGGCTCTCTTGTTTCAAATATGACAGCATTAGTCTGATCTTCTTTCTTCTTCTGGAAGTTCCCATAGGATTTCTTCGCACCATTAGAAGATTCAGCAGTCTTTGACACTTTACCATTCTTAAGACCTTCCTCGAGTCTTTGGCCAATAGTAACCAAATCAGTGAAATTAGAGGAAACACTACCAATCATCTTCTCCCAGTAGAATGGAGACAGTGTGTCCATAAACAATCCAGTTAATTCTTTCTCTGCCAAAGGAGGTTCAACTTGAGAAGCGAGTTCTCTCCAACGCTGAGCATATTCCTTGAAGGACTCTTTATCATTCTGAGACATGTTTTGAAGCTGACGGCGATCAGGAGCCATGTCGAGGTTATACTTGTATTGCTTCATGAAGGCATTAATAAGATCCTGGAAACAGTGAATGCTGTTCTGTTCAAGATTCAAATACCATTTGAGAGAAGCTCCACTCAGACTATCTTGAAAATAGTGGATAAGCAACTTCTGATTCTTGGCATGAGCAGCCATCTTTCGGGTATACATGACCAAATGAGCTCTTGGACAAGAATCACCTTTGTACTTCTCGAAAGTAAGAGTCTTGAATTTAGCAGGCATAACAAGGTCAGAAACCAAGTGCACGTTTTCTGCATCAATGTTGAAGAAATCAGTACCCTCTACAGCTTTAAGTCTCTTGTCTATAGTTTGAAAATGGTCACGGACAACAGCGGGTTCAACAAAATCTTCATGGTCTTCACCCTGAGCACTGACATCATTATACTCATAGAGGGGGTTCTCAAATGGAGGTCGAGTAGTCTGGGCAATAGCATGAACTACAAGTCTAGGCTCGGAGAAAACTAGAGCGTGAAATACTGGTCTGGAAGTTTGACCAATCATAGCAGCAGATGCAAGCGGTGGAGAATAGTTGGGAAGTAAACTAAACTCTGGCCAAGTTGAAGGCGGCACCTGAACAGGCTGAGGATCAGCATTTGAAACTTCTTGAATAATAGTCCTTTGAGGTGGTTCTCCTTTAACAATCAAGACTTGGAGCATCTCTGTGAGCTTAGTCATGCTTGACTTGAGATCATCGATCTTCATTCGGATCTCAGCGTTGTGTGCTTCTTGCTCTAACATTATGCGTTTGTAGTTAGCTCTAGCTTGGTATCTGTGTTGAGGAATCAGCTTGACAACTCACAGGTGACACTGGAAGACAGAGACAACTGGGAATGAGTTGTTGGACAAACGGATGTATGCAATGATATGCAATGCAATGCAATGGTTTCAAGGAACTCAAAAGCAGGTTGCAAACATTTCGGAAAGGCTGAAAAAATTTTCATTTTATAATCCAGGATTTTTATTGATTTTGCAAATGAAAGAACAATTGAGTTCCTTGAAACCAAAGGGTTATTCATGAATGCATGAATGGACGCATAAACACAGGTATACACATATACACATATACACATATACAGGTAAACAAGCAAGGGCTTAGGTTTGAAGATCACGAGCATGGAGCCATGGTCTACCCTTCCCAATAGGTGTGTACTATGGTTTCAAATGTACCTGCCGAACGGGTTCTACAAAGTTCCCAGAGTCTACAATCCATCTTTTGGATATTATCGATTTTCCAGATCACTTGGTAGTCAATAATATCCTCAAGAGAATCTCGTCTGAGTGTAGTATCACGTAGCGACTATTGCAGAAATAGACTCCTGCATAGTCCCCGCACTACACCCTAATAGGCCAAGTTGGTTTAAAGGTAACTACGGTCCCCAGTCCCGACGGCCTTTAGATCGAAACCATATCGTCTTCACAAATGAACTCGTTGGACAAATATTTTATTCGAGAGGGCCTAGATTTAGTGGTGAAGTCTCAATTCACTTTTTCAGGAATCGACTCCCTCAAAGTATCCTTGAATTCTCACCGTTTTCCTATCTTAATTTCACTCTAGTCCGGGTGTAGGACTTTGTCTCACCACACTAAGTGCCAAACCTGCACAAAAAAGAAAACCAAGCAAGCAAATAATATAATAACATAAATAAACAAGTTAGGGGAAACCCTCAATAAAAATAAAATGTCCCCAGTGAAGTCGCCATTTCTGTCGCGGTGAGAATCGGATACCATAGCTATTATGTTAGCTAGGATCACAAATGTTAATGTTCACCACCGGTCTTTATTTTATCCAAAGGAAAGGGTTAAAGATCGAAAATCCTAATAAGAGAATCTAGGTTCGGGGTTGGTTACGATTAGGGAAGGTGTTAGCATCCTAAACGTCTGTAGTACTCTACAGGAACCTCTTGTTTTATTTATGTTATCTATTGTTTGTTTGCTAAAGGATATGTGCTAAAGGAAAGCTTGGGTTGATTGTTCAATTGGTGTTGACCAATATTTTTGAAAATGGAACTTGGTGTTGACCAAATTCTTTGATTTTTTATGAAAGATTGATTTTATTTTATTTTTTGTTTTTATTAATTTATTAATTATCTATCTAAAGAAAAAGAGACGGTAAAAACAAATGACAATTACACATGAGGGCGAGGGATACATTTTATCAATGGAAAGTAAGAAAATGATTGAAATACTAAACAAGTAAATGTGGGTCCAAAACCAACCGAAATCGAATGGCAACTGAATCTAGCTTTGAAGCTAACTAAGAGTGGATTCATGTAAGAATCACTCTATGAGAAGCCAAGCAAATGACTATAAGCACTCAAATGGTTCTCGAAGGTTAAATTAGATTTTAACTCCGAAATCGAAATGCAACGATAAACAAATATAAATCTGCATAAAAACCGATGAAAATCGACAAATGGTTTGCTACACTCAACGTGGTCATCGCAATGGATTCAAATTATGCGGATCTAAATTTATAAAAAAAGGAAACAAAAAAAAAAAAAAAATTTAAAGTGTTTTAAAATTGTAATATTATTACAAAGAAAAGAAAATTTAAAAAAATTAAAAAAACCTCAACAATATTGCTATCGCGAAAACGCGGTCATCGCAACCGGATCCAAATTGTACGGATCTAAATATAACGAAAAAGCAACTCAAAGAAAAGAAAAATTTAACTTTGATAAAAAAACCTCAACAATATTGCTATCGCGAAAAAGCGGTCATCGCAACTGGATCTAAATCGTAAGGATCTAAAATTTTTTAGAGATAGAAAATGCATAGAAAAATAAATTTTAAAACATTTTAAAGCAATAATGTTTCTAACGCAAAAATGCGATCATCGCAACCGGATCCAACTAAATATAAATGTCACGCATAAAACGATAAAACAAATCACTTGCTACACTTAACGTGATCATCGCAATGGGATCGAATAAAAATATGTCACGCATTATACATGTCTATATGTAAACAGCGTATCGACACGTTTTAATCTAAATAATAAAAATAAAAATACATAAATAAACAATATATTAAAAATATATACATGTTAAAACAATATAATTATAGGTACAAAATTATTATATTATTATTATAAAACGATATGTCCCAAAAAAAAAACATTTTATGTAACAATTATATATTATGATTTTTTAATACGTGCCAGTATGTATATTATAATATGATTTTTAAAAACAACATTTTATGTACTAATCATGTTACATATATCATATAGTATAATATGTACTAGTCTGTTCAGTACATGCCAGTAAAAGCCCCACGCACAAAAAGAACAGTAGCGGCGTGTATTGGTTTAGTAACAGCGGCGGCACGAATATCAAATTAACACGAGAACGTCGTATATGAAATTGCAAATGATAATCTGTAACATGATAATCATACTATAAATATTTATAAAATTAACATGAGAATCAGTGTGAACTTTTATGAAAGAAACTGTAAATGATGGTAGTTACCACTTACCAATGTTATAGCTACCGGCAACGTATACGTATGCTAAAAAACGGCCGCTTCGAATGCTCTCCCTTCTCTTTTCCCCGGTCAGTACACATATATATAATCAAACAAATTAAGGTTAACTATTTTTCAAATTGACACTAATATCCTTAGTGTCCATTTTAAGGCCCAAATAACTAATATTAAAATTAAATAAAATTAAAACTAAATGAAATTTAAACAATTCAATTAAAATAAATTTAAAATAGAAACTAAAAATCCTATTTATTTATGAAAAAACAATATTAGTTAAAAGTAAAAATAAATATTTAAAATAAAATAAAATAAAATAAAAATACTAATTATCCTATTTGTTTATTCTAATTAATATTAAAATTAAAAATAAGAAATAAAATGAAAATAAATATTTAAAATAAAATTAAAATAAAATGTTGATTATTATAATTATTTATTCTAAATAATATTAGTTAAAAAAGTAAAATAAACGGACCACAAATAAATAAATAAAAACAGACGCGCAAGTGATCGAAAAAATAAATCGAGTACACTAAAATAGATCAGTACAAAATATACGACATGGAAAAGTACCAAATTTTAGGGTCAAAAATTAGGGTGTGACAACGTGAACTGGGCTAACCCATTCACTATCTGATATTGGGTATATGATTTCTGCTTCTAACAGCTTTTGCACTTCTCTCTTAACGACATCACTCAGAATGGGATTGATTCTCCTTTGATGTTCTCTAGAGGTTTTACAGTCTTCCTTAAGCATGATGCGATGCATACAGATACAGGGACTTATTCCTTTCAAATCTGAGATGTTATAGCCTAAGGCAGTTGGGTACTTTCTCAGGACATGCAATAATTTCTCGGTTTCTATTTGTCCTAAATCTGCGTTGACTATAACTGGTCGTTCGAGTTCTGTATCTAGGAATTCATACCTTAGATCTTTGGGCAATGTCTTCAGTTCTACAACTGGTTTCTTTGGGCAAGGCATAGGGTCAGGAGTGAGTGCGAGACATTCACTTAGATTATTATCTTGGTATTCACCACGCCAATTATCATCTTCAAAAATTGGTGGCATCGGAATTCTCAGCACTTCAGAATACGTGTTTTGGTGTTTTTCCATTTCTTTAATGCATTCATCAATTACATCTAGGAAGCAGCACGAATCTTCTATAGCAGGTGCTTTGAAGAATTGTGAGAGGATGAATTCTACTTTTTCTTCACCAACCTCAAAAGTCAGTTTTCCTTTTTTCACATCTCTGATGGCTCCGGCAGTAGCTAGGAATGGTCTTCCTAAAATGATAGGGATGTTTGAGTCTTCCTTGATGTCCATGATTATGAAATCTGTAGGAATATAGAATTGTCCTATACGTACTGGAACGTTTTCTAGCATTCCTAGAGGAAATTTCACCGATCGATCAACTAGTTATACAGACATTCTTGTTGGTCTCAGTTCTCCCATGTTGAGCCTTTTACAAATAAATAAGGGCATTAAGCTAATGCTGGCCCCTAAATCGCACAGAGCTTTATCTATGACAAACTTTCCAATCACACAGGGTATAGAGAAACTACCAAGATCTTTTAGCTTAAGAGGCATGTTGCTTTGGATTATAGCTCTACACTCTGCAGTAAGCATAACGGTTTCAGTATCCTCGAGCTTTTTCTTATTAGTTAATATTTCTTTTAAGAACTTAGCGTATGAGGGCATTTGTGTGATTGCTTCTGTAAAGGGTATAGTGACATTCAATTGTTTCAGAAATTCAACGAATTTCTTGAATTGCCCTATGTTTTTAGATTTAACGAATCTTTGGGGATACGGGATAGGTGGTTTATAAGGCGGCGAAGGCACATATGGTTCTTCTTTCTCTTCGACCTCTTTGCCATCATCTTCCTTCTCGTTTTCCTTTGGTTCACCTTCCTTTTCAGACTCCTTATTAGGCTTTTGGTACATGGCTGGATTTTCGATCCTTGGTTCAGTGGGTCCTTCTAGTTCTGTTCCACTCCGAAGTGTTATAGCGTTTGCATGTCCCTTCGGATTAAGTTGAGTTTGTCCTGGAAGATTCCCAGCTGGGGCAGCGGTAACTGCTTGTTGTTGAGCCACTTGTGAGATTTGTGTTTCTAACATTTTGTTGTGAGTGGCTAGAGCGTCAACCTTGTTGGATAATTGTTTGATTTGCTCACCGGTGTGAACATTCTGGTTAAGGAACTCCTTGTTTTGTTGAGCTTGTGCGGCAATGAAGTTCTCCATCATAATTTCAAGGTTTGACTTCCTAGGAACGTTGGGAACGTTATCAGCAGGTTTTTGATATCCTGGTGGCACAGCAGGCGCTTGGCCAGGTTTTTGATTTCTCGGGGGTTTGGAGACCCACAGGCTTCTTAAAAGCATCCTCGCCTCCTCCTGGGCATTATACAAGGATCTGTCGGCTTCTTATAAGTTTTCACAACCTCCTCTTAGGCTTCGTATAAATGATTTCTTCCTCCGGGAATGATAGCCTCCTCTTGGGCTTAGTACAAATTGTCCCTCGGCTTCTTAAAAGTTTCCAGCCTCCTCTTGGGCTTCGTACAAATTGTCCCGACGACCTCCTAGAGGTATAGGAACAGAAATTAGTCATCTTAATAGAACACTCTTTCAAAAAGTCTAGATCTTGCTACTGCTGTTTCTTAAACGCAGTACAAAAGATGAAATTCTAGACTTGGACAGTCTAATTCCCTTGAGTCTCAAAGACATTCTCAAGCTCCTTCAAAAACTAGGAGATGGAACCCGTAGACTCGGACAGTCTTAATACCCATTTGGATTTCCCATTTCCTTAAATAACGGGAGATAACCCTGATCCTCGAATCAAATCCCTGAGTGCAAACAGTGCTCATATAAGAACTGATTTTCTCTTTTTAACCAACATACTGGACCTGTCACTCAACTGAAACAGTCACCAGCACCCTAGCCTCCTCTTGGGCTTTGAACAATGATTCTCCCCAGTTGAGCTAACCTTTTTTAGCCTCCATCTCAGGCTTCGTACGAGATACCAAATCACTCTCTTGTTGAGTATAAAAAGACTCTCTTGTTGAGTCGATCACTTTCAGCCTCCATCTCGGGCTTTGTACGAGATACAAAACACTCTCTTGTTGAGTATAAAAGACTCTCTTGTTGAGTCAAAAACCCTTTTAGCGTTCATCTCGGGCTTTGTACGAGATACTAAACACTCTCTTGTTGAGTATAAAAGACCCTCTTGTTGAGTCCAACCTTTAGCCTCCGTCTTGGGCTTCGTACAAGACACATATAAAAGATTCTCCTGTAGAGTCAACCCTTTTAGCCTTTCTCTCGGGCTTCGTACGAGACACACAAAAGTCACCCTCTTGTTGGGTCGATAGCCTCCTCTTAGGCTTTGTATAAGAAAAACCCCGGTTGAGTCAATCAACCTTTTAGCATCAAAACTGTGCCTCATTCACAGTACACAAACATCAACAACTCCTTTCCTTTCATCTAATTGTTGTAAGCGGCAAGCCTCTGGATCATCTACATCCACGCCACTGTCCCTCTTTTAGCATGAGAAATTCCTAAGGAAAGATGCCATTGCTTTACACTGAGTTAAAGTCTTCTCCTTCAGGTCGGAAACCCCTATAAAGGAAATTATGGCATTGCTGGATTCACATATCCCAGTTAAAGTAATTCTCCTTTATAATCAGTCACCCAACAATTGTGACAAACAGACCTCTTTAGAGATGACAAATTCTCTCTAAAGTCAACACCCTTTTAGCTTCACATCTTGGGCTTCGAACAAGATACAAATAGACCCTTCAGCTTCACATCTTGGGCTTTGAACAAGATATAAACCACCTTTAGCTTCATGTCTTGGGCTTTGAACAAGACACCAAAACATCTTTTTCCTCCCATAGAATAGGAGGAACTACGATCGCTCTGATTTCCCTGTTTCGGTAAACGGGAATACATAGGCATAAGATTGAAAGAAAAATCTTAGCGAGCACACTGATCCAAAAACCAAAATCCCATACCTTCACATCTCAATCAGAAAATATCAGTCCTAGCGTCCTACCCATAAACATTCCCGTTATCCAAGTCCCAAACAAAGAAGAAAGAGGCCCCACATCCACATAGCATCTGTAACCTAACAGACCGCTGTTCAAACTCAGTATGCAAGCAGGGTTAATTGGAGACATCTATTTCCGCTCCTTCATCAGCTCACAATAGGATAAAAAATGAATCGACCTGTAGTAACCCCAAAAGAGCGGCAGTGCTTAAGAAACACGTCCAGTTTCGCTCACTACAGGATCCACCTCAGAAGCCTTGGTTTGGCGTCTTTTTTGCTTAATAGGTACCTGATTGCGGCGTGGTCGGTATAGATGATTATTTTTGCTCCTACTAGGTAGCAACGAAATTTATCCAATGTGAACACGACAGCCAAGAGTTCATTTTCTGTGGTAGCGTAGTTCATTTGTGCATGATCCAAGGTTCTGCTGGCATAGTAGATTGCGTGAAGCTTTTTGTCCTTTCTTTGTCCTAGGACTGCACCTACAGCATAATCACTCGCGTCGCACATGATTTCGAATGGTTCATTCCTATCTGGGGGTTGCATAATGGGTGCTGATATTAAAGCTTGCTTGAGTGTTTGAAATCCGTCCAAGCATTTGTCATCAAAGACGAATTCAGCGTCTTTCATTAACAGCTCAGTTAGGGGTTTGGTTATCTTAGAGAAATCTTTAATTAAACGTCGATAAAAACCGACGTGTTCTAAGAAACTTCTTATCTCTCTAACGGTTTTCGGTGGCTGGAGATTTTCTATAAATTCGATTTTTGCCTTGTCGACTTCGATTCCTCTGTCGGATACTATATGTCCTAGCACGATTCCTTGTCGGACCATGAAAGGACATTTTTCCCAATTGAGCACTAGGTTGACACTTACACATCGTTCGAGTACCATTTTGAGGTTTGATAGACATCCTTCAAAACTTTCCCCACAGACAGAGAAATCTTCCATAAAGACTTCCATTATACCGTCTAAGAAGTCAGAGAAGATGAACATCATGCATCTCTAAAATGTTGCGGGTGCGTTACATAATCCGAAAGGCATTCGCCGGTAGGCAAAGGTTCCATAGGGACACGTGAAAGTAGTCTTTTCTTGGTCGTCAAGATGGATAGGAATTTGGAAAAATCCTGAATATCCGTCTAAATAGCAAAAATGGGAGTGTTTGGCGAGACGTCCAAGCATCTGATCTATGAAGGGTAAAGGGAAATGATCTTTACGAGTGGCTTTGTTTAGTTTCCTATAGTCGATACACATTCTCCATCCGGTTTGAGTACGTTGTGCTACAGATTCGCCTTTTTTATTATTGATGACTGTAACACCTCTTTTCTTGGGTACCACGTTGTCGCGATGAGAATCGGATACCATAGCTATTATGTTAACTAGGATCACAAATCTTAATATTCACCACCGGTCTTTATTTTATCCAAAGGAAAGGGTTAAAGATCGAAAATCCTAATAAGAGAATCTAGGTTCGGGGGTTGGTTACGATTAGGGAAGGTGTTAGCATCCTAAACGTCTGTAGTACTCTACAGGAACCTCTTGTTTTATTTATGTCATCTATTGTTTGCTTGCTAAAGGATATGTGCTAAAGGAAAGCTTGGGTTGATTGTTCAATTGGTGTTGACCAATATTTTTGAAAATGGAACTTGGTGTTGACCAAATTCTTTGATTTTTTATGAAAGATTGATTTTATTTTATTTTTTGTTTTTATTAATTTATTAATTATCTATCTAAAGAAAAAGAGACGGTAAAAACAAATGACAATTACACATGAGGGCGAGGGATACATTTTATCAATGGAAAGTAAGAAAATGATTGAAATACTAAACAAGTAAATGTGGGTCCAAAACCAACCGAAATCGAATGGCAACTGAATCTAGCTTTGAAGCTAACTAAGAGTGGATTCATGTAAGAATCACTCTATGAGAAGCCAAGCAAATGACTATAAGCACTCAAATGGTTCTCGAAGGTTAAATTAGATTTTAACTCCGAAATCGAAATGCAACGATAAACAAATATAAATCCGCATAAAAACTGATGAAAATCGACAAATGGTTTGCTACACTCAACGTGGTCATCGCAATGGATTCAAATTATGCGGATCTAAATTTATAAAAAAAAAAAAAAACAAAAATAAAAAATAAATTTTAAAGTGTTTTAAAATTGTAATATTATTACAAAGAAAAGAAAATTTAAAAAAATTAAAAAAACCTCAACAATATTGCTATCGCGAAAACGCGGTCATCGCAACCGGATCCAAATTGTACGGATCTAAATATAACGAAAAAGCAACTCAAAGAAAAGAAAAATTTAACTTTGATAAAAAAACCTCAACAATATTGCTATCGCGAAAAAGCGGTCATCGCAACTGGATCTAAATCGTAAGGATCTAAAATTTTTTAGAGATAGAAAATACATAGAAAAATAAATTTTAAAACATTTTAAAGCAATAATGTTTCTAACGCAAAAATGCGATCATCGCAACCGGATCCAACTAAATATAAATGTCACGCATAAAACGATAAAACAAATCACTTGCTACACTTAACGTGATCATCGCAATGGGATCGAATAAAAATATGTCACGCATTATACATGTCTATATGTAAACAGCGTATCGACACGTTTTAATCTAAATAATAAAAATAAAAATACATAAATAAACAATATATTAAAAATATATACATGTTAAAACAATATAATTATAGGTACAAAATTATTATAAAACGATATGTCCCAAAAAAAGACATTTTATGTAACAATTATATGTTATGATTTTTTAATACGTGCCAGTATGTATATTATAATATGATTTTTAAAAACAACATTTTATGTACTAATCATGTTACATATATCATATAGTATAATATGTACTAGTGTGTTCAGTACATGCCAGTAAAAGCCCCACGCACAAAAAGAACAGTAGCGGCGTGTATTGGTTTAGTAACAGTGGCGGCACAAATATCAAATTAACACGAGAACGTCGTATATGAAATTGCAAATGATAATCTGTAACATGATAATCATACTATAAATATTTATAAAATTAACATGAGAATCAGTGTGAACTTTTATGAAAGAAACTGTAAATGATGGTAGTTACCACTTACCAATGTTATAGCTACCGGCAACGTATACGTATGCTAAAAAACGGCCGCTTCGATTGCTCCCCCCTTCTCTTTTCCCCGGTCAGTACACATATATATAATCAAACAAATTAAGGTTAACTATTTTTCAAATTGACACTAATATCCTTAGTGTCCATTTTAAGGCCCAAATAACTAATATTAAAATTAAATAAAATTAAAACTAAATAAAATTTAAACAATTCAATTAAAATAAATTTAAAATAGAAACTAAAAATCCTATTTATTTATGAAAAAAAAATATTAGTTAAAAGTAAAAATAAATATTTAAAATAAAATAAAATAAAATAAAAATACTAATTATCCTATTTGTTTATTCTAATTAATATTAAAATTAAAAATAAGAAATAAAATGAAAATAAATATTTAAAATAAAATTAAAATAAAATGTTGATTATTATAATTATTTATTCTAAATAATATTAGTTAAAAAAGTAAAATAAACGGACCACAAATAAATAAATAAAAACAGACGTGCAAGTGATCGAAAAAATAAATCGAGTACACTAAAATAGATCAGTACATAATATACGACATGGAAAAGTACCAAATTTTAGGGTAAAAAATTAGGGTGTGACAGATGCCCCTATTTAAGTTTCTTCTATCCGGAGATATGAAGATTGAAATCTTCATCTCGACGCGATAGGAGAGACTTAAATACAAACATGCACAATTTTTGGCCCTAAGATGCCTTATGATATGATATGATATGAAATGAAAGACAGAGATCCTGAAGATACACCCGAAATATTTAGAAAAACATTAAATGTAAGGGTAAAGATTTGAAGACATATCTGGAAGGACGTCAAATAAGCAACATCATATCCGGAAGAACATCAGATAAACAAGGTCATATCTGGAAGAACATCAGATAGACACAAAAGGGGTTTTGGAAAAGCATCAGAATAAAGTCACATATCTAGAAGAACATCGGATAAACAAGGTCATATATGGAAGAGCATCAGATAGACATAAAAGGGCTCTGGAAAAACATCAGGAGCAGACACATCTGGGAAAACATCAGACGGTAAAAGCAAGGTCATTCCGGAAAAGCATCAGAATAAAGTCACATATCCGGAAGAACATCAGATAAACAAGGTGATATATCTGGAAGAACATCAGATAACAAAGACTCAATCTAGAAGAACATCAGAAATAGAGACATATCCGGAAAAACATCGGATAGATTCTGGAAAAGCATCATAATCGATATGAATGTCTGGAAAAACGTCAGACAGGTTCTGGAAGAACATCAGAATAAAAGTGCATATCCGGAAGAACATCGGAGCGATTCTGGAAAAGTATCAGAATCAAAGGTAATATCTGGAAGACCATTAGATAAGTTCTGGAAGAACATCAGAATAAAGGACACATCTGGAAAAACGTCAGACACAACGTCATATCTGGAAGAACGTCAGATAGACACGAAGAATGTTCTGGGAGAAACATCAGAACAAAAGTACATATCCGGAAGAACATCAGATAGAGGGACCCATCCGGAAAAACATCAGATGGAAAAGAAACCAGACATCCAATAATGGCCTTGAATGAAAGGTACAATCACAATATCTAATAATGGTTTTAGATGAATGTGAACAAAGATATACCCAAGAAAGCATTGGACGAATATGAACAAGGAGGTACCCAAGAAAGCATTGGATAGACGCGAAAATATCTGTTTGGTAGGTTCCAAGTGAGTTGGAGTTTGACTGCAAAGGTAAGACGTGGATAACAACACGACCAATGGATAATGCAAATGAGTGCAAATGAGGATGACTCTCTTGCTATGCATATGTATATGAATTATGCAGATGATATATGATCAAATACAAATGTAAATGCAATGTAGACGTCGAAGACACGACTCGACTCTTTTGTGGAGAAGACAAAACTGGAATACTGATTCCTCAGCACAGAGATCACTGTCATTCTGCTTTGGAACTAAAGATGCTACTGAGCACAAATCTGCCACATTGGTAAACTGTATTAAGTTGACGATCCTTGTAGGAAGAATGGAAAGCTGCACGGGGATTCTTCAAGTAAACTGCCCCAGATTAGTTGACTGTTGTATATGAACTGATAATTGCTTCAGCTTGAATGGATGCTGAAAATGACTGAATTACTGTGCACTTGGAAAACTTGCCCCAGTATGAGTCTTGAAAAAGTCTTCTGTATAAACCAATTCCGAGAAGGACTTGCACTGAACAAATCTTGAACTGATTCTCAATAGGATCTGGAAGGAACTTGCCCCTGATTGGATCACTGACCAAGTTTCTCAAATGTTTGAAAATTCCTTAAGCGGAAGCCAGATTGCAAATAAAAGTGTTCATATAAATATAGTAAATGCAAAGTTCATGCAACTTTTAAAATCAAAATCATTTTTGGAAAGAGGTAAAACAATAGGGCCACTGGTCAGAACATGGTGGTTCAAGACGTTTAAAAGTGAAAGATAAAGCAAAAAAGCGTGATGCCAAAAAAATGATCTGCAAAGATCTTTAGGAGTCAGTTTACGCAATCTCGTTGTAGTATGCTTTCAAAATAACCTTGCTTCAATTAGGTCTTTTGAGGGTTATAACGTGGCCTGGTTCACGGTTTAAGAAACAAAGGATAAAGGCTCAAAGTTTATTTGTACCCACCCAATATTCGTGATGATCTCCAGTCCTACGCTCAGTTAACTCAGACTTTGCACTCAGGTTCCCATAGGTTAGGGATTGTACTGATGATAGTGATGTTGATGGTTCAAAAGTCAAGGGATTCTTGAGATGGCAGTCACTGCTTCCTTATAACTTTTGGTTGTCATACAAGCTTGTTCTCATTTCTCTTTGCATAAGGTAAGGTCGTGAGCTTCCCATCTTTCTTAGCTATTGCCTCGAAAGGGACTCGGCTCATTCTTTGAGTAAGGAATTCTTGATGATCCTTTTTCATTTATCACTTTAGGAACAACTTGTACAACATTTATTCATTTGATTTGGAAGAGTTGAAAGTTGTGAATGTCTGGCTTAATGATTACGGTGAACCATCATCGACTTCCGATTTGAAAACATCTTCAACACTTGATTGCTGTGTGTGAAGGGAAACTGTGAATGCAACCTTTATATGAAAGGTGTCTTGAATGCAGCTCTTGTATTTGAATGCACAATTAAGTTAACTGAGAACTACCCTGCCCCAGGTTAAGATTGCGAGTTTTTATTTGTAAAGAAAAGAAACTCCTACATCAAGGCTCAAAGGGGTAGACAAAGGGTTATCTTCCTTATTTCTCCACTGTTTGGGAATTGAAACAATGCCTTACATCCTCAGCAAAGTTTTGATTTAAAAGCATACCGACAACAATTATGAGTATTTTGTATTCATCATCCTCCCTCCAATCTTTGCATAATCAGAAGAAAGTGGAAAAGAGATAAAATATATTTTTTGTTTTTGTTTTTTTTTTTTGGATAAAGCGTAAAGATGTAAATAACAAAAGCAAATGAATTGAATCCAAAAGTTGCAATGCTCATTTTATTAATTATGAAAGTACAAACATAAGTCGAAAACAAACAGCTAATACAAAGAAGGAAAATGCAAACAATAAGAAACATGGCTTAGTGACTAATCAGAAACAAAGATGAGTTGTCCCTGTCTGAAACACTGGCTTTTTGGAAGATAGTATGCTGAAGTCAACTGAAGCTTCACTTGGCATGCTCTGGCAGAGGATTCGTCTGGACATTAGGATTGGTGTCATGAAAGTTGATGATTCTGACCTTAATTAAGTCACGCACTCTAGCCTTTAGTGCATAGCAATGTTCCAAGTCGTGGCCTGCGGCACCTTCATGGAATGCACAGTGGAGATCAGATCTGAATCCAGGTGGAAGTGGATCTGGAGGAGGAGGAAATGCCTTAGTGGTAATCAAACCTTTCTGAACCAGACCAGGATATAATTTAGTGTACGTCATTGGAATAGGATCAAAATGACTCATATTATGGTACTGATTCTGTCTAACAACCGGACGTTGAGTAGCTTGAGTCGGTCGTGGAGCAGTAATCACGGGAGTAACAGTAGCAACAGCAGGGTGATCAGAATAATGAGGTTGGGGTCGAGGCTCTCTTGTTTCAAATATGACAGCATTAGTCTGATCTTCTTTCTTCTTCTGGAAGTTCCCATAGGATTTCTTCGCACCATTAGAAGATTCAGCAGTCTTTGACACTTTACCATTCTTAAGACCTTCCTCGAGTCTTTGGCCAATAGTAACCAAATCAGTGAAATTAGAGGAAACACTACCAATCATCTTCTCCCAGTAGAATGGAGACAGTGTGTCCATAAACAATCCAGTTAATTCTTTCTCTGCCAAAGGAGGTTCAACTTGAGAAGCGAGTTCTCTCCAACGCTGAGCATATTCCTTGAAGGACTCTTTATCATTCTGAGACATGTTTTGAAGCTGACGGCGATCAGGAGCCATGTCGAGGTTATACTTGTATTGCTTCATGAAGGCATTAATAAGATCCTGGAAACAGTGAATGCTGTTCTGTTCAAGATTCAAATACCATTTGAGAGAAGCTCCACTCAGACTATCTTGAAAACAGTGGATAAGCAACTTCTGATTCTTGGCATGAGCAGCCATCTTTCGGGTATACATGACCAAATGAGCTCTTGGACAAGAATCACCTTTGTACTTCTCGAAAGTAAGAGTCTTGAATTTAGCAGGCATAACAAGGTCAGAAACCAAGTGCACGTTTTCTGCATCAATGTTGAAGAAATCAGTACCCTCTACAGCTTTAAGTCTCTTGTCTATAGTTTGAAAATGGTCACGGACAACAGCGGGTTCAACAAAATCTTCATGGTCTTCACCCTGAGCACTGACATCATTATACTCATAGAGGGGGTTCTCAAATGGAGGTCGAGTAGTCTGGGCAATAGCATGAACTACAAGTCTAGGCTCGGAGAAAACTAGAGCGTGAAATACTGGTCTGGAAGTTTGACCAATCATAGCAGCAGATGCAAGCGGTGGAGAATAGTTGGGAAGTAAACTAAACTCTGGCCAAGTTGAAGGCGGCACCTGAACAGGCTGAGGATCAGCATTTGAAACTTCTTGAATAATAGTCCTTTGAGGTGGTTCTCCTTTAACAATCAAGACTTGGAGCATCTCTGTGAGCTTAGTCATGCTTGACTTGAGATCATCGATCTTCATTCGGATCTCAGCGTTGTGTGCTTCTTGCTCTAACATTATGCGTTTGTAGTTAGCTCTAGCTTGGTATCTGTGTTGAGGAATCAGCTTGACAACTCACAGGTGACACTGGAAGACAGAGACAACTGGGAATGAGTTGTTGGACAAACGGATGTATGCAATGATATGCAATGCAATGCAATGGTTTCAAGGAACTCAAAAGCAGGTTGCAAACATTTCGGAAAGGCTGAAAAAATTTTCATTTTATAATCCAGGATTTTTATTGATTTTGCAAATGAAAGAACAATTGAGTTCCTTGAAACCAAAGGGTTATTCATGAATGCATGAATGGACGCATAAACACAGGTATACACATATACACATATACACATATACAGGTAAACAAGCAAGGGCTTAGGTTTGAAGATCACGAGCATGGAGCCATGGTCTACCCTTCCCAATAGGTGTGTACTATGGTTTCAAATGTACCTGCCGAACGGGTTCTACAAAGTTCCCAGAGTCTACAATCCATCTTTTGGATATTATCGATTTTCCAGATCACTTGGTAGTCAATAATATCCTCAAGAGAATCTCGTCTGAGTGTAGTATCACGTAGCGACTATTGCAGAAATAGACTCCTGCATAGTCCCCGCACTACACCCTAATAGGCCAAGTTGGTTTAAAGGTAACTACGGTCCCCAGTCCCGACGGCCTTTAGATCGAAACCATATCGTCTTCACAAATGAACTCGTTGGACAAATATTTTATTCGAGAGGGCCTAGACTTAGTGGTGAAGTCTCAATTCACTTTTTCAGGAATCGACTCCCTCAAAGTATCCTTGAATTCTCACCGTTTTCCTATCTTAATTTCACTCTAGTCCGGGTGTAGGACTTTGTCTCACCACACTAAGTGCCAAACCTGCACAAAAAAGAAAACCAAGCAAGCAAATAATATAATAACATAAATAAACAAGTTAGGGGAAACCCTCAATAAAAATAAAATGTCCCCAGTGAAGTCGCCATTTCTGTCGCGGTGAGAATCGGATACCATAGCTATTATGTTAGCTAGGATCACAAATGTTAATGTTCACCACCGGTCTTTATTTTATCCAAAGGAAAGGGTTAAAGATCGAAAATCCTAATAAGAGAATCTAGGTTCGGGGTTGGTTACGATTAGGGAAGGTGTTAGCATCCTAAACGTCTGTAGTACTCTACAGGAACCTCTTGTTTTATTTATGTTATCTATTGTTTGTTTGCTAAAGGATATGTGCTAAAGGAAAGCTTGGGTTGATTGTTCAATTGGTGTTGACCAATATTTTTGAAAATGGAACTTGGTGTTGACCAAATTCTTTGATTTTTTATGAAAGATTGATTTTATTTTATTTTTTGTTTTTATTAATTTATTAATTATCTATCTAAAGAAAAAGAGACGGTAAAAACAAATGACAATTACACATGAGGGCGAGGGATACATTTTATCAATGGAAAGTAAGAAAATGATTGAAATACTAAACAAGTAAATGTGGGTCCAAAACCAACCGAAATCGAATGGCAACTGAATCTAGCTTTGAAGCTAACTAAGAGTGGATTCATGTAAGAATCACTCTATGAGAAGCCAAGCAAATGACTATAAGCACTCAAATGGTTCTCGAAGGTTAAATTAGATTTTAACTCCGAAATCGAAATGCAACGATAAACAAATATAAATCTGCATAAAAACCGATGAAAATCGACAAATGGTTTGCTACACTCAACGTGGTCATCGCAATGGATTCAAATTATGCGGATCTAAATTTATAAAAAAAGGAAACAAAAATAAAAAAAAAATTTTAAAGTGTTTTAAAATTGTAATATTATTACAAAGAAAAGAAAATTTAAAAAAATTAAAAAAACCTCAACAATATTGCTATCGCGAAAACGCGGTCATCGCAACCGGATCCAAATTGTACGGATCTAAATATAACGAAAAAGCAACTCAAAGAAAAGAAAAATTTAACTTTGATAAAAAAACCTCAACAATATTGCTATCGCGAAAAAGCGGTCATCGCAACTGGATCTAAATCGTAAGGATCTAAAATTTTTTAGAGATAGAAAATGCATAGAAAAATAAATTTTAAAACATTTTAAAGCAATAATGTTTCTAACGCAAAAATGCGATCATCGCAACCGGATCCAACTAAATATAAATGTCACGCATAAAACGATAAAACAAATCACTTGCTACACTTAACGTGATCATCGCAATGGGATCGAATAAAAATATGTCACGCATTATACATGTCTATATGTAAACAGCGTATCGACACGTTTTAATCTAAATAATAAAAATAAAAATACATAAATAAACAATATATTAAAAATATATACATGTTAAAACAATATAATTATAGGTACAAAATTATTATATTATTATTATAAAACGATATGTCCCAAAAAAAAAACATTTTATGTAACAATTATATATTATGATTTTTTAATACGTGCCAGTATGTATATTATAATATGATTTTTAAAAACAACATTTTATGTACTAATCATGTTACATATATCATATAGTATAATATGTACTAGTCTGTTCAGTACATGCCAGTAAAAGCCCCACGCACAAAAAGAACAGTAGCGGCGTGTATTGGTTTAGTAACAGCGGCGGCACGAATATCAAATTAACACGAGAACGTCGTATATGAAATTGCAAATGATAATCTGTAACATGATAATCATACTATAAATATTTATAAAATTAACATGAGAATCAGTGTGAACTTTTATGAAAGAAACTGTAAATGATGGTAGTTACCACTTACCAATGTTATAGCTACCGGCAACGTATACGTATGCTAAAAAACGGCCGCTTCGAATGCTCTCCCTTCTCTTTTCCCCGGTCAGTACACATATATATAATCAAACAAATTAAGGTTAACTATTTTTCAAATTGACACTAATATCCTTAGTGTCCATTTTAAGGCCCAAATAACTAATATTAAAATTAAATAAAATTAAAACTAAATGAAATTTAAACAATTCAATTAAAATAAATTTAAAATAGAAACTAAAAATCCTATTTATTTATGAAAAAACAATATTAGTTAAAAGTAAAAATAAATATTTAAAATAAAATAAAATAAAATAAAAATACTAATTATCCTATTTGTTTATTCTAATTAATATTAAAATTAAAAATAAGAAATAAAATGAAAATAAATATTTAAAATAAAATTAAAATAAAATGTTGATTATTATAATTATTTATTCTAAATAATATTAGTTAAAAAAGTAAAATAAACGGACCACAAATAAATAAATAAAAACAGACGCGCAAGTGATCGAAAAAATAAATCGAGTACACTAAAATAGATCAGTACAAAATATACGACATGGAAAAGTACCAAATTTTAGGGTCAAAAATTAGGGTGTGACAACGTGAACTGGGCTAACCCATTCACTATCTGATATTGGGTATATGATTTCTGCTTCTAACAGCTTTTGCACTTCTCTCTTAACGACATCACTCAGAATGGGATTGATTCTCCTTTGATGTTCTCTAGAGGTTTTACAGTCTTCCTTAAGCATGATGCGATGCATACAGATACAGGGACTTATTCCTTTCAAATCTGAGATGTTATAGCCTAAGGCAGTTGGGTACTTTCTCAGGACATGCAATAATTTCTCGGTTTCTATTTGTCCTAAATCTGCGTTGACTATAACTGGTCGTTCGAGTTCTGTATCTAGGAATTCATACCTTAGATCTTTGGGCAATGTCTTCAGTTCTACAACTGGTTTCTTTGGGCAAGGCATAGGGTCAGGAGTGAGTGCGAGACATTCACTTAGATTATTATCTTGGTATTCACCACGCCAATTATCATCTTCAAAAATTGGTGGCATCGGAATTCTCAGCACTTCAGAATACGTGTTTTGGTGTTTTTCCATTTCTTTAATGCATTCATCAATTACATCTAGGAAGCAGCACGAATCTTCTATAGCAGGTGCTTTGAAGAATTGTGAGAGGATGAATTCTACTTTTTCTTCACCAACCTCAAAAGTCAGTTTTCCTTTTTTCACATCTCTGATGGCTCCGGCAGTAGCTAGGAATGGTCTTCCTAAAATGATAGGGATGTTTGAGTCTTCCTTGATGTCCATGATTATGAAATCTGTAGGAATATAGAATTGTCCTATACGTACTGGAACGTTTTCTAGCATTCCTAGAGGAAATTTCACCGATCGATCAACTAGTTATACAGACATTCTTGTTGGTCTCAGTTCTCCCATGTTGAGCCTTTTACAAATAAATAAGGGCATTAAGCTAATGCTGGCCCCTAAATCGCACAGAGCTTTATCTATGACAAACTTTCCAATCACACAGGGTATAGAGAAACTACCAAGATCTTTTAGCTTAAGAGGCATGTTGCTTTGGATTATAGCTCTACACTCTGCAGTAAGCATAACGGTTTCAGTATCCTCGAGCTTTTTCTTATTAGTTAATATTTCTTTTAAGAACTTAGCGTATGAGGGCATTTGTGTGATTGCTTCTGTAAAGGGTATAGTGACATTCAATTGTTTCAGAAATTCAACGAATTTCTTGAATTGCCCTATGTTTTTAGATTTAACGAATCTTTGGGGATACGGGATAGGTGGTTTATAAGGCGGCGAAGGCACATATGGTTCTTCTTTCTCTTCGACCTCTTTGCCATCATCTTCCTTCTCGTTTTCCTTTGGTTCACCTTCCTTTTCAGACTCCTTATTAGGCTTTTGGTACATGGCTGGATTTTCGATCCTTGGTTCAGTGGGTCCTTCTAGTTCTGTTCCACTCCGAAGTGTTATAGCGTTTGCATGTCCCTTCGGATTAAGTTGAGTTTGTCCTGGAAGATTCCCAGCTGGGGCAGCGGTAACTGCTTGTTGTTGAGCCACTTGTGAGATTTGTGTTTCTAACATTTTGTTGTGAGTGGCTAGAGCGTCAACCTTGTTGGATAATTGTTTGATTTGCTCACCGGTGTGAACATTCTGGTTAAGGAACTCCTTGTTTTGTTGAGCTTGTGCGGCAATGAAGTTCTCCATCATAATTTCAAGGTTTGACTTCCTAGGAACGTTGGGAACGTTATCAGCAGGTTTTTGATATCCTGGTGGCACAGCAGGCGCTTGGCCAGGTGCATACAGAGCGTTATTATTCTTGTACGAAAAGTTTGGATGGTTCTTCCAACCAGGATTGTAGGTATTTGCATATGGGTTTCCTTGAGCATAATTCACTTGATCAGCGGAGACTCCTGCTAAAATTTGGCATTCGGGGGCAACATGTCCAGGTACTCCGCATAATTCACAGTTTGGAGCTACGGCAGCCACGGTGGCTGCGGGTGTTATGGTAAGTTGTCTATCTTTTGAGCAAGGGCATATACCTTAGCATGGACATGATCAAGACTACTAACTTCGTACATTCCACCTTTCGTTTGGGCTTTTTCCACTGGCGTTCTTTCACCTCCCCATTGGTAATGGTTTTGAGCCATGCTTTCGATGAGTTGATAGGCTTCGGTATAGGGTTTGTCCATAAGTGTACCACCAGCGGCAACATCTATTGTCATTCTTGTATTGTACAAGAGACCATTGTAAAACGTATGGATGACTAACCAATATTCAAGACCGTGATGCGGACACATCCTCATCATATCTTTGTATCTCTCCCATACATCGTAAAGAGACTCAGTATCTTTTTGTCGAAATCCATTAATTTGGGCTCTCAGCATAGCTGTTTTGCTTGGTGGGAAATATCGTGCTAAGAACACATTTTTCAACTCATCCCACGTAGTGACGAAATTTGATGGCAAGGATTGCAACCAAGCCCAAACTCTGTCTCTTAATGAGAAAGGAAAAAGACGTAGTCTTATCGCGTCTGCACTTACACCATTTGCCTTCACCGTATCTGCGTACTGCACAAATTTGGTCAAATGTTCATTAGGATCGTCCGTAGGATTTCCAGAAAATTGATGTTGTTGTACGGCTGACAACAATGAGGGTTTCAACTCGAAATCGTTTCGGTTGATAGCGGGGGCAGCAATGCTGTTATGTGGTTCTTGCTCAGACGGGGTAGCATAATACTTAAGAGGACGGTTCTGTGGTCCATCAGCCATGTCTTCTTCTGATTCTGACTCAAAGTCAAGTTCTGTTTCAGATTCGGATTCGGATTGAGATTCAGGTTCTGATAAAGGAAAAGGTATTTCGTGGTTTAGGCAGTATTCTTGGATTCGTCTTTTTACGCTAAGAAGACGTTCAGGTTCGTCTGTCGGTCGTGTGAGGTCTTCGCCTTTTGAGCGAGTACTTGGCATACAACCGACAAATAAGGGAATTTGTTGCCTTAGTCTATACGACGCAACAAATGAATTACACTATTGACTAAATCAGTCCCTGGCAACGGCGCCAAAAACTTGATCGCGACTTTCTGAGTCTAATGGTTACTAACTGCAAGCGCACAGCCTATCGCGTAGTAATAAAGATATCGATCCCACAGAGACTTGATAATCAACCTAGTGCTACAGTTTGCTACTGTGTTTAGCTAAGGCGAAGATGTTTTGGTTTTAAGTTCAAACGGGAAACAAAAGGGAATCTAAAATTTGGAATAAACTAGTTGATATTAGGATATCGGTACGTAACTTAGTATACCATCGTGGATTCAATAAAACTTAAGCGTATAAAAATAAGTCATATTATATTTCTGTAGAAAATATCAGTTTAAAAGCCCTCACCTCACACTCTCGCGGTTATTGCTTCGGACTATACTTCTAAATCATAATGTCTGCTCTCGCTAGCCCATTTGAGTTTAAAAATACTTTTTGAAAACCAATACAATCTAATTAACTTTAAAGCGCTCTCGCTGTTTTTAAAACCAATGCCCGATTTCAGCTATCCGGTTAAAATCTCACACTCTCGTGGTCTTAATCCTAACCTTTGCTACCTTTTTACTCTCGTAATAAAAGTCCAATTTTAATTAAGAAATCGCAGCCAGAAATTAAGTTGTTTATGGTTTTAGCTTATTTTTATTGAATCCATTCCGGTTAACTTAATTACATACCAATAATATAGATTTAGCTAGACGTATTAATTAAAACAAACAAGAATAAGCATAAACTGCAAAACAATAAATGAGACATGGCAATGGGAAATAATAATGATGTTATTAAATTAATGATAAAAACCTGGTAAATAAGCAATATTTTGTTTCTAGCAATTCCTCCACAAGTCGGTAGGCTTTTGCTCGATCGTACCGGAACAATAAATGATAAAGGCAAGATTAAAAATCCTAACTACTGTGCGATAGCTCCTCGATGTGAGAAACTATCACTATTTAAGGTAATGGTGAACAAAGAATGGAAAAGGGAACAAACAAGAATGCAGGGAAAATAAAAATTCTCAAAATGAATTCTACAGCAATTCGGGGTAAAAATCTCGACCTCTGGGGTTGTTCAATTAATGCCCTATTTATAGACCCAACCTTGCTTTATGTTGGAGAAAATGTAGGAGCATTAACTTTCCGTAGAGAAGTCCAAGGGAGACTGGGCTCATGTGCAGTTGAAGCTGAAGTTGAGAGAATTCAGGAGAAAGTGTTGAACGTGCGTGACTGAATTGGCCCTTCGTATCCACGTCTGTATTCTGAACGTTATAACCCATTATGTGCGTGTGACGGTCGTGGTGCTCTCGTGACGAGCGTGGTGGCCTTTAATTTGCGTGACGGTCGTGGTGGCTTGTGTGACGGTCGTCACACACACCACTTTCTATTTTTTTTTTGCTTTTTCTCTGTCATTTCTTCCTGTTTCTTCTCATTTCTTCATATTTTTCTACTTTGCTCATTTTTAGCTTGGAAAATGAAATACCTGCGAAAATACTAGAATACTCGCGGAATAATCGGAACTTAAGCTAAAATAACGTAATTATTAGTCATAAATCAAGGCAAATATATGATACATTTTCGTGTTATCAACCGTCCTCGTTAAAATAGGACTTCCATTCCACATCTGTGTCAGAGGGATCTTCCTCGTTGATAGTATGGACTGTTTGAGGCACTGGGTGAAGGAAACCTCCACTGTGGAAGAAGTCCTGAATGGGATGAAGACTTTCATCGTTAGCAGCTGTCTGGGTGCAGGTTGCAGAAAAACCAAGACCCTTCTTTGTTTTATTATCGGTAGGAATGACAAGCTGTCCCCATCCTTTTGTATTGTTATTTTCAACTGCCTCGAGGGCGTCCTTATATGAGAAAATAGAGGTTCCTTTCTCTAATTGATTCTCATTGCTCACCGAAAGTGCTTGGAACTGAGTCCCCACAGCCTCCTCGGGTTCTATATAAGTAGATGATGACAGGTTACTCACGATCAAGGCTTGTTCTCCACAGACCGTGACGAGTTGATCGTTCTTGACGAACTTCAGTTTTTGGTGCAGCATCGAAGTGACTGCCCCAGCCTGGTGTATCCAAGGTCTTCCTAATAAACAGTTGTACGCTGACCGGACATCCATGGCCTGGAAAGTGATTAGGAAAGTGTGAGGACCGATAGTTATGGGAAGGTCGACTTCGCCAATAACTGCTTTTCGAGATCCGTCAAAGGCTTTGACGATGACCTCACTGCCCCTCATTGGGGACCCTTTGAATGATAGTCGTATTAGAGTGGACTTCGGCATAACGTTGATAGTTGATCCTGTGTCTACCAGTACGCTGGCTAAAGCATCATCCTGGCAGTTGACTGTGATATTGAGCGCCATGTTGTGACTTTTGCCTCCCTCTGGCAAGTCCTCATCACTGAATCCTAAGTTGTTGCAGGAAGTGATGTTAGAGATGATGCTATCAAACTGTCGTATTGACACATCCTGTTCCACAAAGGCCTGTTCTAAGACTTTCTATAGAGCCTTCATGTGGGCTTCGGAACTGAGCAAAAGTGATAGCACTGAGATCTTTGAAGGAGTTTGTAACAGTTGATCAACAATGTTGCATTCACTCCTTTGGATGAGCTTCAACATCTCATCATTATTTTTTGAATGGTCGGGATCATTGGATTGACCGACTGGTGGATCAGGAGCTTCTGTCTGAAGTTCCTTTTCTTTGTTAGGTTCTTCAACTCCTCGGTTGAAGATTCGACCGCTCCGTGTTACTCGATTGATGTCTGCAATATTCACGACGGAGGGTAATGGAATTTTCTTTCCATTCTCAATTATTGTTGCACCGTATTCGTAAGGGATCGCCTTGGCGGATTCATACGGTAATGGTCCTGGAAGATAAATAACTACAGGAGCCTTCTGATTTTTCATACTATCGTAAGTAACTTCAATCAGTTCCTGGCTAAGAACCTTTGATTCGTCCAATAGAGGGATGATGGTACAAACATCCCTGTTCCTCTCAGGGTCAGAGATTACAACCACATCTCTGATCTGATCAGCGAAGTAGTCGGCCGTCCAGTCAACGGACCCCGAAGCTAGGTTTGGGTGAATCTCCTTGAGATCCAACTGACCTTGAAGAGCTGCTCTCACGAGGTAGCATCCTTGGTTATTCTCCGAGCAGGCTCTACAACGTTCATAGTTGTGTGGTGGCACCTGGCCACGCCTGCTTTGAATACAGTGCAACCTTACCAGGTTTGTTTCCATAGATCAGACATCTTGACTTTGACGCCGAGTAGGGTTTCTATTAAGCACACTAATTTGTTGCGTGTCTTTGTCCATATAGATCGGAAGCCACCAGTGGTTTAACAAGTGTTGTAAAGTTCTCTGAACGAGAGCGCACCCTTGGTTACTCTTACAACATCCTTTAGAGTTCTGATAATTATGCGAAGTGAGAAAACCGAGCTGGACCTGCCTGGCGTGTAACTCCACTAAGCTGGTATTCATCAGACGAATATCGAAGATTTGGATCATGTTGATCTGATAAGGATTTCTATCATGGTAGTCCTGGATCCACCCAAGATCCATCTGACGCTGTAGGGCCTCTTGTGCGAAAGAGCATCCCTGTTTGTTTACTGAGCAAGTCAGACAGAATTTGTAATCGTGTCGTGGCAGATTATGATACTGGCTTTGCCTTGAGTGCATTGCCACCAAGTTGACATTCATCTCACGGATGTCGTGATTCTGAATGATGTTGGAATTCATATAGGTCAGGTTGACTCCACGAACTCGATGCTCTTGGATCCATCCGAGATCCAATTGTTCCTGTAGAGCTGATTGCACCACAGAACATCCCTGATTGTTCTTAGAGCAGATATCACACTGGTGATAATTATGAGGTGGCACATGGCCATATCCACTCTGTCTATAATGCATCTTGACTAAGTTGGCCCTTAACAAGAGTACATCATGAATTTGATAGCTGTTGTTAGACTCTCCCTCTATCAAATTGACTGCAGCTTTCTCGTGTTGAGGCAGAGAGTTCGTGAGAACATTCGGATTCGTATCTTTGAAAGATAAAACCCCGCTCCTAACAAGCTTTTGTACGTCGAATTTGAAACTGAGACAGTTTTCTATGTTATGCCCTGGTCCTCCTTGATGGTAAGGACAAGTCTGATCCGCTTTGAACCAGAAAGGGGGATTTTCCAGTACTGTAAGAGGAGATTTAGTTTGAACGTGCCCCTTGACCAGTAGTAACGGAAACAGTTATGCGTACAACATGGGTATAGGGTCAAACCCTGGTGGTCGCGTTATACGATTGTTGTTGTATTGAGGACGAGCCTGCTGAAGAGGCTGTTGTGTCCTTTGCTGATATTGTTGTTGATTAGATTGGCTCTGTGCAACCTGAGGTTGATACGTAGGAACAGGCGTCGGGTTAATAGCAGGAGTTACAGCTGCTACTGGTTGATAACGTTGCCTTTGCTTTCTGAGAGAGATATTCCCAATATCTTGCTCTTTTTTCTTAGGGAGAGCACTACCGTATTGTTTTGTACTACTTGATGATCCAACATCTTTAACTAAACGTCCTTCTTGGACGCCTTCCTCAAGACGAACTCCCATGCCCACCATCTCGGCGAAGTCACTGGGCGCACTGGCAACCATTCTGTCGTAGTAAAATGAGCTTAAGGTCTTTAAGAAGATCTTTGTCATCTCTTTTTCCTCAAGAGGTGGACAAATCTGGGCGGCGATTTCACGCCATCTCTGAGCGTACTCCTTAAAGGTTTCCTTGTCCTTTTGTGACATCGATCTGAGTTAATCTCTGTCTGGTGCCATGTCCAAATTATATTTATATTGTTAAACGAAGGCAGCGCCAAGATCTCTGAATGTGCCGGTCATGGCGCGGTTTAACCCCATGTACCATTTTAAGGCGGCACCGGTTAAACTATCCTGAAAGTAGTGAATCAGCAGCTCCTGATTCTTTAACTGAGCTGACATTCGTCGAGCGTACATCACCAAGTGACTCTGAGGGCAAGAGTTACCCTTGTATTTTTCAAAGTCGGGCACTTGGAACTTGTGCGGAACTTTCACATTAGGGACCAAGCAGAGGTCCGCGGCGTCCTTTCCAAATAGATCCTGACCACGAAGGGCTTGCAGTTCTTTCTGCATTTCCAGGAACTGTTCCTGGAATTCATTCATTCTATCGAACATGTTGTCGTTTCCACCAGAAGGTATCTGTGGAATCTGTCCTTCCGGGACAGTATGTACCACGGGCGGTGGTATAGTCATTATGGCCGAGACTCTCGGTGCCTCCCAAAGTTTGTAACCTTCAGGAGTTGTTGTATGCCCCTGGCATCTTCGTTTTCCCGAAGTTTCTAACCTTCAGGCCCAGCGGCTCCTGCTGCAGTTCCTTGATCCTCATTGATCTGTGGAACATATCCTTCCGGGATATAGTTAATAGGCATACCCCAAGGATGATCTTTCGGCATTTTGTACCTAGGACCAGACTTCTCCACTATGGGCGTTGATGTGATCTCTGAAATCACAGTTCTTTGTTGTTGCATCTGAGCTTCTACTAGAGCTTGCATGTCGTTATGAAGCTTTCTCAGATCCTCTTTCAGAGTGTCGATCTCTTCCCTCAACTCTCTGTTCTCTTCCTCGAGATCATCCATCTTTTTCTGACGATTGGCCCGAGTATTGTATGAATGAGACAGTTTGACTCTAGAATCGAGATGCAAACGTGAGATTCGAAGGTAAGAAGAATGCGTTTATGAGAATGATGAATGCAATGATTATTAATTATTTTTGTTTATTCAAAGTAAACTTCGACAATTAGATTGCAAATATCAAACAGTGGGGAAACCCCGTTTTATTGAATTCAAAGGATTGCGGAAATGGAAATACAGTAGATTACAAAGTGCTGGAAAAGGAAACCTAAACTAATGGATCCTGAGTCCTCTCTGAGGAGAGCTCAAGTACTAGTTCTGGTGCTTTCCTCTTCTTTGACTGGGGCTCTTGGGCCGTTGTCGGGTTGTCATTCCTTTGCCAAGTGAAAGGAGTGAGCAAACTCCTTTGGTCATCCTGATTCTCTATAGCATGTTGCTCTAAAATCTCAATCAGAGCATCTTTTTCTCTTAATAGCTGCTGTATTTTCTTACCCTCCACATTGAGAATACGATACTTGTTCCTCCAAGACCTCTTCTCCTGTTGAACTTTGCTGAGAGTAACTTAAAGTTTTTCCGTCTCAGACATGAAATAAAGGGCAGAGTCCCTTAATGAAAGAACCTCCTGGTGAGGGTAAGGCATCCTCAGCTTGAGAGCTCTAGTTTGTACCCAGTGGAGATAAGGCTCCACCGAGACATAGTCTGGTTTTCCTAGAGACTCTCGTCCTTTCCTATGAACGTGTTTCCAAGCGTGCACTATTTCCGTCTTTAGTGCCCTATCATTTTCTCCTTCTTTGAAGAAAAGACCTTCCAGATGAGCACTGAGCGGGACATGCCTCATCAGGTATCCAAATTGACGACGAACCAACACTGGATGATAGTTGATTCCTCCCTTAGTTCCTATAAGGGGCATATTTGGGAAATCTCCACAACGGTCAATGATTCTGATCCCGTCGTAGATTCGATCGTACCAATCGATGTCCGAGTTGGTAAGAGACATGACTCTCTACGACCAACGTAAAGTATTCTTTTGATCCCAAAATGCAGCAGACTTGGGCAAATGGGAAGTGAACCTTTTGTAAAGAAAGGGTACACAACACGTGATCATTCCTTCGCTATATAAATTCCTTAAGTGTACCGAATAATACGCATCTGCGAGTAAGGTCAGTACAGGGTTTCCAATCAGGAAAATCTTAATGGCATTGATGTCTACGAAGTTATCAATGTTGGGAAACAAAAATAACCCGTAGGTGAGCAAAACAAAGATGCTCTCGAAAGCGGCCACGTTCCCTATACTGGCAAAGTATAGAGCCTTCTTTGTCAAGAAATGGGCTGGCAAACCTTGGATGCCACCCTTAATGGTCACATGAGTCCTGACTTCTGACTCGTCCAAATAAATTGCTCTTGCAATGGTCTGATCCTTTGGAATTTCTTCCAGTCCAGAAAAATGAGCCTGGTCAGTGATGTGTAAATCAGTCAGGTGGGAGTACTCCTCCAGCGTTGGTGCAAGCTGATAATCCGGGAACGTGAAACAGTGATAAACTGGATCGTAGAACTGGATTAGCATGGACAGGATTCCTTCAACTACGTGGACCCTTAATAAGGACAACAGTCCTCCATACTTGGCTTTGAAAGCCTCGTGGTTGGTGATCATTCTCGCCAAACCTCTCAAATCCTCTAACTTTGGAACCTTGAAGGTGTACTTATGAGTTTTCCTTCTACCGAAATCCATCAGCGCAATCTCCTTTCTCTGATATTTGCAATCATTGTCTCAGTTTAATTTGAAAAAGAGAGACTAGAAGAGAAGATTTTCTTTGTTTGAATGTATTTTAAATGAATACTGAATGCAGCACACAAAAACATAAAAAAACATGGGGTCAAAGGGTCGGTGTCATGAAGTCAAGGCTCTACCCCCCCCCCCCCAAAAGGTTTATACTGGTGATTTTTTGTACCTGTCCGCAAAATCATTGACCCCTCTGGGATAACAACAGTAAGCGGATCGCCAGCGAGCTAATGTATCCTAGAATGATCTCAAATGAGGGTAGTATCGCGTGACAACTATTTCCGATAGCTTCCGCACTACAAAATGGCTTAAGTATGCTAAAAACCTCAGCTTCTTAGATAACCCAGTCGACCACACTACTTTCAACAACCGAAGTCGTATAGGCAATGTATCTGCAAGGGAGTCTCCACTAAGTTTGATGGTCGATCAGGGGCTCTTAACTGGAATTCACTCCCAGTAAGATTATTTGCATTGCTATCACCTATCTTAGGTGTATACTCAATCTTTCCACATGCGGCATCACACGCATTCCCATTAGCAGAAAAATAAACACAGATATCAATTAGGAAAAGCAGTATATATATTTGTCTTAATCATCCTAGACCTCCAGTCTTATGATCCTATACAGACAATGACTCCCCAGCAGAGTCGCCATTTCTGTGACATAAATGTGAACTCAAGGTTTCCACCTAAGAGATGGGTAGAGAACAAGAAATGGTCTGTCCCTAGTGAAGTCGCCATTTTTTCTGTAGCGAGCGATTTTGGAATTGGTTGCAAAGCACTATCGCTGTACAGTTCGATTCATTTTTTATCCTATTGAAGCTGATGAAGGAAGGGAAATAGATGTCTCCAATTAACCCTGCTTGCAAACTGAGTTTGAACAGATGACTGTTGGTTTACAGATGCCACCAAGATTGTGGGTCTCTCTTAGGTTATTTTGTTAAGAACACAGGGTCTAGGCTATTGGTAGGATGTTAGGACTAATGCTTTTTTATTGATGTGTGAATGTATGGGGTTTTGGGTTTTTTTATTAGTGTGCTCGCTAAGATTTTTCAATCTTATGCCTACGTATTCCCGTTTAATGAAACAGGGAAATCAGAGCGATCGTAGTTCCTCCTATGCTATGGGAGGAAAATGGTTGTTTTTGTGTCTTGTTCAAAGCCCAAGACGTGAAGCTAAAAGTGGTTTGTATCTTGTTCAAAGCCCAAAATGTGAAGCTGAAGGGTCTTGACTTTAGAGAGAATTTGTCATCTCTAAAGAGGATCTGTTTGTCACAACTGTTGGGTGACTGGTCATAAAGGAGAATTACTTTAACTGGGATATGTGAATCCAGCAATGCCATAATTTCCTTTATAGGGGATTTTTAACCTGAAGGAGAATACTTTAACTCAGTGTAGAGCAATGCCATCTTTCCTTAGGAATTTCTCATGCTAAAAGAGGGACAGTGACGTGGATGTAAATAATCCAGAGGCTTGTCGCTTACAGCAATTAGATGGGGGAAAAGGAGTTGTTGATGTTTGTATACTGTGAACGAGGCACAAATTTTGATGCTAAAAGGTTGATTGACTCAACCGGGGGTTTCCTTATACAAAGCCTAAGAGGAGGCTATTGGCCCAACAAGAGGGTGTTTTTATGTGTCTTGTACGAAGCCCAAAACGGAGGCTAAAGGTTTGACTCCACAAGAGAGTCTTTTATACTCAACAAGATAGTGTTTTGTATCCCGTAGGAAGCCCGAGATGGAGGCTGAAAGATTGATGGACTCAACAAGAGAGTCTTTTATACTCAACAAGAGAGTGTTTTTTGTATCTCGTACGAAGCCCGAGATAGAGGCTAAAAGGGTTTTACTCAACAAGGGAGTCTTTTATACTCAACAAGAAAGTGATTTGTATCCCGTACGAAGCCCGAGATGGAGGCTGAAAGGGGTTGACTCAACAAGAGAGCCTGAAAAGGTTAGCTCCTTTGGGGAGAATCATTGTACAAAGCCCAAGAGGAGGCTGGCTTCATTGAGGAAAGATCGTTATACAAAGCCTAAGAGGAGGCTATCCGTTGGTGACTATTTCAGTTTAGTGACAGGTCCAGTATGTTGGATAAAAGAGAAAATCAGTTCTTATGAAGTGAATGATTAAAGGTATTGTTGTGCTTTGGTACTGATCAGAGGATCAGGGTTATTTCCTGTTCTTTAAGGAAAAGGGAAATCCAAAGGGTATTGAGACTATCCCAGTCTACGGGTGTTTTGAGAAATCGAATCTCAGGTAGTGAATGATCTTTGTGTAATGCCCAAGAGAAGACTGGTATATTAAGGGATGAATGTCAACCCATTAACTGGTCTGACACTTGACTCGGAAAGACAACTCTAGCAAATTGATGACTAGGTTCTGTTCCTATACCTGTAGAGGTCTCTGGGTCCTTGTACTAAGCCCAAGAGAAGGCATGAGAGCTTTTAAGAAGCCGAAGGGTCCTTGTACAATGCCCAAGAGGAGGCAGGGATGCTTTTAAGAAGCCTGTGGGTCCCCAAACCCCCGAGAAGTTCAAGACATGCTATTCACTGAGAATAGATCAAGCCAGGAAAGTTCGAGAATTTGGAAGAAACTTAAGAGATGCCATTCACGGAGAAAAGATCATCTCTGGGGAGTAGAGTCTCTTTGACGATTTCTAAGAGTGACAGACTGAGAAAGGGTTCACTGAGAATGCTACCTTTCACGTCTCCATATTGTTTAACACCAAGAGGAGGGAAGACTGTGTCTGGTAATCCTATGGGGATCTAGTTTTGTTTGTATTTAAGAGTGACCAATGGGGCTTTACCTAGTGCTAGACGTAGTTGCCGGGGAAAACTCTAAATAACTATACTAGTATTACACAGTGGATATTTGACAGGTATATAAAAGTTTGTGAAAGGAGACTTACAGTGAGCAGCCCCACAATACAGTTATATATATATATATATATATATATATATATATATATATATATGAAAGCGGATAAAGAAAGCGGGTAAACACTTACTCGGTTGTAGAGCTTCCATGCTGTTTGGTTAGTTGTTCAACAAAGAAAGCTTTGATAACAATTATATTCAAAATCAAAGGAGAAAGTGCTTTGAAAGAAATGTTGGGGCTTACAGCTCGAGGAGAGGCCCAAGGTTTTATCAGTGATTGCACTGTTGTTTTGAATTTGTACAGAGGGACTTATACAAGCGACTGAGGCCCAAAAAGGTTTTCTGTACAAAGGGATGGGTCTTACACTCTCTCAAGAGGCCCAAAGGTTTATTTTTATACAAGTGGTGGGGCTTACAGCTCAACGAGAGGCCCATGGTTTGATTTGAAATGGCGATAGCGCCGAGATTTTCTTTTAACGCAGAGGGACTTATACAATATCTGAGGCCCAAAAGTGTTTTGGTTAAAAGGGGATTGGGTCTTACACTCTATTAGAGGCCCAATGATTGATTTTTTTACAAGTGATGGGGCTTACAGCTCAATGAGAGGCCCAAGGTTTTATTTTAAACGTGCGATGATCGCGCCGAACTTTTTGATGGTATCGGGACTTATACAATACACTGAGGCCCAAAATTGTTTTTGTCTACAAAGGGATGGGTCTTACACTCTATTATAGGCCCAAAAAAGTTTTAAAAAAGAAATGGGTCTTATAGCTCAAGGAGAGGCCCAATGATTTATTTTAAATGGGCGATGATCGCGCTGAGTGTTTTGAAATACAACGGGACTTATACGATACTTGAGGCCCAAAATGGTTTGTATTTACAAAGGATTGGGTCTTACACTCTATTAGAGGCCCAAAGGTTTTAAAGAAAAGAAATGGGTCTTATAACACGAGGGTAGGCCCAGATAATTTGATTTTTGAAATGACGATCGCGCCGAGATTTTTGAAAACGCAGTGGGTCTTATACAATGACTGAGGCCCAAAAATGTTTTGGTTTTCAAAGGGGGTTGGGTCTTACACTCTATTAGAGGCCCAATGATTGTTTGAAAATGATTTGCGAGGGTGAAAATCAAAGAAACCCTAATTTTGTTTTCCCTTAAAAGTAAATATTTAAAGAAAATCAAATAAAATGATAAAAATACCAAATAAGTTTGAATAAACCACTTGTGATTTTTGTTTAAGGTTTTAAAAATGAGGTTTTAATCACAAGATGAATTAAAACTCATTTGGTTTTGATTTTCAAAGTAGATATTCACTTTTAAATGTTTAAAAACAATTAAAAAGCAATTTATTTACAAAAATACTAATTATATTAAATAACTAATATAAATTTGATTTTTTTGTGGAATAAAATATTTCAACATTTTTGTGATTTTTTGCAAAAAGAACCAATAAAAAATAATTAAAATTGAGGGAGTTATTAATTTTTCAAATCATTAAAAATAATAAGAAAAATAATAAAAAAGTGGAGAAAATAGCAAAAAGTGGATCTGGGGCGACGGGGATTCGAACCCCAGACCTCTTGTGTATAGGGCGCGCGCCTTACCACTAGGGTGGTGATACATCTGTTGATTAAAACACAACCATAAATATACAAGGCTTGCCTTGTTTTTGGCCTAGCCCAAGGCATGGCAAGGCAAGATTTTGGTTGAAAACGTGAAGGCCATAACTTTCTCATTTCTCCATGGATTGGGACAAAATTTATGTCTATCCTGCCTAGAATTTCACAAGGAATCCAATGGTGGTGGTGTTTTTTTTTTCAGATCATGCTCCTATTGAAAAACCCGATAGTGGTTTTGAAATAGGCCATGATTTGCATTTTCTATGCCATCTCTTGGTACAAGCATGAATTACATGATAAATTGGTGCAAACACAACACATATAACATGTATAAGATATGCATGATCAGTGGACATCAAAAGAAAGCATGATTCAAAGAATCCAAGTTGTGATGCTTACCTCTTTTTGGAGCTTTTGTGCAATCTGCCAAGGGATTTGTTCCAGAAATGATTTGATGCTTTGGACACCCTCAAATGATCTCTTAGAAGCTTTTTGGATGGTTGGAATTAACTGGAAACCTCAGGAGCAAGTTTGAGCTCTTTCTTGCAAAAGGGGTAAAAGTGACCAAAATAGCAACTCTCTCAAATGGTGTTCCAGATGTGTGGAACCATTTGGGACAGTTCAAGGATGATATTTGGATTGTGTTTGAGGTTTTATCTGGTTTGGAAAGTGACTGAATCAAGACATGGCTTGAAAAATGCACAAAAGGCCTATTTTGAGGTTTTGAGAGGTGACTTTGTGATTTTGGTGTTACAGGTCACTTGTGAGAGTTTGGACAGCTTAGATATGACATATTGGATGTGTTTGGATCATGAGCTGTTGTGGAATTTCTCTCTAACTCAAAAACTCAGAGTTACCTTGGTAAAGAAGGTATTTTTGCCTAGAGAAAGAGATTTTGAGGAAAGCAAGTGTTGTAGGGCTTTGGTGTACTCAAACTGATCACAATTGAGCTCTATTTATAGTAGAGCAAGTTTGTTTTGCAGGGAATAGTGAATGGCAACTGCTGCATAGGTTTGGCCAATGTTGAGCAATGAGAATCCAAGTCTCCTCTAGCCATTGACTAGAGGTTAGAGCACAGGCTGCTGGTTCCCTTGGTCTTGGATAAGTCTTGACTGAATTCAGTTGGGAAGGGCTCAGTCCATGCCACCTTGGTGCATCCATTAAATGCTCCAATCTAAAATTGGAGTCTTGTCCTTCTTTTAGGCAATTCTAGGTTTGGCATGCTATTTTTGGTTCCAAAGACTTGGGAGGCTTGGGATCAGAGTTGGTTCCTCCTTGGTCCCCCCCTTGAGGTGTTCAGATGGATAGAGTTGCTTGCCCTTTGCAAAATTTGGGCAAATCGAGCAAAACTCCAAAATCTGCCTTGCCATGACAGTTTTCAGCAAGGCATGTTGCCATTGTCATATCTCATGGCTCAAGTGGAATTTGATGGAGTTCTTGGCCATTTTGGAAAGCCCTTATATGATACAACAACTGTTTGATCATAATTGGTTTTGATACTTTTTGGATCCAAGTGAAAAATGCCCCTACATTTGGAAAAAAGTGAAGGCAGATTCTGACTTAGTGAAAATTTCACTAAGTGTTGGAAAAAGTGGCATTTTATGTTTTCAACCATTTTGATCATTCCATAACTCAAAATCCATGATGAATTGGAATGAGGTGTAGTTGAAGCTTTTGTAGAGGGCCATGGGGGCTAAGAATCCAGCTTTGGATGGGGAAAAATGGCCTTGTGGTTTAGGAGTTATGATCCTCCAAAGTTGGTACCCTAGCCACTTTATTCCATAACTTAGAAAATTTCTAAGTTTTTTATGGTTACCCCCTTTTACAAGTTATCCCACTTTTCTTGATTTTTCTTGATGAATGTTGATTCAAATCACACATTAACATCATTTTAGGGTCAAAGAACCATAATTGTGAAAAATCTCAAAAAGTCAAAGTTGACTTTTGTGCACAATTGACTTTTTGTCAGATGAATTCCAAACTGTACGATCCTCTATGAAATCAAGTCCTTAACCTAAATCAAACTTGATGGACATGTTCCATAGGTGTTATAGGGTGTATTGAATCATGTCCCAAGGTTTGGGAGCATGTCCTGGTCAAAAGTCAAAGCTACAGTTGACTTTTCCCGCGAAACCCTAACTACGGTTCAGATGAAATTGAAACTTGTTGCTCAAGCTTCTTGGATTAATCCATTGTTTCAAATGGATCAATTTAGTATTTTAGTGACCCTCAAACCATCTCTTGAGGTCTTGGCTCATGATTTGTCCCAAAAGTCAACTTAGGGGTAAATTAGGTCAAGAAACCCTAATTCCTGATTTTTGATGAATGCATTCCCTGAGGCTAAATTGACTTGATGATTGGGTTTATGATGTCCCATGGAGCATCTTAGGTTATGCTTTGAAGCATTGACTCATGCCCAGAGGAAAATTTCCATCTGGAGGCCTTGGTCGACCAAAACCCTAATTTGGTGACACTGTCGATCTTAAGGCTTAATCCACCTGGAATGCTGCAACATTGTACTTGATTCTTGAAGTGGGAGTCCTCTTGATCCATTGTGGATGTTTGAGAGGTCTAGACAAGTTGAAGATCATGTCATTCCTTGATTGATCCTTTGTCTAAAGCTCTGAGAGGGCCTGAAACCCTAATTTTGATAGTAGTGAATGCTCACACATCTTTGGGGAGACTGATGAGGTATGAAGGTTCCCCCATATTGTGATGATGATTTACACAATGATGGGAAATCTTAGTGGTCAAAATTTGGGGTATGACAGAAACTTTCACCAATCTTTGATTTTTCTTGATTCTTTGGACATTTCTTGGTCAAATTCCACCCATAGACCATATTTGACATGAGAATCATGATTTTGACTTTAAAAAATCAGGAGTTGAACTTTTCCCAGACCAGTTGACCTTATTTCCAATTCTCCTGATTTTCAATCACCTATCCAGTTGAAATCCCTGTGAATGACATTGATGGCTCATATTCCAATCTTAGACATTTGAGAACACATAGAACACCATGGGGTCAAGTCTTGCCAAAAATATCAGAAATAAACTAACTTTAGGCAAAACCCTAGTTTGGTCCCCAGAAGTCAGGAGAAGTTGACTGATTCTTCAAACCATAATTCTTCTGTCGAAGCTGTAGATTGCCTTAAACCAAGATGATTCATGTGATGAGATGATGTTAAAGACCCAATATCCTTGCTTATGAGGGTGTCCCAAGCATGGACATCTAAAACCCTAGTTGAGGATCAACAGCTAGGGGAGTGTGATCCTCTTTCATTCTCTTGCCAACTTCAATCTCTTGATGACATGGTGAACCATATGAGGTACTTTGAAGTATGAGGAGCCTTTGTGGCTTGAGTGATTGTATATATTTCATTCTCTTTACTTTGCCCAGTCAATGATAGGGGTACCCTTGATACCATGCCTTGAGAAAGCCAATGATGCCTATGCAATGTTTATGACCTAAATGCATATGAAGTGTGAAAGCATAAGCCACTAATGAGAGTATAAATAATAGGGCAAATTTTAGGGTTCTACAGCTGCCCCAATTCAATCAACTGTGGACCTGGAGGGATGAAAGCGTCGGTTTTCAGACATTTGAGGTAAATAGGGATTGAATACTAAAGGCAACATGAAATTTGCGCTCAGTGGGTATAAAATAAGGGTAGAGGATCAGACGAGTGTAAAACTCCACTGGGGATGAAAGGGTAGGTGAGATTGAAAAATCTGTTAGGGATAGGAAACGACACAAATGGGTGTCTAAAACCACAGGATCAGGCGCAGACGTAGGTTTGGATCAACGACACAGACGAGTGTTGGAAGATGATACAAACGAGTGTTTGGGTTAACGACACGAACGAGTATCGAAAGATGATACTTACGCGTATCAAAGAAAGATGAACACGGACGAGTGTCAAGAAGAACATTGAATATCAAAATAACCACACCAAATTCACAACCTGCAAGGGGAGGGACGGCTCCACTGGGGAACAAGTAATAAGAGATGTAAAACCATGAACAAGGACGGGTGTCAACAATATATACGGACGAAGTATTGCAACCAAGCGAAACAAATATGGATGGGTTCTTGACGACACTGGGGATAAACACAGACGGGTGATGAAAGAACACAGACGAGTGTCTAAGAATCTAGATTCAATACGGGCAAACACGGGCGAGTGTCGAGAGAAATGAGGATCAATACAGACGAGTATTGAGGGATGCTGAAACAAACAGGGACGAGTGTTGAAAGATCACGACGAGTGTCTACAAATCCAAAATCAATACGAACGAGTATTGGTGACGCTGAAACAAACATGGACGAGTGTTGAAAGACCACGTACGAGTGTCTAAGAATCTAGGATCAATACGAATGAGTATTGATTAACCTGAAACAAACACGAACGAGTGTTGAAAGACCACGGACGAGTGTCTAAGAATCTAGGATTAATACGAACGAGTATTGATGAACCTAAAACAAACACGAACGAGTGTTGAAAGACCACATACGAGTGTCTAAGAATCTAGGATCAATATGAACGAGTATTGATGAACCTAAAATAAACACGAACGAGTGTTTAAAGACCACAGACGAGTGTCTAAGAATCTAGGGTCAATACGAACGAGTATTGATGAACATAAAATAAACACAAACGAGTGTTTATAGACCACGGACGAGCGTCTACAAATCTAGGATCAATACGAATGAGTATTGATGAACCTGAAACAAACACGAACGAGTGTTGAAAGATCAATATGGAGGAATATTGACGAAACTGGGATAAACAAGAACGAGTGTTGAAAGATCAATATGGACGAATATTGAAAAAGTGAGACAGACACGGACGGGTGTTGAAAGAAATGGGGAGTCAATACGAACGAAGTATTGAGGACATGAAACAAACACAGACGAGTGTTGAAAGAACAGTGTCTCAAAAACATCAAGATTAATGCATCCAAACCTTGGATGATGGGTGTGAGGGACGACTCTGAGTGTAACGCCCCGATTTGTTTAATTGTATTTATTTATTTCATTTATGTGAATGTTGTGAAATGTGTGAATTTATTGTATTTTACCTGCTAATTGAGTTAATTGGTTAATTTCCCTGATAGGTAAAATATTTGCAATAAATTATAATTTCTTTTCAACTTTTATTTCCCGAAATAAATTTCATCGCTGTTTATGTTTTATCGCGTGTTGAGAGCGTTTGCGAGATATTTGAGATGAGGGGTAAAATGGTCATTTTGAGGGGTAGATATTTTAGAAAAATTAGATATTTTTATAAATAGAGATTGGAGAGAAAAAGAGAGAAAAGAAAGAAAAAGGAAAGAAAGGAAGAGGAAGGAAAAGAGAGGAGAAGAGGAAAATCGAAGAAAACTTCGTTTCAAGCGCGATTAATCGGGTAAGGGTGAGAAGTTTCGATTATATCTTGCTTGCATATGAATATGCATGTGTATGTTTGAATGTTTACTTGTTTCTCATAGTTTTTCAATTATAGGTCGAAATGAGAAAAATGAATAGAAATCGATGTTTTCACGGTCGAAAATTGATATGAATCACGTAGTATGATCACAATATGCATATGAACATTTGTTGATACTTGTTATGTTGTTTGGAACTGATTTGAGATGAAAATGGTGATTTTTAGGGAGGACTGTCGAAGGGTTATTTTTCTGGAAATCGCAGTGCGCGCTTAGCGCGCAGACGCCCGCTTAGTGCGGTCTGGAGAATTTGCAACCTCTCCAGGCAGTGAGGAGCGCGCTTAGCGCAGGGTGGAGCCCGCTTAGCGCGGTCTGGAGTAAAAATAAAACTTGTTTTTTTTTTAATCCACAACTTTTGATCCGTAACTCGGACGAGACGTTCTTAATACCGTTGAAAAGCTAATGAGATGTTCTTTCTTATAAAAATGGTTTTGAGATGAGTGGCCGATTTAATTGTGTCAGGAATTTGGAAACGTGTCGTTTTGTCGACTTTTATCGTCGTAATTGTGTGCGATTGATGTGTTATCATGCGATGTGCTTTTGATATATAACGTATAGCTTGTGTGTTGTTATATGATGTTGAAGCATGTGATAAGTTGTTTAATTGTCGTGGCCTTATGGCAAAATACTTTTTTGACTTGAATACAAATGTATGGTATTAATGTATGTTGTTGTGGGTAGCCTTCGTGGCGTGAATCCTAGTGCTGTGAGTATCATTGTATGATGGCAGGATTGTTGTGGTTGATGTTGAGTAATTCTTGATGTGAATTGATATGAGTGTATATGCTAAAATGCTAATTGTTGTGGTTTGTGGATTATGATGAAATGCATTATTTATGTGAAATTCAATGTGTGTTATTTGGTGACCTTATGGCAAGTAAAGGCATTGTTTGAATTGATTTCCAATGCATGAATAATGATGATGAGATAATTCATATTGTTGATTTATGTATATGCATTTGATTGTCATGAGTCATTATATGCCAAGCATCATGATATGCATCTTGTGATGTCGTGTGCCCTTGTGGGGTGTGAGCGACGAAACGATTCCAGAGGGAATCTGCTGTAACGGTCGTGTGCCTTATACAAAGAGGACCTAAAGCGACGTTATAGACGATTGTGTGCCTTATACAAAGAGGACCTAAAGCGATCGGATCGTGTGCCTTATACAAAGAGGACCTAAAGCGATCCATAAACGTCGTGTGCCTTATACAAAGAGGACCTAAAGCGACGGGGAACATCGTTTGCCCGCGGGGAGTTACACTCAGTAACAAGCGATGGTTCCAATAATTCCTGAGTGAATTAATGATGATGAGAATGATGGATGGAATGGCACCGCATGCATAGAGTCGTTGTGTCGGTCTTTGTGTATTTGTATAAATCATGAATGGATTGATTATGTGTGGGAAATCATGAATGGATTGATTTTGTGTGGGAAATTGTGAATTGATTGAGTATGTGTTGAGCTCGTGATAGCATTGGTAATTTGATATGCATTGGTTATGGATGATATGTTTTATGTATAGACATATGCTATGTTTTGTGGGGATGTTGTACATTACAATGATTGTATTAATTATCTATGATATGCTATATATAAATATATGTGATGTGGTGGTGTGTTTCCATATGTCATAACTTTGGTATGCCTTATGTGTGAATATGTGATTATGTTGGTATAATTGATATATGCTATGTGGTTGGATTTTTAGAAATATGTTATGTATCTGTGGCATGCTATCTGTATTAGTATGTGATGCTTGTGGTGAGAATAATTATGCATGTGAATTTATATGTGTTTGCATATTATTATGCAATCTTGATTTAGTTGTTATTTCTCACCCTTATGCTGTGGTTTGTTGCTCTATGAGGAAATTGCAGATTATTATCTTGGAGGCTTTTTTGAAGATTAGTTCTCCATCTTTGTGTCGGTCTGTCTGCTCTGATACGTAACACGGGAGTCGGGGAACGCTTTTGTTATATATGTATACATTTGTTGGATCTATTTTGTATTACCTTTGTATGAATATTTTGATGTTATAAAACAATTTATTTTGTAAAACGAGTCAGTTATGGATCTTTCCGCTTTATTCCATAATTGAACTTTCCTTTTGTTGGAAAAAGTTTACCTTTTATGTTTATTCCATTTTGTGTTATGTATCAAATTTATGAGCAGGGATTGTGTTTTCTTTCTTTAAATGTGGCATCCTTGTTTCTGTCTAAGAATAAAATTTTTATTTACTCTGATTTATTTATGTATTATTTATCCGCGATGGGAATTGGGGTGTTACATTAGTGGTATCAGAGCAGGTCGGTCCGTCCGGCCAAGTTGTTGAGTCAGTTGGTGTGACAGTTGAATACTGTCGATGTTGTTTGTTCCTTAGTACATGATCTGTGTGTGAAACATTGTCAGTGCTTTCTGGTTTTCTAATCCTTTGTCTTTAGGATTTAGAATGAGTTAAGTGAGGGAGAAGCTGGTGCTTCTCCAAGTTGCTTCAGGTGTGGAGCGTTGGCTCAGTGTGTTGTAGATTGCAAGATTGTAAGTGTTGTTTGGACAATGTTCTTCCCGGTTCCGCAGGGAATGCGGAGGTAAGGTTTCTGTCGACTAAGGATTTGTGCCTTAGGTAGTCTTGTGCACAAGATGCAAGAAATGCTATTATAGTTTGGTAAAGATGGTTTATGCCCCATCATGATTGTCGGCTGTCTATTGACAAATTGAGGAACTGATCACCCTTAATCTCTTGTTGATAGTAGACAGAATTATGTTGGATGGAATAGACGTGTCTTTCCAGCTTTGATAGTATGTTTTGTGAATCGTTTGGAGCTAAGTCAGTGAGTACAGATTGTTTTGTTGAGTCGATGGGGATTCTAATATCAGGAAGATGAGGCGGATTAGAGGTTTTGGTATGTTGGTTAAGTTGGGAAGTCATTGAGAGAGAACGATTGGGTATCGTTAATGGTTGTTCTCAGAGAGTAGAGTGTGAACTCAAATTTGACGAAGGTGAAGATTTGAGGTTTGGATCTGCTAAGTAAGTAGAAGAACTTTTAGGAAGTGAAACTCAGATGTTTGTCATGTTTGTGATGATAATGTTCTGGAAATTGGCAGAAAGCCACAGTGATGGGCCGTCAGTTGTGCACGGTTTTTAGATGTGTTTTTGGATGAAACATTAGTGTGTCGACTTTAAGAGGTCCATCATGGTTGGTAAGGAAAAAGGATGATAGCATGAGGTTTCGTGTTAATCAGTGAGTAGTATGGAAACTTGCAGTTGTGTTCGGGATAGCTTGAGTTTTGAATTGTAACGAATTGCGAACGATTTGAAGTTGCTTGATGGTATTACTTCTGTTATGGGTTGAGATCTCGTGTCAGCAGAAACCTGGAGTAAGTTGGAACCCCGTAAGTAGAATTGATATGGAATGTGGTAACCAGAGATTGTTAAGCTATTTTGGATAAATTGTTTCGAGCTCAGAATGAATTTTGAAGGTTGTATATGTTATGGTTGTGGAGTATATGAATCGTGTCTTCCATACTTGTTTGGATAAGTTCATGGTGATGTTTATTGGATGATATTCTGATTTATTTTAAATCAAAGGATGAGTATGTAGAGTATTTGAGGATTGAGTTACAAGGGTTGAAAGAGAGCGAGCTTTCTGCTAAATTATCGAAGTGAGAATTTTGATTGAAAGATGTTAGTTTTCTTGGTTATGTTATTTCCGATGATGGTATTGTTGTGTATCTATCCAAAATAGATGCAGTTCTACATTGAGAGACTCCGAAGTCGGTTAAGGAGATCAGAAACTTTTGGGCTTAGTTGGTTGTTACTTCAGGTTATGGAAGACTTTGCTAAGTTAGTGCTTTTGTTATCTTAGTTGACTTGCAAAGGGTGAGTCATTTGCTTTGGATGTTCATTGTGAGGAAAGTTTGAGAGGGCTAAAGTAAAATTTGTCTACGGCTCCAATTTTGATTCTGCCTGATCCTAATAAACTGTTTATGGAATATTGGGATGTGTCCTTGATGAGCGTAGTTAGTGTGTTGATGCAAGAAGGTAAGGTGGTGGCTTATGCTTCGAGACAATTGAGGATTCATGAATTCTAGATGGCTGCGGTTACTTTTGTGTTAAAGAATCTTAAGGTATTATTTTGAGGGTTTTAGGTTCAAGGTGTTTGGTAATCACAAGGGTTTAGAGTACTTGTTTGGTCAGAAGGAATAAAGTAGGAAACAACGAGGATGGTTGGAATTCCTGATTAGTTATGACCTTGGCTCGAATTATCCTATTGGTGAAGTTAATGTCATGCCTGATGAGTTAAGTCGAAAGTTTTTACATATGTCTGCTTTGATGGTTAAAGAGTGGGAACTTTTGGAAGAATTTAGAGATTTGAGTTTGGTGTGTGAATTGACATCTGATAGTGTGAGGTTGGGTATATTAAAAGTGAACAGTGATTTTTGGCGAATATGAGAAAGAGTTAGACTTTGGACGTGGGATTGATAGTTTTGATGGTTACGAGTAATCAGAGTGCGCAACGGAAGCGTGATGTGGCATAATTCGTATATGCGTGTGTGACTTGTAAGAGTTCATAGGTTGAACATTGGAAACATGTATGAATGATGAGACCATTGGACGTTTCGGAATGGAAATGTTAGGTGAAAGGTTTAATTACTAATCATGGGCTACTATGTAGATGGATGTTTTGGTTATATGTTCGATTGGGGAATCGTAGCATTGGTGTAATAATGTTGTGTGACAAGGATGTTGGTATTGTGGTTATGTAGAGGTTGTTGAAACGATGTTGGGTCGTGGAACTTTATGTTCTCGTTTGTGTTGTTGCCTTGTTTCCATCGTGATGGTTCGAGTGCGAGTAGCTAATTCCTTGTGGGGAATTAGGGGAGTGTTACCTACGGTGATGGTAACGATCTTGTTGTGATTCGGTTCAAGAGTGAACCTGTGTGTTCGTACCTTGGGTATTCTTTGAGTTGTGAGTTGGTCGTCAAGTGCATTGTATGGGCATTGCATCTTGTCGTTGTTATTACCATTGTCATGTCGTTGTTATTGTTGCTGTTAGCAAGGTGGTTGGTCAGTTTGTGTTGTTCGTAGTGTGCCTAGTGTTGACATGATAGTTGTCTAGTCGGATACGAGAGTCGTATTCGGAGTTGTTTGCACCAAGTATATTTTCGAGGACGAAAATGTCTAAGTGGGGGAGAGTTGTAACGCCCCGATTTGTTTAATTGTATTTATTTATTTCATTTATGTGAATGTTGTGAAATGTGTGAATTTATTGTATTTTACCTGCTAATTGAGTTAATTGGTTAATTTCCCTGATAGGTAAAATATTTGCAATAAATTATAATTTCTTTTCAACTTTTATTTCCCGAAATATATTTCATGGCTGTTTATGTTTTATCACGTGTTGAGAGCGTCTGCAAGATATTTGAGTTGAGGGGTAAAATAGTCATTTTGAAGGGTAGATAATTTAGAAAAATTAGATATTTTTATAAATAGAGATTGGAGAGAAAAGGAGAGAAAAGAAAGAAAAAGGAAAGAAAGGAAGAGGAAGGAAAAGAGAAGAGAAGAGGAAAATCGAAGAAATCTCCGTTTCAAGCGCGATTAATCGGGTAAGGGTGAGAAGTTTCGATTATATCTTGCTTATATATGAATATGTATGTGTGTGTTTGAATGTTTACTTGTTTCTCATAGTTTTTCAATTATAGGTCGAAATGAGAAAAATGAATAGAAATCGATGTTTTCACGGTCGGAAATCGATATGAATCGCGTAGTATGATCACACTATGCATATGAACATTTGTTGATACTCGTTATGCTGTTTGGAACTGATTTGAGATGAAAATGGTGATTTTTGGGGAGGACTGTCGAAGGGTTATTTTTCTGGAAATCGCAGTGCGCGCTTAGCGCACAGACGTCCGCTTAGCGCGGTCTGGAGAATTTGCAACCTCTCCAGGCAGTGAGGAGCGCGCTTAGAGCGGGGTGGAGCCCGCTTAGTGCGGCCTAGAGCAAAAATAAAACTTGTGTTTTTTAAATCCATAACTTTTGATCCGTAACTCGGATCGAGACGTTCTTAGTACCGTTGAAAAGCTAATGAGATGTTCTTTCTTATAAAAATGGTTTTGAGATGAGTGGCTAATTTAATTGTGTCGGGAATTTGGAAACGTGTCGTTTTGTCGACTTTTATCGTCGTAATTGTGTACGATTGATGTGTTATCATGCGATGTGCTTTTGATATATAACGTATAGCTTGTGTGTTGTTATATGATGTTGAAGCATGTGATAAGTTGTTTAATTGTTGTGGCCTTATGGAAAAATACTTTGTTGACTTGAATACAAATGTATGGTATTAATGTATGTTGTTGTGGGTAGCCTTCGTGGTGTGAATCCTAGTGTTGTGAGTATCATTGTATGATGGCAGGATTGTTGTGGTTGATGTTGAGTAATTCTTGATGTGAATTGATATGAGTGTATATGCTAAAATGCTAATTGTTGTGGTTTGTGGATTATGATGAAATGCATTGTTTATGTGAAATTCAATGTGTGTTATTTGGTGGCCTTATGGCAAGTAAAGGTATTGTTTGAATTGATTTCCAATGCATGAATAATGATGATGAGATAATTCATATTGTTGATTTATATATATGCATTGATTGTCATGAGTCATTGTATGCCAAGCATCATGATATGCATCTTGTGATGTCGTGTGCCCTTGTGGGGTGTGAGCGACGAAACGATTCCAGAGGGAATCTGCTATAAGGGTCGTGTGCCTTATACAAAGAGGACCTAAGGCGATCGGATCATGTGCCTTATACAAAGAGGACCTAAAGCGATCCATAAACGTTGTGTGCCATATACAAAGAGGACATAAAGCGACGGGGAACATCGTTTGCCCGACGGGGAGTTACACTATGTAACAAGCGACGGTTCCAATAATTCCTGAGTGAATTAATGAGGATGAGAATGATGGATGGAATGGCACCACATGCATAGAGTCATTGTGTCGGTCTTTGTTCATTTGCATAAATAATGAATGGATTGATTATGTGTGGGAAATCATGAATGGATTGATTTTGTGTGGGAAATTGTGAATTGATTGAGTATGTGTTGAGCTTGTGATAGCATTGGTAATTTAATATGCATTGGTTACAGATGATATGTTTTATGTATAGACATATGTTATGTTTTGTGGGGATGTTGTACATTACAATGATTGTATTAATTATCTATGATATGCTATATATGAATATATGTGATGTGGTGGTGTGTTTCCATATGTCATAACTTTGGTATGCCTTATGTGTGAATATGTGATTATGTTGGTATAATTGATATATGCTATGTGGTTGGATTATTAAAAATATGTTATGTATCTGTGGCATGCTATCTTTATTAGTATGTGATGCTTGTGGTGAGAATAATTATGCATGTGAATTTATATGTGTTTGCATATTATTATGCAATCTTGATTTAGTTGTTATTTCTCACCCTTCTGCTGTGGTTTGTTGCTCTATGAGGCAATTTCAAATTAGTATCTTTGAGGCTTTTGTAAAGATTAGTTCTCCATCTTTGTGTCGGTCTGTCTGCTCTGATACGTAACACGGGAGTCGGGGAACGCTTTTGTTATATATGTATACATTTGTTGGATCTATTTTGTATTACCCTTGTATGAATATTTTGATGTTATAAAATAATTTATTTTGTAAAACGAGTCAGTTATGGATCTTTCCACTTTATTCCATAATTGAACTTTCCTTTTGTTGGAAAAAGTTTCCCTTTTATGTTTATTCCATTTTGTGTTATGTATCAAATTTATGAGCAGGGATTATGTTTTCTTTCTTTAAATGTGGCATCCTTGTTTCTATCTAAGAATAAAAATTTTATTTACTCTGATTTATTTATGTATTATTTATCCGCGATGGGAATTGGGGTGTTACACTGAGGGGATAAGGAAATCCTAGTCAGACGACTCTGCTAGGGAATGAAGGCCAAAAGGGTAAGATTGACGAATTTACTACCCTAAGGATTGGTTGAAACGCCTACTTGGGGCTACAGTCACATGGTTTTATGCTGGGGAGACGAGGAGTATGAACAGACAACTCTGCAGGGAAATACCCATTAGATGAACGAGTTCATTGGCAACTTCATCGGGGGTAAGGTAAGATTGCACCTCCTGAGTTAAACCATTTTTGCTAGGGGACGTCTGGCAATGAGAAATATCCAAACCTGACTTATGCTTCGAATGCATATGTTTGAATTTTTCTATGGCGTATTTCTCCATATCAAATGGACATGCTACGCATTTTGAGGATGCAATGATCACTATATGCAAAATGCAAAGAGAATCCTCGGTCGAGGATGACGATTGGCAGCTCTGCTGAGGAAGAAGATGCTTGTTGGAGAATAAGGATTAACAGGCCTCTACTGAGGGAGGAAACATTTCCTAACTTGACGAGGAAATTATATCAGTACTCTGTGGGGAGAGAGACTCTACTAGAGATGGGAAATCGAGTGAGCCTCTTGCTGGGGATTCTCATTTGCTTGAAGAGCACACAGATCACCTTTACCTTGTCCGGGGGTTGAACTCTTACGAGAGGAAAGATGAATCCAATTCTGACTGGGGCAACCAGATCTCTGGACTCCTGCTGGGGAGGATAACAAGAAGACATAACCTCTGCCATGGATGATACCATCTTGATTGTTTCTGCTGGGGAGACATTCACTCATATATCTGAACCATGCCTCTAGTGCTGTAAGAAGATAGTGGCCTTTGACTTGCACACTGACCTTCGAGTACGAATACCTGTGCATGCAAACACAAAAGATACACACGTGTGCCCCGGGGATTACATGGTCTGAATTTACCACCCAAGGACACTCAACATTCAAAGCAATTTTAAATGTTTTCACGCATGTTTTCGTAGAGCTTTATTATTTTCACATGCAATGTTTATAAAAAATTCGGACGTTTTTTGCAAACAAAACGGTAAAATGAAAACAAGAGAGTAAGCTATTTGAGTGAAAAATGAATTTATTGATTGAATGGGCCTGTAAATAGGCGCGTGCATCAGGAAGCAATTCCTAGAAAGAGGTAATTTCATAAAAAGAAAAGAAACTGCATTAGTGGCAATGTAAAAAATAGATTCACATTGAGTTTCAATTCTGTTATCACTTTTATGTCTTCGAAACGCTCCGAATACTCTGCTTTCTGAGGAAGGTGATTGGATTGATTCCTATCCTTCGAGATTCCCAGTTCCTGAAAAGAGATGATGTACAGACTACTCAGATCGCAGCCTTTCGCTTTAATCCCTAATTTTTGCCTGGATCGCCCTTTACGGGTTTTCAATCCACCGGGATACCCATTTTTGCCTAAGTTGCCTTTTCAGGTTTTTAACTTAGTGGGTTTACTCATTTTTCTTTTATATATCCCTAATTTTTGCCCAAACCTTTTTTTTTATGGTTCGCCGGGATACCCCTTTTTTGCCTGGACTTATTCTTTTTGCTGCCTAGCGGGTCTCTTTCATGCGAAGTATTTTTTAACTGCGTCTGAGTTCACAGGGGACGTAAAATCTTCACCGTCCATACTTGAAAGCATCAAGGCCCCGTCAGAGAAAACCTTCTTAACAACGTATGAGCCTTCATAATTTGGGGTCCATTTGCCCCTGTGATATGTCTGTGGAGGAAGAATCCGCTTCAACACTAAATCACCATCCTGGAAACAACAAGGACACACTTTTCGATCGAATGCCTTCTTCATCCTCCTCTGACATAACTGCCTGTGGCATACAACTGCCATTCTTATTTCTTCAATGAGGCTCAACTCGTTGAATCTTGTTCGGACCCATTCGGCTTCTTCTAGCTTCACATCCATCATAACCCTCAGAGAAGGGATCTCAACCTCAACTAGCATGACTGCTTCCATACCATACACAAGTGAAAACGGGGTTGCACCGATTGACGTACGCACTGAAGTATGATACCTATGTAATGCGAAAGGCAACATCTCATGCCAATCCTTATACCTGACAACCATCTTTTACACAATCTTCTTAATGTTATTGTTGGCTGCTTCAACAACACCGTTCATCTTTGGACGATACGGAGAAGAATTATAGTGTTCAATCTTGAAGCTCTGGCACAACTCTTGAATCATCTTGTTATTAAGGTTAGATCCATTATCAATGATGATTCTTTCAGGAACCCCATAACGGAAAATGATCTCTTTCTTGATAAACTAGGCAACCACTTGTTTGGTGACGTTTGCAAAGGAAACTGCCTCCACCCACTTGGTGAAATAATCGATGGCAACTAGAATGAAACGGTGCCCGTTGGAAGCAGTGGGCTCGATCTTTCCAATCATATCAATGCCCCACATATCAAAGGGCCACGGAAAAGCCATAACATTCAAGGGATTCAGAGGCACATGCACTTTGTCAGCATAAATCTAGCATTTATGGCACTTTTTAGCGTATTTGAAGCAGTTTGATTTCATGGTTATCCAGTAATAATGGGCTCTCAACAACTTCTTTTCCATAGCATGTCCGTTGGCATAGGTACCAAAGGAACCTTCGTGCACTTCTTGCGTCAACATGTCTGCTTCGTGTCTATCCATGCATCTGAGCAAGACCATGTCAAAATTTTGTTTATACAACACGTCATCCTCGTTTAAGAAGAAACTACCAGCCAATCTTCTCAGAGTCTTCTTATCATTGTTGGATGCCCCATCCGGGTACTCTTGACTTTTCAAAAAGCACTTGATATCATGATACCAAGGTTTACTATCCACAAATGTCTCGGCTGCAAACACATAAGCGGGCCTATCAAGGCGCACCACATCTATCTTGGGCACATGATTCCACCAATTCACTTTGATCATGGAGGATAACGTAGCCAGAGCGTCTGCCATTTGATTTTCATCGCAAGGTATATGATAAAGCTTCACTGTATTGAAGAAAGTCAGTAGTCTTCTCCTGTAGTCTCTATACGGAATCAGATTGGGCTGATGAGTAATCCAATCTCCGTTGACCTGATTGATCACCAAAGCGGAATCCCCAAAGATGTCAAGAGTTTCAATCCTCAGATCAATAGCCTCTTCGATACCCATAATGCAAGCTTCATACTTGGCTTCATTGTTGGTGCATTCGAAAGTCAATCTGGCAGTGAAAGGTATATGAGAACCCTTCGGAGTGACAATAACTGCCCCAACTCCACTACCATTCATATTAATGGCCCCATCGAACATCAAACACCATTTAGAATCAGGATCTGTCCTTTCGTCATCTAACGGTTCTTTGCAGTCCTTCATTTTCAAATACATGATGTCTTCGTCAGGGAATTCAAATTTCATCGGCTGATAGTCATCCAGTGGCTGTTGAGCAAGATAGTCGGACATGACACTACCCTTGATGGCTTTCTGGGAAGTATATTGAATGTCATATTCTGTCAGGACCATTTTCCAACGAGCAACCCTTCCAGTGAGAGCTGGCTTTTCAAAGATTTACTTGACTAGATCCATCTTGGATATTAGCAGAGTTGTGTGAGTCAGCATGTATTATCTCAAACGCTTAGCATCCCATGCAAGTGCACAACATGTCTTCTCAAGCATTGAGTATCTTGACTCGCAATCATTGAATTTCTTGCTCAGGTAGTAACTAGCGTGTTCTTTCCTACCTGTCTCGTCGTGTTGACTGAGCACACAACCCATTGAGTTTTCAAGTACCGTCAAATGAATTATCTGTAGTCTCCCTGGAACTAGAGGTATAAGGATCGGAGGTTGTTAAAGATACTCTTTTATCTTTCCAAATCCTCTTTTGCAGTCGTCATTCCACCTGACAACCTGATCTTTTCTTAGCAACTTGAAAATTGGTTCACAAGTGGCCGTGAGATGAGAGATGAATCTAGCAATGTAGTTCAACCTCCTTAGGAAACCACGAACCTGTTTTTCTATTCTAGGCTCAGGCATCTCTTGAATTGCTTTTACTTTGGCTGGATCAACCTCGATCCCTCTTTCACTGACGATGAAACCCAACAATTTTCCAGACCGCACCCCGAAGGTGCACTTATTTGGATTCAGCCTCAACTTGAATTTTCTCAATCGTTCAAACAGTTTCCGCAGATTCACCAAGTGTTCCTCTTCGGTCTGTGACTTCGCGATCATGTCATCAACGTAGACTTCAATCTCCTTATGAATCATATCATGAAAGAGAGTCACCATTACGCGTTGATAGGTTGCCCCTGCATTCTTTAAACTGAAGGGTATCACTTTATAATAGAATGTTCCTCATGGGGTAATGAATGCTGTTTTCTCCATGTCCTTTGGTGCTATCTTAATCTGATTGTAGTCGGAGAAGCCATCCTTGAAAGAAAATACAGAGAACTGAGTTGTATTGTCAACCAAAATATCAATGTGAGGTAATGGGAAGTCATCCTTTGGACTCACTCTATTTAGATCACGGTAATCAACACACATCTGAAACTTGCCATCCTTCTTAGGTACCAACACGATATTTGTAACCCAGGGTGAATAACTGGTGACAGCTAAGAAACCTACATCCAACTGCTTCCGGACTTCTTCCTTGATCTTGATTGCCATTTCTGGTTTCATTCTTCTAAGCTTCTGCTTGACGGGAGAGCAACCCTCTTTGAGAGGCAATCTGTGCACAACAATATCGGTGTCAAGCCCTGGCATATCTTGATACGACCAAGCGAAGATGTCTACATATTCATGCAGCATTTCAATCAACCCCTTCTTTACATTCTCGTTTAAGGCAACCCCGATCTTAACTTCTTTCTTGGCGTCCTTGGTTCCCAGATTAATAACTTCCAGTGCTTCCTCATGTGGCTGAATGACCCTTTCCTCCTGTTTCAACATCCTGGCTAATTCCTCAGGAAGTTCACAATCTTCTTCACCATCCTCTTCGGCTTGGTAAATCGGATTGTCAAAGTTATAATAAGCCATAGCAGAATTGTTATAAATGGAATCCGATGAAATGCATCTGCATGAATGATTATTCACGCTTTATGGGTGCAAAAGAACAACATTGCCATTTTTTATTAAAAAATAAAAAGAGAAAGACAAGAAGCACAATATTTGAATATAAAAAGAACGTCCTTTATTAATGATAAAATTGAATGTTTAACAATGTAAGCCTTACAAAGAATCTTTACGCCTTGGGCGGGGCGCATGATTTAACATGAAAACACAGAAAATTACTCTTCCCGAAGAGTGACTTGGACGAAGCCTTCGGAAGACCAGTTGTTAAGTCCTTGACCCAGGACAGCTGGGCGTATCCAGTTGCTGATGTCGCAGTCATTGTCTCCGTCTTCATCGCTTAGTGCAAAATTCTGGCCAGGATCGATGACTCTAGCACTAGAGAAAGTAATAGGTCCCTGACGGCCTTGAACCTTTGGTCCTCGATAACCAATTCTGAACCTGTTTTCTTTGAGAGGTGCTTCAATCACTCGGCCCCAACCTCTGATGTTTCCAGATTGTACGACAACTTGGGCTTACTTGTAAGAGGCAATAGAAACTTCTGACTTCTTCTCCGATGAAGGAGAGACTTCTTGCACATTCACAGCTTTAAATGCTTGACACAACGTCTCGTAGATTTCACCATCCATCTCAACATACTTGAAGGAAGATAGGTGACTCACAAAGATATCCTCTTCACCGCAGACGGTGACCACTTGTCTATCTACCACAAACTTAACCTTCTGGTGGAGGGTCGATGATACAGCTCCAGCACCATGAATCCACGGGTGCCCCAACAAACAGCTGTATGCAGGCTGGATATCCATCACGTAGAAAGTAGTGTTGAAGATTTAGGGCCCTACCTTGATTGGTAATTCCACTTCCCCAAAGACTGATCATTTCGACCCATCAAATGCTTAAACTACCAAGTCGTTCGGTCTGAGCACCACTCCTTCAACGTCCAGTTTAAGAAGTTCCTTTTAAGAAGTACATTAAGCGAGGATCCGGTGTCTACTAGCACGTGAGAAAGAACTGCTCCTTTACATTCCATAGAAATATGGAGTACTTTGTTGTGGTTTCGGCCCTCCGAAGTCAAATCAAAGTCAGTGAAACCCAGCTCACGGCTGACATTAACATTGGACATTACCCCTTCCAGTTGATTGACTGAGATTTCCTGAGGCACATACGCCGCATTCAGGACTTTCAACAAGGCATTACGGTGTGCTTCAGAACACAATAACAGAGACAAAATGGATATCTTCGACGGAGTTTGGTGGAGGTAATTTACAATCTTGTAGTCACTCCTCTTGATGATCTCCATAAATTCTTCGACATCATTTTCAAAAGAGGTACCAGGCTCCGTCCTCTACACAGGCTCTTCGTTCATCACCTGTTTACCTTTTGCTTTTGCCAAGGTATCTGCATTATCGTTTCAGAGAGTTTGCGGCGCAAACAGTCTGCCGCTTCTAGTGAAACCACCAACTCCTAAATTGTCAACTTTCTGATCAACTACAGATGGGGTATCAACCTCTTATTTTTTACCATTGTAGTATACCTCAGCACTATAGTGCCAAGGGATTTCCTTTTCACTTTCAAACGGGAATGGTCCGGGCACCATGATGGTAACCGGAGCTCGCCTTGCAGGCACTGGAATCTGTACGGGTGTAAAAGGGATGGTAAGAGTTGAAACATCATTCTCAGCACTGGCAACTTGACTGAATTGTAGACACCCTTCATTCATAAAATTCTAGATATAGCTTCTCAACTTATCACAACCATTTTCAAGAATCAAACAATCTGAACAATCTGCATCACAACCAGGGAATACGCCTCCTCTCAACAGACGATCTTTCACAACTAGAAATGACGTCTTAATAACCCCAACATCAAATACCAACCCCCAACCGTCGTCTTCTTCAACAGCGTTCACAGTTGTCCCACCGCGGGTAGGCATCAGGTTTTGAATAACATTTGGAGTGGCAGGAGTAGCAAAATTAATAGCTTTGGAATCTATCAGGTCCTGGACCTTGTGTTGAAAGGCTCTGCATCTTTCAATAGTGTGTCCGGGAGCACAAGAATAAAAGTAACAATGCGCATTGACATCATAATCTGGTGGGAGCTTTGCAGGAAGGGGACCCAATGTGCGAAGTTCTACTAGATTCAGCTTGAGCAACTGTTGGAACAACATAGAGTAAGACATTGGTAACGGGTCTAAATGACGGTCGGTCGTTCTCTGTCTTTGTTGGTAGACCTGCCTTGGGGCCTGTTGCTGTTGTTGATTTTGTTTTTATGTAGCAACGGGAATGGTTACAACAGCAATCTGATGGTATGGGGCTTGATATCCTTTGTTTCTACTCTTATGAGAAGACGCGGCATTAGTCTCCCTTTCACGTTTTTTACCCGCACCAGCAAAAGGTTTTCCCACACCAGAAGATGACCCAACACTATCTTGAATTTTACCCAGCTTAAGCAAATTCTCAATCCTCTCCCCAGCAACTACAATATCGGAAAAACCAGATGAAGTACACCCTGCCAAGCGTTCCAGGAATGAACCTTGCAGCTTTCCCATGAACATGTCAGCAATTTCTCTTTCCAGCAACGGCGGTTGTACCCGTGTAGCCAACTCTCGCCACCGTTGGGCGTATTCCTTGAAGCTTTCTTTACTTTTTTGTGTCTGGCTCTGCAACTGGGTACGATTTGGAGCCATATCAATATTGTATTGATATTGCTTCAAAAATGTTTCAGCTAGATATTTCCAATTTTTGACGTGGACCCTCTCAAGCTTCATGTACCATTCCAGAGATGCCCCAGACAAGTTGTCTTGGAAAAGTATATCCAAAGCTTTTCATCATTGGAGTAAGAAGAAATCTTCCTGAAGTACGCTTGCAAGTGAGTTTTTGGGCAAGAATTACCGTTGTATTTGTCGAAAGATGGAGCCTTGAACTTTGGAGGGATCATCACCCCCTGAACCAGCCCCATGTCTGCTACGTCAATGCCCATGGTATTCTGACATTCTATGGCCTTGATTTTTTCATCAAGCAGTTGGTACCTTCGGTCTCCTTCACCGTTGTTGCCACCCACATCTGCCTTCATCAGAGAAAATTGATCATAGTGATTATCCTCCATGTGAGGAACAGGAATAGGAATGGGGATATGACCCCCCGCAGCTTGACCAACAGGAATACCACCATGAACTCCACCAACAGGAATACCAGTGTTAACTCCACTGACGGGAATACCAGTATTAACTCCACCAACAGGAACACCAGCATTAACTCCACCTACAGGAATATCATCTCCAACTGGAGGATCAACTTGATTGTCAGCATTTGGAATCTCAACTTCGGGCCTTTGCACCATCGCCCTTTGCTCTTGTTGGCCCTGAGCCACTCCTTGCATCAGGTCCATAAACTGGTTCATTCGGGCCCTCATTTCAGCCATTTCCGCTTGCAATTATTCCATGACTCGTTTTTGGTTTTGACGCGTTGAATAGCGGTGGATATGAGAATCAACAATCCTGCCTGTTAACCAAACAAGGTTAGGAAATCCAGAGATAAACACCTGTTATGCAAAAATGATATGTATGAATGCATGCATATGCCATGTTTAATCATTTCCAAGTTATATCTACTTTGATTCCAGTATTAATCGGGCGAGGGATCAGATACGTTGCACAGAAATAGATATATATTGCAAAAAAATACAACTGAAACAACACTACTGAGAATACCACTAAAACAATATAGCCGAAATAACCACATCTTCATATAACATTTCTGAAAGTGATACAAATATATCTGATACAACCAAGGGTGATTCCATCAACAAGCCTGATGGTAATCACAACATACAGAAATACATAAGCAGATCAATCCCAAGCCTCTAGCCCCAACAAACTGGTCTTAACCTCTTCGAGGAGGGTTTTATGTCTGGATGAGTTGGCCATTTTAACAGTCTGACAATATGTTCTACACTATCGTCGTCTCCGAAGACATCTCTGAGCTTTGACCTCTTGATCCCAGCCTGAATCTTGAGCTCCGCAATCTCTGTCTGAGCTTCCTTCAGTTTGTCAGAGAAGTGCTTCTTGCCCCCTTCGCCTTTTGGAGCTCCTTCTTTAGTTCCTCATTTTCATCCATGACTTCAACCCACTTGCTCTGACAATTAGTAAGCTTGACGTTTGCCTCGGACAAAAGTTACTTAGTTTGCTTGTGCACGCTGGCGGAGGATTCTGAAGTCAACTTAGATTTCTGATAGAACCAAGCTCTGTCTGTAAAGTCTTCCTCTTCCTCGGCTAGCAGCTTCGTTGCGTCCTTAGCCTTACGTTCCAAGTCCACGTTGTTATGCAAAGCATCTTGGAACCAGCTGCTCAAGTCCGAATTTTCTACACGGAGCTCATGCAACAGAGCTTGCAACTTGTCGAGCTCCTCAATGGCTACGGTAGTCCTTTCTTCCATAATATCAGGATACAAAGGAGGTGTAGGATCAAACGGCAAGTAGAAGTCTTTAACCCTCTTCTATATCCAGTCTTCATAGGGAGGATAAGCTCAGTTGTTGGCCTTTCCTAGAACAGCTTTACCCTTTCTCCGTATACTGAACCAGGCCTCAGAAACCTTTTGCGTTATTTCTAGACCATCCGTTGCTTGGAAATATAACGACTCCTCCACATCCCTCTTAGCGAGTGGACCTGTCAGAGCGTATCCAAACTGTGTGATGGCCAAGGAAGGATTATAGTTGATCCCCCCTTTTCTTCCTATCAATGGAACATTAGGGAACCCACCATAACTATGAATAACGTCCTTGCAGAGCAACCCATAATCTACCTAGACAATATCCTTTGAAGATAAACCCATCAGTCGTTAGCACCATTCAAGAGAATCCTTAGTACCATGAAAGCGCCTGAGCGAGGCAGACAGTTCGCGAACCACTTGTAAAACAGAGGTGCACAGCAGTGAACAAAACCTCCTATTCTCATCTCATTTCTGTTATGGATTGAGTGATAAAGGTCTCCCAATAAGGTCGGCACTGGATTCTGCATTGTAAATATTCTGATGGCGTCAACATCAACAAAGTCTGACACGTTCGGAAACAGAACAATTCCGCATACGCAGAGAGCCAATATGGCATTGAAAATAGTCAATTATTTTGTCTCTAACAGCTTCTTGAGCTTTCTTCGTCAAATACCCCAGATGATATCCTCGAAAACCTCCCTTACTAGTGATGTTGGCCTCCAACATTGATTTGCTCAAATAAAGAGCAGTAGCCACATCCCCGAAGTCTGGATCTTTCTTAGAACCGAAGAACGACGCCTCTTCCTTAATAAAAATCCCCAAGATATTTGAATACTCCTCCAAGGTAGGGGCCAACACATAGTCTGGAAATACGAAACATCTCAGAGGAGGAACATAGAATTGCATCAAAGTGTGAAATCCTCTGTATTCATAATCACTGATGTTATGGACAAAAGACAGAATCCGCCCATACTTTTCTCTGAAAGCTCCCAACACATCCGGACTAGCCATAGCTTTTAGACTGTTAAGAGGGCCTAGATCTGGCTTTGGAAACTTGTAGATGATAATGTTCTTCTTCTTCTTCTCGGTATCCATCCCAATAGAACCCACTGACTGGAATCAAAGGTAGAATATGAACCTGGAAATGAATAAACATGTATGTTAGGTATGAAATGATGCAATGCAAAGGCATGATATCAGAGCGCCATATATAATTGGACGTGTCTGTGATGAACTGTGTGGATAGTGTCGGTGCATAATGGCGTGAATAATAACTGAATGAATATAACAGGATGAATTGTCCACTTCTGTAAGAATACTAGAAAATCGGATAGGTTGGAAGTCAAAGTTACCTGCAAACTTGTAAACACCCAGCCCCTCTCACGTGTGGGTTCTAAGACTAAGGATCCTCTGCGTCACGGACTCTCAGGTCAAGAAATAATGTTACATTCACCATTTCTAGTTTGGCATCATCATCAATCGAGGAGGCCTCAACTGATTCCCCTCAAAAGGTCATCCTATGGTGAGTTCTCAGCTTTGGGTCCTCGGATCAAGAAGCATAATGGGTTTTCCATTTCTGGTCTGCCATTATCGCCCCTTGGGAAGAGTGCCTCAACTGAGTCCTCGGGAAAGGTTACCAAAGTCGACAGCTCATCAAGGGAATATCCAATGACCTGCATCAACATGCAGTATCAGATATCTCCTAGAGGAACCTCGTCTGGCTGTGGGTCTCGTGAACACTACACGTGGTCACCACCACGCAAGCGACACGACTATCCACTCTAAATCCTATGTGTATACCCAAGCCTGGGCAGTGGGCTTATCTCTCAGAACACCCGTCCCACCAAATAAAACAACAGTCCAGCACAGTCCAGTATATATGGCAATAATGACTGTAAAGCAAGTAAATGCGATAAAAGCGATAAACATGCGATAAAAGCCATAAATAAAATAGGTAAAGCATACAAATAAACACCCTATAATCGAAAACAAACAGGCGCTACGATTGCCTTGCTTAGGGAACCAGAGACTCTGGGTTCGGTCCCCAGCAGAGTCGCCAGCTGTCACATCTGCAAAAATCAACCAGCAGAAAAGACAGAAGAGTCGCCACCGAATGTTATTTATCCCGACGCAGGTAAAGGAAACGATCAAAGAAAACCTCAACAAAGGGAAATACATGGTCATCACAACCATAACCTGGGTTCGGGAGTCGGTTATGCGAGAGGAAGGTATTAGTACCCTCTCGCATCCATCGTACTCGATGGAATCCACGCTTGTTGTTATCGATCAAAGGGTGTAGGGTATCTGAAGCTCAAGTGCTAGCTGGAAACAGGAAAGGGAAAAACAAAAATGAACTCGCAAGGATGGTCATCGCGTTCCAGCAGTTTAGGTGTGTCACTCGTTGTATGGAGTCTTATGCGTTTACCTGTTTGTGGTAGAATGGAAATAACGTATCCTTTATAAATGGATGAGAATCCCGAAGGAAGATGATTATTTTTTTTTGTTTTTTAGAAGAAAGTGTTTTGATTGATTGTGTTTGTGGTATGCTTCGTGCTAAAGACTATGACATAGGAGCGAATACTTTACAAGGTCGCTCCCAACGGAACGTTTGCAAAGCATCCTAGAAGAGTGAAGGAGACCTTCACTAATCATTTCTCATGTGCTTAAGGCTCGTGGCGCACTCCACATACGATAGTTGTTAAGTGTTTTTTCGCTTTTCTTTTGAGATGAGAGAAGAGAGACTCAAAGTTGTAAGAAAACACTATGGGAGATTAGATCCTAATGTTATCATACAAGGGTGACCCTATGGTTAAGGTTAAAAGGGGACTAACCTACTTGTTATCATGCATGGATTGCTAGCCTAATGTCTCTCCTACCTCCAACTTAATCAAAAATTAAGTGGAGCTAGGAATCCTAAGGGATCATGTGAATCAACACAAGTAAACATTATTCTAAACAATCACAAAAGAGAGAAGTGAATAAGAAGTGAGAGGAGAAGGAATCATGTAAGTGTAAACAAGTATTCAAAGTATCATAAACAACTTACCGTCTCCATGCTAAGCTCAACTAATGAATAGTTGAAAGCAAAGTGTGCAAACAAGCAATTATGATTAAGCTAGAGTCCTAAACATCCAACAACAACCAAAATTAGAAGTGTCCTAAAGGTATGAGATCCTACTAGGGGTAGTAGCAAACCCTACTCTATCTTATCTAAGTTAATGTCCTAAGGGAGCACGCAAAAGTGTCAAGTTTTGTCCTATGTTAACTCACAAACATATGTCATTCACAAACTATGCATAATTGGTGTCTAAAAGTCACATGACTTGAATTAAGGCACATATATGAGATGAGGTCAGTAATGTACACCATGAGAAATGAAGTTTAAGATGTGAAGAAGTGATCATGACATTCATACCAAATCATATTCAAAAGATTAGGAACTCTTGTACAAAGATGTTTCACTTAGGATGAATCAATCACTTAAGGTTGTAGGATGCAAAAAAAATATGAAATGGACATGTAAATGACAGGATCAAAACTTAAAACATGTGTTCAAGGTATGAGAATGACCTTAAGTTGTCATAGAAGTACCATGTTAAAGCATCTTTAAGAGTTACACAAGTCTACACACAAGGAGTTCACTCAAGATGTAACAAACATGTTTGATCAAACAAGGCATAAACAATCATGAAAGTATGTATGTGGAATGGTATAAGTCAGAAGTGAATGCATGTTTAGATGTTTAATAATGACCTCACCTTTTGTGGTTTATATCACAAGGTATCTCAAAATGAACACATTCACTTCAAAATTCATGAAAATAGCCAAACAGTCCAAAAGTGAAATTAAAAATATCCAAAAGTTAGTTAACATGATAAAGGTCATCCATGAGTTAATTTGGGATTTTATGATGATTTTTCCCATTTTTAATAATCCATTATGAATCATGAACAAAAAAGAAATTAAAAAAACTAAGAAATAAGAGAGGGGGTGTAACGTTAGCAATGTAGTAGTTCAATTATGAGTTGGGCTCGCTACTGGGGGCGCGTTTAGCAATTATTCTGAGCCCAAGTGCCAAAAATCATTTTTTGTATCAGATTTGAATTGAAGGGAAAAGAGAGGGAAGCAGGAGAGCACGTGCCAGGGAGCACCCTCATTAATGTGTTGGCAGCACGTGAACCCTTGGATCAAACGAAAGCAATGGCCATGATTAAATCACATTGTTTATAAGATTTTAAATTAAAATGAAAAAAGGGGAAAATGCTAGCACGCTAGTGGCATGTGGCTTTTTAATGTACTGGCACAATTAATGGCCTTTGGATTAAACAAAAACAACAGCCACGATTAAAACATGGGGGTGGCCTAAAGGTGTTAGGGTTTTAGCACAGGTGGCCGGAGAAGGACCTCCGGTCATCTTCTCCGGTGGGATAGCCACCGTGCACGGAGGCGGCCTGGCCAGAATTTGCTAAACTTAACATGTTTCCACGCAGAATTTCACACTGATTCTGAATATGCCCTCAGAATTTTCATACAATCAACACACATGGAGAATCGAAGAGAGAAAGTTTGAATCTGAAAACAAGAAACTTCACAAATAACCCTAGAATCTAACCAAAAACATTGCCTCAGGTAGGAGGACTTCAGATGCGACTACATGATGCCCTAATTCATGGTATACAGGCTAGTATGTTGCAGTGAATTTCAGAAATCTCAAACCTGGTTGAAACTTCTTCCACGTGCACTAGAAACCCAGAAACCTTCCTGCAAATCTTCAAATAAACTTCTAAGAGAAAAATAAATGCTCTTACTTCTTGCAATGGGAAGAAAGATACACAATCTTGAAGATGAGAGGTGGATATGATTATAGATCTGTGGTGGTTCCAACTACCATTTTCTGCGTACAGAAGTAAGAGAAGATGACATTGATGATGATTGCGAGGAAAAATGCAAAGAAACTCTCAAGATGAAGTGATTTTGAAGCCCTGAATTTTTTCTCTTCAATGGTGAATTTGTGTTGTTTTTGGAGCTCTCTCTCTTTCTCCAACTGTATGGAATGAGTCTAACTGAAAAATGAAGGAGGTTAGAGGGTTTTATATGCAGTTAGAGTTGTTAGAGTGTGTTATTGATGAGATTGAGAAATGGTGATGAACACACATGTTATGTGTAGTTATGAAAGCTACAAAAAATAGGGAGATGATGTCATGGCACAGGTGAGTGATTTAATAGGTGTGTTGTATGGTTTATGATGTGTATCATATTGCTAATGATGATGATGGATGATAGGGATTATGTTAGTACAGAAGCAGAATATTGATGCTTGTTCATTAAGTCTTTGTTTCCTTTCATGGCATATGTGGTAAATTCTTATATGGGTGCATGAATGTTAGAACTTTGCTTGGCAAAACTTGGTAAAGGTGATAAGGATGATGTATATTAAGGGATACACATGGATGTCATGTTTAGCAAGAGCCTTTTGGTTTGTAATGTGAAGAGAATGGCAAAGATTTGGCAAGTTGGTAATGACATGCATGGTTTAGGCACAAATTCATGAAGCAAAGTTTGGAGCAATGTATCTCACTATTTAATGCATCAATTCATGTGATTTTGGTGGCTATGGAAAGAGGAGGCTTCCTAGAAGATATTTGATGTTTATGGCAAGTTGAATCAAGGACTTTTACATGGAGGAAGATGAGGTTGAATACAAGAAACCAAGGGTTGCCATAGCCATGACCATGACAAGAGTTTTTACAATTTCACCAAGGTTGATTTTTTTGGGTTATTGGAAGGCTAAAACTTCTTGAATTGTGATCCAAATGCTATGTTTCTTGTACTCATTTTGAAGAGCACCTTTGATACTCCATCTTTCATGTGGAAGGCAAGTGAAAATGAGGTCTTAAAGGTAGTGAAAATTTGACTTGAATCTGGCCATGCACGAGCTACAAAGTTTATGAAATTTTTCTAAGTGTTTTTCATGCTTAGACAACTTGAACATCTCATCTTCCAATGATCATAACTCTTGTTTATTAATCAAATGGGGAGTTCATTACATGGTTGGAAAGGTGAGAGATCATACTAAAACTTTCCCTTGAAAAAAATTTCCAAATGAGGCTTGTAGCATGGAGAAAATTGGGCTTGAAGGTGGCTGAAACTTGAGGAAAACTTTCCCAAAATGGAAAGTTCTCAAAAACCCTAGTTTTCCCAAAATGGACACTTTCACCAATCTTTGATTTGTCTTGATTATTTGGACATATCTTGATCAAATTCCACCCATAGACCATATTTGACATGAGAATCATGATTTTGACTTTAAAAAAATCAGGAGTTAACCTTTTCCTAGACCAGTTGACCTTATTTCCAATTCTCCTGATTTTCAATCACCTATCCAATTGAAATCCCTGTGAATGACATTGATGGCTCATATTCCAATCTTAGACATTTGAAAACACATAGAACACCATGGGGTCAAGTCTTGCCCAAAAAATCAGAAATAAATTGACTTTAGGCAAAACCCTAGTTTGGTCCCTAGAAGTCAGAAGAAGGTGACTGATTCTTCAAACCATAATTCCTCTGACCATGTTGTAGATTGACTTAAACCAAGATGATTCATGTGATGAGATGATTTTAAAGACCCAAGATCCTTGCTTATGAGGGTGTCCCAAGCATGGACATCCAAAACCCTAGTTGAGGATCAACAACTAGGGGAATGTGATCCTCTTTCATTCTGTTGCCAACTTCAATCTCTTGATGGCATGGTGAACCATCTGAGGTGCTTTGAAGTATGAGGAGCCTTTGTGGCTTGAGTGATTATATATATCTCATTCTCTATACTTTGCCTAGTCAATGATAGTGGTACCCTTGATACCATGCCTTGAGAAAGCCAATGAAGCCTATGCAATGTTTATGAACTAAATGCATATGAAGTGTGAAAGCATAAGCCACTAATGAGAGTATAAATAGGAGGGAAAATTTTAGGGTGCTACAATAAACAACCTTCCACTTTTGTGTGAGCATGTTTGGGACATGTTTTGGAATTATGCTTTTACTATGAGGCGGACGTGATGCTTCACATAGAAATCGAGAGGCTGACATGGCGTCATGCCCATTTTGACAAAGAAGCAAACAAGATAGGGTTGAAGTGTTCGATGGATCTGGTCGACGAGCTACGAGAGGCCGCCCACGTCCGAGAGTTTGCTGCTAAACATAGAGATGTCAGGAGATACAACTCCAAGGTAAAGCCGAGGGAGATGCAAGAGGGAGACCTAATACTAAAGGAAGTGGTCATACTTGCACATCAGGGTAAACTAAAACCTAACTAGGAAGGGACGTACCGTATATATTAAAAACTGCCTCACAGAGTGCACGAATTGCAAGAAGTTGAAGGGCTTCTCCTACCCCGGACTTGGAATGCACTCCACCTCCGTTATTAATATAGTTAAAATTATTTGTAACTTTCCACTAAACGTTATGCCTATGTAATTTTGAACAATCATTCCAATGCTTTGTTTCTCCAGGGACCCCCACCCCACTTTAAAGTAAATTATATGATGAACCTTCATGGAAGGATCCTTGTCGTTCGTCGCGACAATTGTATGTTGGACCTTCATGGAAGGATCCTTGTCGTTCGTCGTGGTAATTGTATGTTGGACCTTCATGGAAGGATCCTTGCCATCCCTCGAGGCAATTGCATGATGAACCTTAATGGAATGATCCTTGCCACCCCTCGAGGAAATTGTATGATGGACCTTCATGGAAGGAGCTTTACCGTCTCTCGAGGAAATTTTATGTTGGACCTTCATGGAAGGATTCTTGTCGCTCCTTGAAGCTATTGTATGTTGAACCTTCTTGGAAGGATCCTTGCCGCCTCTCGAGGCAATTGTATGCTAAACTTATATGCGAAGATCCTTGCCATCTCTCGAGACAATCACATGGCTGAACATATATAGGGAGATTTTGGCCGCCCTCCTAGGCCATACCTGGTCGATCGAAAGAAAAATATTTCTCCCAAGGGACTCGGTATCTCCTCGGACGATATAGCTTCCGAAGTCATGCCTAATTAACATGACCTCTATCAAGCCCAGGAGACTTAATGTCAAGCCTTACTAAAGGGATCGATAGAAGTCCTGCCTGAAACGTTAAAACGACTCGTCTGAGGGACTTAACATCCCCTAATCGGGCTACATGATAAAATATATGAGGGACTTAGAATTCTCAGCATAGAAAAAACTTTCGCCCGAGGGACTCAGTATCTCCTCGGGCGAGATAGCTTCCGAAGTCATGCCTAATGGGTGTGATCTGTATCAAGCCTCAGAGACTTACTGTCAAGTCTTGCTAGAGGGATTAATAGAAATCTCAACCGAAAGGTTAAAAAGACTTTCCTGAGGGACTCGACATACCCTAACTGTGCTACATGATATAATATTCGAGGGACTTAGAATTCCCAGAACAAATAAAGCTTTCTCCTGAGGAACTCAGTATCCCATCGTAAGAGATAGCTTTTAAAGTCATGCCTAATGGGTGCGATCTCTATCAAGCTCCGGAGACTTAGTGTCAAGTCTTGGTAGAGGGCTCGATAGAAGTCTCGTCTAAAAAGTTAAAATGATCAGCTTGAAGGACTCGGCATACCCTCAACCAGGCTACATGATATAATATCCAAGGAGCTCATCACCTTGGTCGTTAAGCCGTAAGGACATGGGTCAGTAAAAACCTGAATTACTAAGGGTAGAAAAAGGCCTCACAAGGGAAAACCACAGTCGGAATACTCCCATTAATAGAGAGTGAAAAACACTCCGCCCTCTGGCGAAGAACTCGTGTCTGAGGGACTATGCAGTGTTATATTTGCAAATACCTCTGCCTAGGTCAATAACTTGGGGCCACCCTAGGAAAGAGGCAACGATGCAAGGTCTCCCGAAGGGAGGTACCACCTGGACCATACATTTTCCTCACCTATGAAAAAACGTGGGATAAGACATATCTTGTATAACAGGAAAGTCAAGATAGTTAATGACCCATATATTCCTTAGAAATATGAGTTCAACCATCCATCCTTTGACTAAGCAGGCAACAACCTTTTCCAAGAACCCTTGAGGATCAAGAATCCATATATATACCATATCTATCAAAAAGAAGGATTAAGTCATATTCACTATATACCATCAAATACTGCTCAGAGAACACTTTACTCTCAACAGCCCAACACCGTTAAATTAATCTCCCGTTTACAACCTAGCAGCGTTGATCGCCAATAGAGTCTCCCACCTCACGTGAGTCGGTCCTTTAAAAAGCCTAAAAAACCATCATACCAGGCTACTCGCCACTGTGAGTTAGCCATCATCCCATTCGTGTAATACACCTACTAGAACCTCTGATTCTCTTTGCTCTTGCAAGAAAAACACACACACCATGTATTTTTTTAGGTTACTCCAAATCATAGTTTTTAAATTTAATCTAATTTAATGGTTAATTAACATTTTTACTTAATTAACCATTAAATTAGATTCAATTTAAAGACTATATTTTGGAGTAAGCGAAAAAGAACTTACTCTTAAAATAAGTTGATCCCCACTTTTATATATATATATATATATATATATATATATATATATATATATATATATGACATATCTAGTGAGAATGAGTAAGTTATATGAGAGTGTGAGAATGAATAACAACCATCAGATTTAAAAAGGAAAGGTTGAAATTAAATCGTGGTTTTCACTAATCATGTGTCATTAAGAGGAAAGAGAAATCATTAATCAAATTTTAAAAGTATCTTTTAATCTCAACCTTTCATTTTAAAATCTGATGGTTCTTATTCATTCTCACATTCTCATATAATTTATCCATTCTCACTAAATATGGCCCATATATATATATATATACACACACACACACGTGTGTGTTAAAATAATTATTTTCATTATTGAAATGAAAAAAAAGACATTGAGTCAGAAAAAATAATAAGAATGCTTATCATAAGGAAATTAAATTGAAAAATTAATAACTATTTTTTAAATTTAAAAATATCAATAATTATTTATATTAATATATAAATATAAATAAATATTACTACAAGAGAATGAGTCATAGTTAAGCTGATTAGTCTCATTTAATTTAACTTATCCACCAACTCTAAAATTATCAACTATAATAATAATCAAATGTAGCAAAAAATTGTGATTCATTTGGTAGGTATTTCTGATTTTATATTGTTTTTAAAAATAATGATAATATATTAGATATCTATAATATAAGAAAAGTTGATGGTCTGAAAAAGACATTTCTACCCTATGCCCTTTTGCCAACACCTATTCAATTTTGACAATTTATGATCTTTTCTTAATTTTATGTCAGATTTTATTATTAATAAATTGTGGCAATGACTTTATAGGGTTAAATTTCTTCTCTCTTATTTGTAAACTTTCCATCTTTCTCATTTTTCTTCACAATCTCTCTCTCTTTTCTCCAACCGTTTTTCTTTTTCTCTTCTCTATCATTGCTTGCTGCTGCTCTCTCATTGTTCTTTATTTCTTTCTTCTTCAAGTTCAATTATTTTTTGATTCATTCATATATCATCTTATTATCTTCATCAATTTTTTACACTTTCATGATTTCTTTTTGGTTTTCTATTTTTTTCTTTTCAGATTGTAGATCTACTGATACACACACAGAAGCTGATAGTAAAACAATATTAAAAATGTAAGTTTGAACATAAACTTTTGTTTTCTCTTTTTCATGTCTTAACATCTTTTTCACTTCTTTTGTTTTTTCAGGCGTTAGATCTATCGATAAGAGCATGAAGACGGATAGTAAAATAACATCAACAATGTTTGTGAAAAACATAAATGGTGGTTAGTAATTTTAGATCAGATCTATTATGTTCATTTATGTTATTTTTAGATCTGTCATTTCTAATTTTGATGAAAAAATTTGTGTATACAAATTCCGACGCGACGATTCTGCGTCTGGTGAACAGAGCTAGGACTAATATGTGTAAAGAAATATATGAAATTAGGGAGACGAAAAGTAACAACAAGGTAAATGGTTAATGGTGTTATGTTTTTGTGATTTAATTTTTAATTTGATTTTTGGGTTTTCGATGCAAAGCCTAAAATATTTTGGCAGGTGGAAGAAGATGGTGAAAATATTTTGAGATGATGATTCAAGTTTTTTTAAAACTGGTAAGTTGATAAGTTTTACTTTTTCTTATTAATTTTTTGGGTTAAATATTGTTTATCCCCCTGCCATATAGGCGTGTTTTGGTTTTCCCCCCTGAAGTTTTTTTTTTGTGATTCCCCCTTGTAAAATCAAGATTCTGTTTGCAGAACCCACTATCCCTTGTTTGGCTGACTGGGCATGGAGAATCTGCACACGTGGCAGTCCACGTGGCTGCTGACTGGGCTTATTTTTAATTTTTTTAATTTTTTTTATTTAATTTTTTTTTAGTTTACGTTTATTAAATTTTTTTAAGATTTTATTTAATTTATAATTTTCTTAAATTATTTGTATTAATATTTTTTTTTGAATTATTATTTTAAATTTACCAAATAATATTTTTTTTCAAATATTTATTTTAAAAATTATTTAAATTGGGCCAAGCCCAATATACAGAAACCAATTTCCAATGGCACTCTTTTTGGCACATGTAATATTTCATTTTCAATCTAGTGTACATGTTAGTAATATATACACTAAATTCATTGCATAAGTATCCGATGTGGGACAAAAACCAGAGATACCAAACACAAACCGTGTGTACAAAATTGAATCTGTCTTGCTTTCATAACACACAATAGATATTAACCATTGTTGTCCATTACCATTTTTTTATCTTGCTATGATTGCACTGCTATAACCTTGAGAAAAACCATTAAAAACAATAAAGCAACACAACTATAATATTTCATAAATGACAAGAGGTTGAAGAGTCTGCTTTATGGTGCTTCCAGGTGCAGAGTCACTTTTTTTCTTCGGCTTCAGAAGAGATTTCTAAATGAGTCACTTTTTTCATTTCTTTGCTCTTGGCCCATAACACAATGTACAATCCAACCATTATCAACACTGCTCCAATTACACTACATATATATATTTTTCAAAAATCAAAACTATATTTAATTCAACATTAATCATATACTTAAATATAATTAACATGTATCTATATATACCTTCCTAAATATAGATTCTCATCCAACATCAAAGAACCAGCAATGGCCACTAGCACTAGCATCAAAGGGTTAAAAACTGAGGCATATAGTGGACCTCTCATCCCTACACACCATGCAATCACAACAATCATTAATCCTGAAGCCACAACTCCCTACAAAAAACTTCCAGGTGCAAAGTCTGCTTGAATTACCTTTTAAACATGAAACTTTCCCTTGGAATTTCTATTTCTTCGCGTCTATGCCAAGTAAAAACATGGGCTTGTAGATGCATCAAGACAATGTGAAATTTAAACTACTGTGGTCCTAAATTTTCCTGTTTATTGTTTGGAACAACCTGTCAACAATTGTGGCCCAGGACACAGTTTGCAATTCATTGTCAGTGACATTGAGACTATTGTAGAATCAAGATTTGAAACAACTGAACTAATAATGATGCTTTCAGTTTGGTAATTTCATTGTTAGAACTAAGATACAATTATTGAATAGAAACTATCTTTTGTATATTACTAATACTTGTATGGCTAACATGAAGCATTCTTGGAATGTGTTTTGCAATGCAGGTTGGCGATTGCATGGCCACAAGCATCTGTTGTCCAAAGATGTATTTTCCCTTGAAAATCCCACCATGATTCAGTCGTTCATTTCAGAACTCTTTGGTCTGCTTCATTTTCGTTGATGTGTGGCCTCTAAAGAAGAAAGTTTTGAGCTGCGGCAGAAGACATTAAGGAACAATTGTCAACCATATGATTTATGATATCCAATCTGAATTTTGAAATTCTGAAGCTCGGGGCAATGTTGGAGTAATCAGTGTGGATATAGGAGCATTAGCAATTCAACGGTCGTGTTCTAATTCCCCCACGACTGTTGGCTTGTTAATGATAACCTCGATAATCTCTGGTGCATCTGGTATGGGCTGAACATACGGCTGATTGGATATATGCTGCAATAATGAACAGTGTAGTTTGATAGTTGTAACAGTATTGTGTGATTGAAGGTTTTGGTTTGACAGTTGTTAATGGAGGATTATAGGGACTATTTTGGATCAACTGTGTGAGTGGGAGAATAATGTTTATGGTGTGATTTAATTTGACTTTGAAGGTGGTGGCATGCTGTTTGAAGGAAATGTTTTGTAGGTGGATGATGTACTGAAGGTAAATGTTATTGCTAAGGTGAGAACAAGTCCCACATCGGAAGGTATATGCACAAAACAAGTGTATATATACCAATCAATAATATACATTAATGAATTGAAAAGAGACTTGAAATAAAAATGGGCTTAAGCCCAAATTTAATATTTTGATAATTTAAAAAAATAAAATTAATACGAAAATTAATAAAAGATAAAATTAAATAATTAAATAAATTATAAATCAAATAATATCTAAAAAAAAATTAAATAAACGTAAACTAAAAAAAATTAAATAAAAAAAATTAAAAATAAGCCCAGTCAGCAAATCCTAACTGCCACATGTGCAGATTCTCCATGCCCAGTCAGCCAAACAAGGGATAGGGGGTTTTGCAAACAGAATCTTGATTTTACAAGGGAGGAATCACAAAAAAAAAACTTCAGGGGGGAAAATCAAAACTCACCCTAATGGCAGAGGGTAAACACTATTTAACCCTAATTTTTTTTTTACAGAAAATATTAGTTTTTACGTAAGAAGAAATAAAAATATGAATTTAAGTTTTACTTTCTTAAGATTTTTTTTTTTAAATTTTCTTTTGCATTTTTTAGTTTTCATTTTAAATTTGTTTTTTGCTTTTCTTAGTCATGTATTTTAAATCTAAATGATTTAACGTGAGATTGTAATGTGATTTTGTGATTTTAGTTTTATTTAATGATTTTGTAAATTTTAGCTATGTTTTCATTTATTTGAATGATTTTTATATGTAGGGATCAATACAAAAGAGATTGGACATTAAAAAAGAAGAAAAAAAGGCATAACTTTCTCATAAAGATGAAGGATGATAGAAATTTCAAAGTTATGAGTATTAATATAGAAAAATATTATAATTAATTATGTCTCATAATCAAGATTCATGGTGACTTTTGTTTATTTTGTATCTTCAAGTTATATATTATATTTTATTGAAGTTTTTTATTGATTTTTTTTAAATGAATAGTTATTTTATTTGTTTATTTCTTCATTAGATCTTGCCATAAAAATACTTAATATATTTTCATCATTAAGAAGACAAAATCATGTGATATGTCCGAAGAAAAGGGTATTACCTCAATGAGAGACCTACAAAGGCTAAAATACATTGAGACCCACAATTTGAACAATTAATTATGACTTATTCTAATGCAGGCTAAAAATTTTTATATATGAAAAAAATACTATTGTTATAAACGAGCACAATATTAAGTTTGATTCAAATTTTTTTATATAAGATAAAATACTACTGTTATAAACGGGGACAACTTTAATTTTGATTCAAATATTTTTATATACGAAAAAAATACTATTGTTATAAACGGACATAACTTTAATTTTGATTCAAATTTTTTTATATACGAAAACAATACTATTGTTATAAACGACTACACTTTAATTTTGATTCAAATTATTTTATATACGAAAAAAATACTATTGTTATAAACGGGCACAACTTTAATCTTGATTTAAATTATTTTATATACAAAAAAATACTAATGTTATAGACGGACACAACTTTAATTTTGATTCAAATTTTTTTATATACGAAAAAAATACTATTGATATAAACGGGCATAACTTTAATTTAGATTCAAATTTTTTTATATAAGATAAAATATTACTGTTATAAACGGGGACAACTATAATTTTGATTCAAATATTTTGATATACGAAAAAAATACTATTGTTATAAACGGACACAACTTTAATTTTGATTCAAATTTTTTTATATACGAAAAAAATACTATTGTTATAAACGGGCATAACTTTAATTTTGATTCAAATTTTTTTATATTAGATAAAATACTACTGTTATAAACGGGGACAACTTTAATGTTGATTCAAATATTTTTATATACGAAACAAATATTATTGTTATAAACGGACACAAGTTTAATTTTTATTCAAATTTTTTTATATATGAAAAAAATATTATTGTTATAAACGACTACAACTTTAATTTTGATACAAATTATTTTATATACGAAAAAAATATTATTGTTATAAACAAGCACAACTTTAATCTTGATTCAAATTATTTTATATACGAAAAAATATTATTGTTATATACGGACACAACTTAAATTTTGATTTAAATTTTTTATATACAAAAAAAAATATTATTGTTATAAACGGGTACACCTTTAATTAACAATATTTTTTTAATTATATTATTATTGATATTTTTTATTACCTTTCATCTTCTACATGTATTATTATTTCAACTTAATTTTACTATTATTCTTAAGTTTTAATCATATTATTATTCTTAAATTTACTATTATTCTTTAGTTTCATTTGTTTTTGGTCTACCTATTGATTAATATTTTTTGGTTTAATATTTTCAATATCATTGCATTATTTGAATTTATATCAATAATTAATTTAATTCCTTCTTTTACAACACACAAGATTTTTTTATATTTACCAATACAAATTTTTAATTTCAATCATATCTACTTTATAATTTTACCATTTTTCTTTACAATTTGATTAATAATTATGTGTCCATAACATAAAATTCTCGAACAGACAGATTCATGCGAACAGATAGATTAGTTACTAGTTTTTATTAAAAGAGGCTCAGGCGAACGCACAAATGACTTACTAGTTTTTATTAAAAGAGGAAGAGAATTTAATAAAAACGGGCAGAATTGATTAAAAAATCTTTTCATAAAAAATCTTTTTAAAGTTTCGTTGTTGAATAATAAAATTTCAAAAAAACTCAAAATGAGAAGTTATTAACTTTTCATAAAACTCATTTTAAAAACAATTATTTAAAAAAATTAATTTTTACTATGTTAAGATCTTTAATGATGAATATTCATATTATTTATTTAACTTATAATAAATACATTTAAAATAAATCATATTACTTTTAAATAAACGTACTTGTAAAAATTATTTTTAAAATATAAAATTATAATCAGTTTATTTAAAATATAAAATAAACTAACCTTAATTAAATTGACAGATATTTAGAATCAATTGCAGATTTATAGTATATTTTTCTAATGCTGACTCGTCGAAATTTGTGCATTTAAATAATCCCAACTTGCAGATTTAAATACCACTATCTTGCAGATTTATAGTATATCAATTGATACGGTTTTAAAATATTTGTTTAAATTATTTTTTTAATTATTTATAATATTGAACATTAAATGCTATTGAGTGTATAAACGAGACTTATTCACCAGTTAGTAACAAATAAACACAGCCGCATTAAACGAAGCTGTACAAAGATATTAGATATTGAGAGATAAAATTTCAACCACAGACTATGAGATTAAAAAAAACTATAAAAAAATATAAAAGTGAAAAGTTATTCATTGAAATATTCGTACAATTATCTATGAATTTACAAGACAATTTAAAAACAAACTCATAACATTCATTGACAAAATTAAGTAAGATCTAAAATTAACACTTTTTATTATAAAAAAAAAAAAATAGATTGACAAATAAATGCAAAATTAATACTAATCTTTATACATTATTTGATGGAATAAAAACAAATAACATATGTATCTAATTTGTTTAGAATTCTTCTAACAAACATCAAAATTCGACGCACGAATATCTTCACATCTTAAGATGAACACTAAGATCGCGATGATTTATTGAAAATTTTTGCTTAGCTATATACGCAACCTTCCATCTCAATAAACTTGAAAATTTCTTAAAAACTTGCATACTTTCATCTCTACAAATTTCATTGCATAAATTCATCATAACCCTAGCACAAGACTTTAACTTCTCTTCGGAGTATCCGGAACAAACATTCAAATCATTGCTCCAAAGAGGATATCTTTCAATAACCATTCTTGCACAATACACCGCAGAAGCAACAATCACAGAAGGCTTATAGTCACACATAATCGAATAGTGCGTCAAGCTCAACTCAGAAAAGAAAAACACCATGTTTTCCATGATATTGTCTTTCTCAGATAAAAGACACGCTCTTATGTTCTTACCAAGAAACATATAACATGTTGGAACTGTTAAAATCCAATCAAGCTCTTTTAATATAAGATTCTCCATTTCACATATTTCATCGGGAGTATAAGAATACTCAACTAAGTATTCCATGTCGCTAACACTGACCACACTTCTTTGTTCATATTTAGAGGCTAAGAGCAATGAGGTGAGACCAATGAGTTTAAATTCATCCATCGTTAACACTTCAAAATTGTTTTGTGAAAGAAAACGATCAAGAATGTTGACACTAAGATATAGGGTTTCCGACTCGAGCTCTAAACCATAATGTAAGTCTATCAACCAATCTATCACCTTTTTTCTCATCTCACAATCCACTTTGTACCCTTTTGAGTTGGGGATAATTTGACACTCCTCAAGATGATAAAATTGAAAGAGATCATCATCGTAATCACTCAATTTTTCATCAATGTGAGAGTTGTGGTCAAAACAAAGCATCTTCATCAGGTAAACTAAAAGAAAATGTTAATAAAGTAAAGAATGAGAAAGAGAGAAACTATGCTTCCATATATATATATATATTTTAATAACGATGATGTTTAAATCTTTTTTATATTTCTAAAATCGTTTCCACCTAATTAGTAAAAATAGAATCTATGATGATATTTTAACTCTTTTTTAAATCTTTTCTGTTGAGATATTTTTGCTAAACCTTTCAAAGATTTGTGCAATTAGTATCTCAGCAGTTATAAAAAGATATGCTAGTCAGCTTAGTGATTATATTTTTCTTTATTTATTTATAAAATAGATATGCAGATTTTTTTATTTTTATTTTACATAATTTATTTAAAATTAAATAAAAAAATTTTAAATTATTTTTTATTAAAATACATTAGATTCAATTTTAATTTTGGTCAATTTATTTTAATTGATTCTCAAAACTAATTTTCTTATTTTAAATTCAAAGAGTTTTAATCTCTTCTCATAATTTTACATGCGTCACTTTTTAAATAATATGTCACTTGAAATAGATTATAATATAAATTTTTTTGAAGAATTGTTTTAAGGATTCATATATGATTCTCATAAATAAGTTATCCGGAAATATTAATACCAAAATTTAATTCATGGATATTTTTTTATAAAAAAATGTTTGACATATAATTCGATGTTCTTGAAAAAATTAGTAGTTATATTTTTTTCTTCATAAAAATTATATAAAATTTTATAAGAATGTACATTGTTACCTTTTCACACGAGAATATGGAAGTTATTGAAGGTTATTTCTCACAAAATAACTCAACGTGCTGTTTTTAGAGAGAAGATAGACCCTCTCTCTCTCTCTAAAATAACTCAGCGTGCTTCATCTCCCCCCGTATCCCTTTGATTTGTGGTGGATATTCTCCAGATTTTCTGGCCTTTCCTGACCCTCTGTGGTCCTCATCCAAACAAGCCAGTAGTTGCGGTGTCTCCACTCCTTCATCATGGAGAAGTGACGGTCGTTCACCTTGTCCAAAGAAGAAGAAGAGGGCGTTATCGCTGCTGAAGATGAGATTCAAGAAGACGAATCATTTCAACGAACACTCGCAGGAAAACTATGGACCGAAAGCAATTTCAACACAAAAGCTTTCAAAACCACGATGTTAAACGCATGGCGACTGAAGAACCCGGTTGAAATTCAAGATCTCAGCATGAATCTATTCATTTTCAAGTTCGCCTCCAAACGGGATCTGGATTATGTTCTAAAGAGTGGACCTTGGAGCTTCGATAGGTAGTTACTAGTGCTTAATCGTATATCTGGAGAGGAGCAACCATCAGAAATCAACATGCACTTTGCTACCTTCTGGGTTCGTATCTATGAATTACCGTTGAAACTAAGATCGGAAACAATGGCCCGAAAGATTGGAAATATTATTGGAGAGTTTGAGGAGATGGATATGAAGGAAGCTCACAGAAATGGGAGATTTCTGCGCATCAAGGTCAAGATTAACTTGAAATATCCGCTAAAAAGAGGTACAGTGGTCAAATTTAAAAAAAAAAAAATCTGAGAGTTCATTTTAAATATGAGAAATTGCCTACATTTTGTTTTGTCTGTGGAAGAATGGGGCATCAAATCAAGGATTGCGAAGTCGTTGAAGATCTTAACACTGAGGGATATGAGGAAATAGAGGAAATAGAGGAAACAAATCTCTCTTTCGGCCAATGGTTACGCGCTTCGCCGTTACCAAAGGTTGGAGAAGAAGTAAAGAAACATGACTCTAGCTCAAGCACCTGCAACAAAGAATTGTTCAATGTTTCATCGAACCATAGCAGATGCGATTCAAAGGGTAAGACCAGAGTAGAGGACAATGAGGTTTAACAGGCCAAGGAACAAAAGGAAATTGAATTTACAAGTCCTGGAAAAGAGAATGAGGCAGTGGAAAACCATGTGGATGTTGAAACAGTTGCGGAGTCTTTAGGGGCGGTGACGATTTCAAGAGAAGACAAATAAAAAATGGTAAACAAGGCAACGATTCAGAAGAGGAAATGGTCCAGGAAGAAAGTACCCAAATCAGAAGTTTTATCAAAAGGGAAGGCGTCAAAGGTAACACATACGAAAAGACAGCTAATCGACGTTATGATCACTGAAGGATCAATTGAAGACTGTGGGATAAGTGACAAAAAACGGAAACAGATGGTGGTTGTGCACAAAGCCATAAATGAAGTACCAGAGGTGGTGTTGGAAGGCCAACACCACCTAGAACAATGAAGACCCTTAGTTGGAACTGTAGGGGCCTGGGGAGCCGGCGTGCAGTTTGAAGTCTTGCGAGGCTTCTTCGTACTGAAAACCCCCATTTAGTTTTTCTGATGGAAACCAAATTTAAAAAGGAAGAAATGGCGGATCTCAATCACAAGCTGAAGTTTAGAAATATGTTTACAGTGGACTGCAGTGGCACAGGGAAGGAAAGGGCAGGCGGTCTCAGTCTGTTATGGTCTGATGGGCTGGAGATTGGTATAACAACACATTCTTTAAATCATATCAATGGGTCTTGCAAGCAAGAAGACGGAGGTTTTTCTTGGTCCTTTGGTGGAATCTGCGGTTTTCCTGAAGAAGGGAGAAAAAGGGAGACTTGGGAGTTAATTTAGTCCATTTTAGAAGAAAGTGACGAAAAAGTTCTGCTTTTTGGTGACTTCAACGATATCTCGAGTGAGAAGGACAAGAAAGGTAGAGTGGGGAGATCTCTTTCCCAATTAAACTGGAGCAGACAAACAATCGAGAGAACAAGATTGGTGGAAGTAAAATTCTCAGACTATCCTTACACCTGGTCCAATGGTAGACGGGGCGAGGCGAACATTCAATGCAGGCAGGACAAAGCTTACTACTCAAAAGATTTTGGAAGCTACTTTCCTCTCACCTCTGTCACCCATATGTCTAGGTACAGTTCAGACCACTCTGCCTTACGCATCAAGATTCAAAAGGTGGATGCAGAGGAAAGAGGACCTTATCTATTTAGATTCGAAGAGGCTTGGTCTAAAGATAATAGATGTGAGGAAATCATTAAATCCATTTAGAATGGTAATGCGTTTGCCTTCGAGCAGAAAGTGGTAAATATTCAATCACTTCGACATACCTTCAAAGAATATAGAACATGCCTAATAGCTAAGGAAGTTAAAAGGCTAGAAGAGAGGCTGAAGGAGGATAGTAGTTGGTCCTGTGATCCAGAGGAGTTAAAGAAGTATCAGGCTTTAAACTCTCAAAGAGATAAGTTGCTCAAGATTGAAGAAACAATGTGGCAACAGCGGAGTCGTGCTATGTGGCTCATGGACGGGGATAAAAACACAAAATTTTTTCATGGTAAAGCAGATCAGCGGAGGAAAACCAACACAATCAAAAGGCTAAAAGATGAGGAAGGAATGTGGATGTATGGAAGACACAATTGCGAGAAAATTCTGGTGAATTACTTCTCAAACATTTTCACATCTGTGAGGCCTCCTAATGTGAACCAGGTTTGCAGCTTCCTCAGGGGTCATCTCTCTTGTGAACACAAAGATCTCGGTGCCAACCTGTTCTCAGAAGCTGAAGTCCACAATGCTCTGATGCAAATGCACCCTACAAAAGCTCTGGGTCTTGACGGACTCCCGACTTTGTTTTTTCAGAAATACAGGCAGATTGTGGGAAAGGATATGACTAGAATGGCGTGGGAGGTGTTGAACCACAATAGGGACCCATCCATAATAAACTCTACTTTCATAACTCTCATACCCAAACAAAAGAATCCCTCATCTCCTACTGACTTCAGACCCATCAGCCTCTGTAATGTTACTATGAAGATTATAATGAAAGCAATAACTAACAGATTGAAGGAAATTCTCCCCGATGTGATCAGCGAGGAACAGAGTGCTTTTGTCAATGGTAGACTCATAACGGACAATGCACTCATAGTTATGGAGTTTTTTCATTGGATGAAGAACAAAAAGAAGGGAAAGAAAGGAATCATAGCACTTAAACTCGACATGTCAAAAGCTTATGACAGAATGGAATGGGAGTTTGTGATTGAAGCCCTCAAAGTTATGGAGTTTCCAGCCAATTTTATTCAACTAATCAAAGCCTGCATAACTTCTGTCTCATATCAGATCTTGATTAATGGCCAACCTAGCCAGAAGATTGTTCCATCGAGAGGTCTCTGTCAAGGAGACCCAATTTCACCTTACCTATTTGTTATTTGTGCAGATGTTTTGTCCAGCTTATTGAAGGAGACATCGAAGGATAAGCAGCTCCATGGAGTCAAGGTGGCCAGGAAAGCTCCTACAATTTCTCACCTATTTTTTGCTGATGATTGTTTACTTTTTGGTAGAGCTAATGAGGTCGAAGCTGAACGTATCAAAGGCATTCTTCAAATCTACCAGGAAGCCTCGGGTCAACTGGTGAATAATGACAAATCAGAAGTTTCTTTTAGCAAGAATCTTGAGGCTGATGTTCGAGAAAGGATCCGCAGCAAGTTAGGTTTCAAAGGAGTATCGTCCCACACGAGATATCTTGGCCTCCCAGTAGTGATAGGCAGATCAAAGAGAAAAGTCTTCCAATTGGTAATTGAGAGGGTGTGGAAGAAAGTCAAAGGCTGGAAAGAGAGTTTTTTTATCAAGAGCAGGGAAAGAGGTTCTTATAAAAGCGGTGGCTCAGGCAATTCCAACGTTCATAATGAGCTGCTACAAACTCCCGGAGCAGTGTTGTAGAGAAATAGAGAAAATTCTGGCCAATTTCTGGTGGGGATCCAAAGGAAGTGACAGTAAAATTCACTGGATGAGTTAGGAGAGGTTGTCTCAAAGGAAAGGGGAAGGAGACATGGGCTTTCATATCATACAAGACTTCAACTCGTGTCTGCTTGGTAAGCAGTTTTGGAGGCTCCAACAAAGAGATGGTTCTCTGTTTGAAAAGTTCTTCAAAGGTTGATATTATCCTCCTTGTAACCTCTTTGATGCTCCTTTGGGCCATAATCCAAGTCATGGGTGGCGAAGCATTCTGAGATCAAGAGATTTGGTGAATGGGGGGGTCTTGCTGGAGAATAGGCAATGGTGACTCTGTCAAAGTCCATGGTGACAATTGGGTTCCCTCGCTGCCAAGTTATAAGCCTCTTATTTCTCCAGTTAACCTTGATATGGATGCTAAAGTTTCGATGTTTATTGACCCTGTCACAGGTTGTTGGAAGAGCCAGAAGTTGAAGGACCATTTTGATATCAATGATGTGAATCACATTTGTAGCATTCCTCTGTCAATTCGTCTCCCGCCTGACAAGTTAATTTGGATGTTTGAGAAGGATGTTCTCTGTCAAATCTGCTTACCAGTACCTCACATCTAAAAGAAGACTGCACTATCCAAGCGCATCGAAAGGTAGAAGTTCTTTGAATTGGAGGAAGTTGTGGAAAGTTGAAGTTAGCCCTCGTATCAAGAATTTCGTGTGGCGCCTTGCGAAGGATATTCTTCCAACAAAAGCGAACCTGAGACAAAAAGGTATTTTTCTTGACGAAACTTGTGTTTTATATCATTCCCATGTTGAATCAACTCATCATCTATTTCTGTGATGCGAATTTGTAAAGAAAACTCTCTTTGCTCTGCCCACCGGTTTACGTGTTCCGTCAGAAGGGGTACTGTTGGATTGGTTGGACAGAATTCTAGATGTTGGAGAGAAGGTCATTGCGAGGACGGTCTTTACCGGTCTTTGGATGATCTGGAAATCTAGGAATGAAAAGGTGTTCAAAGCTGTTTCCATGGATCCTTATCAGTTAGCTATGAAGATTTGGAACCATGTGCAGGAAAATGAGATCTTTCAAGGAGGCCCTAATACTAAGCAGCCGGGGAATGCAGGTCTTGATAGACATTATGGCTGGACAATCCAAACTGATGTTGGATGTTATGAGGATGGGATGGTCTCTTTGGGCTGCATTATAAAGGACCCTGATAACAATATTTTTCTATCAGCCTCCAAAAGAATCATGAGTTTCACAAGTCCGATAGTGGCAGAGGCGCTTGCATTCCGATGGGGCATTCAATTAGCAATGAACTTCAATTTATGTAATATTTATTTTCAATCTGACGCTCTTATTTTTGTTGACTGTATTAATGCCTGTGAGTTTAGAGCTGATGCAGAGCACATTGTGGTAGATTGTAGATCTTTGCTCATCTCTATTAGCAACTCTTCTATTGTCTTTATTGGTAGGAACCAGAACACTGATGGCCATTATATGGTTGGGATTGGTAAGGCCTTTGGATCTAGAACTTGGTCTAATCAAATCCCTAGTGTGGGTGATCTTTCTATTGTAGCCAATTTGGCATCTATTGGTGTTTAATCTATTTTCTTTGGCACAAAAAAAGTATTTTTTTCAACCTTCTAATAAAATTAGCTATAATTAGTTCATAACAAATTATTCTTGAGACTGTAATTTTTTTTAAAGTTTTAGAAGTAATTTGTGTTCTAATCGATTATCACGTGTGTGTGTAACCGGTTATAGTAAGACAAGAGATGTATTTTAGTAGTTAAAAATTGGATTTTTCGCAGGTATAATCGGTTATAGGATTTGGTGTAACCGCTTACCACCGAAGCTTATTTAATTTTCAAATTAATTTAGTCTCAAGTGTAACCGGTTACCCAGTTTGGTGTAACCGGTTACATGCCCGATTTTTTGTATTTTTTATTATTGTACTTGGTCAATTTAGGTCCCAACTATTTTGTAACTCCTATATAAGTCTTTAAGATGCACTCTCATCCTAGCTAATTAAAATATAGTATCTCACCCCCTCCCTCCTCTCTCTCTCTCTCTCTCTCTCTCTCCCTCTCTCTCTCTCTCACCCACACACACACAGACAATTCTTCTCTTTCACTCTCTACATCTGAAATTTCTCCATCATTGTTTCACCAATCTTGTCGTTGCTTGTTCCAACATTTGGCATCAAGAGCCTAGTTCAGATCCACAAACACCTAGTGTGCAACATGAGTTCTATCTACAATGAAAGAAACCCTTCAAAATTATCCATCCTTGATGTGAAGAACTACGACAAATGGTGCAAGCAAATGAAGGTGTTGTTTGGCTACCAAGATTGTTGCTTCTCTCCAAGTTAATGCAACAGGGGCGCAACATGCATCGCATAAGAAAGAAAAGAAGAAAGTTTTCAAGGCGCTGTTCTTGATCCATCAATGTGTTGATGACGACAATTTCGAGAAAGTTAGTGATTACGAAATGTCAAAGCAAGCGTGGAAGAACTTAAAGAAAGCTTATGCGGGGGATGACAAGGCGAAGGTGGTGAGGTTACAAACTCACAAGCTTCAGGTTGAATTGATTTAAATGGAAGAGAAGGAGACAATCAACGACTTCACAGCGAGAATCACTCAGTTGGTGAATCAAGTGAAGACATGCGGAGAAACTGTTACAGAGCAGTATGTTGTCGCGAAAATCTTGTGTTCTTTAAAACCAAGATTTGACAACATAGTTGTGGCGATTGAGGAGTCAGAAGATCTTACGACGATGAGAAAAGTGGAGCTACAGAGTTCTCTTGAGGCTCATGAGCAAAGGATGGAGGAGAGGAATAACGATAAGGCAAAGGCGGAGATATCTTGCAAGCTCGATACAATGAGAAGGACAAGAGATCAAAAGAAAAATGGCCCATGAAGAACAAAGGGAATTTTTAGATTTTTGGTGGAAAAGAGTCCCAAAATTCAAAGAATTCGACTTGTCAAAAAGGTGATAGCAGCTACACCAAACATGGTGGCCAAGGCAACTATAGAGGTGAAAGGAAGAGGTTTGACAAGAGCAAGGAGCAGTGATATAAGTGTCAACAATTTGATCATTTTGCAAAAGAATGCAATGTGAACAAGAAGGAGTCTCAAGGGGATGAAGCCATGGTTGCAAGGCAAGAGTTTAATGAAGAGAACACAGTCTTGGTCATGACCACAGAAGCGAATTGTAGCAGTAAATAGCTGCGGGACTGTAGTTGCAACAACTCAAAGAATGCTAAAAAATTGAGTTGTGTCCGGTTGAATGATACGATTGACCGATTGTGTGAAGGGGAAGACGCCATCATGAGTATGAAAGGAGTTTAATGCAGTAAGGAGTGGTATTTATACTCGGGTTTTTCAACTCATATGATAGGAAGAAAGGATTGGTTTGTCAAAATCAATCGTTAAACCAAACCTGAATCACTTGAGAGTTTTCTGTAGCGTATCAACATGTTTCGGGGCAACTTAGAAAGAAGTTAGATGATAAGGGAGAATTGACAATACTTGTAGGGTATCACTCTACCGGTGGTTACAAGTTGTATAATGCACTAAATAGAAGGATTGTAATCAGCCAGTGTGTCATTTTTGACAAAATCAATGAGCTACAGCAGCCTGTAACCGATTACCAGAAAGCTATAACCAATTACAGCAATGAAAAATTAGTTTCTGCAAATCTGGAAAGTGCAAAATCAGCCCCCGGCGAAGCCAGAATTGAAGAGAATGTAAGAAGATCAACAAGGCAAAGAGGTTTGCCTCCAAGACTCCAAGATTATAAGATGTTTTGAGATAACGAAGTCAATGATGATGGTGATTTCGTTTATTTGTCACTTATGGCCGAATATGAATCCATTATAACGGCGGAGGCCTTTTGTGATTCAAAATGGATTTGTTCTATGAAGGAGGAGCTGGAAACGATTCAGAAAAACAAGACTTGTAATTACGTGTAATTACTGATATTATTATATATAGTATTAAATGCAATAGAGAAAGACATAAGCGAATTTTCATGATATGCTATCAGCCTCGTGGATCAAACTTGTGATTTTTTTGTTCTGATCATTTAGTATTCCATGTCTGTGACAACCTACTGGTCGCTCAAGTTTTATTGTTCATCGTTTCTGGGTCCTGATCGATCACCATGGAATTCACTTCATGCATATGCCATCGTGATTATCTTTTGGATTTAGGGCCTTGGTTTGCTTTGCGATCCTTTTACTAATCATGATTCTGGGTTGTGACTGCGTTTTTTCTGTTGCAATTTTTATTTTTTGTTCTTGGTTGTTATTGGTTCGTGATTATCTTTTGGTTCTTCCGCTCCTTCTAAATCTGGGTTGTGTTGTTTTTAATTGTTTGTTGTTGCTGAGTGTAACACACTACTTGTAATTAAAAGGATAAAACCCACATTTTAGGATGCTACTCAAACACAACATGCATACTTTACAATTATTTTCAAAACTCGCTGCAGAACTCAATTAAATAACATAAACTTTAGTTATCTCATCAATGGAAAAACTTAATAAAATTAACATAATCCAACGATTAACTCCAAACAAATAAAATGCCTTGTTCTTGATGTTACAGATCAAAGCATTAAACCAACTAAATAGCGATAAGCGATAAAATAAAAGAAGAAAAGATCCAATGCCATCTTTCAACTCATAATAACACTTACTCCTCCTGCGTATCTGTACAACAATGTACAGAGAAACACAAAATAAACAATAAATGGGTGAGAATACACTCAAATATATTAACAGTGCAAAAGAATGTAAGGGTGGCTTGAATTACACAACTAGCAACACACATTCAATTACACAACAACACAATAATTCAATTCACATAGCCTTTATGTATGGAATCTAACTCACAAATAGACTTTATGAATGTGGTACCAATTTGGAAATTAAAGGTTTGTTACTAATCTCATCCACTCAAGAATGGTTTCTCATTCAAACCAGATCCCCACTCCTGAACCCCGGGTCCCCACTTGTAAACCCCAGACGATCACCAATCCCCACTTCTGAACCAATGACTCACCTCTTTCAACACACCAACACAAAATGATGCATGACATACATAGTAATGCAACAACAATAATAACACTTATAGTTCCACTTCTAACCATAAACAACAATGCAATACAACATTCACAGTAGTCCCCACTTATGAACTACTCAACTTAACATACACACATATAACTATGGCAACGCAAAAATCAACCGGCGAGAAAGACAGAAGATTCGCCACCGAATGTTATTTATCCCGACGTAGGGAAAGGAAACGATCGAAGAAAACCTCAAAAGTAAAAGACATGGTCATCACAACCATTGCCTGGGTTCGGGAGTCGGTTATGCGAGAGGAAGGTATTAGCACCCCCTTGCGTTCATCGTACTCGATGGGATCCACGATTGTTGTTCTGATCAAAGGGTGTAGGTATCTGAAGTTCAACTGCTAACTGGAAAGAAATAGAATGAGAAACAAAGGAGAGAGGGGAAAAGCACGAAAGGTGACTCGGTAGGACATCGTCGTCCGAGGCCTACGTATTCCCTCGAGAATGGGAAAGTCATAATCAACGTAGTTCTGAGGACTATGGGTGAAAGGGGGAAGGTTGCTCACCAAGACATCGCCGTCTCGTGCCTATGTATCCTCAATTAGACGAGAGAGAGAGAGAGAGAGAGAGAGAGAGAGGAAATCAGAGCAGTCATAGTTCGACCAACGGGTGGCCAAGTTTGTTTGGTGTTTTTAGGTGGACGACGCTAACGTTTGCGTTCTAGCAGTTTAGGTGTTGTCGCTCGTTGTGTGGAGACTTACGCGTTTACCTGTTTGCGGTAAAACAGAAATAGCATGCCCTTACGATTAGAGTGAGTGAGATGAGAAAAGAATCCCGAAGGAAGACGATTGATTTGTTTATGTCTTTTAGAAGAAGTGTTTTGATTTGTTTTGTTTGTGATGTGTATTGTGCTAAAGACTATGAAATATGAGCGAATACTTTACAAGGTCGCCCCTAACGGAACGTTTGCAAAGCACCCTAAAAGAGTAAAAGATACCTTCACTAATCATTTCCCATGTGCTTAAGGCTCGTGGCGCACTCCACATATAATATTTGTTTAGTGTTTTGGCTTTTCTTTTAGAGAGAGAAGAGAGACTCAAATGGTCAAAAGAAAAATCTAATGGGATCTTCATCCTAGAAGTTGTCATGCAATGATTGATCCTATAGTTGAGGTTAGGAAAGGGAATCTCCACCTATGTTAGCATGCTTGGATTGATAACCTAATTTATTTCCTACTTTGAACCTAATCCAAAATTAGATTCAAGCTAGGAGCCTTAAGGGAACATGTGATCATACACAAGTAAACATTAAGTCATTCAATCACAATTCAAAGAAGTAAATAAGAAGTGAGATGAAAGAGAAGTCATAAGAGTGGATGTTAATGTAAAATGATACAAGTGTTCATCAAATTCAAATCAAGCTCAACTATTGAATAGTTGAAAGAAATATGCAAAACTATGCATTTATGCTCATGCAAATGTCCTAAGACTATCCTAAAAGTAATGTCAATCATAAAACAAAAGGAAATGAGTCCTAAAAGGGTGAGAATCCAAGTGGGGAAGTAGCTATACTCTACTATATGACATTCATGTTAATGTCCTAAGAAGATCAAAAGAATTCAAGTTATGCCTCAAGTTAGCACACAAACAATTGCAAATCTAAAAGTCATGCAAAACACCTTTAAAAGGCTACACAAGTAAAGTTAAGCTAATCATACAAGTTGGGTCAATATCATACATGGTATGATCATGGAAGAATGAGGTTTAGGATGTCAAGAAGTGATTATGAAATCCACACCAATTCATGTTCAAAAGATTAGGCAATTCTATACAAGCATGTCACTTTTATGATGCATCAATCACTCATGGCACAACAATGAACAAGCAAGCATGAAATTGACTTATAAGTGATCTAAGTCAGAAGCTAACTCATGTGCTCAATGCTTAAAAGTAACTTCAAATAGTCACAAAGTTGTCATGGCAAAGCATTCTCAAAGATTAGTGCAAGTAGGAACCAAGGTCAACCCTAATCATCCTCTAAAGGCATGTAAAGTTTGCATCATGTAAAAGAATGAAAAGGTCATGTCAAGTGAGTACCAAACCATACAAGTCAGAAGCAAATGAACTATAATATCTCACATTTAAGTCTCAAAGGCATTGAGAAAATGAAGCATACAAGAGTTCACATGAAGTTGTCAAAGTTTGATACACAATCATGTTCAAATTTATGCAAGTATAACACCAATTAGAGGCATACAAAATGAACTATAAAATGGTATGGGAAGGCTTTACCTAATTCTAGATCAATTGTAAATTAATGTTCAAAAGATCCCCAAAAGGGTTGCATAAATTCATCATCAAACCCAATCACTTAGGTAAACATTGATCAAGCACCGAGTATGCATTTAAGGTTCAAGATAAGCACATGGATCATGATCAACAATCAACATCAAAGCATCACAATGGAGTACAAAATGTACTCATGAATGTGCCTAAACATGTCAAGAAAGTTTGCCTAAGAAAAGTCACACACAATCATCAAGTTCAACCCTAAGCCTAACATACATCAAGACATTAGACATGCAAGGAAATAAGCATGAAAAATAGTTAGAAGTCTTGAAAAATTATGAGATTTTAACCATGGTATGATGAGGTCAGTGGCTCAAAATTCTATAAAAATATGGCCAAGATTATGTGCAAAATGTGCTCAAACAATAGCAAACATGTGGTAAGGTGTCAATCAAAGACCACTCAAAACAAGCCACAAAAGAGGCATTCAAAATGAACCAAAAAATTCATGAATGATCTTTGAGCCTTAATTAATTTTCCATGAATTTTAAATTCCATTTTTGGTTTATTTTTTTAATATTGTTTTGGATTTTTGATGTGAAGATGTACCATTTGATATACCGTATATCAAATGGTACATCTTCACATCAAAAATCCAAAACAAATATTAAAATAAACCAAAAATGGAATTAAAATTCATGGAAAATTAATTAAGGCCTCAAAGATCATTCATGAATTTTTTGGGAATTTTTTAGTGACTAAAAGTATTTTTAATAAAAAAAATGAAGTGAGTATAAAAAAAATAAAAAATACACACTAGATGCAAGAGGGGTGTAGCACTAACAGTTATCCAGTTCAATTATTCTCAATGGGCCAGATGTGGGGGTGGGGTTATCAATTACGCGCAGGCCCACCACACAATTACACAAATCCTTATATTCTGATTTATTATTATTATTATTATTATTATTATTATTATTATTCAAAAAATAGAAAAAATGGAAAAGAAATTGAGCACGTGTGTATTTCTCTTGCATCATTAATGCATTGTCAGTCTTCTATAGGTGGGATTCAGAAATAATACACGCGGGATGGGTCTTGCACATATGGATTATAATTTTTACACGCTGGCCAATGGAAGGATCACACACATGCACGTTGACCACCATTGAAAAATTACAGACGTCGGAGCCCTAGCTCCTGTCGTCTTCTCCGGTGGATCACCACCGTGAGAGATGATGAAGGTGCCCAGAAATGGAGAAAATGACCACTACTTGACTCGGATTATCATGCTGGTTCTGAATCTGCCATTGGAATTAACATACAACCACTCTATCATGCAAAACGAACATGAAATAATTTAAGCTGGAAATCCAAGATCTCACATTTTGCCCTAAATTCTAACCACAAACATTGCCTCCATTTGAAGGATTTCAGATGCATATAACTTACATGCTCCTAATCATCACAATGGTTCTAAAATGATGCTGAAATTTCAAGATCAAACCTGGTTAGAGATGCAATCCAAGCTCAAAGAAACCCAGAAAACTTCACTGCATAATCTTGTAATCTACTCTTGGAAGCAAAATAAATGCTTGGAACTCCCAAATGTTGATTGAAAAAGCAAGCTCGATGATGATCAGAAGTGAATCCGTGGATGGTGTTGTGGTGGTTCCAGATGAAAACCCTTGTAAACAGTAGCAAGAATGAAGAATGGTGATGAAGATTGTGGAAAAAAATTGAAGAAAGCTTCCAAAATGAGAGAGCTTCGAAGCTCAGAACTTAAGGGTGTGAAATGGAGTTTTGTGATCTATTTGCTCTGAAAATGGTTGTAACTGTATGTAATAGAATTGGTTAGGGTGATTAGAGCTCTTATAGCATTGGTTAATGCATGGTTAGTGTTTAATCATGATTAGAAAGTTAGTTAGGGAAAAGTTAAGAAAAATGAAAAATGAGAGTGAGGTGTTAGGCACGGGCTAGGTTCTCATGAGCATGGTGCATCATTGTTGTGATGGTGTATCATGATGATAATGATGTGTGTTGATGTGGATGGCATGGGCAGAACAACAACTTGCTCATTAAGTTTTGGTTTTTCTCTTTCTTGGCTATGTAGAGTAATGTAAGGTGGTGTATGTATATTATGTAAGTTTGCATGGCCAAATGAGGTATGGTATGAGGGTGACATAAGTGTGTCATGTGCATCAACAATAGGATGCTTTTATTTTGAAATTTGAGTGAGACATCATGCCTTGAACACTTAAGGAACATTTTTTATTAGGGTAACTTTGATGACGCATAACTTGAAGAATATGACATCAATTGGCAAGATCTTGGCATCATTGGAAAGGTGATACTTGATAGAGCAACTTTCATGTTAGATGTAATTGGATTTGAGATATAAAACATGATGAAAATTGGCCTTGAAGGTTGCATGATACAAGCTGCCATGACATGCTGAAAATTCTAAGTCTTTTTTTCATTTGAACAACTTGAATGTTCCAACTTCAAAGCATCATAATTTTTGATTTAGGAATCCAAATGGGACATTCTTTATATGGTTGGAAAGGTGGAAGATCACTCTACAACTTTGATTTGAAAATGATTTCCATGTGAGGCTTGGAATCCACTCAAAAATGAGCTTGAACATTGGCACAAAAACTGACCTTTAAACACTTAGAAAAAATTCTAAGTGTTGGAACATGCAAGCGTGAAAATGTCCAACTTTCAACAATCATAACTTGTTCAAAAACGATCCAATTGAGATGAATTTTATATGGTTGGAAAGCTTGTCATGAGTAATACAACTTTCATGTTTGACAAAAAATGAGATGAAGTCTTGAACATGGAGAAAATGGTCTTGAAAGTGGCTGCACAACATAAACAACTTGCCAAAAATGGAAAGCTCTAAAACCCTAATTTGCCAAAAATGGAAACTTTCCACAATTCTTGATTTTTCATGATTCCTTTGACATTTCTTGATCAAATTCCACCCATTGGTCATATGTGACATGACAAACACAAAGTTGACCTCAAAAAGTCAGGAGTTGACTTTTTTCCTGCATATTTGACTTTGTTCCCAATTTAGCTGATTCTCAATCATCTGGCCAATTGAAACCCTTCTGAATAAAATTGATGGTCAATACTTCCCTCATAGATACTTGAGAACATGTAGAAGACCATGAAATCAAGTTTCGCCCAAAGAACCAGAAATAAACTGATTTTACAAAAAACCCTAATTTGACCCCAAAAGATTGGAGATATTGATGAATGGTCAAAACCCTAATTCCTCTGAAGAGAATTGAGAATCCCTTGAACCAAGATGTTTTACATGATATGAGGATGTTGAGGCTTGAAGATCCTTGCCCATGAAGATGCCACATACACAGATAATCAAAACCCTAATCTGAGGACCAAAGATATGAGAGGGTGATCCTCTTCACTTTCCTTGTGAATCTCAATCTTCTAATGAAATGATGAACCAAACATGATGTCCTGAGGCATAAAGAGCCTTTGTAGCTTGAGTGCTTGAGTATATCTCCTTCTCCTTGCTTTGAACAACCAATGACATAGAAACTTCTGATCTCATGTCTTGGGAAAGCCAATGATGTAAGTATGATGTTTATGACCTAAATGCACATGTATGAAGCATAAGCCACTTATTTATGGTAAAATATGAGGGAAAATTTTGGGGTGTTACAGCTGCCCCTATTCAATCGACTTGGACCTGAAGGAGTAATAGCAACGACTTTCAGACGTTCAAGGTACACAGAGATTGAATACCAAAAGAACCCAGAAATTTGCAAACTGTGGAGAGATATACAATAAAGTGTTTGCCAACCGAAGGTGGACTCAAAGTAAAGATGCCACTCGAAATCAGATTTAAGAGGGATGTCGGCCAAAGGCAAACTCATAATCGAAGAGTAAAATAAGGAATGTCAGCTGAAGGCGGACTCACATCAAAAGAATGTAACTTGAACATGAACTCTCAACAGGGAATGCCGACCGGAGGCAGACTCGCGTCAAAACGAAGGTGAATTTCAAGAAGAATGTCGGCCAGAGGCGGACTCATATCATCGTAAGAAAAGGAATGTCGGCTAACAGACGGGCTCACATCTAGAGGATTACGGGAATAACGCCCGTCAAAGACTGACTCACATCTACCAAGAAAAGGAATGCCGACCACAGGCGGACTCACATCCAGAGGATTATAGGAAGAACGCCGGTCGGAGACGGACTCACATCTACCAAGAAAAGGAATGTCGGTCACAGGCGGACTCATAACCAAACAAAGGTTTACCGGCCGAGAGCAGGTTCAAAACCAAGGGATAACATATGAATACCGACCACAGGCGGACTCACATCATTGCAGGAAAAGGAATGTCGGCTAACAGGTGGACTCACATCCAGTAAAAGGTTTACCGGCCTAAGGCGGGTTCACAACCAAAGGATAACAAAAGGACAGTCAAACTTTGAGCTCTTTGGCCACTTCTTCTTGGTAGAACTTGAAAAGATCATCTTTACGTTGTTTGGCCTGAGAAATTTTGCTCTGTAAAGCTTTGATTTGCTTTTCCCACTCTTTGGCATTTCTGTCACAACTTTCAATTTCTTTCTTATTCTGCTCCGAGATTTTATCCAAGTTTGAAACCTTTGTAGTAGATTCAGAGGCTGCATCCCATTCGGCCAGTTGGGTCTCTGATGTGTTGTCAATTTTTCTTGAGAAATCTCGAAGACGATTCAGATTAGCAACAACAAGGTCAATCAACGTGCCTAGCTCCATAATGGCGATAGTAACTTCAGGAGAGACCTCAAGACATTAACTTGCTTCAGAACTTTCTTGAGCCCAAAATTTGCAGAAACATCTTTCTCCAAAAGTTAGAATAGATCCATGTTGAAAATTTTCTCTTTAATCTGAGGAAGCAAGTCATCCTCAGGATTATTAATTGATTGGTTCCTTGTGGTAGTCGAAGTGCTGGTACTTTTGTTGCCAAAGTTGTATCTGGAGCTAATCATGGCTTTTAGATATTCCAGAGGCCTTTGTACTTTTAATGATTCTAGCTCTTCGTGTGAAAGGCTGGTGGAATTTGTGCCAGTCGAAGTATTTGTTTAAGGGTCGGTCTTTGATTGATCATCTCATTCCTCTTTTTCTTCTTTGTCTTCCACTATGATTTCAGCATCAAATGTTGATAGGTTTTCTTCCTTCTCTTCATCTTCATCTTCATCCTCCTCTCCATCCACCTCACCCTTTTTGTCGCTGTCATCTGTAGCGAGCAATTTTGGACGCGGTTCTTAAGCGCTGGTCGCTCTCTGCGGTTGAGTTTACTACAGGTCGATTCATTTTTTATCCTATTAAAGCTGATGAAGGAAGGGAAATAGATGTCTCCAATTAACCCTGCTTTGCATACCGAGTTTAAACAGCGGTCTGTTAGGTTACGAATGCTATTAATGTGGGGGGGGCCCTTGTACTGGTTATTTGTATTTTCGCCAATACAGTTTTCTTTCTTTCTGGGATTTTCTGGCGGGGAACAAGGATTAGGATGTTAGGACTGATGCCCTTGCACGCTAAGATTTTTCTTTCAATCTTATGCCTACGTATTCCCGTTTACCGAAACAGGGAAATCAGAGCGTTCGTAGTTCCTCCTATTCTATGGGAGGAAATGGGTGTTTTGGTGTCTTGTTCAAAGCCCAAGACGTAAAGCGAAAGGTAGTTTGTATCTTGTTTAAAGCCCAAGATGTGAAGCTAAAAGAGTGTTGACTTTAGAGAGAATTTGTCATCTCTAAAGAGGGGTTTGTATGTCACAACTATTTATAAAGGAGAATTACTTTAACCGGGATATGTGAATCCGGTAATGCCATAATTTCCTTTATAGGGGATTTTAACCTGAAGGAGAAGACTTTAACTCAGTGTAGAGCAATGCCATCTTTGCTTAGGAATTTCTCATGCTAAAAGAGGGACAGTGGCATGGATGTAGATGATCCAGAGGCTTGCCGCTTACAGCGATTAGATGAAAGGGAAGGAGTTGTTGATGTTTGTATACTGTGAACAAGGCACATATTTGATGCTAAAAGTTTAATTGGATTAACCAGTGGTTTTCTTATATAAAGCCTAAGAGGAGGCGATTATGTGTCTCGTACAAAGCCTGAAAGAGAGGCTAAAAGGTTTTTGACTCAACGAGGGAATCTTTTGGTATCTCGTATAAAGCCCGAGATGGAGGCTAATTGACTCAACAAGAGAGTTTTTTGTATCTAGTACGAAGCCCGAGATGGAGGCTAAAATTTTTTTGGCTCAATAAGAACCTTTTTGTATCTCGTATAAAGCCCGAGAAGGAGGCGAAAGGGTGATTGACTCAACGAGGGAGTCTCTTTATGTGTCTCGTACAAAGCCCGAGAGAGAGGCTAAACGTTGTTTGACTCCGCTGGGGAGAATCATTGTATAAAGCCCAAGAGAGAGGCTAACTTCACCGGAGAAGGATCATTATACAAAGCCTAAGAGGAGGCTATGGTTACTATTTCAGCTGAGTGACAGGTCCAGTATGCTGATTTAAAGAGAAAATCAGTTCTTATATGAGCAACACTGTACTCGAGGATTTGATTCGAGGATCCGGGCTATTCCTGTTCTTTAAGGAATTGGGAAATCCGAAGGGTATTGAGACTGTCCGAGTCTACGGGTTTTCTTCCTATTTAACGAAGGGGTCACTTGAGAATGTCTTTGAGACTCAAGGATGTTAGATTGTCCGTGTCTAGAGTTTCATCTTTTGTACTATGCTTTGAGAAATAGTAGTAGACTCTTTGAAAGGACTGTTCTATGCAGATGACTAATTTCTGTTCCTATACCTCTAGGAGGTCGTTGGGACAATTTGTAAGAAGCCCAAGAGGAGGCTGGAAGCTTTTAAGAAGCCGATCGGTCCTTGTACGAAGCCCAAGAGGAGGCTATCATTCCCGGAGGAAGAATCATTATACGAAGCCTAAGAGGAGGCTGTGAATACTTCTAAGAAGCCGGCGGGTTCTTGTACTAAGCCCAAGAGGAGGCGGGGTTGCTTTTAGGAAGCCTGTGGGTCCTTGTATGATGCCCAAGAGGAGGCCGATTCTTTTAAGAAGCCGATGGGTCCCCAAACCCCGAGAAATTCAAGGCAAGCTATTCACAAGGAATAGATCAAGTCAGGAAAGTTCGAGAATTTGGAAGAAACTCAAGAGATGCCATTCACGGAGAAAAGATCATCTCTGGGGAGTAGAGTTTCTTGACAAATGCTTTTAAGAAGTCGATGGGTCCCCAAACCCCGAGAAGCTCAAGACATGCCATTCACCGAGAATAGATCAAGCCAGGAAAGTCCGAGAATTTGGAAGAAACTCAAGAGATGCCATTCACGGAGAAAAGATCATCTCTGGGGAATAGAGTTTCTTTGACAACTTCTACGAGTGACAGTCTATGAAAGGGTTCACAGAGAATGCTGCCTTTCATGTCTCCATATTGTTTAACCCCAAGAGGAGGGAAGACTGTGTCTGGTAATCCTATGGGGATCTAGTTTAGACTATTTCTAAAAGTGATCAACGGGCTTAATGCTAGACGTAGTTGCCGGGGAAACTCTAAATATCTATACTATTATTACACAGTTGATATGAGTTTATGAAAGAAGACTTACAGTGAAACAGTCCCACAATACAGTTATATGTATATGAAAGCCGTAAATGAAAGCAATAACAACTTACTCGGTTGTAGAGCTTCCTTGCTGTTTGGTTAGTTGTTCAACAAAGAAAGATTGAAAACAACAATATATTCAAAATCAAAGGAGAAAGTGCTTTGAAAAAGAGAGATTTGGGGCTTACAGCTCAAGGAGAGGCCCAGGGTTTTATCAGTGAGCGCACTGTTTGAATTTGTACAGAGGGACTTATACAAGTGACTGTGGCCCAAAATGTTTTCTGTACAAAGGGATGGGTCTTACACTCTCTCAAGAGGCCCAAAAAGTTTTAAAGG